>JAUIMM010000146.1:2400000-3067500 GCA_031769625.1 Taudactylus pleione | reverse complement strand
CCCCCCGGCGGACGCCTGGCGCCGGTGCAGCAGCACCCCGAGAAAATTTTTGGGAAAAAAAATAAAAATAAAACAGAGGCCGCCCATGAAGTAAAAACATGGGGAGACTGTAAGGTGGGGGGGGGGGAAAAACCCCAGGCACCCCTTCCCACCCTGGTGGACACGTGGCGCCATTGCACTCCAAAAAAATATTTTTTGGGGGAAAAAATAGACACCCCCCCCATGAAATGAAAACATGGGGAGAGTGTAAGGTCGGGAAACGCGCCCCCCCAAACCCACCCCCCCCCCCCCACCCCCGGTGGACAAGTAGCGCCATTGCACCCCAATTTTTTTTTTTCTTTTTCTAAATAGCCACCCATGAAATTAAAACATGGGGGGACACGCGCCCCCCCGGTGGCCAAGTGGCGCCATTGCACCCCAATTTTTTTTTTTTTTTTTCTAAATAGCCACCCATGAAATTAAAACATGGGGGGACACGCGCCCCCCCGGTGGCCAAGTGGCGCCATTGCACCCCAATTTTTTTTTTTTTTTTTCTAAATAGCCACCCATGAAATTAAAACATGGGGGGACACGCGCCCCCCCGGTGGCCAAGTGGCGCCATTGCACCCCAATTTTTTTTTTTCTTTTTCTAAATAGCCACCCCTGAAATTAAAACATGGGGGGACACGCGCCCCCCCCCCCCCCCCCGGTGGACAAGTGGCGCCATTGCACCCCAATTTTTTTTTTTTTTCCTAAATAGCCACCCCTGAAATTAAAACATGGGGGGACACGCGCCCCCCCCGGTGGACAAGTGGCGCCATTGCACCCCAATTTTTTTTTCTTTTTCTAAATAGCCACCCATGAAATTAAAACATGGGGGGACACGCGCCCCCCCCGGTGGACAAGTGGCGCTATTGCACCCCAATTTATTTTTTCCCTCTAAATAGCCAGAAATGAATTTAAAACATGGGGAGAGCGTAAGGTGGGGACACGCGCCCCCCCGGTGGCCAAGTGGCGCCATTGCACCCCAATTTTATTTTATTTTTTTTCTGTCAGAGATCTCTTAAACACACACCCTCAGCACGGCATACACACCGACACCCATAAAACTCTTGGAAACGTGATTTTCAGGGACATGCCCAATTGCTATGTGGGGTAACAGGTACATGCCTCCTCTTTTGTCTCCAATGGTTTGACTCGTGGGGACTTCATTTTAGGTCCCCACTGTGCTAGATGTCCCACCGGTGTTGGTGTGCTGTCCACCCCAAGTCCCCAGAAAGATAGAATTGCAAGAGCACACACACACACACACACACACACACTGTGAGGAGCACTGATACACACACACACACACACACACTGTGAGGAGCACTGATACACACACACACACACACACACACACACTGTGAGGAGCACTGATACACACACACACACACACACACTGTGAGGAGCACTGATACACACACACACTGTGAGGAGCACTGATACACACACACACACACACACTGTGAGGAGCACTGATACACACACACACACACACTGTGAGGAGCACTGATACACACACACACACACACACACACTGTGAGGAGCACTGATACACACACACACACACACACACACGCACACACACACACACACACTGTGAGGAGCACTGATACACACACACACACACACTGTGAGGAGCACTGATACACACACACACACACACACACACACTGTGAGGAGCACTGATACACACACACACACACACACACACTGTGAGGAGCACTGATACACACACACACACACACACACACTGTGAGGAGCACTGATACACACACACACTGTGAGGAGCACTGATACACACACACACACACACACACACACACACTGTGAGGAGCACTGATACACACACACACACACTGTGAGGAGCACTGATACACACACACACACACACACACTGTGAGGAGCACTGATACACACACACACACACACTGTGAGGAGCACTGATACACACACACACACACACACACTGTGAGGAGCACTGACACACACACACACACACACACACTGTGAGGAGCGCTGACACACACACACACACACTGTGAGGAGCACTGATACACACACACACTGTGAGGAGCACTGATACACACACACACACACTGTGAGGAGCACTGATACACACACACACACACACACACACTGTGAGGAGCACTGATACACACACACACACACTGTGAGGAGCACTGATACACACACACACACTGTGAGGACCACTGACACACACACACACACACACACACACACACACACTGTGAGGAGCACTGATACACACACACACACACTGCGAGGAGCACTGACACATACACACTGTGAGGAGCACTGCTATACACACACTGTGAGGAGCACTGATATACACACACTGTGAGGAGCACTGCTATACACACACTGTGAGGAGCACTGATACACACACACACTGTGAGGAGCACTGATACACACACACACTGTGAGGAGCACTGATATACACACACTGTGAGGAGCACTGATACACACACACACACTGTGAGGAGCACTGATACACACACACACACACACTGTGAGGAGCACTGATACACACACACACACACACACACACACTGTGGAGCACTGATACACACACACACACACTGTGAGGAGCACTGATACACACACACACACACACTGTGAGGAGCACTGATATACACACACTGTGAGGAGCACTGATACACACACACTGTGAGGAGCACTGATATACACACACTGTGAGGAGCACTGATACACACACACACTGAGGAGCACTGATACACACACACACACTGTGAGGAGCACTGATACACACACACACACACACTGTGAGGAGCACTGATACACACACACACTGTGAGGAGCACTGATACACACACACACACACACTGTGAGGAGCACTGATACACACACACACACACACACACACACTGTGAGGAGCACTGATACACACACACACACACACACACACACACACTGTGAGGAGCACTGATACACACACACACACTGTGAGGAGCACTGATACACACACACACACACACACACTGTGAGGAGCACTGATACACACACACACACACACACACTGTGAGGAGCACTGATACACACACACACACTGAGGAGCACTGATACACACACACACACACACTGTGAGGAGCACTGATACACACACACACACACACACACACACTGTGAGGAGCACTGATACACACACACACACACACACACTGTGAGGAGCACTGATACACACACACACACACACACACACTGTGAGGAGCACTGATACACACACACACACACACTGTGAGGAGCACTGATACACACACACACTGTGAGGAGCACTGATATACACACACTGTGAGGAGCACTGATACACACACACACACTGTGAGGAGCACTGATACACACACACACACTGTGAGGAGCACTGATACACACACACACACTGTGAGGAGCACTGATACACACACACACTGTGAGGAGCACTGATACACACACACACACACACACACACTGTGAGGAGCACTGATACACACACACACACTGTGAGGAGCACTGATACACACACACTGTGAGGAGCACTGATACACACACACACACACACACTGTGAGGAGCACTGATACACACACACTGTGAGGAGCACTGATACACACACACACACACACACACACACACACACACACACACTGTGAGGAGCACTGATACACACACACACACACACACACTGTGAGGAGCACTGATACACACACACACACACACTGTGAGGAGCACTGATACACACACACACACACACTGTGAGGAGCACTGATACACACACACACACACAGTGAGGAGCACTGATACACACACACACACACACACACACTGTGAGGAGCACTGATACACACACACACTGTGAGGAGCACTGATACACACACACTGTGAGGAGCACTGATACACACACACACACTGTGAGGAGCACTGATACACACACACACACTGTGAGGAGCACTGATACACACACACACACTGTGAGGAGCACTGATACACACACACACACACACACACACACACACACACACACTGTGAGGAGCACTGATACACACACACACTGTGAGGAGCACTGATACACACACACACTGTGAGGAGCACTGATATACACACACTGTGAGGAGCACTGATATACACACACTGTGAGGAGCACTGATATACACACACTGTGAGGAGCACTGATACACACACACACTGTGAGGAGTACTGATAAACACACACACACTGTGAGGAGTACTGATAAACACACACACACTGTGAGGAGTACTGATAAACACACACACACTGTGAGGAGTACTGATAAACACACACACACTGTGAGGAGCACTGATACACACACACACTGTGAGGAGCACTGATATACACACACTGTGAGGAGCACTGATACACACACACACTGTGAGGAGTACTGATAAACACACACACACTGCGAGGAGTACTGATAAACACACACACACTGCGAGGAGCACTGACACATACACACTGTGAGGAGCACTGATATACACACACTGTGAGGAGCACTGATATACACACACACTGTGAGGAGCACTGATATACACACACTGTGAGGAGCACTGATACACACACACACTGTGAGGAGCACTGATACACACACACACTGTGAGGAGCACTGATACACACACACACTGTGAGGAGCACTGATACACACACACACTGTGAGGAGCACTGATACACACACACACTGTGAGGAGCACTGATACACACACACACTGTGAGGAGCACTGATACACACACACTGTGAGGAGCACTGATACACACACACACTGTGAGGAGTACTGATAAACACACACACACTGCGAGGAGCACTGACACATACACACTGTGAAGAGCACTGCTATACACACACTGTGAGGAGCACTGATATACACACACTGTGAGGAGCACTGATATACACACACACTGTGAGGAGCACTGATATACACACACTGTGAGGAGCACTGATACACACACATACACACACTGCGAGGAGCACTGATACACACACACTGCGAGGAGCACTGATACACACACACTGTGAGGAGCACTGATACACACACACTGTGAGGAGCACTGATACACACACACTGTGAGGAGCACTGATACACACACACTGTGAGGAGCACTGATACACACACATACACACACTGCGAGGAGCACTGATACACACACACACTGTGAGGAGCACTGATACACACACACTGCGAGGAGCACTGAAACACACTAAGACAGAGAGGAATACCTGGGATGCTGTAGAGGAAAACGATTTACCATATTTTAGGCATGGTGATCCATGTTATAGAAATGACAGAAAAACCTTACAAGGAAAGTACAAATATTCCTATTTATAGATCCCATGCCTGTAAAATAGGCTGTTCCCCAAACTAGGTATGTACTGTAGGTAGAACACACCAATGATAGGTTTGTTGAAAATGCTACCTCCAAACTTTGTAGGATCTAGGAGCATACATGCCTACTTTGGGGCCTCACCTTTGGCTTATCGCAATCGGGTACTCCAAGCAAAAAGTGCAGGGGGCTTGGGCATGCGACAGGCACCATCATGACCCGGTACCCGCTACATAATGCCAAGATTTGCACTTTCATGTAAGGGTGGGGGTTGTGCTATAAGGACAACAATAACCATAATAAAACTTAAATCTTCTCTCATGAAGCAAATTGCAGTTTTCAGTTAAACTTTAACACACGTCAGGTTTATCGTTTCAGTTTATCCATCTTCCCATTAATAGAGGAGTATAATCCAGATTACGGGGCAGGCACTCACATACTCACTCTGTATGGTACGGCACCACCTCCTGTTGGAAGAACTTGCGGGCGCTCTCTCTGAATAGGTCATGATCAGCTGTTAGGATGCCTCTTGTGCCGATGTCCATTAACGTTTTGGCATGAGAAGGCTCCGGCCGCAACGTCTCCTCTCCGGGGCTGGACTGCGTGTGCTGGCATCTAGAAATAAGAATTACAGACAATTTATTCTACACTTCGTTAAAATTATAATTTACATATATATATATATATATATATATATATATATATATACACACACAAAATATTTGCACCAGACAACCACATGCTATCTGCGAGGCTGGCATAAGGCTATGTGCAAACAATGGCCCTCATTCAGAGCCACTCGCTATTTGCGGTCGTTCGTTCTAAAACAAGGGGTGGCTATTCAAATGAACCGTTCGCTGTTTGCGGTCTGTTCACGCCTCTATGTCTGAACGAGCGAACAAAACTTGCGTTCGTTTTTTTTAAAAATACGCCCCCTGGCCGCTCGCATCCTACGTCATGTCCGCTATTTATTAGATTAATCGAGTACATCGACCAGGGTATGAACTGCTCGCTTTTCTTGGGGCTGGTGTTTGCTACCACAATTTTGCGAGCAGTTCTGGCTCTAAAATAACCCAGTGACGTGGTCAATGACGCTGCTGTTTTAAATATGCACACCCATAAAACGCCCGTTTTGACCTTTAGGCACGCCTGCGATCGGATCTCCACTCCCCGTTTTCAAGCACCTTCCCCTGTTACCACCCACATACGCCTCTTTCTGTCACTCAAATTATCAGGCACTCGCTATTTTGCGAGCACATGAATTTCGGCCGCACTGAGTTGTTCGCGCATGCGTATAACGATCCGTACGCATGCGCAGTTGGGCAAACATCGCTCGGAGCGAACGAGCAGCGACTTACGTCCGGCTCTGAATCAGGGCCAATGATTTGTTTAATCTCTTTTCCATTTTTGACAGGTGAACGTAGGAATCATCACATACCCCCCTAAGATTGGGAGAGTGCAAATTGGGATGGGATGGGAGGGATGGTCACAGCAGGTATCTTTATAAAAATGCCTCTTCTTCTGCTGCCTGCACTAGAACAGGTGTAGATACATATTTGTCTATAATGCCTCAACGGTAGCAAGCACAAAAGAAATCAAAGAAAGAGATGTAAGCGGAAACGGACATCTTGCAACTCCCTAGCCGCTGTAGAACTACAAATCTTAGAATGCCCTGTAAGCCATGCTGGGACTTATAGTTTCACAAGAGCTGGAGACCCCCAACCTGCATCCGAGTTGTCTTGAGTGGATGAGACAGAGGTGATATCCAGTGTGGCAGCTCTCACCTATAGTGATGCCAGCTCCTTGGACAGCCTATGGCGAAACCTTGACTAATTTTTCCATGGCGGTAATAACGGCAGCCTGCTCATGACGCAGTCCCTCGAGTTCCAATACTGCATCGTGGACAGTGTGGTGTCTGGTGGATGGCTGACGTGGCAGATTCACAGTGGGACCCGCCAGGAAGCAGAAAAATGTCCGCAGTGGGCACAGCAAGCACCAGGGCGGCGACAGCTCCACCTGCCACTGCGTCCTAGTACCCGGAACATTTCAAGGTCACGCAGAGAATGGGAATGTGAAGTCTGCGAGCGCCGAGCATACACTACACCTACACTTCTGCGCAGTGTGACACCTCACGTCAGAGACCAGGACTTTCTCCCAGGGACTGTGTGAGAAATACGGGACTGTCAGTAACCATGCTCTTATCAAGCACTCTCCCTACCATCACAGATGGAGGAGAAAGTTCACGGCAGCTCGTCATCAAGATATAAACAGACTTCTGATCAGCCTGGCTATAAACTGCCTGTATTATTACGGCTATCTGTGATCCGGCTGCAAAATGTTATCATCGTGTAATGAGTTTGTGCGAAATAAGGGGTACATTTACTAAAGTGAGAGTTTTTAGGGGTGGAGATGTTGCCCATAGCAACCAGATTCTAGCTATTACCTTCTCTAGAAAGTGCTAGTTAAATGTTAAGTATAATCGGATTGGTTGCTATGGGCAACATCTCCACTTCTAAAAACTCTCACTTTAGTAAATTTACCCCTAAGTACTTTCATTAGAGTGATAAAAATCACCTGATCCATGTAAACATCACATTTGTTCTGTAAAATACATACATAACTATACATATAGCTTTATAACTACTTATATCAGCAGTGCCCTACCAGTATACCAGTAGCGGCCATCACCAACAGTGTCCCACCAATACACAAGTTGTGCCGTTCATCCTCAGTGACGCCCATCATACTAGTAGTGCCCCACTTTTATACCAGTAGTAACCACAATACGGGCGATTAACCACTGAAGTCAATTAAATGCCAAAGGTACTGCACATTAAACCCGATCACGTATGAGGCATGTATCCAGCTCTTCACACCTGCGGTTGGATAGGTGGGAAATTAAGAACACTCTATTGAGCCCCATGCATTCAGTTGTACTTCACACGTGTAAATAGAGCAGCTCCCGACCACAGACACAAGCGGAGGTGGGTTTGGGTTATTGGAGGTAATAAGTGCTGTCCCCACACCAAGCTTTTAACATTAATAAACCCCAGTGTTGCTGGTATTTCCTTACCTTCTGTGGGTAATCACCCATATGGTGGCCGTCTCCGGGGTACTACTAGTATTTATTATTAACGGTTATTTATATAGCACACATAAGGTTCTATTTACTAAGCCTTGGATAGGTGTGTAGTAGGTATTACCGCCAGCCGCATGGTTCAAATCCCGACAGCGGCAGCCCGGCAAGGGTGAAGATCCCGATCGTCCCTAAGGTAAGTATCGCTAACCTAATTCTACCCCCTAACCCTCCCTTAAGGGTGCCTGACCCTAAACCCCCCCCCAAGTGCCTAACCCTAGAACCCCCCTCTAAGTGCCTAACCCTAAAACCCCCTTCTAAGTGCCTAACCCTAAACCCCCCCCCCCTAAGTGCCTAAACCTAACCCCCCTTCCCCGCTGCCTAAACCTAAGTCCCCCGAAGGGGTGCCTAACCCTAACCTCCCCCGGGGGTGCCTAACCCCCACCCCCCCCCTCCCCTAAACCTCCCTAGGGGGTGCCTAACCCTAAGTCCCCCCAGGAGCCCTAAACCTAACCCCCCCCCCCGCGACTGTCCGCGTCCGGCTTACCTTCGTTCGGTATGCAGGTCTTCGGTCCTCCCGCGAATGGTTAATGACAGGCGTCGAGTTTTCGACGCCTTTCAGTAGTACTACGCCGGGATTAGAGAGTCTGGAAGCCGGCGGTCGGCATTTAGACCGTCGGCTTCCAGACTACATCCCTTGGATAGAGGTAAATCCAACGGAGATAAGGTACCAATCAACCAGTTCCTAACTCATGTTTTGAAACACACCCTGTGACATGGAAGTTAGGAACTGATTGGCTGGTACTTTATCTCCGGTCACTTTCTCTTCATCCAAGGCTTAGTAAATAGACCCCATATTCTCCAGCTGTTAACAGAAAATATTTGGTCATTCATATCAGTACCTGCCCCAGTGGAGTTCGCAATCTAGTATTATGGATGTCAATGTGAATGAAGCAGGTGGGCACCAGGGGTAAATTGGTGAGACACTGCCAGTGATGGCTAATGCCGGTATACTGGTGGGGCAGTGCTGATATAATAGTGGTCCCTGCTTGTATAATGGTGTGAATTTCTTACGTCAGTGGGTAACTGGCCTAAATACATAGACAATTGTGAATGCCCACCTTATGCCAGTAGTAATACCACAGTACCCACTATCACCCAGCTGTGCTCTTTCTCCTTGCACTGTTCTGCAGCTGGTGATTACTGGTAAAGAACTGTGGTCGTCTAACGTGAGGGACGGGCAGCAACTGTGATGCCATAGCTGCCAACTCTTCCTGCTTCCAGGGACTGTTACAGGTTATAAAGATCTGCATTTGCCCTTGTAATGTTGTCCCTAATTTTCAACACTTCACCTCCGATCAGAGGACAGCAGCAGCAGGGTATGTACTACCAGCCAGTAGGCATGCTCTCATTACACAGTACAGTACACACTCTCTGCCAGCACAGAAGTGGGACAAAGGTCACCGAGCAAGACAGAAACAGACTTTTCCATTACCTTATCCTGCTGAAAAAAATCTTAATCCAATCAAATAAAACCACATTACTTGCAGCAAATCAGTCATTTGGGGGAATTTCTCTCCATCCAAGGCTATTTACTAAGCCTTGGATGGAAAGTAAACAGAGATAAAGTACCATCCAGTCAGCTCCTAACTGCCGTGTCAGAGGCTGTATTTGAAAAATGACATGTTAGGAGCTGGTTGGCTGGTACTTTATCTCCATACAAGGCTTAGTAAATAGACCCCTGGATCTCTGCAAACATCAAGCTCATTCTATGATATAAACCTATAGTCAATGTCATACAAGTCATACCTCACACCAAACAAAAGATAGATAGATGGATAGATAGATAGATAGATAGATAGATAGATAGATAGATAGATAGATAGATAGATAGATAGATGTTTACAAAGGGTCATGTATCAATATCAATAGAACATATAGCAATTATAGGGGTAGTCTGGGACTTACCTGAGGACAGCACACACAGGGGCTCTGGCAGAGGGGACATGGCTGGAACCAGTGCCCAGTTGCTGGAGTGATCTCCTGAGAAGCCTCAGTGGTGCAGCCATTGTTAGTAATTCTTATAGCTGCAGCAATGACAGGGTGTAATAAGGGAAAGCAGGAAGGAGAGAGAGAGGGAGGAGGGGTCACTCATGTCTCAGAATGTACTGCTGTACTATTACATATAGATAATGCTGCCCTCTAGTGTCTAACTGTGGCATCTCTTACAACACAAGTTTGCTGCTAGTGCTATATAAAGCTGGGTACTCACCTGCACAATTGTCAGGCTGTTCTCTCGATGTCGGGTGAACGGCCGTTGGATTGTATAGGTGTGTATGCTCAGGGCCGGCTCTAGGGGTGTTCGACCAGTGCGGTCGCACGGGGGCGCCACCCGTAGAGGGCGCACCCCTCCCCAGCATCATGATTTCAGCGGGACAGTATTGTCCCGCTGTTCCACCCGTGGACTGAAGTGGCCCGCGGGTGGTCAAATCGGGAGGTTGGGGACCCCCACCGCCGCAGCTGTGCCGGACCCCGGAGTGTGAATGGATGCCAGGCGCATGCGCGCGGCATCCATTCACTGACGGGAGAGGGCTGGGGGAAGCCCACCCAGTGACGTTATTTGGAGGGGTGCCATGCTTGATTGGCTTGATTGTGAATTATATAGTTCATACACTTGTGTCAATCCAATTAGCAGCGAAGGGGGCAAGTTGCTGTTGCCACGGTGTTAAAATGCAATATGGGGCTGCATGCAGTTATCTGCAAAATTCAAGCTGCCGTAAACCGTGGCTCCTGTCGCGCTGATTCGCATCCGGCAGCACAGATGGTATAATGGTGAGCATTACTGCCTCACATCACTAAGATCATGGGTTCGGGTCCCTACCTGTGTGGAGTTTGTATATTCTCCCTGTGCTTGCATGGGTTTCCCCCGGGTACTCCGGTTTCCTCCCACACCCCAAAAATATACTGGTAGGTAAATTGGCTCCCAAAACAAATTACCCCTAGTGTGTATGTGTGTGCATATGTGATAGGGAATATAGAGTGTAAGCTCCACTGGGGCAGGGACTGATGTGAATGGCCAAATATTCTCTCTATAAACCGCTGCGGAATATGTGTGTGCTATATATATATATAACTGGTAATAAATAAATAATTAATTAATTTCATTGACCCCACTGAATTGTTCAAACCAGTCACTTAGTCAGCTGGTTTGAGAGATGATCGTGCAGAGCTTAACACTTGCAGCACAGAGGTAAGACATCAAAGTTAGGGATGGCCATCATCCATCGATAATTAACCACCAGATGGTTTTGCTATCAATGGCGGCAGGGTAGTTTCTTGAGAGGAGGGGGCCCGTGTGCAGTCTCCGACATGGGCCCCCTCCTCTCTGCCTGGCGGCCGGAAGCGCACTGACAACTCTTGTTAGTTCTTTTGTTGCACGAGGAGCATTGTTCACAGATTTGTCATCCTACAGTATCAGGATATGTTCAATGCACATTAAATATCTATTCTATCTATTCATATAGAAATCTTTGTACTGTACATACTGCTGAATGACCTTTGAACACAGCTTGTAGTGTACAGTGTGTGTATGCAGTAACTGCCTGTTTATCATAGTGATTACTTATCTCTGGGCCTGATTGGGCAGTGTATGGTAATCGCAGCCACACACAATGCCACTGAAAGCGGGCCCCCTTCTGTCCAGGAACAGTCCCGGCATTCCCCCCCCCTGACGGCAGCCCTGCTAGACATGGTCTTCAATGTTGGTCTGCAGGGTAATTTCAGGGGGTGATTCAGCTGCGGACTCAGTGACAGAGATCACGCAGATTCCCGATAATCGAGAAATTGTGCGTGCGACGGACCCGTACTGCACTTGTGCGGTAGCTGTCTGCGATTAAGCAC
Organism: Taudactylus pleione; assembly: GCA_031769625.1. Taxonomy (NCBI): domain Eukaryota; kingdom Metazoa; phylum Chordata; class Amphibia; order Anura; family Myobatrachidae; genus Taudactylus; species Taudactylus pleione. Next base: position 3,055,153 of record JAUIMM010000146.1, on the reverse strand, counting down.
GCAGCAAGTCTGCTGCCGTTTCTGGGTGGGGAGGGGCGGCGTCAGCCTCCGTTTCCTAAAACGAAGGCGTGTCACCGCCGTTGGGGGGGGGGGGGGGTTGGGGCAGTGACCAGCCCAGTATCTCTTTCGGCTGACAGAGATTTCCTGGCCTCTCTTGAGCATTTGCGATGGCCGGCTTGCATGACCCCATGGTCACTCAGCTGGCCGATTGTATCGCAGATGATCCAAAGCTGCATCCTGGGACGCAGCTCGGATCAGTAAATGCATACAGGAGGCTTGATACCATATTAGTGCTATTGCAGCTGCAATAATAAATCCGTCCGCTGCTGAATCAGGACCTGTGTGATTAGATCCAGTCTGCAGGACAAATCTGTGCAAAACACAGAGGAGCCAACACAGAGCTGTACACATCGGTGCTGTAGCAGGGCACATGTGCGCCATCAGCAGGAAGGTGGCTGTTCTGCAGCTTTCCTTGCAGCATACCTGCCAACTCTCCCTGATTGTCAGGGAGACTCTCTAATATAGTAGCAATCTCCCTGACTCCCTGAAGAGTCTACCAATCTCCCTGATTGCACCTTACCCCCATTATGAAGCTGTTATAGTAAAAAAAACAGAGATATGTACATTCAAATAGGATCATTAGTATAATTTCCCTGCCTAGGTTATAAGGCACAATGATCCCTATGGCTACATGTATTATCTGAAAAGTATCAGTGTGTCCTCATCAACAAGTAGATCTTACTAAAGGCGCATACACACTAGAGATAAGCTCCATGAGCGATATCGCCTAGTGTTCCCCCTGCAGTGCCGGGCTCAGTGTCGTTAACTATATCGTTCAGTGCCGGCACTCTCCCTCATCCCCGTGCTTGCAGAACCTGACAATATCGTCAGGTTGCCCTGCAAGTACGGGCGATGAAAGATATCGTCAACGACCAGAGGGAGCGAGCATCGCTGGTCGTTGACGGCATACACATTGGGCGATATTGTGAATGATTGAACGATATCGTTATCGTTCATAATATCGGCTAGTGTGTACGCGGCTTAACTGTTTTGGGGCTCATTTACATTTGGATGTAAGACATTTTTATGGCACACCTCTCAGATGTAGCAGTACACGCCCACTTTACCACCGCGCTCATAGGTGGTGCTTTCACAATCTCCCTGAAATGTTTTTTTTCAAAAGTAGGCAAGATGCCTTACAGCAGGGACTATCGAGGATCCCCACACAGTAGAACAGCGTGGTGGGGTGCTCTGAGGGTAGCGATCATGCTGACTCTTTAGCGTTGAGCACTTGAACCAGCCCTATCCCTGGTGGAAAAGATTTGTCTGGAAGTAGGCGAAATTTGGCATAGACACAACACTGCACAGTCCCCAATTCCTTCTACGTACCCTCTCTGAGATGGCCCTATGTGCAAACACCCAGTTATAATGCAGTTACAGTCACAACTAAACTGCAAACAGCTTGCCCATGCTTGTGTGTGCACATTGGTTGACACAAAAATTACTTGTGTTTAAATCCCAGAGTTCAGTTCTATAATCTGCTGGAACTGCTGCCGCTGCTGACCTGTGGTCGCTCCTGGGCATCTCACAAGAATAACTCTAGCTGGGTCAAAATATTATGAAGTGACTTGTTAGAAAGATGGCATCCTATGGCAGTGCCACACTGAAAGCCCCTGAGCTCTTCAGTATGACCCATTATACTGCTATCGTGTGACTATGGGGACCTACATTTATCAAGCTCCCAAAATATTTGGAGCCTGACTGCGGGAACCTTTGCCATCTTCAGATGGCGTTTCTTCCCGCACCGTGCTCCTTCCCCTTCAGATCCCTCCGCTGATCGGCTCCTTCTGCTGGACGCCGGGGCTTTATACACCTGTGTGAACCCTAGTTCTAGTTCTGCTGAGTCAGACTCGGCTGTGCAGAGTTTCACTGCTACAAACGTAGCAGTGAAGGGGATTTTGGAGACAGCAGATTTTCAGATTAAACTGACTCCACACCAGAGCAATGTTGAACTGCTTCGGTGACTTTGAATCCACCGCTGTTCCTCGCAGTGAGTTGGACAGTAAATTGCCAGCCCCCGATAATTAGAATAATGAATAGGCTCCTTGGCTACTACAGGTCAACTAGCAAATTTTTCACAGTAACATTTTGGCCAAAGTAGTTGTAATGCCGAAATTGGCCTCAAGATGGCGCATGATCCCTTTTGACAATATTTTTGCACAGCTAATTGATTTTGCACATTTACTTGGAGACATTTGTACAGAGGAGTCACATGAATTTAGAGGTGAAAGCACAAAATATCACGGAGTAATGCTGGGTACAGTATAAGTTACCAGTAGGTAGGGGGTATGATATGTGAACTATATATTAATTGACAATAAATTAAAGAATAGTGTACTCTAGCACTGTAGTGTACTAACAGAGTAAAAATAACTAATGTCATTTAAAGGACGCTCCCTTAAGCATTAGCTACTGTACATACCTCCCGACACAACTGAATTAAAAGTCATCAAATTAGGCCGCAGCCCTGTTCTGACCGCGGCCTTTTTCTAACAACCCTGCACCTTTGTACCATGGGTTGCAACAGGAAAAAGTATTGCCTTGTCACTTCATATGAACCAAATCACTGCTGAAGCGACACTGCAAATGTATAGCCACCATAGGTGGTGTCGCATACTGCACAACCTGACACTGCAGGTGTGCGACAAAGGGTTAATTTGCACTGCGCGTGCTCGGAAAATATTTGCACACAAGTGCGGGCGATGCTGAAACTTACACATTTCAATCGTATTTCCATTTACAACTGAAGAGGCAAAACTGGGCTGCAACGGTCCCTTCTCACCCAGGCGAAATTCAGTGAGGGAGTAAAGGAACGGGGAAAGTTGGGAAGAAATTCTGCACAGGATGAGAATCAATGTATAATGGTATGTAAATATGAATATGAAAAAAAACAACAATAATATAATCACCTAGATTAGAAATCTATCTTAAATCCAATAAGGGGGTTGGTGGTGCACCCAGGAGTCAAAAGGGTCAATATGTACAAAAAAATCCTTACCAGCGCAAGAAAAAGGTGACTCCTTAGTGGGCACTCTTAATCGAAAATAATATTACAGTGATAAATGATGATAGTATTAAAATATCAATTTTATTAGTATACTCTTTAAAACATAGGAAATTTATAGTCGTAAATATTATAACTATTGATAATTGGATTCAGCAATATATATCAGAGAGTCCTCAACTGACTCTGATTTGTTGCTGAATAAGGCGAAAATAATCTTAATTTAATACTCCTACAAAAAGAGAACATAAACTAATTTCCCTAGTGGGACATGTATGGAGTAATATCTCTCAGTAACAAGCACTTGTCCAATGTCACAGTACAAGGACACTTCAACAATTACACTCACATGTAGAGAGTTATACAATGTATGGTGGCTGCATTATATACAGAAACTTATAATTATAAGCATAAATATATAGTAATCAACCTAAGCAAATATTTGGTTTATAAAGCATAAAGGTGGCATCACATTAGACTCTCTACTATAATGAATGAAACCCGTTTCTTAACAGGGTATTTCGGATTTGAATCATTTCAAGGAAACAGGTATCAGCATAGATTGTGTTGTGACAAAATAAATACATCTATAGCAAGCAAGCTGAGTTAATAAGAAATAATTATTCCCTTTCAGTCAGTAATTAACGGAATAGGTATGATTTACCGCCGGACGCAAGTCCCGACAGCGGCTGCCCGACATGGAAGAAAATCCTGATCGTCCCTAAGGTAAGTATAGACTAACCTAATTCCCTCCCCTAACCCTCCCTTAGGGGTGCCTAACCCTAGCCTCCGCCACTGTGCCTAACCCTAATCCCCCCTCTAAGTGCCTAAAGCTAACCCCCCCTTCCCCGCCGCCTAAACCTAAGTCCCCCAGGGGGGTGCCTAACCCTAACCCTCCCTCCCCCTAGCCTAACCCTAACCTCCCGGGGGGGTGCCTAACCCTAAGTCCCCTCGGGGATGCCTAACCCTAACCCTCCCTCCCCCTAGCCTAACCCTAACCTCCGGGCGGGGTGCCTAACCCTAAGTCCCCCCCCGGGAGCCCTAAACCTAACCCTCCCCCCCCCCGCGGCTGTCCACACCCGGCATCCATTCGATCGGGATGCCCGGGCGCCGGTCTCCCGGCGTAGGTAAAATGACAGGCGTCGAGATTTCGACGCCTGTCATTTAACCCTCGCCGGGATAAAGCAGTCGGGAAGCCGGCTGTCGGGATTAAGTCCGCCGGCTTCCCGACTGCATACCGTATTAACATGTGACAACCAGTACCCGGTGGTAATTTACCTCAGCTTTAAATGAAAAGGATTCCTTTGCAAGATATTAACACCCTCAGATCAGTTGAGGGATGCAATTAGCAACATATTGAAACAGAAATGATCATAGTGAACAGATACAGATATAACAACCAGTACAGGATAATTTTCAGACAATTATCCCCTTCAAGGAAAGTATAAATATGTAGCGAATTAAAAAATTGTCAAAATATAACAGACAATCCCTGTTGGTTAGAGACATTTGTCTTTGTAATAATCCAAAAGATGCATATATGTATTATTTCATGTTATAGTCATAATCATCACTATAATTATAGGTAACGTTCCTTCATTTATCTGTTTTAATATGAATTTGCAAGAAGTAGTATCTTCCTTCCTTTTGTTGATACGTACAATTAGAATTTATGTAAATAAATCTAACAAGATAGGGTAGATAGAGGAAAATGATTCACATAAGTGTCTCCCCAGTTCTGCTGTCACTCCCTAAATGGGGTGATGAGAGAGTGAGAGGGACTAGTGTCTCAGGAAACAACAGTACAGTGTGGAGACTGTTAAAGATTTCCAGGGTGTTAGACTAGCTCGGTTACCGAGGCATTGCAGAGCCAAAATGCGCCCAAATCAGTCAGCCTGAACACCTGGAGTGATAGAAAGGGGTTTGTGCTTGTAAGTATATCGTTTCCATTGAATTAAATGAGATCCGGCAGTGGAAGGGTAAATATAGAGCTATACTGAGAGTAGGGATACCTAATGGAGCTATAATGTCAACTGTAGTCTGAGCTTCCTATAGATACTTATATATCAATCAGAAGAAGTGTGTCAGGAGCTCAAAAGACATAAAGCCCTTGTGGCTGGGTATACTCACGGTGCTGTATCATAAAACTCTGTCAGCACGAGCGCAGAAAACAGACGTGGTGAACAGCTAGTCTGCCCGGGGATAGCCGAGTCGGCTGCTTTAGCACAGAGGTCTCCTCTGTCATGCGGTGCTAAATCACGCCGATCAATCAGCGGGACCGCAGTCAAACAATATCAGGCCGCGCGGCGTGGAGACACCCTCCGTCCCACAGGCAGTCACAAAGTGTCAGCAAACAGCTGCAAGTCCGTGTGTGAATATAAGCAGACCCAGCCAGCGTGGGAATGTTAGCTTGATGCGCGTTTCGCCTAATGCTTGATCACAAGGTAGGATGCCCGTGAGTCAGCTGATAGTCACACACAGACTTGCAGCTGTTTGCTGACACTTTGGGCCAAATGTAATAGGGTGAGAGTTTAGAAAATGTGAGAGTTTAGCAGTAAACTCTCACATTGGTTGAGTTTTATCTTCAAAATGGGAAAACATCTGAATGGGATTTTAAATCGTGAGAGTTTTTTAAGTCTAAAAAAACATGCAAGTTCGCTCTGTTACTTTGTTTTTGGACTCTATTACATTGGTAAAGTTTAAAAAGTGTCAGAAACTCTAACTTTTCTAAACTCTCACCCTATTACATTTGGCCCTTTGTGACTGCCTGTGGGATGGAGGGTATCTCCACGCCGTGCGGCCTGATCTCCCTTACTCTGGGCATATTGTTTGACTGTCCGTGGGTCTCCAGTAGTCTCCATGGCTCCTGGCGGCCTCCCCTCCATCTTGTCACGGGGGACTGGGCTGCTGGGAGTCCCAGGGGCTGCTGGGTGGCTCCAGGGTTGCTGGGAGGTGCAAGAGTTTCTGGGAGATGTAGTTCTAATCTGAGCCTGCACATCCATAGTTTATACACGTGTGTCAATCCAGTTAGCAGCGAAGGGGGCAAGTTGCTCTTGGCACGGTGTTAAAATGCCCTATGGGGCTGCGTGCAGTTTTCTGCAAAATTCAGGCTGCCGTAAACCGCAGCTCCTGTTGCGCTGACTCGCATCCGTGAACCAATAATTTGATTGACCCCACTGATTTGTTCAAACCAGTCACTTGGTCAGCTGGTTTGCGAGATGATCGTGCAGAGCTTAACACTTGCAGCATAGAGGTGAGACATCAAAGTTAGGGATGGTCATCATCCATCGATGTTTAACCACCAATGGTAGATGGTTTTGCTATCGATGGCGGAGATCCAATGGTTCTGTATTGTGCTAAACATTGATATCACTTGCATAGACCATTTACATTCTGGAGCCAAACAACTCTTGTTAGTTCTTTTGTTGCACGAGGAGCATTGTTCACAGATTTGTCATCCTACAGTAACCGTATATATGTTCAATGCACTTAAACATCTATTCTATCTATTCTTATAGAAATCTTTGTACTGTACATACTGTTGAATGACCTTTGAACACAGCTTGTAGTGTACAGTGGCCTTCATTCAAACCCGCTTGCGAGTGCTATGCGCTCGCAAGCGGGTCGATGGTGGGGCACTGCGCGTGCAAGCCCCGTAGTGAGTGAGAAATTCACTCGCTCCAGGGCTCGTTACAAATGGGGCGGCTGTCGATGTTGTTCGACAGCTCACCCCGTTTTGTAGGCAGGGAGGGGGGCTGGCTGGAGAAACGGATGCGTTCCTGAAGGAACGCCTGCCATATGTGGGCGGCCCTACTGACATCACTCGTGATGTCAGCAGCGAACTTCCTGCTCTATTAGAACTAGGGATGTGCAGGCTCGGATAGGTTCGAGTTTGCACGTGGAGTTCGGATTTTTCCCTCCAAAAAAACGGAACTCAGAACGAGGCAAAACGTCATCTTACATGGACGAACATCATCATTCCTGGACAAAAGACCAGGAATGATGATGTTCGTCCATGTAAGATGACGTTTTGCCTCGTTCTGAGTTCCGTTTTTTTGGAGGGAAAAATCCGAACTCCACGTGCAAACTCGAACCTATCCGAGCCTGCACATCCCTAATTAGAACAGTCCCGGCATTCACCCCCCTGATGGCAGCCCTGCTAGACATGGTCTTCAATGTTGGTCTACAGGGTAATTTCAGGGGGTGATTCAGATGCGGACTCAGTGACAGAGATCACGCAGATTCCCAATAATCGAGAAATTGTGTGTGTGCGCCGGACCTGTACTGCACATGTGCTGTAGGTGTGTGCGATCAGGCACGCAATCAGGTAGCAGACTGTCAGTCATTGACAGTCTGCTGCCGTTTCTGGGTAGGGAGGGGCGGTAACGGCCACCGTTTCCTAAAACGGAGGCGTGTTACCACCGTTGGGGGTGGGCAGTGACCATCCCAGTATCTCCTTTGGGTGACAGAGATTTCCTGGCCTCTCTTGAGCATTTGCGACGACCGCCTTTCATGACCCCATAGTCACTCAGCTGGCTGATGGTATCGCAGATGATCCAAAGCTGCGTCCTAGGACGCAGCTCATATCAGTAATGCATACAGGAGGCGTGATACCATATTAGTGCTATTGCAGCTGCTACCATGTTAGCAGCTGCAATAGTAAATCCATCCGCTGCTGAATCAGGATCTGTGTGATTAGATCCAGTCTGCAGGACAAATCTGTGCAAAACACAGAGGAGCCAACGCAGAGCTGTACACATCGGTGCTATAGCAGGTCACATGTGCGCCTTCAGCAGGAAGGTGGCTGTTCTGCAGCTTTCCTTGCAGCATACCTGCAAACTCTCCCTGATATAGTAGCAATCTCCCTGTCTCCCTGAAGAGTCTACCAATCTCCCTGATTGCACCTTACTCCCATTATGAAGCTGTTACGCTGTATACACACACAATGATTTTGTTACCAACGATTTTATGAACGATTTTATGAACGATTTTCTGTCAGATTAATGGTGCATACACACGGTCAGATTTTTCTTCAGATCTGAAAGATAACGATTTAAAAAATCTGACATGTCTGAACAATGAATGATGTGCGTTCCCGATGGTCAGATAACAATATCTGACATCTGATGTGTTTCCAGTCAGTTTTGGACGATTTCAGTCATTTTAATGCAGTCAAAAATCGTTCGTAGTTCAAATCGTTTGCAAAATCGTTCAAATCGTTGGTCAAATCGTTCAATCGTTCATCTGACACATCTGACCGTGTGCATGCTCCATAAATGTCAAATTTTTTAAAGTGTAATGAACGGTTTTTGTAACTTCCCTTAATGAAAATCGTTCAGTTGGTCAGTCAGAATGAACTACAAGCTGCAAAGTACAAACGGGAACACGCATGAACGATAAACGTTCATCGTTATAATAACTCAGAAACTGAACGATTTTTTTAACGATTGAATGATAACAACATCGTTATAGTTAAACCTTTAAAAAAATCGTTACGTGTGTATGCACCTTTATAGTTTAAAAAAAAAAAAAAAGATACATATACTTTCAAATAGGATCATTAGTGTAAATTGAATATAAGGCACAATGGCCCTCATTCAGACCCACTCGCAAGCGGGCGCACGTACGTTAGGCGTACGTACAAAATTATTTAAATTCAATGGCTCGCTCGTATTTTCGTTCGCATCTAAAATTCCTCCCTAAACTCAGGCGACCCCTCCTCTAACTAACGAGCGTGCGAAATAGCGAGCGTACATCCCCGAAATGGCTTGAAGGGAACGCACGCACAAGTATAAACCGGAAGTGGCCTTGTCAGATGTCGATTACCTGCTCCTTTATTCTGCCTACCTCCATCAATCGTATCATGCCAATCAATGTATCAATTAGCTTAATTTTTTTTAATTTTTTCAACACAATGCAAGAAACTTTACTCTTGTCCGTGTTTGTGTTTACCCGCAGAATACGTACGGATGGAACATTCGCTTTTATTGTTCCAAAAACATGTGAACCACAATTAAACAATTGTTCTATTGCTGTGGATCCCCGCATATTTCCCGGGGTTCATTTATTTATTTAAATTTGCTTACGCATGTCACTGCATCAAGCCTATCATAACTCTCCAGAGATTTCTGGCCCTGTTGAACACATGACTCATACACTAGCCAATAAAATTGCTCCTGTTAATTTCCAAAATACATTAGCCAATCAGAAATTTTTTGCACACTTTATCAAAAATGATTTGTATGAAAAACACCATTGCCATCATGAGAGCCTCCGCATTCACCAGGCGCGAGCTGCTGGTGCTTACGGAGGTGATGGATCGCTGTATCACCAGCCAGCCTCCACCCATCACCAACCGGCAGAAGCGCTCCGCGTATGCGGAGGCACGGTCCCGCCTGCGGTCCTTCGGTTCACGCCGCAACATCGGGCAGCTGGAGCGCAGGTGGTCAGACCTGCAACGGCGAACGCCCCGCTTGCTGGCATGCTTTCGCATGCAGATACAGGAAAGTAAGTGTTATGTATTGTGGTTTTCATGTTTGTGTTTGTGGGGCAAACTGCGTGTGCATGTTTTCCTGTCTGTCCTATTTATTATTTGTCCTCATATCTGCGTGTGTATGTTTTCCTGTCTGTCCTATTTATTATTTGTCCTCATATCTGCGTGTGCATGTTTTCCTGTCTGTCCTATTTATTATTTGTCCTCATATCTGCGTGTGCATGTTTTCCTGTCTGTCCTATTTATTATTTGTCCTCATATCTGCGTGTGCATGTTTTCCTGTCTGTCCTATTTATTATTTGTCCTCATATCTGCGTGTGCATGTTTTCCTGTCTGTCCTATTTATTATTTGTCCTCATATCTGCGTGTGCATGTTTTCCTGTCTGTCCTATTTATTATTTGTCCTCATATCTGCATGGCCATGTTTTCCCTCTATTTCTGTTTTTTTCATTCTACTCCTATTTGCCTGTTTTTTGTTGGTGGGTTTTTTTTTTTTTTTGGGCCCCGGATTTGGCCAGAAACTAACCTCAATTTGTTTGACATATTGTAGGAGGACAGCCAAGACTACGCCGTCACCGTCCGGCCAGACGGCGTTCCCGCCCACTATCCCCAACCCCCAGCCAACACTCCACCCCAAATATTTCCCCTATACCCCACTCCTCCCCAGCCTTCCAAGACCCTCTCCCGGAACTGTCGGGCCTCCTTCCCCTCCGTCCCACTTCCCCCTCTCCTCCACCCACCCCTCTTCCAATTACCCCCTCCCCGGAGTCCGTCATTACCCCTCCCCGTTCTTTGGGGAATGAAGGCTCCTCCGAGGAAGAACATGGAGGGACTTCCGGAGCTCCCGTTTTGGCTCCCGGTATGTTTTTATTTTGCATTTTTTTTAAGCACAAACTGTTTGTATGTAGTCATGTGTCGTGCCTTTATTCGTGCTTTTTTGGTTTACTTTTGGTGATTTAGCAGTTTGCCTTTACCTCTTCCTGCTGATTTCAACATACACATATCACACCTGTGGGAATTTGTACATAGGCCTTGTATTTTTGGCAGCACCCCCTTTTTGTTTTGGTTTCTTTTTTTTAGGTTTAGGAGTGATTTCGTTGTGTTTTTGTTTTTTTAATGTGGATTCCCTATTGTTTTATTAATCCACACACTTTTCTCACCCACAGAGGAACAGAGGCGTCGGCAAAAGGTGGACGAATGTGTTGCCCAGATGCGCCAACATGTCATTGGCGTTCTTGTGGGCCTTGACCGGCTGTCTGGCATCCTTCGCCAGTAGTTTTTTTTGTTTATTTTCGTTTTCTAAATAAATTTTTTTGTTCTAATATACGTTCTGGCTCATTCTTTTTTTCCAAAACAAAAATAGTTTTCCCTGACATAAGTAGACTGTTCCTGCAAGGATTTCCCTTTTTTTTAAAGTTAGATTGAGTTTTGTATTTGTATGTTAAACAGCCACAAGAAACACATAACAGTAACAATGTCATTTCCCTTTTTGGGTGTAGTGTCAATTAGATATTTCTACATTTTACAGGTTCCTAGTTGGTGTGCAAGCTGCTTAGGCCAATCTTCCAAATCCAAAGGTTTGGACAGGCTTCCTTTTGGTGTGGGTTGGGAACCTGAAAACATATTTCAGTTTACATCAACTGGTGTCAGTACTGGATTACCCCTTAGTCAAATGTAAGGTGTGTTAACCTGGTTACACTTGCTGTTAACGTCCAAAAAAAGGAAGACCATTTCACTCTCCAAACATTTATTCACAACATAAATGAGAAATCAAAGTGGTCACTCCCAAAAAAAAAAGACAGTGATAATCTCAAATACAACACATGCAAATAAAATATTTAAATAAAAAAAACAATCAAGAACTGGTTGACGAAGGACCATGCCAACATGATTCCACAAACATGGCGTTGCGATATGGGTTCCAGAATATATGCCCAAAATCACCAGATCCAGGTTTGGTAAGGGTAGCAGGAAGTAGTGAGCGTTGGAGTGCCAAAGATTATGTGAACAAACAGAAGATGGTGAAAAAAATAAAAATAAATTAGATGTTCGCAAACAAACACAAACACATTAGGTATAAACACTGTAGTTTTGGTAAAACTTACCTAAAAAATCTGGCCACCACATCATCGCGTATGGCCCCCCCACATACTGACCTCCGACCAACCTCGGGGGGGCCATCCTCAGGTAAGGCATCCTCTGGCTGCATTGGGACACCACTCCTTATGGCGATGTTGTGAAATATCCCACACAGGACCACAATTTTCGACACCATATCCGGCAAATACATGAGCTCACCACCAGAGCGGTGGAGGCATCTGAATCGGCCTTTTAAAAGTGCGGAATTATACTCACTTTGTGGGCCTGGTGTGGGAGCCAAATAAGGAGTGAGCAGCCAGGACATGCAAGGGTATCCACTGTCTCCTGTGAAAAATAAGAGACAACATCAGGAACACTGTGTATCAAGCTTAACATTGTTATGTACTAAAGGTCTCCACTTACCCAGAAGCCACGCATCACCAGCTTGTAGGTTGGTTAATTTCTGCCATATCCCTGATTGCCGGATGACGAAGGAGTCATGTGCACTTCCTGGTAATTTAGCATTCAGGGACAGGATCTGGAGGGAGGCATCACATACCACCATTACATTCAGGGAGTGATAGTGTTTCCTGTTTCTAAATATTGCCTCCAGCCGTGCTGGAGGCTGAAGTGGTATGTGAGTACCATCCACAACCCCTATGATGTGTGGGAAGCCAGCTATTTGGTAAATATTGGCCTTGGCCACACAAGGGCACCCATATCCAAAGGCATTTTAATAAAATGATGGAGGTGCTTGAAAAGTGCCTCCATCACTGCCCTCAGGATCCGGGAAAAGGAGGATTGGGAGATGCCCGCCACTATTCCCACCGTTGTTTGAAACGATCCTGAGGCACAGAAATGTAACACCGCCATAAATTGCGTCAGTGGTGGTATTGCTGTTGGACTGTCAATTTGCCGCTCAAGATCACTTTCTATTAATGAGAGTGTCTATGATGATTTTGGGAGGTAGATGGTAGCGTCTTAAAACCTCATCATCGGGCATTCCAAAAAGGGTGACACGTGTTCGAAATATCTGGGGCCTTGCATGCCTACGATGCCTACGCCTGGGACGAGATTGAGGTTGGTCGGCTTCCGGGAGCAGGGCCAGAACAATTCGACCCAGATCTACCTGAAATTCAAAGTTTACAATGTAAGGCTTTTGAGCCACCCCAAAAGTAACATAAAACAACTTAGCTTTATGATACCATCCATAGCTGCTTACATGCCGGTGTATTGTCATGATACGTCAAAACTGTAAACAAGCCAAAAATTATACATCAAAAATTTACAGGGTGAATTTATGTTTGTCAAATTGGTGCAAGCCAAAACATAAAATAGGCGAAACACACATTTGGCCATCGATCAAAACGACATTGCACACCGTACGTCAAATAGGGGTCAAATGTAAGCCAAAAATGGAAAAGGGAAAACAAAAACTGGTTTACATGATGAATAAGCATCCCAAAATGCGCAAATTAGTTCGCAAATGCAAGTCACTAGACCAACAGTGAAAAATGCGCAACTTAGTTCGCAAATGCAAGTCACTAGACCAACAGTGAAAAATGCGCTAATTAGTTCGCAAATGCAAGAAAAATAATGGACTTACCAAGAGCTAATATAAAAGATTTCCCTCAAAAAGGTCTTTGGGTCCGCAAGCCTAAAAAATCTAAAAGAGATGAAATTAGTGTTAAGCTGAAAATATTAAACTAAAAACAAGAAGTAGACACCAATTGGCCACAAGTTAGACTTCACCAAACTTACCAAATCAGGAAACGAGGCCCAAAAAAAACAACAAAAATGCGAACGGATAAAAAAATAAACTGTAGCAAACCCAAAAAATGCCAAAATCTGCCAAATCCTCCAACCGTAAACCACAAACTCCAAACAACTTAACCGCCAATAATCCAACAACGCAACCTCGAATCCACACACACCAAGCCATAAATAGTGTTTATTTTCCCGCACAAATTAAGGATGAATCATAGGGACGCACAATCAATGATGCGGCCGCAAACTAAGGACGCATGTATAAATACGTCACGAAATCACATAGAATTTCTGGATGATTTCTTGCTGGAAGCAGAGACATGGCTTCAAACCAGGGAAACAATGGGCAAAATTCCGGCGGTAAGGCCTTCATGCATTTTGTCTCAATGATTATTTTCAAACATAATATTGTGCAAGTTGTGAAGTGGCTAAATCAGCATATTTACCCAAATAGGTGAGGACGATGACATGGAAGAGACTGCTGGCCCCAGTCAACCCGCCAAAGCTGCCAAAAAAAAAAGGCAGCCACATTTCACAAGAAATGAGATGGAGGTTTTGATCCAGAAGTGTGTTGACATCCTGCCCCAGGCAGACAGGAATATGAGCCAAAGCCAGAAGGGGAGAATGTGGGAGGAGGTCGCCGTTGCTGTCAATAGGGTGGGTGATTATGTCCGTTTAGCCCGGGATGTAAAAAGGCGGTAAGTAAACACTTTCCCACCCTATAAACAAGCCCCATTTTAAACAAAAGGATAATGGTTCCAATTTCATTCCACAGATGGGGCGACTTCAAATATCGTCTCAAGCAAAAACTGGCGGACAGGGCTAGGCATGCAAGGGGGACAGGTGGGGGTCCCACCCCTGTGTCATTGGAGTTGACAGACTTAGAAGAGCTGGCACAGGGGTGTGTGCAGCCTGTGGAGGTGTTTGGCGTGTCCAACATGGATACGGACATGCCAGACTTTGCGGCTCCTCATGTTGGCCCAGGTAAGTCTTGTGATGTCACCAACTCTGAAATGCTATTGTGCCAATATGTAGATTCTAATGTGACTCTTTTCTAATTTTTCCAACAGAGACACAGGCGGATGAGTCTGCTCCAGAGGGGAGCCTTGGCCGCAGAATTTCTGCTGGCTCTGCAGGGGAGGAACCAGTACATCCGGCTGAGGACCCTGCAGAAGCCAGTCCAGGGCGTGCCCCCTCGCAGGCAGTGGGCCTCCTCACAGAACTCAATTTCAAATCGGATTTCCATACGGAGATTCTGCAGAGGATGGACGTCAGTCTGATACGGGTGGCTGAGGCCCTGGAGCAAAATACTGCGGCCAATGTGACCATTGGTCAGGCCCTGGCGGAAAATACCAGGGCCAACATCCGCATCGCCGATGCCCTGGAGCAGCTCGTTCGCCAGCACATGGTGGAGCCGACCTCCCTTCCTGCCGGAACATCAGGATCCTCCACCTCTGGCACAACATCAGCCAATCCTCCAAATGTGCCTAGCCCTGTGCCTAGTCCAGAGGCCACAACATCTGCCTCTGGACAGGCCAGCCCGATGGCATCCCGGACCCGGTCTGGCGCCCACCCTCCCCCATCCAAACGGGCGAAAAAACGGTGACAGCAATGGCGACTTTTCCCACACTCCTTCTGTGCTTGGCTCATATTCCTTTCTGGTCAAAACTTCCCTCTCCTTTCTTGTGAAATGTTTTTAATTTATTTTTGTACGTTTATGTTAGCAGTTATTGATTATTTATTTTTGTGAAAAAGTATCTTTGCCAGAAAAAAAGGCAACAAAATATTATGCCAATTGGTTTGTGTTTAAACAATAAATTTATGATAAAAATCAGACATTGTATTGTGACATTATTGTACAAATGGGTTACATTTAATCCTGGCCCTAAAGGCAAAAACTGACCAAAAAACCAATTTCATTTTTTTTAAAAAAAGGCCTCTTGAAGGAACGTTTAAAAATTCACCTAACGATGCAAATTCCACAGTAAAAAAAAAAAGGGGAGCTAATTAAAACATGATGACATTATTGTCACAATAGGCCATAAACAACAAATTGAGGCCAAAATAAAACCCAAAAAATGTACGCAAATTGATTGTGTAATCCTGACATTAGCAGGTATGATTTCCACCTGCGTACGGTTTTGTGCTATCCCAATAAACTGCTTTCCAAACACATACCAAGCCGGTTTTCAATACAACACTAATTGCTTTTGTGACCACCCGCGATTAATCGCTGCAACATCGTGGAGTCCCGGGACGGAGGAGAAGGCCATCGCCAATGTGGTCGAGTAATCAAGACCCTAAGCTGTGCGAGCATTTTGAAGGGAAAGAGGATGTTCCAGTGACGTATGAGACGGTCCGAACACATTTGACGTTCGCATCTGCTAATGTATGTACGCCCCAAAAACGCCTCGCCACGCCTGCGTTTTTCCATCTCCACCCCCGTGAACACCCAAAAACGCCCTGTTCTGTCAATCACATTTTACATGTCACTTCCTGTACGCTATTTTAGGAACGAGAGAAAAAAAGCTCGCAATCTGCCGTACGCACATGCGCAGTGTAACACCGACGCATGCGCGGTTAGTCAACATCGGAACGCAACGAGCGTACTGTTGTTAACGTCCGGCTCTGAATGAGGGCCAATGATCCCTATGGCTACATGTATTTTCTGACAAGTATCAGTGTGTTCTCATCAACAAGTAGATCTTACTAAAGGCGCATACACACTAGACGATAAGCTCCATGTGCGATATCATCTAGTGTTCCCCCTGCAGTGCTGGGCTCAGTGTCGTTAACTATATCGTTCAGTGCCGACACCCTCCCTCATCTCCGTGCTTGCAGAACCTGACAATATCGTCAATTTGTAAAAAAAAGGGGGTTTATTGGTAGAGTCCGCACTAGTCAATCAGTTATATTATGTTATGGTGATTATAAAATTAATTACAAAAAACCAACATACCGGTTTTAACTAAAACAAATTAAAGTAAGACTTATACTATAGTTGGTGGTGCTACCAGATAACATTTGTGAAAGTCACAATTTAAACTGTTTTTGCAAAGGAGCAAAAGAACAAATATAGGGGGTCATTCAGACCCGGTCGTTAGCGCCGATGCGCTTGGACCGGGTTGATGGCCCCCACAGAGCATGCGCACGACGGCGATGGCGCCGTCGCGCGCATGCGTGAGACCCGCTATGACCGACAGCGCCGGTCGTAGCGGGTGTCGATCCAAAAGGGGCGAGCTGTCAATCAACATCGTTGTCAATCAACATTCCGTTTGGAAGGCGGGCCGGGGGGGTGGCAGGCCAAACGGAGGCATTCCCATGGGAACGCCTACCGTTTGGGGGAGGCCCCACTGACATCACTAGTGATGTCAGTGGAGAGCTTCCGGCTCAGACAGAGCCAGAAGCTCTCCGGGGCTTACGACAAGGGAGACCCTACCCTAGGGTCTCGTCGTAAGCCCCGATGGTTGCGATGGTCTCTGACGCGGGCGGTCAGGATGCAAGCGGCCGCCCAGTTTCTGAGGAACCGCTTGCATCCTCCGACCGCCTCTGAATGAGGCCCATAGTCTCACTGGTGCACTCTTAATAAATTTACTTGGAAAAATAGAAAACAAAAGATGTAAATGTAGAGTATGTAAAATTTAACCTTTAATACATGTCTTTAAAAGGAGTGTATTAACAGATACACTTCTAAATACCTGGGATTACAGGCAGAAACTAGTGGTCATACAAATACACACCACAAAAAATGATTGCACAAAATTGGTCCATCTGGCGAAAGTTCATATTCCCTGTATATTCGTAATCAGACAATAAATTGTTAAATAGTGGGAAAAATAAATCAGACAGATACCAAGAAAAAAATCATATGTGTGAATTCAGTCAAACTGGCGAAAATATGATCTACCAAATCCCTGGTCTAATCACATATAAGTAATATTAATTGTCAGGAAAAAGGGGTGGATAGCCACCTGAACTCAAAATAGAGTATGTAAATAACCTCGTTCATTTATTAAATATGAATTAAATCCTATCAGGATAATAGCAGTTGCACATCAAAAAACTGAAAAGTGACTGAACACAACTTTGTTGGCCTCATGTGATGAAAAATATATGTATTCAAATAACCTGGTGATGTCCAATCACTATCAGAACTAAAAGCTAAATGCTAACTTAACCGAGGTACTAGGTAGAAAAATACACATCAAAGTTTATACAGCAGACATATAGAGCTTAATCATTGAGAGCAGCTTATGTTCTATGGGCCTGATTCAGAGCCGCTCGTAAGCGGCCTCTCGTTCGCTCCGAGCGATGTTTGCCCAACTGCGCATGCGTACGGATCGTTATACGCATGCGCGAACCAGTCAGTGCGGTCAAAATTCATGTGCTCGCAAAATAGCGAATGCCTGATAATATGAGTGACAGGAGGAGGCGTATGTGGGTGGTAACAGGGGAAGGTGCTTGAAAACGGGGAGTGGAGATCAGAACGCAGGCGTGCTTAAAGGTCAAAACGGGCGTTTTAAGGGTGTGCATAATTAATACAGCAGCGTCATTGACCACGTCACTGGGTTATTTTATAGCCAGAACTGCTCGCAAGATTGTGTAGCAAAAACCAACCACAAGAATAGCGAGCAGTTCATACCCTGGTCGATGTACTCGATTAATCTAATAAATAGCGGACATGACGTAGGATGCGAGCGGCCAGGGGGCGTATTTTTCAAAAAAACGACCGCAAGTTTTGTTCGCTCGTTCAGACCTAGAGGCGTGAACAGACCGCAAAGAGCGAACGGTTCATTTGAATAGCCACCCCTATTTTCTGGACGAGCGAGCGCTAATTGCGTCCGGCTCTGAATCAGGCCCTATGTTTTGATTCATGTATGTGGGTATCTATATGTCTGCTGTATAAACTTTGATGTGTAGGCCAATAAGGTGGTGTTCAGTCACTTTTCATTTTTTTGATGTGCCACTGCTAGTATCCTGATAGAATTTAATTGTAAATTTTACATACTCTACATCTTTCGTTTTCTATTTTTCCACGTAAATTTATTAAGAGTGCACTAGTGAGACTATGGAGGTCATTCAGACCTGGTCGTTAGCGCCGATGCGCTCGGACCGGGTCGATGGCCCCCCACAGAGCATGTGTACGATGGCGCCGGCGCCGTCGTGCGCATGCATGAGCGCCGGTCGTAGCGGGTCTCGATCCAAAGGGGGCGAGCTGTCGATGTTGATTGACAGCTCGCCCCGTTTGGAAGGCAGTCAGTGGAGAGCTTCCGGCTCAGACAGAGCCAGAAGCTCTCCGGGGCTTACGACAAGGGAGACCCTACCCTAGGGTCTCGTCGTAAGCCCCGATGGTCGCGATGGTCTCTGACCATCACGACCATCACCGGAGCGGTCGTTAGAGCTGTGGGTGTTAACCCACAGCCTAACGACCGCAACAGAGGCGGGCGGTCAGGATGCAAGTGGCCGCCCAGTTTCTGAGCGACCGCTTGCATCCTCCGACCGCCTCTGAATGAGGCCCTATATTTGTTCTTCTGCTCCTTTGCAAAAACAGTTTAAATATCGTCAGGTTGCCCTGCAAGTACGGGCAATGAAAGATATCGTCAATGACCAGAGGGAGCGCGCATCGCTGGTCGATGACGGCATACACACTGGGCGATGTTTTGAACGAATTAACGATATCGTTATCGTTCATAATATCAGCTAGTGTGTATGTGGCTTAACTGCTTTTAGGGCTCATTTACATTTGGATGTAAGACATTTTTATGGCACACCTCTCAGATGTAGCCGTACACTTTACCGCCGCGCTCATAAGTGGTGCTTTCACAATCTCCCTGAAATGTTATTTCAAAAGTAGGCAAGTATGCCTTGCAGCAGGGAAATTTGGCATAGGCACAACACTGCACAGTCCCCAATTCCTTCTACGTACCCTCTCTGAGATGGCCCTATGTGCAAACATCCAGTTATAATGCAACAACTAAACTGCAAACAGCTTGCCCATGCTTGTGTGTGCACATTGGTTGACACAAAAATGACTTGTGTTTAACTCCCAGAGTTCAGTTCTATAATCTGCTGGAACTGCTGCCACTGCTGACCTGTGGTCGCTCCTGGGCATCTCACAATAATAACTCTAGCTGGGTCGAAATATTATGAAGTGACTTGTTAAAAAGATGGCATCATATGGCAGTGCCACACTGAAAGCCCCTGAGCTCTTCAGTATGACCCATTATACTGCTAACGTGTGACTATGGAGACCTACATTTATCAAGCTCCAAAAATATTTGGAGCCTGACTGCGGGAACCTTTGCCATCTTCAGATGGTGTTTCTTCCCGCACCGTGCTCCTTCCCCTTCAGATCCCTCCGCTGATCGGCTCCTTCTGCTGGACGCCGGGGCTTTGTACACCTGCGTGAACCCTGGTTCTAGATCTGCTGAGTCAGACTCGGCTGTGCAGAGTTTCACTGCTACAGATGTAGCAGTGAAGGGGATCGTGGAGACAGAAGATTTTCAGATTAAACTGATTCCACACCAGAGCAATGTTGAACTGCTTTGGTGACTTTGGAGCCCATTTATTAATGATCGCATTTTGCAATGCGATCAGGGCATCCAGAACTGCCCATGATCGCATTGCAAAATGCGATCATACCGGCTGAATGTATGTACTGGCACATGCAGGGAGACGGGCTCCGAAAGGAGGCCGTCCCTGCGATGTGGCTGGAATGCATGCGGGACTGCTGCATATGCGCAGTCCCACGGACTGCACATGAGCGGCGCCCATTGCCGGCAGAGGGATTTGGGAGATCCCTCTGCCAGCTGAAATGTGGTAAGTCCCCATAGACTACAGCGGCTAACGCTATCTTCAGATGGCGTTAGCTGCTGGGGCCAATATCGGGAATGCTTCGCATTCCCGATATTGATACATTTGGCAGCATCGCATCCCCCATAGAAACCTATGGGGGAGGCGGCTGCGGGCAGCAATGGAGGGATTGCAGCAGGTATCGGAGATACCTGCTGCGGTCCCTCTTTCATACATCCGGGGGATACTTAATATTTGAGGTTAACCCCCGAAAATAGGTGTTTTCGGATAATTTACCTCAAATTAACTTTGATAAATGGGCCCCTTTGATTCCACCACTGCTACTCGCAGTGAGTTGGACAGTAAATTTCCAGCCCCCGATAATTAGAATAATGAATAGGCTCCTTGGCTACTACAGGTCAACTAGCACATTTTTCAAAGTAACATTTTGACCAAAGTAGCTGTAATGCCGAAATTGGCCTCAAGATGGCGCATGATCCCTTTTGACAATATTTTTGCACAGCTAATTGATTTTGCACATTTACCTGGAGACATTTGTACAGAGGAGTCACATGAATTTAGAGGTGAAAGCAAAAATATAATGGAGTAATGCGGGGTACAGCATAAGTTACCAGTAGGTAGGGGGTATTATATGTGAACTATATATTGATTGACAATGAATGAGAGAATAGTGTACTCTAGTACTGTACTATTCTAATAGAGTAAAAATAACAAATGTCATTTAAAGGACGCTCCCTTAAGCATTAGCTACTTTACATACCTCCCGACACAACTGAATTAAAAGTCATCAAATTAGGCTGCAGCCTTGTTCTGACCGCAAAACGCCCCTTTGTGTTGTGTAGCGGCTTTTTTCTAACAACTCTGCACCTTTGTACCATGGGTTGCAGTCTTGTAATGAATATGCACACTAGTATTAGGCACAATTCTAGGTAAGTCCTACAAGTTTTATATACTGTAGTGCAACTTTGGTTCATTTTTGGGGCGTGGGTCCCCCTGGATTGCCTTTGTTGATCTGTTTCAGGGCACCGCATTATAACACATTTTTCTTTTATAACACATTTTGGGCCTCATTCAGAGGCATCGGAGGATGCAAGCGGTCGCTCAGAAACTGGGCGGCCGCTTGCATCCTGACCACCCGCCTCTGTTTCGGACCGCTAGGGTGATGGTCACGATGGTCATTGACCATCGCGACCATCGGGGCTTACGACGAGACCCTAGGGTAGGGTCTCAGTTGTCGTAAGCCCCGGAGAGCTTCTGGCTCTGTCAGAGCCGGAAGCTCTCCACTGACATCACTAGTGATGTCAGTGGGGCCTCCCCCAAACGGCAGGCATTCCTATGGGAACACCCCGGTTTGGGCTTCCACCCCCCCGGCCCGCCTTCTAAACGGGGCGAGCTGTTAATCAACATCGACAGCTCGCCCCCTTTGGATCGAGACCCGCTACGTCGTCGTGTGCATGCTCTGTAGGGGGCCATGGACCCGGTCCGAGTGCATCTGTGCTAACAACCGGGTCTGAATGACCCCCTTTAACCCTTCACTGTTTGTTTATTATATATGTACTTCACTTTTTATTTTCATTCTTTATATGCAGCAGTAGCTGCTCTTAACTATCTCTTTCACACTGCACTTTTCTTACTATGGCGGTGCCCTGGGGTGGCTTAGCTGGGCTAGTTTGGTGGTGTCCTGTGCTCTGGATTTGAATTGTAGCATGTTACGGACCTACCCTACAGAGGTTACCTGGATATGGTGGGTAGGCCCATAACCTTGGTCAAGATTATGCTAGAAACCTCTATTGATTGCAAAATGTTATTGTATTCATATATTATTAATAATTTGGAGTTGTGCACCTGAGATTTGTCTGTTTTTGTGCCTGCAATTAGTCTCATCAGGTAGCACCTCCCATTATATATATATATTTCAGAAATCGGAACCCCCCCGAGCCCCCCCGATCCGAGGCCGATCTGAGTCAGGCTCGACTTTTCCCGCCTGACTCGGATCTGAAATCGAGGCAAAACGTCATCATCCTGCCTTCCGGGTCTCGCGGGTTTTGTATCCTATATAAGGTACCCGCGTCAGCGCCATTTTCTCACTTGGCTGTGGACAGTGAAGAGGGAGGGTGGGAGTTAGGGCTGGCTGGGCTGTGTAGTGTAGTGCAGTGTAGTGTTGTGCTGTGCTGTGCTGTGCTGCGCTGTGCTGCTGTTGTCCATAGGGGCTGTGTCCACTCCTCCAAAGTCCATAGGGGCTGGCTGAACTGTGTTGTGCAGTCAGTTGTCCATAGGGGCTGTGTCCACTCCAAAGTCCTGTGCAGTGTCCCAGTCCTAAAGGGGTGCTGTAGTGTTGTCCAGGGGGTGCTCTGTCCATCAGGGGTGCTCCCCCCAAGTGCAAAAAAAATTATATTTTTTCTGTGTTTGTGAATTGTGTGCACAGTAGCCGCACGTGCATCAACAAAGTAGTGCCTAGCGTGCGCCTGTGTCATAAGTAAAGGGCCGGCTGGCTTGACCATTAAAGGGTGCTGTAACCCCCAAAGTGCACTCCAAACAAAATAAAAAATATTTTCTGTGTTTGTGAATTGTGTGCACTGTGGCTGCACATGCATCAACAAAGGAGCAGCGCCAAGCGTGCGCCTGTGTCCCATTAGTAAAGCGCCGGCTGGCTTGTCCGTTAAAGGGTGCTGTAACCCCCAAAGTGCATTCCAAACAAAATAAAAAATATTTTCAGTGTTTGTGAATTGTGTGCACTGTGGCTGCACGTGCATCAACAAAGGAGCAGCGCCAAACGTGCGCCTGTGTCCCATAAGTAAAGGGCCGGCTGGCTTGTCCGTTAAAGGGTGCTGTAACCCCCAAAGTACACTCCAAACAAAATAAAAAAATATTTTCTGTTTGTGAATTGTGTGCACTGTGGCTGCACGTGCATCAACAAAGGAGCAGCGCCAAGCGTGCGCCTGTGTCCCATAAGTAAAGAGCCGGCTGGCTCATTTCTTAAAGGGTGGTGTAACCCACAAAGTGCACTAGTCTCCAGCAAAAATAAAAAAATATTTTCTGTGTTTGTGTGCGCCTGTGTTTCCCTATGTTCAGCTTCACATGACGATGGAAGCCCTCCTCCCGCTAAAAAAATCAAACGAGTTAAGCTGGCAAAAGCACAGCGAAGAACTGTGCGTTCTAAGAAGATATCACAAATCCCCAAGGAGAGTCCAAGTGTGGTGGCGGTTGCGATGCCTGACCTTCCCAGCACTGGATGGGAAGAGGTGGCTCTTTCCACCATTTGCACGCCCCCTGCAAGTGCTGAAAGGAGCACCCACAGTCCACTTGCTGATATGCAAATTGAAGATGTCACTGTTGAAGTACAACAGGATGAGGATACTGGTGTAGCTGGCGCTGAGGAGGAAGTTGGCTAGGAGGATTCTGATGGTGATGTTGTTTGTTTAAATCAGGCTCCGGGGGAGACAGTTGTTGTCCGTGGGATGAAAAAGCCCATCACGGTCATGCCTGGGCTAAACACCAAACATTCCACCTCTTTGGTCTGGCAATATTTCTATCCAAATCTGGACAACAACTGTCTTGCCATATGTACCATATGCAAAGGTGAAATAAGTAGGGGTAGGGACGTTAACCACTTAGGAACATCCTCCCTTATACGGCACCTGCAGCGCGTTCATAAAAAGTTACTGTCAAGTTCAGAAACTTTGGCTAAGACCGTAAGCCGTCCAGGGACACCTAAATCCTGTTGTCCTGTTGTATCCAAGCGCCTGCAAACCACACCGTCAACTCCCTCCTCATCAATTTCCTCCTTAGTCAGGATCGGAAGTAGTCCTGCAGGCCATGTCACTGGCATGACTGACTCTCCTATCCGGTATTCCTCCGGAGGATCCTGCATTGCTACGCCTACTGCTGCTGTTGCTGCTGCTGGGAGTTGTTCATCATCCCAGAGAGGAAGTAGGAACAACAGTCCTTAGCGAGGAGGATGAAGTACGACAGCAGTCATCCTGAAGCAAAACGTATAACTGAGGCTTTGACTGCTATGTTGGTGTTAGACGTGCGTCCGGTATCCGCCATTAGTGCAGTGGGATTTAGACAATTGATGGAGGTAGTGTGTCCCCGGTTCCAAATCCCGTCTAGATTCCACTTCACTAGGCAGGCGATACCGAGACTGTACAGAAACGTCAGAAAAAGTGTCCTCAGTGTCCTGAAAAATGCGGTTGTACCCAATGTCCACTTAAACACGGACATGTGGACAAGTGGAACAGGGCAGACTAAGGACTATATGACTGTGACAGCCCACTGGGTGGATGTAACACCTTACGCAGCAACAACAGCAGCGTCACCAGTAGCAGCGTCTCAGAAACGCCAGCTCGTTCCAAGGCAGGCTACGCTGTGTATCACCGGTTTCAGTAAGAGGCACACCGCCGACAACCTCTTAGAGAAACTGAGGGAAATCATCGCCCAGTGGGTTACCCCACTTAGACTCTCCTGGGGATTTGTGATATCTGACAACGCCACCAATATTGTGCGGGCATTACATCTGGGCAAATTCCAGCATGTCCCATGTTTTGCTCACACAATAAACTTGGTGGTGCAGAATTTTCTGAAAAGCGACAGGGGCGTGCAGGAGACGCTTTGGGTGGCCCAAAAAATTTCTGGCCACTTTCGCCATTCAGCGACTGCGTGCCGAAGACTGGAGCACCAGCAAACACTCTTGAACCTGCCCCGCCATCACCTGAAGCAAGAGGTTGTGACGCGGTGGAACTCAACCCTCTATATGCTTCAGAGGATGGAGGAGCAGCAAAAGGCCATTCAAGCCTATACATCCACCTATGACATAGGCAAAGGAAGGGGTATGCACCTGACTCAAGCGCAATGGAGAATGATTTCCGTGTTGTGCAAGGTTCTCCAGCCCTTCAAACTTGCCACACGTGAAGTCAGTTCAGGCTTTTGCAGAAGCAGCTGGAGAAAGTGAAGAAGGAGCTAAGACGGAGCGATTCCGCTCGGCATGTGGGACTTGTGGATGAAGCCCTTCATTCGCTTTGCCAGGATTCCAGGGTGGTCAATCTGTTGAAATCAGACCACTGCATTTTGGCCACCGTGCTCGATCCTAGGTTTAAAGCCTATGTGGTGTCTCTCTTTCCGGCTGACACAAGCCTGCAGAGGTGCAAAGACCTGCTGGTGAAAACACTGTCAGCTGAAGCGGAACGTGACACGTCAACAGCTCCTTCATTTTCTCCCGCAACTGGGGCTGTCAGGAAAAAACTTAGGTATCCTAAGCAACCCACTGGCGGTGATGCAGGGCAGGCAGGACCAAGTTTGGACATCTGGTCCGGACTGAAGGACCTGGCAACAATTTCTGACAAGTCTACTGTCACTCCATATGATATTGTCACCATTGACAGAATGGTGGAGGATTACATCGGTGACAGCATCCAAGTAGGCATGTCAGACAGTCCGTACCTGTACTGGCAGGAAAAAGAGGCAATTTGGGGGCCCCTGTACAAACTGGCTCTACTTTACCTGAGTTGCCCCCCCTCCAGTGTGTACTCCGAAAGAGTGTTTAGTGCAGCCGGGAACCTTGTCAGCGAAAGGCGTAGGGGGTTGCTTCCACAAAATGTGGAGAAGATGATGTTCATAAAAATGAATTACCAACTCTTCCAGGGAGACCAGCCTCCAGAACGTACAGAGGGACCTGTGGTGGTGGATTACAGCGGGGACAAGTTAATAGTCTGTGAGGATGAGGAGGTACACAACACTGAAGAGGGTGAGGAATCGGTGGATGAGGAGGATGAGGACGACATCTTGCCTCCGTAGAGCCAGTTTGTGCAGGGACAGATTAATTGCCAGCTTGTTTTGTGGGGGCCCAAATGAACCAATCATTTCAGCCACAGTCGTGTGGCAGACGCTGGCGCTGAAATGATTGGTTTGTTAAAGTGTGCATGTCCTGTTTATACAACATAAGGGTGGGTGGGGGGACCCAAGGACAATTCCATGTTGCACCTCTTTTTTTTCTTTGCATTATGTACTGTTTGGGGCCTAGTATCTCAAACTGCCATCCTGTCTGCCACTGCAGTGCCACTCCTAGATGGGCCACGTGTTTGTGCCACCCACTCGTGTCGCTTAGCATAGCCTTTTGGACATAAAAACACTATTGTGAGGTGTTCAGAATAGACTGGAAATGAGTGGAAATTAAGGTTATTGAGGTTAATAATAGCATAGGAGCAGAAAAACCCACAAATTCTGTGATTTTAGCTGTGTTTATGCTTTTAAAAAAAAAAATACAGATCCAAAACACAAAACCCATAACCCAAAACACGGAAGGGTGGTTTTGGCAAAACCAATCCAGATCCAAAACACGAAGAAAGATCCAAAACCAAAACACAAAACACGAAAAGTGGCCGGTGCACACCCCTAATATATATATATTCAGGGTGTGCAATCCAGAAATCTTTCCCATATATACCATGTGTTGCAACAGGAAAACGTATTTCCTTGTCACTTCATATAAACCAAATCACTGCTGAAGCGACACTGCAAATGTATAGCCGCCAACATGTTGTGTTGCATACAGCACAACCTGACATTGCACGTGTGTGACAAAGGGTTCATTTGCACTGTGCGTGCTCGGAAAATATGTCGTCGAAGCCGGATGATTGGCTGAGACCTAAATTGTAAAATTAAAATCTGCACAACGCCATTTTATGTTGCCCCTGACGACGCCATCTTGCATCATCAGCCTGAAACCATTGTGTGCAATGCTAATATGCTATTATTAGCATCGTGCGATTACATTGCTACCACATATTGTTAAAAGTCCTACCATACCCCATACGCACATTAAAACATACATATAATATACAAGATGCACAGCGCACAGTTCAGCGGTCCCTTCTCACCCAGGCGAAATTCAGTGAGGGCACATGTATCCCATGCAGCATTGGACGTTAGGGACGTTTCACCTGTTTGGGGGCATATCTGTCAGACCTACTACCAGGCAGGTGCCCCTGCGCACTGATGATGGGCAATAAAAATTGGACACACACGTAGTCGCATCTTGAGGGGCGTACAGTTCTGCCTATGGAGGAATATATACATTTTTTCCATGCATAATGCTCCCCAATTTACTCCCTATTCTGCATCGGCTCAATGTGTTTAGTTACTGCTCGGCGTAAAGGCCGGATTCTGAGTCGGGTGAACAATACCGTACTGTCGCGGCAGCCTACTATTATTAATATCTAACGTAAATGCGGGTATCTGCAAGTCTGTGCCGATTATCCGTCCGTCTTCATGCAGCAGGCTGCGGCCACCCAATGTTTACCTGCCCGTAGCTGCAGATTAGTGTTGGGGCTTACACCCATCCCATGCCGTCTGCAAAAGGGCTATCAGAAACAGGCTTCCCATCTCCGTCTGCACGCTACAGATGAGCAAATAAATCGTCCTACAGGCCCATGACACTCCCACGAGACAGATCTGTTCTGTACGACCGTATTGCTAGATGAGGAATGCTCAGCGCTACCTCTAGTCATGGGCGAGAGACAATAGGACCCACCACGGCTCTTTACCAAAAGTCTGATCTCTCTACTGCACACGTGTCTTTTTCCATTGGCGTCCATGCTGTATGGGCATACACATGAGACTCGCCACGCCACAGAGCCAAAGAAGGCCCAACAGTGTGCTCTAATACCCTGTGCCACCACTGTTTAACATAGGGAGCATACCGCTACACACCACAAGGCCACAAACTCTGATACTACCCGGCACAATACAACGCCCAGCATTCCTTATACGCTCCAGGCTGTACCTGTACCTGTTATAAACACTGTGGGGCATATCCAATTGGGTGTGAGGTTTAGCAAGGTAAAAAACCTCGCGCCCAATTTTGTCTTAGGTACCCGCGGTATCCTATTAAAAAATAGTGGTTGCAGGGATTTCAGAGCGCATGAAAAAAAAAAAAAAGATACTTGTCCGTGGGTCTCCAGTAGTCTCCGCCTCTCCAGGGGTGCTGGGAGGTGCAAGGGCTTCTGGGAGATGTAGTTCTCCCAGCACCAGGGGGTATAAACTACATTGGAGGGTAAATCACACACACTGGGGGTCACTCACATTCATGCACACACACACATGCTGGATGCTCGCCGCTGCTGCAGAAAACACGGCACCCAACAGTCATCAGCAAAATGCAGAATTGCCCCAATTGATTGTTGATGTATGGGGGCCTTTACTTGTGTGTAACAACCACTACTTGTGCATCCAGCCCAAAACTCGGTTCAAAACCCCAGGTCACTGGTGCTATCACTCTACTTACAGGTTTTAAACTCCAGGTCACTGGTGCTATCACTCTGCCAACAGGTTCTAAACCCCAGGTCACTGGTGCTATCACTCTGCTAACAGGTTTCTGAACCCCAGGTCACTGGTGCTATCACTCTGCTAACTGGTTCTGAACCCCAGGTCACTGGAGCCATCACTCTGCTAACTGGTTCTGAACCCCAGGTCACTGGAGCTATCACTTTGCTAACTGGTTCTGAACCCCAGGTGACTAGAGCTATCACTCTGCTAACTGGTTCTGAACCCCAGGTCACTGGTGCGATCACTCTAACAGGTTCTGAACCCCGGGTCACTGAAGCTATCACTCTGCTAACTGGTTCTGAACCCCCGGCCACTGGTACTATCACTCTGCTAACAGATTGTAAAACCCCAGGTCACTGGTGCTATCACTCTGTTAACAGGTTTTAAACCCCAGGTCACTGGTGCTATCACTCTGTAAACAGGTTCTAAACTCCAAGTCACTGGTTCTATCACTCTGCTAACAGGTTGTAAACCTCAGGTCACTGGTGCTATAACTCTGCTAACAGGTTCTAAACTCCAGGTCACTGGTGCTATCACTCTGCTAACAAGTTTTGAACTCCAGGTCACTTGTGCTATTGCTCTGCTAAAAGGTACTAAACCCTATGTCACTATGGTGCTATAACTCTGCTAACAGGTTCTAAACTCCAGGTCACTGGTGCTATCACTCTGCTAACAAGTTTTGAACTCCAGGTCACTTGTGCTATTGCTCTGCTAAAAGGTACTAAACCCTATGTCACTATGGTGCTATAACTCTGCTAACAGGTTCTAAACTCCAGGTCACTGGTGCTATCACTCTGCTAACAAGTTTTGAACTCCAGGTCACTTGTGCTATTGCTCTGCTAAAAGGTACTAATCCCTATGACACTGGTGCTATCACTCTGTTAACAGATTGTAAACCCCAGGTCACTGGTGCCATCACTCTGCTAACTGGTTCTGAACCCCATGTCACTGGAGCCATCACTCTGCTAACTGGTTCTGAAACCCAGGTCACTGGAGCTATCACTTTGCTAACTGGTTCTGAACCCCAGGTGACTAGAGCTATCACTCTGCTAACTGGTTCTGAACCCCAGGTCACTGGTGCGATCACTCTAACAGGTTCTGAACCCCGGGTCACTGAAGCTATTACTCTGCTAACTGGTTCTGAACCCCAGGTCACTGTTGCTATCACTCTGCTAACTGGTTCTAAACTCCAGGTCACTGTTGCTATCACTCTGCTAACAAGTTTTGAACCCCAGGTCACTGGTGCTATCACTCTGCTAACAGGTTGTAAACTCAAGGTCACTGGTGCTATCACTCTGCTAACAGGTTTTAACCCCAGGTAACTGGTGCTATCACTCTGTTAACAGGTTTTACACCCCAGGTCACTGGTGCTATCATTCTGTTAACAGGTTCTAAACTCCAAGTCACTGGTTCTATCACTCTGCTAACAGGTTGTAAACCCAAGGCCACTGGTGCTATCACTCTGCTAACAGGTTTTAACCCCAGGTCACTGGTGCTATCACTCTGTTAACAGGTTCTAAACTCCAAGTCACTGGTTCTATCACTCTGCTAACAGGTTGTAAACCCAAGGCCACTGGTGCTATCACTCTGCTAACAGGTTTTAACCCCAGGTCACTGGTGCTATCACTCTGTTAACAGGTTCTAAACTCCAAGTCACTGGTTCTATCACTCTGCTAACAGGTTCTAAACTCCAGGTCACTTGTGCTATTACTCTGCTAAAAGGTTCTAAATCCCAGGTCACTGGTGCTATCACTCTGCTGACAGGTTCTAAACTCCAGGTCACTGGTGCTATCACTCTGCTAAAAGGTTCTAAATTCCAAGTCACTGGTGCTATCACTCTGCATGGTGTCTGCCCAGTTGCGCCCAGAAAACGGCCATTTCACACAGAGACAGATCCATCAATGGACAGATCGGGGAGACAGTTGATTTTCGGATCAGCTGGCTCCGCGCCAGAGCAATGATGAATTGATCTGGCGCTCCGCGGCGAGTTAGTATGTTAAAGATCGGGGTCTGCTTGGACCACTATAATTAACATAATGAATAGACCCCCAAAGGTTACCAGAATAATGATCACGATAATTTGAGCATATGTAAATGTTGGATATTTCAGTGTATAGACTCTTTAGTGCCCTAAACAGGTGAATTGTTGCTATTTTCTAATGTCCTTTAGCAGAGTGACAACAGCTGCAGCCTCGACGTCCAGGGCAGCGGCAACAGCCATCTCTTACACTTGCTATGAAGCAGCAGCTGTTTAGTCTTATTTAAACCCAATGGAAATTCAAATCAGTCTCCAAATTCCTGACACACATGTAAGTGCGGTCTGTGCATGCAGCTGATAAAAGGGGCTTTATTAACAACAATTAACATATATGTGACTACAAAAGAAACAAACATCAAGAGCGGTCTTCATGCCGGAATGCTTCCGTAGTGCAACCTTGTCCGTCATTATGGTCTATCTAGGCAGGAAAGAATTGCGTTACTGACAGGTAGAATTATTCTGATAAGACTTATCTGTCAGTAAGAATTAAAGGGCAATGCCACTTTCTAAAAAGTGAATTTAAAAATCATTTTACCATATTCTGTTCCTAAATTTAAGTATTTATTTTGTAAAGTGAAATATTTATTTTAAATAAAATTATAAATAACGGAGATTACACTTACGGACATTTAGCTATGGATTTGGGGGGCATTAAATGTGTCATGACTTTTTTAACCTATTATTTGCAAAATAAAACAAAAATTTTCTAAAAAAGTGAGCCTCTGATTAAAGTACGTAGGATACTTTAACTTGTGGGTGAGGCATGCTTTAGTACAGTTCTGTCTAACTAGTGTATGGGAGCCATGTTGTTTTGGCCATTGCGGTGGAGTATAAAACACTGAATATAATAAATGAGTGGTACACAGAAACAGGATATACCCTGGGCATCTTGCATAATACTGTACATTAAAAAAAAATCTATATATTTCCATGTGTAGATCTGGTGAATGAAGACATGCCCCGTGCACTGAGCTTAGCATAGAGCACAGACGTGCAGAAAGTGAATATTTTGCATGCATTATACGGCAAAAAAAAGTAACTAATCATCTACTCTACAAATTCCACTGGGAAGCAATCGGGAAGCTGACTGCCTATATACCGGCAGCCGGCTTCCCGACTGTCTTATCCCGGCATGGGTGAAATGCCGGGCGTCTAGATGTAGACGCCCGCATTTCCCCGACGCCGGGAGGCCGGCGCCCGTCATCACGATTGTAGTGATGCCGGGCGCCGCGAGCGGACAGCCGCGGGGGGGGGGAGGGTTAGGTTTAGGGCTCCCGGGGGGGACTTAGGGTTAGGCACCCCCCCGGGGGACTTAGGTTTAGGTAGCGGGGAAGGGGGTGGTTAGGGTTAGGCACTTAGAGGGGGGATTAGGGTTAGGCACTTGGGGGGGAAGTTAGGGTTAGGCACCCCTAAGGAGGGTTAGGGGGGTTAGGTTAGGTTAGTGGATACTTACCTATCCATAATCAGGATTTCCAGCGCTGTCGGGCTTCCGCTGCGTCGCACTCTGCTCCTGTCGGGCTGCCGCTGACGGGAATCGAACCGCCGGCCGCACGGTATATCATACCCATTCCATTCCACTATGCCACAGGTTCTCAAACTCGGTCCTCAGGACCCCACACAGTGCATGTTTTTCAGGTCTCTTCACAGAATCGAAAGTGAAATAATTATAACCACCTGTGGATCTTTTAAAATGTATCAGTGAGTAATGACTACACCTGTGCACCTGCTGGGTGACCTGGAGAACATGTGTGGGGTCCTGAGGACCGAGTTTGAGAACCACTGCACTATGCAATGCTCTGTGGCCAGCCAAGCAACTTTAATGTAAACCATTCCAAATATAAAACACAATTTAAAAAAACAAAACTTGAAGATATATTGAGCTAAATTTACTAATACCCCTTTCAGACTGAAGATCCAGATAATTCCTGAGCCTATCAACCTGGCAAATTCCCCAGTCTCAGCCCTGCTTCTTTTCACACATACCAAAATCCCGGGTCGATGCGCATGCATGTTCAAAAACCAGGGATTTTCATGTATGTGTGAAAGGGGGGATTTAAGTGTCATGTTTGGTTTTGTGACCTGACGATTTACTAAGACCCAGGGGGGCTATTCATCAACACCAAATGGAAGCGCTAGTTTTTTTATCTTTATGCAATGATCCAGGTAGATGTAAAGATGATCCTGGACATGTAGGGTCTAGCTAACGCGTTTCTCTGTCCGTCACAGCTTCATCAGAGCCTCTGTAATCTATCTAATTTCCTACCTGCAGGTTAGGTTGGACCTTTTTTTTGTTTTTAACCAGTGACATTCCAAATCATTATTAGGACATGTTATTTTAATACACAATTTCTTCTAACTTTTTTCTTTCTTAATTATACGGATATATAAATATATGCAATATGTATTAATAAATGTTGATATTTGACCCATTTTGTGAAGTAGTATTAGTAGTATTATATATGTAGTTATATCCATTCAATCAGATTACCACTGATTTTGAACGGCTGCAGTGATATTGTCTGTGGATTCTATAATAGATCATATTGTGACCAATTATTGATTTTTTTCTAACCTAGATTAGCTAGCGCAGTCTCTTCTTTGAAAAATTTGTGACATCAGGTCACGCATGCGTAGCCGGGAGGAGGTACGTAACGCAGCAACATCTGTAGCTGCGATACTAACCACGGGAACATCTGCGTTTCGGAGCCGCTGTCCTCTCACGGAAGCAATGATGAATTGCTCCGGTGTCACGTTTCCCCTGTTGCGAGTTGGATACTTAAGTACCCCTCACAGCGAGTTGAATACTTCATCATCGGCCTCCGATGAGGAATAGGCCCCCAAATATGCCACAAAACCACACTGTACAATTGAATAGAATATCAATTCACCATCAATGTTCTAAGTCATACAAACAATAGAATAAATAGGAACCCCGGATTTATCAATCAACGGTTTAAAAAATCGCAGACAAACCCGCCCCCCAAAAAATTACTAGGCCCGGACAGGTGTGATTGCTGAAACAACAGGAAAATGTACTGATTTTGACAGACAAGATTGCTTGGCAGGAATATCATATAATTCAGCTATAGAGTATTATGATGCCTCTTACTCAGACATGAGTGGACTTTGGGCGGGATCCAATTAGCCCCGATTTATTTTCGCGGGGGGCGGGGGAGTTTCTTACCGCCAATAATTCCAGTTTTTCGTCATTGTTTTTTTACCTATCCTATTTGTTTCAGGCGAACACATAGGATAATTGCCCGAAAGCAGATAGGATGCATGATAAGTTCATGGCCCTATGTGTTTTTGACATTACACTGACGAAAACACAGCACTTTTTGGGGATTATTTTCCGGGACACATCAGGTCCAGAAAAAAAATCCCCGATCAGGCCGGAGTTAGGGACTAATTGGATAGAGTCGGGGTAAACCATTAGCGCCCGAATAATATTCAGGGCTAAATGGATGCAGCTGTTTAACAGAAATACACAAATAAAACAATCTAAACCTTTGAGAAAATAAAACACAATCGCACCACACTCATACACACAAAAAAATACCCACACACACAATAGCAACAAATCAGATTCTAGCTATCATTTCACTGTTGCATTCTAGAAAATGATAAACAGAATCTGATTGGTTGCTATGCAGCTAAAACCGTGCATCCGAATGTGCAAGGACTGAGACACCCACTTTCCGTATGCACTGAAATATCACCATTGGTAGCACCATCAAAACGTGTGCCTGGTGCATGACTCTCCATCTGAGTATGGCCCTCAGTGCGAGCAACTGTGCGTCTCTGTATGCAACCTCTTTCAGCTACACGTCCGCGACATAGAATCTGGACGCGTGCGATGTCCACTGCGTCCGACATCGTTACTGCGTCCAACTCAGGGTCAAGCCCATACAGCAGGCGCTATTACCCAGCCGTTGAAATAATGGCAAATGGCGCGTGCTCTGGGACTGGCGCTAGGTCACGTTGTGTGCTCCATCTGGGAATATTGGGAATTACAAAGGGTGAGTACATGTTCTCACAGCTATACGTTACAACAACCTTACATTTACTGCAGAAAAAAGACAATAATATTTACTAAAGTGAGAGTTTTTAGAAGTGGAGATGTTGCCCATAGCTACCAATCAGATTCTAGAAGGTGCTAGATAAATGATAAGTAGAGTCTGATTGGTTGCTATGGGCAACATCTCCACAAACTTGCCAACCCTCCCTGATTGTCAAGGAGACTCCCTGAAATAGCAGTAATCTCCCTGACTCCCTGAAAAGTCTAGCAATCTCCCTGATTGCACCTTACCCCTATTAAGGAACTGTTTTATATATATATATATATATATATATATAATATATAATATATATATATATATATCATACTTGCCTACCCTCCAGATTTGGTCAGGAGCCTCCCGAAAATCGGGTGCCGCTCCCGACTTCCCGGGAAGGCAGGCAAGTCTCCCCGTGGCTGCAAACTCCTCCTGCCCCCCACCGCAATTACAGTAAAATCCTCGGCAGCGGGGGGCCTGTGACGCGATTCACTTCGAATCGCGTCATTTTGGCCCCGCCCCCTGCTTCATGCTGCCTGTAATATCGGCAGTGTGTAGCAGGGGCGGGGCCAAAGTGACGCGATCACATGGCTCCGCCCCCCGCTCCGCCGGCATACTCTTTTAGTCTGGCCGGCCCCGCCCCATTTGGTGGCCCCCCCCCCAGTAAAGCCGATCTGGCTGCTCCCTCACGGAAGGGGCAGCCAGATAGTCGGCAAGCATATATATATAAAAAACAGAGATCTATACATTCAAATGTGATCATTCAAATGTGATCATTAGTATCATTTCCCTGCATTGGGTATAAGGCTACATGTCTTTTCTGAAAAGTATCAGTAGTTCTTACTAACTCATTTGGGGCTCATTTACATGTGGATGTAAGTCAGGTGTATGACACGCCTCTCAGATGTAGCAGGACACGCCCACTTTACCGCCACGCTCATAGGTGCTGCTTTCACAATCTCCCTGAAAAGCTTTTTCAAAAGTAGGCAAGTATGGATCTCCACTCCTAAAAACCCTCACTTTAGTAAATATACCCCCTAATGTAGGTATATAAAGGGGTTAAATCATACTTGCCTACCCTCCCGATTTGGTCGGGAGCCTCCGGAAAATCGGGTGCCGCTCCCGACCTCCCGGGAAAGCAGGCAAGCCTCCCGCGATCAGCGACATGTCCGCCCCCCCCTGCACTTACTATAAAAATCCCGGCAGCAGAGGGGCCAGTGACGCGATTCGCGCTGAATCGCGTCATCACAGCCCCGCCCCCTGCCTCACAATGCCTTTAAAACCGGCATTGTAAAGAGGGGGCGGAGCCGCGATGACGCGATCGCGATGACACGCCCCCATGCTCCGCCCCAAAATGCACATCACCGCCGGGCCACGCCCCCTTTTCACCGCGACCCGCCCCCCCGCCGAGAAAGCCCGACAGCTCCCTCCCAGAAGGAGGGAGTGAAACATCGGCATGTATGGGTTAAATAATGTTTTAACCATTGAGGTGCTAAACCCTGACAGGCAGGCCCGAGAAGGGAATGCAGATTGTGGATTACTCCTGACTCCTGTGGGAACTAATTTAATATTTTTCTCAGCCATTTTGTCCTTCAGGGAAATATTACATGAATGTAAATGGATTGGCAGAGGTTAAAAACAAACTGTTAATGGAATAGTGTCAGTTGTCACCCTTCTCTACTGAGGAATGGTGAACAGCTGAGTCCAGGCAGGTGGGCTCCTGGAGGGTCACCCAGGGCTCAGGCAGGGTCTCCTCTTACTGATATATTCACACACAACACTATGGTACATTGGGGTAGGGAGCAAAGCAGGAAAAAAAAAAACAAGACTAGGTGCCATTCTTACCGACTTTTCTTACTTCTTTTCCGGGAGCAGCCCGGTCATCTCAGTTTCGGGGGGCGGGGCCAGGCAGGGCCAGATTAACAATGGGGCGGATGGAGCTACAGCTCCAGGCCTTCACATAAAAATAGGCCCATCATCATGGCAGGATGATGATGACCAGCTACCTAACTGGCCACACAGTTGCCATAAATCATAAGTATTAAACAATTGTTTCTGGACTACTCACAAAATTATGATTTTTCTGTATTTAGGGAGACAGTAGGGCTGTACACACCCACTTGGTTCTGGCCACACCCACAGACCATTGGTCACAGCTACCTGCTTCTTTTAATAGGCCCTTGAACATTTTCAGCTTCAGGCCCATGTGGCCTTTAATCCGTCCCTGGGGCCAGGCTTCAGCTGTCATCAGGCCCCGCCCCTTTGCTGGAAAGCCCATGATTCACGGGGGGTTACCCGAAAAATTGTGAGCCTACCGCGACTCCAGGGAGAGTAGGCAGGCATGCTAGGTTCCCATTCACTAGACGATTAAATTGAGCGATTGAACTATACCGATATCGTTCAATCGTTCATAAATCGTTTGCAAATCATTTCCAAATACGTCTAAAACGACCAGCGATGCGCGCTCCCACTGGTCGTTTAGACATCTGTCATTGGGCAAGCATGCTGGATAACCTGATGATCAGGTTCAGCATGTTTGCAGATGATTGTTGTGCCTACACTGAATGACTGCTCCTTCAGTGTAGGCACATGACAACACAGACTGACAAACGACTGCACGATTACAATGTCGTAATCGTGCAGTCGTTTACATGTCTTATAGTGGATGGGCACCTTAACTCTTTTTATCTGTAACAAACCATGTTGCATACCTCCCAGCGTTTATCTGGGACTGTCCCACCCGCGTGCCGCAGTGTCCCGCGGTGAGCAGGAAGTTCGGAAGAGCACAAACCACTGCTCTGCATAGCAGAGTAGCGGGTGTGCAGGAGGAGAACAGATGCCATGCGGACTACCTGGGGGCTGCTGCTGGGCACGCCCCAAAAGTGATGAAAACGGGGAAAGCCACGAGACTCCGCCCCATTTTTCATAGACTTCGCCTCTTTTTAACAAGCCACTCCCCCTTTTCCGGTGCATGACCTGCCCCTCCTTACCAGAGCCGTAACTACACTTTTTAGTGCCCTGTGCCAGAAAGAGCATTGGCGCCCCCCTCATTTTTTAAAGGGACATAAGGCACCCAATAAAGGGGAATGGCCTCATGGGGAAGGGCCAGGGATAGGATAGGAGAGGCCAGGAGATGCTGGGGATGAAATAAGAGGAAGCTACAAGTGAGAATGATAATAAACAGAAATTGGACAGGCCCAAACAGAGCCCCCTGACCTGTGGTGCCCTGTGCGATGGCACCGGCCGCACTACCCTAGCTACTGCCCTGCTCCTTACTATAGCAAAATGTTGGGAGGTATGATGTTGTATTTCAGGGGCGGTTGCATATATATTTGTCACTTTTGCAGGCAGGTGAAAACTGGCTGCTTTTGCATGTAGCCCACTCATGCTGGAAAGCATTATATTTACACTGCAACTTAGGTTTTAGCTAAGACACGTCTCTCCCAAATCTAATTCTCTCTGCACATTATACATCTGCACCATCTGCAGTACAGCATGGTATTGCCAAGGTGCAAATTACAGTAGTCTCTTTTTTTTTTATTGCTATTGCTCCCAATTCAGAATCAGCCAGTCGTATCTAATAATGGGTGCAGGGGGGCTCACACTGCGCACCCTGAAACCATTTATTCATAACTTACCTCTCTGGAGTCCTGCATCGGCAGTGCCAGCGCTGCAGAAATCACTGGAAAAATGGAGTGGCAGCCATTTTTCGAGTACTTTGCGCATGCGCAGTACAACAATGCTAGGATAATGGCCATTTCCCTGAAGACCTGCACATGAGCTGTAAACTCACAGAGCTATTGTCTACTAGTGCTCATGATTGCGCTAGAAGAGGCTGCCGAGTTGTGCCGCCGGTCGCCAAATACAGAGGAGGGGGCCGGGCAGGTTCAAGAGTGTTTGCTGGCGCTCCAGTATTCGGCACGCAGTCGCTGAATGGCGAAAGTGGCCAGAAATTTTTCGGGCCACCCAAAGCGTCTCCTGCACGCCCCTGTCGCTTTTCCGAAAATTCTGCACCACCAAGTTTATTGTGTGAGCAAAACATGGGACATGCTGGAATTTGCCCAGATGTAATGCCCACACAATATTGGTGGCGTTGTCAGATATCACAAATCCCCAGGAGAGTCTAAGTGGGGTAAGCCACTGGGCGATGATTTCCCTCAGTTTCTCTAAGAGGTTGTCGGCGGTGTGCCTCTTACTGAAACCGGTGATACACAGCGTAGCCTGCCTTGGAACGAGCTGGCGTTTCTGAGATGCTGCTACTGGTGACGCTGCTGTTGTTGCTGCGTAAGGTGATACATCCACCCAGTGGGCTGTCACAGTCATATAGACCTTAGTCTGCCCTGTTCCACTTGTCCACATGTCCGTGGTTAACATTGGGTACAACCGCATTTTTCAGGGTACAACCGCATTTTTCAGGACACTGAGGACAATTTTCTGATGTTTCTGTACAGTCTCGGTATCGCCTGCCTAGTGAAGTGGAATCTAGGCGGGATTTGGAACCGGGGACACACTACCTCCATCAATTGTCTAAATCCCACTGCACTAATGGCGGATACCGGACGCACGTCTAACACCAACATAGCAGTCAAAGCCTCAGTTATACGTTTTGCTTCAGGATGACTGCTGTCGTACTTCATCCTCCTCGCAAGGACTGTTGGAGGGTCAATTGTTTAGTAAAAGTAGTGGTGTTCCTACTTCCTCTCTGGGATGATGAACGACTCCCAGCAGCAACAGCAGCAGCGGCAGCAGTAGGCGTAGCAATGCAGGATCCTCCGGAGGAATCCCGTATAGGAGAGTCAGTCATGCCAGTGACATGGCCTGCAGGACTACTTCCGATCCTGACTAAGGAGGAAATTGACGAGTAGGGAGTTGACGGTGTGGTTTGCAGGCGCTTGGATACAACAGGACAACGGGATTTAGGTGTCCCTGGACTGCGTACGGTCTTAGCCAAAGTTTCTGAACTTGACAGTAACTTTTTATGAACGCGCTGCAGGTGACGTATAAGGGAGGATGTTCCTAGGTGGTTAACGTTCCTATCCCTACTTATTTCACCTTTACATATGGTACATATGGCAAGACAGTTGTTGTCCGGATTTGGATAGAAATATTGCCAGACCAAAGAGGTGGAATGTTTAGTCTTCTTCCCAGGCATGACCGTGATGGGCTTTTTCATCCCACGGACGACAACTGTCTCCCCCGGAGCCTGATTTAAACAAACCACACCACCATCAAAATCCTCCTCGCCAACTTCCTCCTCAGCGCCAGCTACACCAGTATCCTCATCCTGTTGTACTTCAACAGTGACATCTTCACTTTGCATATCAGCAAGTGGACTGTGGGTGCTCCTTTCAGCACTTGCAGGGGGCGTGCAAATGGTGGAAAGAGCCACCTCTTCCCGTCCAGTGCTGGGAAGGTCAGGCATCTCAACCGCCACCACACTTGGACTCTCCTTGGGGATTTGTGATATCTTCTTAGAACGCACAGTTCTTCGCTGTGCTTTTGCCAGCTTAACTCATTTGATTTTATTAGCAGGAGGAGGGCTTCCATCGTCATGTGAAGCTGAACCACTAGTCATGAAAATAGTGAAAGACCTTAGCCGTTCCTTGCCACTCCGTGTCGTAAATGGCATATTGGCAAGTTTACGTGTCTCCTCAGATGATTTAAATGTTTTTTTTAAGGTCATTTTCCTGAACTTTGTCATTTGGGATTGTATGTGCCCTCTACTATGACATTGGGCATCGGCCTTGGCAGACGATGTTGATGGCATGTTATCGTCTATGTCATGACTAGTGGCAGCAGCTTCAGCACTAGGAGGAAGTGGTTCTTGATCTTTCCCTATTTTATTTTTATCGGAGAAAGTTTGGTCCTCCATTTATGTTATATTGATATATACGTGCGGCTAAGGCGCACACAAACACAGAAAATAATTTTTATTTTTGTTGGAGACTAATGCACTTTGTGGGTTACACCGCCCTTTAAGAAATGAGCCAGCCGGCTCTTTACTTATGGGACACAGGCGCACGCTTGGCACTGATCCTTTGTTGATGCACAGAAAATAATTTTTTATTTTGTTTGGAGTGCACTTTGGGGGTTACAGCACCCTTTAACGGTCAAGCCAGCCGGCCCTTCACTTATGACCCAGGCGCACGCTTGACCCTACTTTGTTGATGCACGTGCGGCTACTGCGCACACAATTCACAAACACAAAAAAATATATTTTCTAATTTTTTTTGGAGTGCACTTTGGGGTTATACCACCCTTTAACGGTCAAGCCAGCAGGCCCTTCACTTATGACACAGGCGCACGCTTGACGCTACTTTGTTGATGCACGTGCGGCTACT
This sequence comes from Taudactylus pleione, assembly GCA_031769625.1. Taxonomy (NCBI): domain Eukaryota; kingdom Metazoa; phylum Chordata; class Amphibia; order Anura; family Myobatrachidae; genus Taudactylus; species Taudactylus pleione. The sequence goes on along the minus strand of JAUIMM010000146.1, from coordinate 3,014,181 downwards.
GTGCACACAATTCACAAACACAAAAAAATATATATTTTTATTTTTTTGGGAGTGCACTTTGGGGGTTACAGCACCCTTTAACGGACAAGCCAGCCGGCCCTTTACTTATGGGACACAGGCGCACGCTTGGCGCTACTTTGTTGTTGCACGTGCGGCTACTGCGCACACAATTCACAAACACAAAAAATATATTTTTATTTTGTTTGGAGTGCACTTTGGGGGTTACAGCACCCTTTAACGGACAAGCCAGCCGGCCCTTTACTTATGGGACACAGGCGCACGCTTGGCGCTACTTTGTTGTTGCATGTGCGGCTACTGCGCACACAATTCACAAAAACAAAAAATTATTTTTTATTTTGTTTGGAGTGCACTTTGGGGGTTACAGCACCCTTTAACGGTCAGGCCAGCCGGCCCTTCACTTATGACACAGGCGCACGCTTGACGCTACTTTGTTGATGCACGTGCGGCTACTGCGCACATAATTCACAAACACAAAAAAAATAATAATTTTTTTTGGAGTGCACTTTGGGGGAGCACCCCTGATGCACAGATCACCCCCTGGACAACACTACAGCACCCCTCTAGGACTTCAGCCTTTATGGGACACTGCACAACACAGTCCACCAGCCCCTATAGACTTTGGAGTGGACACAGCCCCTATGGACAACTGAGTGCACAACACAGCCCAGCTAGCCCCTATGGACAACAGCAGCACAACACAGCCCAGCCAGCCCCTATGGACAACAGCAGCACAACACAGCCCAGCTAGCCCCTATGGACAACAGCAGCACAACACAGCCCAGCCAGCCCTAGCTCCCACCCTCCCTCTTCACTGTAGACAGCCGGAGTGAGAAATGGCGCCGACGCGGGGACCTTTTATAGAATCCAAAACCCGCGAGATCCGGAAGGCGGGATGATGACGTTTTGCCTCGATTTCAGTTCCTCATCCTGTTGTACTTCAACAGTGACATCTTCAATTTACATATCAGCAAGTGGACTGTGGGTGCTCCTTTCAGCACTTGCAGGGGGCGTGCAAATGGTGGAAAGAGCCACCTCTTCCCGTCCAGTGCAGGGAAGGTCAGGCATCTCAACCGCCACCACACTTGGACTCTCCTTGGGGATTTGTGATATCTTCTTAGAACGCACAGTTCTTCGCTGTGCTTTTTCCAGCTTAACTCGTTTGATTTTATTAGCAGGAGGAGGGCTTCCATCGTCATGTGAAGCTGAACCACTAGTCATGAAAATAGGGAAAGACCTTAGCCGTTCCTTGCCACTCCGTGTCGTAAATGGCATATTGGCAAGTTTACGTGTCTCCTCAGATGATTTAAATGTTTTTTTTAAGGTCATTTTCCTGAACTTTGTCATTTGGGATTGTATGTGCCCTCTACTATGACATTGGGCATCGGCCTTGGCAGACGACGTTGATGGCATGTTATTGTCTATGTCGTGACTAGTGGCAGCAGCTTCAGCACTAGGAGGAAGTGGTTCTTGATCTTTCCCTATTTTATTTTTATTGGAGAAAGTTTGGTCCTCCATTTATGTTATATTGATATATACGTGTGGCTAAGGCGCACACAAACACAGAAAATAATTTTTTATTTTTGTTGGAGACTAGTGCACTTTGTGGGTTACACCGCACTTTAAGAAATGAGCCAGCCGGCGCTTTACTTATGGGACACAGGCGCACGCTTGGCGCTACTTTGTTGTTGCACGTGCGGCTACTGCGCACACAATTCACAAACACAAAAATATATTTTTATTTTGTTTGGAGTGCACTTTGGGGGTTACAGCACCCTTTAATGGACAAGCCAGCCGGCCCTTTACTTATGGGACACAGGCGCACGCTTGGCGCTACTTTGTTGTTGCACGTGCGGCTACTGCGCACACAATTCACAAAAACAAAAAATTATTTTTTATTTTGTTTGGAGTGCACTTTGGGGGTTACAGCACCCTTTAACGGTCAGGCCAGCCGGCCCTTCACTTATGACACAGGCGCACGCTTGACGCTACTTTGTTGATGCACATGCGGCTACTGCGCACATAATTCACAAACACAAAAAAACTAATAATTTTTTTTGGAGTGCACTTTCGGGGTAGCACCCCTGATGCACAGATCACCCCCTGGACAACACTACAGCACCCCTCTAGGACTTCAGCCTTTATGGGACACTGCACAACACAGTCCACCAGCCCCTATAGACTTTGGAGTGGACACAGCCCCTATGGACAACTGACTGCACAACACAGCCCAGCTAGCCCCTATGGACAACAGCAGCACAACACAGCCCAGCCAGCCCCTATGGACAACAGCAGCACAACACAGCCCAGCCAGCCCTAGCTCCCACTCTCCCTCTTCACTGTAGACAGCCGGAGTGAGAAATGGCGCCGACGCGGGGACCTTTTATAGAATCCAAAACCCGCGAGATCCGGAAGGCGAGATGATGACGTTTTGCCTCGATTTCAGTTCCGAGTCAGGCGGGAAAAGTCGAGCCTGACTCGGACACAACTCGGATCGGGGGGGCTCGGGGGGGTTCGGATTTCAGAAATCCGAACCCGCTCATCCGTAATGCAGATGCGACTGTAGGCCCCAACATAAAAATATGCCCATGACAGCTTAATTACCAGCCACCGACATGACGGACATAATTCATAAGTATTTGTTTTTCTATTTTCCCTCACAAAATAAAGCAGTTTTTCTACTTTTACATATTTAGGGAGACATAGGGGCATATCCACAGAGCCGGCGCTACCCAGTTTGGTGCCCTAGGCAAAATTTTGGCTGGTGCCCCCTACCGTGTGTACAGGGTCGGTCTGGACCACAGGGGTACAGGGGAAATCTCCAGTGGGCCCTAATGCACGAGGGCCCAACCACATCTTCTATTGTCAGGTTTCAGACAGTGCACTTGAATACATTGTTACTCTATGACAGAGTCAGCTTGTTAGGTAGACCAGGAACATGGATGAACAGACCATGCAGTGTAGTATCCATGTTGTCTACAGACATTTGTTCTCTATAATGGTTAGCCAAGTGTCTGTGGTGACTGGCCACACCTCTCTGGAGAGGTTTAAGCATGGGCCCCTACCACTGCCTTCCCCCGGTGGGCCTTTCATACCCCAGTCCAACACTGCATGTGTATAGAGAGAGATTCCATGATGACGGCACTTGGAATAAATATAGGCAGGCTGGATTACCAATGTTTCAATGCTGTATATGTCGCAACACTTAAGGCATTGAAACGTTGGTAATCCAGCCTGCCTATATTTATTCCGAGTGCCGTCATCATGGAATCTCTGCATACAGCATCACATATTAAAGTGGCTTAAGTATATACACCTCTGTTTTCTTTGGATTCAGGAGTGCCCCTTCCTATTGTCGATATATATATATATATTTTTTTTTTTAGTTTAAGGCCAGCTATACATATATATATATATATATATATATATATATATAAAAACAGAAAACCCAGCACTCACCATGTTTAAACACTCACAATGATGTATAAATAAGTAAATAAATAATGGGGATTTAGTTCATGGATTGATCAATGCATTTAAGCCCGCAGCCCACATCACGGGACCCCACTTTCTGCAGGTCCTACACTATCCGTCACACTGATGGAAACCTGTTAGCTGCTATCACATAGTTTAGACTGAAAAAATGTTACCTGGTTTAAAGCTCACCTGCCAGCTAATGGCTTTTAAAGGTAAGGCAGTCACCTGACATAGCTTCTATCACACTACCAAAAAGACAGCTGACACAGGTTAATATAAACGAGTATGTGTGAGGCCCTAGCGATAACTCGTTAGCCAACACTCACCACTTTTCTGCGGCAGAGTCCTAGAGCCTTCGTTCCCAAATTGCCAACTGATCTACGATCCGGAACTTCTTCACCGTTTTAGTATCAGGTTCAAACCAGCCTGAAGCTATAAGAGAATGGAGTATTCAATAATGATCCTCCTACGCTTGGCGACACAATAACCGCTAGGGATGAACGCGACCTTCACCGCATGGGTGAATGGTCATCATTGGCACGGGGCCTCAGCTACCCAGTTTTCACCTATACAGTGTTCACACACTCAGGTGTAGTTTGGATCTCTCACCGTTGTGAGAGATCCCCTAACCGGTGTTCAAGGGAAGAACAGACAGAAGAAGAGAAAGTATAGAATGTTTGGATCTCTCACCGTTGTGAGAGATCCCCTATCGGACGCTCCACTAAAAGACGGACAGACACTGAGAGATACTCACACTAGACCCCTTGTCACCTTGACGAGTCGTCCGCCGCCCCTGAGAATCAAACAAAACAATCCCCCTACCTTCACGAACAAACACGCAAACAATGCTGTACCAACTGGGTTACCTGTTTGTATGTCTGGAAGCTTGAACTTCTCTTCCAGAAACTTTCTCCGTAAACTTTCTACTATAACGAGAAGATTCAGGGCAAACAACAAATAAACGTCACCTTGCACATTATATTAACTAGGCTTGAGAACAATACACCTCTAGCGGAAACACTCTCATTTCAGCTGTCCATCCCTTTCTCTTCCCGGCCGGCCGGCCCTGTCTGTACCCTCCTATGAACACACCGCTGCCTTGATCTACTAGGCTGAATCTTCAGAGTTCCCCCTACAGGGGTTCAGTACCGGAGCCGCACAGCCCCTTGCACTGACTCCCGAGAGAGCTTACTCAATAGCCTATGCCCAGTACTCAACCTCACCCAGCTGGGGTTAAAGCGGGTGATCCGGGTCTATTACTCGGATTACTTTATTCCTTGAACCACCTACCAGCACTCTGTACCCAGTGACACAGACCTCCAGCGCCGGTCACTCTGCAGCACAGGTCCGCCGACCTGTAATTGATCGCTTCGGTTCTTGCCAGGACGCCTTGCACTTTAGACCCACCTTCCTTCGGCCGATCCCTAGGGATCTAGGCCTAACGCCCAGATCACTCTGAAGCTGGGCCACCTCTGGTGAATCTGGTGGTCTTTTAGTGAACCGGGCCTAATGCCCCAGACCACCTTATATGCAGGGCCACCTCTGAGGGTCGTGCAGTGAACTGGGCCTAATGCCCAGATCACTTTACATGCTGGGCTACCTGAGGGTAGTGCAGTGACCTGGGCCTAATGCCCAGATCACTTTATAGGCGGGGCTACCTGAGGGTGGTGCAGTGACCTGGGCCTAATGCCCAGATCACTTTATATGCGGGGCTACCCTAGGGTTGTGCAATGAAGCACAACTCCTCAAACCGGGCCTAATGCCCCCTGCTATCCCCGGGGCCTTGTGCCCCTCCTACGTGACCACAGGCCTAGTGCCTGATTATTCCCACGGGCCTTAAGCCCGACAACAAATAGTTTACTGGATTTTAAAGGTAAGTAAAGGTGGCCCACGGCTGCCTACCCTGTCCGTTGGGAGAGCCTGCAGTGGGGAACTTCGATAAGCTCTTTAACTTCCCTCCACTGTAGAGCTCTCCGGTCCTCAGCTTCGGCTCCGCTGACCGCCGCCCGCCGCCGTCTTCCGGCTCCAGCAGCAGCGCTTCCGTCTTCAGGAGTTGAGCACGACGTCTTCCGGCGTTTTCCGGCGCCTCTGGAACTCTTCTCCGCGGACGATCTTCTTGGCTTGCTCTCCGCCGACGGACTGACTCGCCCCGCTCAGCGGCGCCTAATATATGGAGCCGCGAGGGCGCGGAGCCATGACGCGGCGAGGCACAATTGGCTCGCCGTGCCAGATTCGGATTGGCTGTCCGCCCGCGAGCCATTACTGGCTCGCCGGCGGCGCCAAATTCAAAATCCACACTGGTGGTTGGACGAGCTTGAATCTTTTCAGATGCAAGCTCGTCCAGCCCCGTCTCCTGCCGCCGCACCGCGCTGCCCGAACCGCCGACGCCTGTTGGTCCAGCGGTCCCTGGATTTCGGCCCGGACCAGTCCCTACACTGCCGACCCCGCTCACATTTCCACCCCCTGTGTCCTTTGTAGTCCCTACAAAGGAGGTCTGAGACCAGACAAAGTCGGGATCAGCATATCGAGGCCCAGGCACGCCACGATTGAATCGTTGAGAACATCTAGGTAAGGGTGTTACATCCGCCACCTCTGGAACATCGTCGACTTCATTCACAGTAGGAATTTCTGCGGGTGTCCACCACTCTTCTTCAAGGTTGCCCATTCCGGCCGGAGTGGACAACGTGATCTCCTCATTACGCGAGTCATTCTGAACGACGTCAGGTATAAGGTCCCTTTCTGCTAAAGTTGGGAAAAGGCTGGGACGTAACAGGTCCTGATGAAGAGTCCGCAATCGCAGTCAGACCATCAGTGGATTCCACCTGATAAACCGGCCCTTCCGCTGACAAACGACATCTGATCACATAAGGTAAAACTTCCCAACACTCAGATAATTTACCCCCTGGACGAGTCATACGGACCAGGACCCGTTGCCCTACAGAAAATGGCTCAACCCCTCGCGCCCCAGCCGGGGTACGTCTATGATCGGCTATCATCTTTTCCGTCAAATCATGAGCAATTTTCAGACGCCACCGATGTTCCTCCACCCAACCTGTAGGAAGCGATCCCTCCCTACCATCGGACTCGGTTAGTACTAAATCCTGAACTTCCCGGCCCGGCCGACCGAACAACAAAAAGAAAGGAGAAAACCCGGTGGTACTATGAACCCTATTATTGTAGGCCCAAACCAATTCTTGCACATGTTCAGGCCACCTCCGTTTTTTTGTTTCCTCCAGGGTTCGGAGCATCTGTAGTAAGGTCCGGTTGAACCTCTCACAGGCCCCATTACCCTGATGGTGGTATGGAGTTGTACGAGACTTTTGTAGCCCGTACAGCTGGCACAGACGTTCCATTAGCCGCCCTTGAAAACAGGCTCCCTGATATGAATGTATCCTTTCGGGACACCCATATTGCCGTATAAAGTTTTCCACAATCGCTTTTGTAGCCGACTCAGCCGTCTGGTCACGGGTTGGCACTACCACAGTAAACTTTGTGAAGTGGTCCATCATTACCAAAGCGTATTGATGACCACTAACAGACTCTCCAATCAGCACATAATCTATCATTAATAACTCTAATGGTCGATTTGTACAGATGGTCTGAATAGGTGCATGTTGTTCCGAAGGTTTGACCACTCCACAGCGTCTATACTCCCGACAGACCCGAACGACCATGTTCTGCATTTGAGGTGCAAAATACTGACGTCGCAACCATTGATAGGTCTTATCACTGCCCAAGTGTGCTCCTTCTTGATGTGCGTTTTCAATCAGTGGTCGGACCAACGCTTCTGGTACCACTATCTGCTCTACAAACCGAAGCTCCGAACTAAGGTAGGTGTGATGCCGGAGAGTACCTGCACAAACCTTGAGTCAGTCCCACTTACGCAGCAGCTTCTGACAAAAAGTAGTAAGCCTACTCCTTTCCCATTTGCTGGGCCAGTGACCATCTTCCTTCCACTGCATAATAGCTCTGAAACCGGGGTCCTCCTGCTGCTCGCGTGCCCAGTTTTGTTCAGTATTCCGGAGTATCGTGGCACTCTGCTTGACATTCCGATCACCCTTAGTCCCGGATTTCCTCACACGTGTCAGATCGGGGACTTCGACCTCTTCCCAGTCTTCATCCCCCTGTGTCCCAGGGACTTCTACAGGAAACCGAGATAAAGCATCAGCATTTCCGTTATTTTTTCCTGGCCGGTAACGAATGGTATAGGAAAACTTAGCTAACCGGGCTACCCAGCGTTGCTCCAGGGCCCCAAGCTTAGCAGTCCCCAAATAAGCTAGGGGGTTGTTCTCGGTAAAGATATCTACATGGGTGGCTGTCAGATATTCAGCAAATTTTTCGGTCACAGCCCAGACTACGGCCAATAACTCCAACTTGAAGGAACTGTAGTTGTCTGGGTTCCTCTCTGTCTCTCTCAAACTACGACTCCCGTAGGCAATCACTCGCTCCTAGCCATCCTGAACCTGAGCAAGTACGGCCCCTAGGCCTTGCAAGCTCCCATCAGTATACAAAACAAATGGTGTCTCAAAATTGGCATAGGCCAAGATGGGGGCTTCTGTGAGAGCTTGCTTTAAGCACACAAAGGCCGCTTCTTGGGATACGCCCCACGCCACCGCTTGATTTTTCTGAGTTGTGGCCACCCCTCGCAATAGGGCATGGAGTGGCTCAGCAATCTTAGCAAAATCCTTGACGAAACGTCGGTAATAACCGACCACCCTAGGAATGCTCGCAACTCGGTCACTGTACGGGGTGTCTTCCATTCTTGCACAGCTGCAATTTTACTTGGTGTGGGATGCACCCCATCACGCGACACCACATGCCCTAAATATTCCAGACTAGTCTTTAGTAGGTGACATTTCCGAGGTTTGACCTTCAACCCATATCCTCCAGGCGCTGCAGGACCACCTCCAAACGAGCTAAATGTTCATCTACAGTGGCGGAATACACAATAATGTCGTCTAGATAAATCAGGAGGGTTTCGAAATTCAAATCTCCCAGACATCGCTCCATCATTCTCTGAAACGTTGCCGGGGCGTTGGTGAGCCCGAATGGCATGCGGCAAAACTCGAAAAGTCCCATGGGCGTAATGAACGCAGTCTTTTCTTGATCTTGGGTGGCAACCGGTACTTGCCAGTATCCGCTGGCCAAGTCTAAGGTGGAAAAAACTTGGCCTCGCCTAACGCCGCCAGGGACTCCTCAATCCGAGGTAGAGGGTAGGCATCCCGTACGGTGCAACTGTTCAGCCTCCGGTAGTCCACACAAAAACGGATGCTCCCATCCTTCTTCCTAACCAACACTATGGGGGCGGCCCATGGACTCTTACTCTCCTGAATCACGTCGTTATCCAGCATCTGTTGAAGCATGGTCTTGACCTCCTGATAAAGCTTTGGGGGAATAGGCCGGTATCTTTCGCGAATGGGTAAAGTGTCTCCAGTGCGAATCTCATGTTGTAAATCGTCCGTGTAGCCAAAATCTTCCTCATGTCTCGAAAAAGCTTTCCGACGTCTCCACAGCATCTGGTCCAACTTCCGCACAGTATCGGCATCACAGTCAGCTAGCGAGACATCCATCTGCTCCCTTATTATCCCTCCGTTCCACTCTATACTTGGTTCTTCCTCGACCTGCATTGACATGGTCCATGATTCAGTGGCTTCTGACTGAAGCAATATACTTTGGCCTCTGCGAACACCATTACCATCAATAGCTACCACTCGGGCAATTATAGCTCCTGCTGGAACACGCTGAATTTGTTCCCCTAAGTTACATATCCGGACCAACACCTTCCCTTCCTTGACTACTGACAAAGTTCTAGCCAGAACTATTCCGGACTCTATTCCGAAGAAGCCTGTGGGTTCTATCATTACCTCGAACCCATCCAATCGCTGATGGGTACGCACCTCCAGGGGGAGTACTATCTCCTGACGAGGGGGTAGATCTATTCGTTGCCGATGGCTGGTTTTAATGAGGCCCAAAGATTCCTTTCCTTTTCCCTGGGCCCCACATCGCTGTCCCACCTGTTGAAAGGCTTGTTGAACCGGTCGTTGGACCCCCAAATGTCTCCAGTACCGAGGACCATTCTCTTGAAACAAAATTTGATCCAGGTCTTTCAATACATTCATACCAAGGATCACTGGTCCATGACTCAAACCTGCGCTACTGACCACAAGGATCCCTTTCTTCTCCAACTTTCGGCCACAAACTTCTATTTCCATCCAGACAACTCCTACCACCGGAATGGGGAGGTTGTTAGCTGCGGTGAGAGTGACCCAACTCTCCAAAACAGATTCCTTCAGGTGAGAATAATGTTTCAAGAAACAGTCCTCGGACATGGTGGTCACCTGAGATCCAACAAACACTGTTGATTTTTTCCCCCTAGACATCCAACAACAATGGGACACTCCCCTACCAATTCAGCCGAGTTGACAATGGCTATCTCTCCACGTTACTCCACCGCGGGTGGTCCCCTTACCGCGAGGGATTCTAGTTTAACTGAGGCTCAGAAATTGCCTCGGTACAATTCCGGGCAATGTGTCCAAGCCGATTGCAACGGTAGCATCAGGGGCCCCTAGTTCCCCCTTGTCTAACTCCAACACCTCTTCCTCTCGATCCGTCTGACTCTCTGGGCCGGTACTCTTCTTCAGCTCTGCGGCCTCTTTGCCGGTATACTTCCTCTCTTAGCCGGGAAACCTCTTCTTTCATTTCCTGGGTTGCCTTAGAAAATGCTGCTTTAAGGTCTTGAACGCATGATTCCAAAGGGTTGGCTTCCCGGCCCATCACGGGAGCTGACGTTGGATGTACCCACTGTGGAGTGACAGCATATGGACCAAAATTTGCATCACGGTCCCGGGACACGGCGTCTATCTGTATCTGGTGAAAAGTCAGTTTGTCGTCTTGCGTGATTTTATCTAACAAAATCTGTCGCAGCGGGACATTCCTCAACCCCATTGCAAATTGGTCTCGTAACATCTGGCTGGTATTTGGAAGTGCACCCATCCCATCCGGATCGCGCCTTCTAATCTCGCCCATCAATTCTTGAAGTGCATTAGCAAACTGAGGAATGGACTCATCCTCTCTCTGGAACCGGGCAAACAACCGTTGTCATAGGGTACCAGCCGATGACGTATTCCCATAGAGATCCCCCAGAATCTTCAGTACCTTTTTCAGGGTATCGCGATCTTCTTCCGGTCTCAAAAGGATAATACATCGGGCTTCCCCTTCGAGAGAGTTCAGAGCCAATTGGAGTTTTGACTCCGGAGATACCTTATATAGGAGGGCAATTCCCTTGAGCCGCGACTTCCAATCCTCCAACTGTAAATTGCGGCCACCGTACTGAGGCAAATGAGCGAGGGCGGGGCCTATGTTGACCCATGCAGTTGCCCCCCTATTCTCTTCATCGTCTGACATCCTGCCGACTACGCCAAATGTGAGGCCCTAGCGATAACTCGTTAGCCAACACTCACCACTTTTCCGCGGCAGAGTCCTAGAGCCTTCGTTCCCAAATTGCCAACTGATCTACGATCCGGAACTTCTTCACCGTTTTAGTATCAGGTTCAAACCAGCCTGAAGCTGTAAGAGAATGGAGTATTCAATAATGATCCTCCTACGCTTGGTGACACAATAACCGCTAGGGATGAACGCGACCTTCACCAGATGGGTGAATGGTCATCATTGGCACGGGGCCTCAGCTACCCAGTTTTCACCTATACAGTGTTCACACACTCAGGTGTAGTTTGGATCTCTCACCATTGTGAGAGATGCCCTAACCGGTGTTCAAGGGAAGAACAGACAGAAGAAGAGAAAGTATAGAATGTTTGGATCTCTCACCGTTGTGAGAGATCCCCTATCGGACGCTCCACTGAAAGACGGACAGACACTGAGAGATACTCACACTAGACCCCTTGTCACCTTGACGAGTCGTCCGCCGCCCCTGAGAATCAAACAAAACAATCCCCCTACCTTCACGAACAATCACGCAAACAATGCTGTACCAACTGGGTTACCTGTTTGTATGTCTGGAAGCTTGAACTTCTCTTCCAGAAACTTTCTCCATAAACTCTCTACTATAATGAGAAGATTCAGGGCAAACAACAAATAAACATCACCTTGCACATTATATTAACTAGGCTTGAGAACAATACACCTCTAGCGGAAACACTCTCATTTCAGCTGTCCATCCCTTTCTCTTCCCGGCCGGCCGGCCCTGTCTGTACCCTCCTATGAACACACCGCTGCCTTGATCTACTAGGCTGAATCTTCAGAGTTCCCCCTACAGGGGTTCAGTACCGGAGCCGCACAGCCCCTTGCACTGACTCCCGAGAGAGCTTACTCAATAGCCTATGCCCAGTACTCAACCTCACCCAGCTGGGGTTAAAGCGGGTGATCCGGGTCTATTACTCGGATTACTTTATTCCTTGAACCACCTATCAGCACTCTGTACCCAGTGACACAGACCTCCAGCGCCGGTCACTCTGCAGCACAGGTCCGCCAACCTGTAATTGATCGCTTCGGTTCTTGCCAGGACGCCTTGCACTTTAGACCCACCTTCCTTCGGCCGATCCCTAGGGATCTAGGCCTAACGCCCAGATCACTCTGAAGCTGGGCCACCTCTGGTGAATCTGGTGATCTTTTAGTGAACCGGGCCTAATGCCCCAGACCACCTTATATGCAGGGCCGCCTCTGAGGGTCGTGCAGTGAACTGGGCCTAATGCCCAGCCCACTTTATATGCGACGCTGCCTGAGGGTCGTGCAGTGACCTGGGCCTAATGCCCAGATCACTTTATACGTAGGGCTACCTAAAGGTAGTGCAGTGACCTGGGCCTAATGCCCAGATCACTTTACACGCTGGGCTACCTGAGGGTAGTGCAGTGACCTGGGCCTAATGCCCAGATCACTTTATAGGCGGGGCTACCTGAGGGTGGTGCAGTGACCTGGGCCTAATGCCCAGATCACTTTATATGCGGGGCTACCCTAGGGTTGTGCAATGAAGCACAACTCCTCAAACCGGGCCTAATGCCCCCTGCTATCCCCGGGGCCTTGTGCCCCTCCTACGTGACCACAGGCCTAGTGCCTGATTATTCCCACGGGCCTTAAGCCCGACAACAAATAGTTTATTGGATTTTAAAGGTAAGTAAAGGTGGCCCACGGCCGCCTACCCTGTCCGTTGGGAGAGCCTGCAGTGGGGAACTTCGATAAGCTCTTTAACTTCCCTCCACTGCAGAGCTCTCCGGTCCTCAGCTTCGGCTCCGCTGACCGCCGCCCGCCACCGTCTTCCGGCTCCAGCAGCAGCGCTTCCGTCTTCAGGAGTTGAGCACGACGTCTTCCAGCGTTTTCCGGCGCCTCTGGAACTCTTTTTCTCCGCGGACGATCTTCTTGGCTTGCTCTCCGCCGACGGACTGACTCGCCCCGCTCAGCGGTGCCTAATATATGGAGCCGCGAGGGGGCGGAGCCATGACGCGGCGAGCCACAATTGGCTCGCCGTGCCAGATTCGGATTGGCTGTCCGCCCGCGAGCCATTACTGGCTCGCGGGGGGTGTCAAATTCAAAATCCGCGCTGGTGGTTGGACGAGCTTGAATCTTTTCAAGCTCGTGAGTGTTGTGAGTGTTTAAACATGGTGAGTGCTGGGTTTTCTGTTTTTATTTATTTAAGCAATGTGGTCACAGGCCACTTGCACCCCAGTCCTGGGAATGGCGAGTGCATTTCTGCACCCCAGATCTAGGAGTGGCGAGTGCAGTGGATTTCTGACTATATATATACAGTGCATCCGGAAAGTATTCACAACTCTTCACTTTTTCCACATTTTGTTATGTTACAGCCTTATTCCAAAATGGAATAAATTAATTTTTATCCTCAAAATTCTACACACAATACCTCATAATGACAACGTGTAAAAAGTTTTTTTGAGATTTTTGCAAATGTAATTAAAAAAAAACCCACTAAGAAATCACATGTACATAAGTATTCACGGCCTTTGCCATGAAGCTCAAAATTGAGCTCAGGTGCATCCTGTTTCCACTGATCATCATAAATGGAAGAAGTTTGGAACCACCAGGACTCTTCCTAGAGTTGGCCGGCCATCTAAACTGAGCGATCGGGGGGAGAAGGGTCCTAGTCAGGGAAGTGACCAAGAACCTGATAGTCACTCTGTCAGAGCTACAGCATTCCTCTGTGGAGAGAGGAGAACCTTCCAGAAGGACAACCATCTCTGCAGCAATCCACCAATCAGGCCTGTATGGTAGAGTGGCCAGACAGAAGCCACTCCTTAGTAAAAAGCACATGGCAGCCCGCCTGGAGTTTGCCAAAATGCACCTGAAGGACTCTCAGACCATGATGAGACAAAGATTGAACTCTTTGGCGTGAATGCCAGGCATTATGTTTAAAGGAAACCAGGCACCGCTCATCACCAGGCCAATACCATCCCTACAGTGAAGTATGGTGGTGGCAGCATCATGCTGTGGGGATGTTTTTCAGCGTCAGGAACTGGGAGACTAGTCAGGATAGAGAGAAAGATGAATGCAGCAATGTACAGAGACATCCTGGATGAAAACCTGCTCTTGACCTCAGACTGGGGTGACGGTTCATCTTTCAGCAGGACAATGACCCTAAGCACACAGCCAAGATATCAAAGGAGTGGCTTCAGAACAACTCTGTGAATGTCCTTGAGTGGTCCAGCCAGAGCCCAGACTTGAATCCAATTGAACATCTCTGGAGAGATGTGAAAATGTCTGTGCACCGACGCTTCCCATCTAACCTGATGGCGCTTGAGAGGTGCTGCAAAGAGTAATGGGCAAAACTGCCCAAAGATAAGTTTGCCAAGCTTGTGGCATTATATTCAAAAAGACTTGAGGCTGTAATTGCTGCCAAAGGTGCATCAACAAAGTATTGAGTAAAGGTTGTGAATACTTATGTACATGTAATTTCTTAGTTGTTTTTTTTTTTTTTTTTTAAATTTGCAAAAAATCAGAAAAAATACTTTTTACACATTATGGGGTCTTATGTGTAGAATTTTGAGGACAAGAATAAATTGACACCATTTTGGAATAAGGCTGTAACATAACAAAATGTGGAAAAAGTGAAGCGTTGTGAATACTTTCCGGATGCACTATATATATATATATATATTATATATATATATTATACCAAAACTGCCGGCACTCGGATAGAATAATCACACCTGGCCTCGGTGTCCTTGTCAGGGTAGCATAGACAACTCCAATTGAAGAGACAGACACTCAGAGGCACGATACATGATGCAAAAAATAAGTGTATTATGAACTTCAACGTTTCAGGGCACCAGCCCCTTTGTCATGACACACTTTAATACAGACTGTCCTTTCTATTGGAGTTGTAATTATATATATATATTATGTACACACAGACCCAGCTCCACTGAGTCAGCAGCATGGGCCACCACCTCTCTCTACACATTACGTGACCGCCACGCCGCCTCTCCCCTCCTAGCTGGACTGGGAGTCGCCAGGACCGTCTGCAGTCAGTGCCTGTTTGATGCTGATGCCTGGTGGTCCGATGGGCTGTGGGCTCGGCGGCGACTGGCGGTGACTAATGTGTAGGCGGAGCCGTGATTTGTCCATCACAGCTCTGCTCCGCAAAGGGGCATGGGAGGAGTGGCCGCGGCTGGGCATGCGCAGTATAGCCCTCTCGCGGCCATCTTTCTGCCTGGTCTCTGAGTCCTCCTGTCTAGACGCCAGAATGAGCTTTTATGTAGAAGCTCATTCTGAATCTCTGACTTCCACTGTGCAGAGCCGTGGAATGCCCCTAGGCATTCCATTTGCCCCTAGGCATTTGCTTAGAATGCCTATGCCTAGGGCCAGCTCTGCATATTCATGTGGTAATGAACGTCCCAAAAATGGTTTTCGTACATCTCCGATGTTTGTTGAACTGCGCATGCGTATGACCCGTACTGCACGTGTGCAGATTTGGTCCTGCGACGTCAGTCCAGTGAGCAGTCTGCAGCCGCTTCATTTTACAAAAAGGGGCGAGTCAGCCCCTATGCTCCTGATGGGTCTGATTACTTTAGACTATTCTGCCTGTTATTCTCTAAACCTCTGATTGTTTTTGTTTACTATGGGCCCCATCAGGGGTGGACAGGCCTGCCAAGAGCCGCGGCGTGCCCGGGTAAAAAGGGGGCGTGGCCTAATCGCGGGAGACATGGTCACGCCCCCTTAGGCCATAACGAGTGGGGGGCAGGATCAGCTGGATCGCTCCCCCCACAGGCATAGGAGACAGCTGTGTCTGCTTCATAGCACCCACGAGCAGTCTCCCAGGGCAGCCCAGCACACAGCAGCATGTGCTGGGCTGCTGTGATGTAAGGGGGGGGGGGGGAGTGGTGCCGGACCTTGGCCCCTGCCGGGCCCCTCGAGCAAGCCCGGACCCTGGTAATTAGTACCCGCTCTCCCCCCTCTCTGTGCCCCTGGGGGTGGATTGGGAAGGAAAACCAGCCCGGGAAATTTATGGCAGCAGCCCTAATTAGCGTGGAGTCTGAGGAGGTGGGGCCTGTTGAGGGGGGCTGGATCCTTCATTATAGGACCTGATTTTGAGTTGGACGCAGTAGCGTCTTTGACTTTATGCTAATGCAGCTGCAATGCCCTTCCTAGTGTACAGCCGTGCATCTGACGCCCATTGTCAGTGTCTACAGACTGTAATTATACTTTGTGCATCTTTAGATGCCACCAATAGTCGTACCATGGGCGTACCTATAATGGTTGCAGGGTGTGCGGGGAACACGGCCCCTGGGTCCAGGGGGGTCCACACCGCACACCCTGCACCCATAGTCCTATACTTACCTCTCTCCGTAGTACTGCTTTGCAGCGCTGAGCCGATGCTGCAGAGCAGCAAAAATCACTGGCAAAATGGCAGCGCCGATTTTCCCAGTGACCTGTGCATGCGCAGTACTACTGTCCCCGGAAAAATGACCCGTGCATGCACTAAGCAAGAATCTATAGTGCACCGCGGGACCACCGGAGAGAGGAGGGGGCCTGCACTATGGGCCTGATTCAAACCCGCTCGCAAGCGATATGCGCTCGCAAGCGGGTAGATTGTTAGGCAGTGTGCACGGGCGCTCGCATCCAAAAGGGGTGGCTGTCGATGTTGATCGACAGCTCGCCGTGTTTGGAAGGCGGAGCAGGGGGTGGCTGGGCAAACGCCTGCTATGCCAGGAACACCTGCCATTTGTGGGCGGCCCTACTGACATCACTCGTGATGTCAATAGGTGGACTTCCTGCTCTATTAGAGCAGGAAGTCCACTGGGGCTTGCGGCAATGAGACCCTACCGCAAGGGTCTCGTCGCAAGCCCGATGGTCACGATGGTCTTGACCATCGTGACCATCACCTGGCCGCTCGCATAAGCTGTGGGTGGTAACATGGTAACCCACAGCTATGCGAGTGGCCAAGAAGCCACAACTAAAAAAACAAGAGCCCGCCCTGATTCAGAGCGAGTGCTCGCTTTTTGCAAGCGCCTCTGAATCAAGGCCTAAGGCCCTCATTCAGAGCCGTACGCTCTGA
Source organism: Taudactylus pleione (assembly GCA_031769625.1). NCBI lineage: Eukaryota > Metazoa > Chordata > Amphibia > Anura > Myobatrachidae > Taudactylus > Taudactylus pleione. Next base: position 2,997,167 of record JAUIMM010000146.1, on the reverse strand, counting down.
GCAGAGTGCATGCTCTGAATGAGGGCCGCCCTCCATAAAAATGGAGCGTCCTCCTGGACGCTCGTATAGCTGTGGGTCACCACACACAGCCTATACGAGCATGCAGTTTGATGGCCGCGATGGTCGTGACCATCGCGACCATCGCCACTGCGAGCCGGAGCCTGCGGTTGAGGTTTTCAACCGCAAGCTCCGGAGTGATTTTGGCTCTATCAGAGCCAAAATCACTCCCACTGACATCACTAGTGATGTCAGTGGGCCGGCTTCTGAGTTCCCTTGGGAACGCCCCTGTCAGGGAGGCACGCCCCCGGCACGCCCACCAAAGGGGGCGTGCTGTCAATCAACATCGACAGCACGCCCCCTTTGATCAGACACAACGAGCGAAGGACTTTCCTTCGCTCGTCGCGTCTGGCGCATGCGCACGACAGAGCTCCCTCCGTCGTGCGCATGCTCAGTGCAGAACATCGACCCACTTGCGAGCGGACAGCCGCTCGCGAGTGGGTCTAAATCAGGGCCTATGTCTGTTTGCGGGCCCCCTCCTCTCATAAAATGCCCCTTTGTCGTACCAATGAAGCTTTCACCAGCCCTACGCTAGGTGCAGATCATCCGTCTGAGTATGGCCTCCAATGTGAGCAATTCAGCGTCTCTGTACGCAACTACTTTCAGCAACACGCCCATACTATGTTATATCTGAGTCTGATTAGCCAACCCCCTGTAACCAACCAGGAGCACCCAACACATTTCTAATACACTTCTTGGCACGTGCTTCTGAATCTGTACTGCGACTCTGGGCCTGATTCAGACCCGGTCGCAAGTGCTGAGCGCTCGCAACCGGGTCGATGCTGGCCCAAAGCGCATGCGCATGACGGAGCTGGCTCCGTCGTGCGCATGCGCGAGACCTGGATAGTGACGGGCAATCCGTCGCTCCGGGTCTCGTACCAAAGGGGGTGTGCTGTCGATGTTGAGTGACAGCACGCCCCCTTTGGTGGGCGGGCCGGGGGAGTGGCTGCCCAAACGGAGGCGTTCCCATGTGAACGCCTCCGTTTGGGGGTGGCCCCACTGACATCACGAGTGATGTCAGTGGGAGAGATTTCGGCTCTGTTAGAGCCGAAATCTCTCTGGGGCTTGTGGCAACGAGACCCTACCACAAGGGTCTCGTCGCAAGCCCGATGGTCACCCACAGCTATGCGAGCGGCCAGGAGGCCGTTCTAAAAAAAAAAAGAGCGGCCCTGATTCAGAGCGAGCGCTCTGTCAGAGTGTCCGGCTCTGAATCAGGGCCTCTGTACGGACAACATTGGGATGCATCCACAGTGCAGCTCAGATACATATGCAGACGAAAAACATTGCACAAAAAAAAACACATTGGCCCCCACAGGAAAAAATTAAAAAAACATATTGGCCCCCACAGGAAAAAAAAAAAAAACATATTGGCCCCCACAGGAAAAAATAAATGGAACATTTTGGCCCCCACAGGAAAAAAACAAAACAAAACATATTGGCGCCCACAGGAAAACACACACAGTGGCCCCCACAGAAAACAATAAAACACATTAGCCCCAACAGGAAAAAAAAAAAAACACAATGGCCACTAACAGGAACAAAAAAAGACATTGACCCCCGCATGAAAAAAAAAAACACATTGGCCCCCACAGGAAATAAACATAAGACGCATTGGCCCTCACAGGAAAAAAAACACACACATATTGGCCCCCACAGAAAAACAAAATAAATACATTGGCCCCTACAGAAAACAATAAAACACATTGTCCTCCATAGGAACAAAAACACAAACAAACACACTAACCTCAATAGGAAAAAAAACACATGGGCCCTCACCAAGAAAAAAAACAAAAGCACATTAGCTGTTGCTGTGTTGTCCATAAAGGGGCTTAGGCTGCAGTATATAAAGGGGGCCGTATATAAAGGGAGCCGTGATTTGTCCATCACAGCTCTGCTCCGCAAAGGGGCATGGGAGGAGTGGCCGCGGCTGGGCATGCGTAGTATAGCCCTCTCGCGGCCATCTTTCTGCCTGGTCTCCGAGTCCTCCTGTCTAGACGCCAGAATGAGCTTTTATGCTGTGTCACTTGTCCTGTCAATTAACTGTGGCTGCTCCTGTGTTGTTGTCCTGTCCATCAGGCTAGGGCTGAAGTCCATAAAGGGCTGCTGCTGTGTTGTCCAGGGGGGGTGCTCTGTCAATTAAGGGTGCTCTTCCCCAGTGTAAAAAAAAAATAAAAGTGCTTTTTTTTGTGTGTGTGTGCATTAGCAACTTAGCTGCAGTGGCAAACTCAGGATTTCTAGAGAGGGGTTTCCAAATGCTTGATTCCAAATGGGGTGGGGGCAGAAAAAAACTGTGCACTGCCCTGGACATAGATGTACAGATTGGTCTCCTTATGTACTGGATAGTGTATTATTATACAGTATTAATAATTGACCCTATACAGTAGATGGTCTATATCAGTGCACCCCTAAAAGTGCATGTTTTCCATATCTCCTAGTTGGTGCACAAGTATATTCATTACTGGCTGACACATTTTAAAAGTTCAACAGGTGGTGCTAATAATTTCATTTGTGACACTGAGGGAATTTTAAAAACATGCAACTTTACTATTATATGCTATTTATGTTGTGGTCCTCATGCTGTGGGCTAGGGAGGGGGGTTTCCAGGCAACTGGAAACCCCCCTGCGTTTGCCTATGAGCTGCACTATTATAGTTTAGTGACACTGCCGGCCAGGCCGCAGTTTATCGTCCACGTATTTGTGACTCTGCAGGTTGTCTGTCCGCACTCGGCAGGGGTGCTTTGTTGCCCATAAAGAAGGGGTGCTGTCTGTGTTGTTCATCAAGGGGCTGCTGCCTCATTCAGGGGTGCTCTTCCCCAGTGTAAAAAAAAAATAAAAGTGCTTCTTTTTGTGTGTGTGCGTTAACAACTTAGCAGCGCTATTATTGTTCGGTGACGCTGCCGGCCAGACAGCAGTTTATTGTCCACGTATTGTGACACTATAAGTTGTAGCGCAGTGTGTTATTCTTATTCATACAAAATATTGTGACACTGTAAGTGGTAGCTTAGTGTTTTACTCATAAAAAATCTCGTGACACTGTAAGTAGTAGCACTGTCTAATATTCAACTTTTCACTTTTTTCCTCAATCGTGAATAAATAATTAGTCTACATGTCGACTACAAGATCACAACAAAGTGCTAAAAAACACGCGTTATATATAAAACATAATGACATCACTGTAAGTGGCAGCGCAGTGTGTTATTCTTTTCTTATTCATAAAAAAATATTGTGACACTAAGTGGTAGCGCAGTGTGTTATTCTTTTCTTATTCATAACAAATCTTGTGACACTGTAAGTGGTAGCGCACTGTGTTATTCTTTTCTTATTCATAACAAATCTTGTGACACTGTAAGTGGAACCGCAGTGTATTATTCACTATTTTACAATTTAATAACACAAAATTAGCAATAAAAAAATGCAACTTTTCACTTCTTTCCTTAATCGTGAATAAATGATTAGTCTACATGCTGACTACAAGACCACAACAAAGCTCTAAATAACATGCGTTATATATAAAACCTAATGACATCACTGTAAGTGGCAGCGCAGTGTGTTATCCTTTTCTTATCAAAAAATCTTGTGACACTGTCAATGGTAGTGCAGTGTGTTATTCTTATTCATAAATAATCTTGTGACACTGTAAGTGGCAGTGCAGTGTGTTATTATTTTCTTATTCATAAACATTTTTTGTGACACTGTAAGTGGCAGTGCATTTTATTATTCTTATTCAGAAATAATCTTGTGACACTGTAAGTGGCAACACAGTGTGTTATTCTTATTGATAAATAATCTTGTGACACTGTAAGTGGCAGCGCAGCGTGTTATTCTTTTCATAATCATCAAAATCTTCTGACACTGTAGGTCATTGATACTGCAGTGTAATATTTAAAATTGGTACAAATTGACGTGTGTTGTACCCCACTTCATTTGTGTTTGTTGATTTGGAGAACGATCAGTTGAGAGGAGAGCAGGAACCACATACTAGTGCTGGAGCTGCTGCCAGTGCCACCAGTCATGATGATACTAGTTCATCTACATCATCTACTAAAGCCGATGCCCAAGGGCATACATGGCTTAAGATGGGGCATCTAAAATCAAGAACCAATCTCTTACAGTGGTAAAGAAAAAAACATCAAGGTGAAAGTTAGCTGCAGAAAGACATAAAATTGGCAATATGCCTTTCACCACATGAAATGGCAAGGAAAGACTAAGTCCTTGGCCTTTATTTATGACTGGTGGTTTTGCCTCTTATGATGATGTAAGCACAAGTAAACATGCTGACATAGAAATCGAGAATGCTACTGTGGAAGTGCATGAGGATGAGCAGGATATTTGTGTAGCTGACACTAATAAAGATGTTGTTGATGAGGATGTTGTTTGTGTAAATCAGGCACCAGTGAAGAAACAGTTATTGCCTATAATAAGGAAAAGCCCATCGTCATGCCTGGGCATAAGACAAAAAAATCCACTGATGTGTGGATCTATTTCGACACAAATCCGGACAACAATTGTCAAGTCATTTGTACCCTTTATAAAGCCAGAGTAAGTAGAGGTAGGAACCTTAATCATCTAGGAATCTCCTCCCTGTAACTTCATCTGCAGCGCATTCATCCAAAAAGTTTTTTTGTTTTGTGTTGACTCATCTGCATCACCAGTGGGTCTTTTGGGAAAGTTTAGTTTTTTCTCGGCAGATGCATTTGCTAGAGAAACTGAAGGAGAAGCCATTGCTGCATTATGTGCTACTTGAGCTGACAATTTTCTTACCAACAGCTCTTTGCATTTCTTCAGATCTGTGTCCGTTGGGAAGAAAGACACAACGTATGACTTAAACCTTATATCTTAAATCTTGTATTTGCTCTGATCAGCTTGTCCAAATATTCGTGGTTAAGTGGACAGTGGGTACAACAGCATTTTGCAGGCCACTAATTATTATTTTTTTAATGTCCCTGTACCGGTTGGGAATTGCTTTTCTAGTGAAGTTTAATCTTGATGAGATTTGGTAGCGGGGACACAGGACCTCAATTAACTGTCTAAAACCCACTGCATTATTGGTGAATATTGGACGCACATCTAATACCAGCATAGATGTTATGGCGTCAGTGATCCGCTATGCAACTGGGTGACTGATGTCATACTTGCTCCCCCTTGTAAAGAATGTTTAACAGTCAATTGTTTTGAGAGTACTACTAGTAGTCTTCCTTGTCCCCGTTCTGGGATGAAACCAACTCCCAGCATCAGCAGGCATAGCGCTCAAGGATTCTTCTGGGGCAAGGACTTATGTGAATGATATAAATATTCTTGTAAATGCCTCCCCTCCTCCCTCATAAATTTGCTTCAGAATAAAAAAATTAAATAAAATTTACCACTAATCAAATCTTCCTTTCCCTGCCTTCAACTACATACATACTCCAACTCCCTCAGGCCTCTTGAATAATAAAAACATTTGTTTCCTGATGTGCCATGTTGGAAGTTGAACTGCCACTGCTGCTGCAATCTTTGACATGCGGTTGCTGAATGCCAAAAATGGCCAGAAATGTTTATGGCTACAGACAGCATGTCCTGCATGCCCCTTTAATTTAAAAAATAAAATATTCTGAACCACCAAATTGATTTTGTGGGCAAAACATGGGACATATTGTTCACTCATGCTCTCCCCTCCTCCCTCATAAATTTGCTTCGGAATTAAAAATTTTAATTAAATTTACTACCAATTAACCCTTCCTGTCCCTGCCTTCAACTACATACATACTCCAACTCCCTCAGGCCTCTTAAATAATGAAAACATATGTGTCCTTATGTGCCAAGTTGGAAGTTGAACTGCCACATGTTTGTGCCGCCCACTGCTGCCACTTAGCTTAGTCAGCCAGCTAGCTTGGTGAAAATTTTGGGCCTAAACCGGATTAAATACAATATTGTGAGCTGTGAGGTGGCCAAAATTGACTGGAAATGAGTGGAAATTAATGTTATTGAGGTTATTAATACTGTAGGAACAAAAAAATCAACAACAAATGATGTGATTTTAGCAGTTTTTATACATTTTTGAAGAAAAAAAAAAAGATACAGATCCAAAACCAAAAACAAAACACGCAAGGGGCGGCTTTGTCAAAACCAGTCCAAATCCAGATCCAAAACACGAGGAGATATAGATCCAAAATCAAAACCAAAGCACAGGGGTCGGCGCACATCCCCAGTATACATATGTGTGTGTATATATATATATATATAATATATATATATATATATATATATGTCAAATATATAAAGTCAATGCGCAAATTTGAGAATAATCCAAAGACACCTGTCTGAATTCCAACAGCACAAAAAATGGAAGTCTGTTTAGATGATATATAGCAACAGAATGTTCCATACACGATATCATATAAACATAATACTATGAAGGACATATTAAATACACAGGAAATATAACATTAAGCAAGGCACTTTTAGAGAATTAAATAGTAAGAATAATGCACAGATTATTAAAATACATAGAATCATCTCTTCCAGAGATTTCTTATCACGTAGTTGGTATATCTAGAACAGGGGTGGCCAACCAGTCAGACGCAAAGAGTCCAAAAATATGTCTAGGTATGTCAAAGAGCCAAGATCATGCATGCGCCGAAGTCGCACATGCAAAAAGGGGTGTGGCCTTGTGCCAGCTAGGCCACGCCCCTGGTATGATGTTTGTAGGAGCATGTAAAAGCGCATACACACAAAACATTGAAAAAAAAGAGATCCACATAAAATACACTGAAACAAGCCAGATCCACATAAAATACACTGAAATAGTCACATCCACAAATAATACACTGAAAAAGCCACATCAACATAAAATACACTGAAAAAAAGCCACATCCACAAAAAATACATTGAAAAAAACAAACAAACAAACAGATTCACATAATACAATTCAGCCCCTCACGTGTCACTCCAGCCCTCCATGTGTTACTTCAGCAGCCAATCATGTATCACAACAACAGACACCCATGTGTCACTTCAGCAGACCCTCATGTTCCACTCTCTCTCCCGGGCCACTCTAGTCCAGCCACCTTCCCCCCACACTCCCTCCCTCTCCACGGGTCACTCCAGCCCACCCAAATTTCACAAATAAAATGAAAAAAAAAAAAGTAAAACTCCCCACAGCTCTTACCTTGTTGCAGACTGTCTGTGTCGTGTAGGTAGGCTCTGGCATTTGCGACTGCGTCATCCTCATGGCTGCAGGTTCAGTCACAAGTTGAGCTGTTTGCGGAGTGACATCACCACCTCGCCCATACATGCCTCAGGAGTGGGGCAGACTGCTACAAAAGAGGACGAGCCTCCTCTGAACAACTGTGTGCCTCTCAGAGGAGGCAGTCAGGGGAGCCGCACCAGAACAACGGAAGAGCAGCATGTGGTTCAAGAGCCACAGGTTGGCCACCGCTGATCTAGAACATAGCACCATAGAATTTATACAATAAATAACACAACATGATACATTGATACAATTTACAACAAATCGCATGATAGCAGAAAACATCTTTTAATCTCAAGGAGGCTGAGCAGAGAACATAGATATTAATACTGGATAGACAGGATATTAACTCTTTGAGTGGCCTGTTCATCATACCTAAACTTTCTCTGGAGGTAATTAGGTTTAGAACTCACATGGAGTTCTACCTAATTACCGGAGGAATCCATCATTTCTTCTCCCCATAACTATCTATTTAGAAAAGCTGTCATTTTGGCGATGACAGCTTTTCGGGAAATAGATAGTTACCTCTATCTACACTAACTTACCGCAGCTGGAATCCGTGCTGTGCATGCGCTGTTACATTCGTAAAACCAGCGCATGCGCAGCACTACCTACAGCTGTGGTAATTTTGTGTATCCCCCACCAACCCCCCCCTCTGAAACCTCCCTCCGTCCCCGCACTTACCTGCCTTCTGCAGCGCCTTCGGCTCCGGTGGCTGTTCTGACACTGTGTTCTCCCAGCAGACAACAGTACAGTTTAGAATAAAAAAAAAAGTGTTTTTTTTTTTTCTAAACTTTATTGCGCTCTGCTGGGAGAACACGTGTCAGAACAGCCACCGGAGCCAGAGGATGCACCAGAGCGCCGGAGGGAGACACCGGGGGACCTGCACACGCTGGAAGCAGGTAAGTGTCACCTACTATTTGCCATCTCACATTGGTGAATAGTAACTCAATGAAATTGTGAAAATACATAATTTTCTGAATTTGATGAATACCATCATTTCCATATCCCATACTAATGTACTAATGTATGGGGAGTGTGGAAATTAACGCAGGGGGATTTAGCCAGGAGATATCAGTGATATCTCCTGTGTTAAGTCTTTTCATGAATACTAAAATAACGTTAATTAAGGAAAATGTCCTTAAAAACGTTATTTTAGTGTTGATGAATAGGCCCCTGAATCTTAAAGTCTTTAAATAAAGGGAAAATTAGCTTTTTAAAAATGGGGTGATTTCAAACCCCTCATTAAGCCCATGGGGGTGCACAATATTTAATGTAATAATCCAAAAAAGTCTCCCGTTTAGCCAGCATATTTTTCTATCTCCTCCTTTTTTATCCGCTTTAACATGTTCAATGACTAGAGATCTCAAATTAGCCGGATTACTATCTTGGCAGTGTTTGAAATGTCTAGGAACACTATGATTCTCAATATTATTTCTAATATTGCGCAGATGTTCTAAAATTCAAATTTTTTGCGACCTCTTTGTTTTTCCACATCCACAAATCAACAAGTAAGCCACAAAGGTGGTATTACAATTAATTAACCCCTTAATTTTAAATTCTGTTTTCGTGAATACTCTTAAAAGTTTTTTTCTCTTTTAAACCGTGTGGACAAACTTTACAGTTTCCATATGTATAAAACCCATCTATTGGATTCATGAAATGATTCTTATTCGAATCCTCTATACTTGGCAATAGACTTTGACATAAATATGATTTAAATTTCTAGCCCTTTTAAAAAGTATCTCTGGTCTATCTGGTAATTGAGTGGACAGAATCGGGTCCATTTTAATAATATGCCAATACTTCTCTAACAAATTTTTAATCTCATGATGTGAGTGGCTATACTGAGTGATAAAAGCATATACATTTACTAAATGTGATATATATATATATATACATTTACTAATAGTACATGGTACCTCTGAGATTTAGTTTAGAAGACCCAGCAATATCTGTCCTCTTGTAGAATAATTCGTTTTGTTGCTCTGGGGAACAGACACTTCCATGCAGACTTCGGATTGTGTGCCCCCTGTGATGACTTCAGGGCCTGATTCAGAGCTGGACACTCTGACAAGAGCGCTCGCTCTAAATCAGGGCCCTCCTCCCTAAAATTGCTTGCATAGCTGTGGGTGACCACCCACAGCTTATGCGAGCGGCCAAAAAGATGGTCGCGATGGTCAAGACCATCGCGGCCATCGGGCTTGCGACGAGACCCTGAGGTAGGGTCTCGCTGCCGCAAGCCCAGGAGTGCTTTTGGCTCTATCAGAGCCAAAAGCACTCCCACTGACATCACTAGTGATGTCAGTGGGGCCGGCCCCAGACGGTAGGCGTTCCCATGGGAACGCATCCGTCTGGCCAGCAACGCCCCCGGCACGCCCACCAAAGGGGGCGTGCTGTCACTCACCATCGACAGCACACCCCCTTTGGTACGAGACCCATAGCGACAGCTTGGCTGTCGCTATGCGGTTCTCGCGCATGCGCACGACGGAGCTCCCTCCATCGTGCGCATGTGCACTAGGGCATCATCGACCCGCTTGCGAGCGCTCAGCGCTCGCGAGTCGGTCTGAATCAGGCCCTCAGTTCTGAGTTACAGTCTCTGCAGTTCTCAGCTGTAAGGTGCTCAGTGATGATATTACAGGAACAGACAAGTACTGTTTAGTGCTGCTATACTTTAGACAATGTTGCATTAAAGACGTGCAATTTACTACCACAATCGGGCACCAGTTCCCAGACTTTATCAGTCTTTTTTTTTTTTTACTAAAATAATGTAAAAACTGGTGTTTTCACTCCACTTTCACACTATTTTAGTATCACTTAAATGTATTAATAGGGAATCGGAGCAGTTTTCGTAAATTATTGTAGGTGAAATGCGATGTGTTTTAGATTTACTAAATTAACTTGTAAAAAAATACCGGAAGGGAGCCCTGCGATAATAACGCTATCTGGAGATAAAGGGGTCTATTTACTAAGACTTAGATGGAGATAAACTGAACGGAGATAAAGTACCAGCCAATCAGCTCCTAACTGCCATGTCACAGGCTGTTTTGAAAAATGACTGTTAGGAACTGATTGGTTGGAACTTTATCTCCGTTCACTTTATCTTCATCCAAGGCTTAGAAAATAGACCCCAAAGTTTTGCAAGCTCCCCCAGCCTTGATTTCCCCTACTCCTGCTGACAGGAGGAGCAGAGCCTGGGGGGGGCTTCTGTGATCAGCCATGTGTGTCTGATATAAAAATAAATAGTTAAAACAATAAATAAATCAAGTAAATCTTACCTGTAGGGATGGGACATCGAAACAAAACATTGGAAGTACTGATATTTTTTACATTGAATCCAAAACATTATTTAGATATAAACATTGGTTCTCTGGAACCGATGTTTACCGATGTTTCTGTTTTTTTATGCATTCTCTGTACTTAAACATAAAATAGGCTAATAAACATTTAAAATAATTGGTTTACTATGTCTTACCTGCACCCAGGGACCGCTGATGGGTGTCTCTTTCTGTATGACCTGAGCTGAGATCATTGGCTGGATTCACAGCTGCTACTGCACAGGTCAGCTGACCGAGTCACACAGAAGGAGACACCCACCACCGATCCTGCTACAGGAAAGTTTTATTTATTTTCTAATGAGAGCCATGAAGGAAATCCGGGATGGGAGGTCAGCGAAGGGGTAGCCGGCGACGCATCTGCAGGTACATTATAGGGGTATTTTTTTTATTTTCGAAAAGGGGAAGGGATTCGCAGGGACAGAGCTTTCTTGCAAGCTCTGTCCTTGCATGTGATATTTGATACATCCTTGGGATGTGTCTTGATAAGTATGTACCTTAAGGCACACATCCACTAGACGATTAAATTGAGCGATTGAACGATTACGATATCGTCATCGTTCGATCGTTCGATAATCGACTGAAAATCATTTGCAGATTGCTGGTCGTTTAGACATCTGTCATTGTACAAATATGTTGTACAACCTGATGATAACGTCAGGTTCAACATGTTTGCAGATGATTGAGTGTGCCTACACTGAACGACTGCTCGTCACATCACACACCGACAAACGACTGCATGATTACAATGTCATAGTCGTACAGTCTTTTGCCTGTCATCTAGTGGATGTGTGCCTTTAGAAACTAGACAAGAATTCTGTTACTAAAGGGCAAATTTATCAATTGTTTTTACATCTGACACTTGTAATCTCTTATCTCCTCTATTTGTGGCAATAAGAAATTATTTACCGCACTAATGTTTAAAAAAACACGTGTTAGTAGTGACATGATCACAAAGCGGTCACTTCACTACTATATCGGGACCCCCTGACGCAGACCACGCATGTGCGACAGCCATTGCAGGGAGGGTTCTCTCTAGTACATAAATATATACAGTATGACACGCTTGTGACAACTGGACCATACCCGTGACACTTTGGGGGGAGAATTCAGTTGTTGTCTTGCGCCCAATCTCGCGACGAAGGTGATGGGGCGAATAAATGGGCGCCTATTACTTATAGTGCATGTCGGGTTTAGATGTGTAAAGCAGCTAAACCCGTGCACATTACTGGACGGGCTGCGTTTGGGCGCCCAAAAGTTTGACTTTCTGCGGATTTCTGCTCGCCACCTTAGGAGGGTGTGAGCAGAAATAATGGGCGCCTGTGGCACTTGCTCCCATCAGCACAAACAACTGAATTGCTCCCCGACACTTTAGACAGGACAAACAAGTGAACCCCCCCCCTTGGACAGCAACTCCCTGTAATCTCCCTTCTCTGGATATTACAAACTGTTTACAGTACAGACTCATTTTTTTTTTTTAATACTGGACTTACTAATATCAAAAAGGACCGATCTCCAGTAACAGCATCTGCCTTCTTAATCCATCAGTCTTAGCACTGGGTAGCTAAACAAATTTGGAAAATTCATGTGTGTGCCATCTACAGCGGTCTGGGTTTAGCCTATGATGTTCCTGGATGTTACTGGTCATTTCTGACGCAGGAACACATTCAGTAGTGTTGCCCCAGCGCCAGAAGTAATTTCTTGAGACCTCCAGCGACAAAACAAGGCTCAACACTTGGGTGATTAGTCTGTTTATAATTGGGGTTTCCGGACACTTTAATTGTATAGAAGCACAGGTGCCAATATTGCATTACATTTGCTGTTACCCTCAATACAATGTGCTGGCAAGGCTTTGGTCAGCTTTATGTTTAATGATTGTGCATTCTTATGTTACGAAGCTGTATTCACTGTATGATTAACACATGTTTAGCTGTTGATAGATTCCAGTTAGAGAACTAAGGGGACTATTTACTAAGCAGTGTTAGGAGACAGAGTGAAAAGAGATAAGAAAGTTTATAAGGTGGCAGCCAATCAGCTCCCAACTGTCATTTTTCAAACACAGCCTGTGAGATGACAGTTGGGAGCTGATTGGCTGGCACCTTATCACTTTCTTATCACTTTTCACTCTGTCTCCTAACACTGCTTAGTAAATAGACCCCTAAGGGGGAGATGTATCAAAGCTAAAGAATACAAGTGGTGCACTTTTCCATTTCAACCAATCAGCTTCTAACTATCATTTATTAAGCACATTATATGAAATTATAGCTACAAGAATATTGGTTGCTATGGGCAACTTCTCTACTTGTCTTCTGTAGAAGGTTTTGATACATCTCCCCCAAATCTCCTCTACATCTTGACCTTCCCATGATTTTGAGCCAGCTGCTGCAGGTCCTAAATGCTGTGAAGATGTTTAATTCCCAGAAGATGGTCGCAGCCTTCTTTCTGTTAATGCTTGCATGGTGCAGATTCAGGGGGAGATGTATCAAAACTTGGAGAGAGATAAAGTACCCACCAATCAGTTCTGTCATTTTACAGACTGTGTTTGAAAAATGACAAAATCTGATTGGTGGGTACTTTATCTCTCCCCAAGGTTTGATACACCTCCCCTCTCAATATATTAATATAATATAGTGATACCAGTATAGATAACTTGACACAATGTCATTATGATTGATTACCCTAATAACTCCAAAGAAATGCAAAGCCGTGTTTAAATCGTGTAAACATTTCGGTTATGAGGCAGATCATAAGGCCTGAGCACCTTCTGTGTTACCTCTGGTTAAGAATCAATTTTTCTATAAGTTGACTAGGCAGTAGTTCTATTGCACTACTGTGTCAGATTGTAGAACCTCAAGAACAATCGGCTTCCCATAGTTTAATTAACCATTTGCCTTTAAAAGTTGTATTTGTGAGGAGGCAAAAGTAAATTATTATTAAGTGCAGAATGTTCTGGACACCTCTAAAACTTCAGTATGGTTAGAGTTCCTCTTTTGCAGAATATTGCCTTGTCCCAACCAAAACCTTCTATATATATATGTGTATAAGGTCTTAGCGACTCAAGTACTCATGTTAAAATTATATATTAAAGTCATATACATATATATATATAGCTCATAATCTCCTCCAATGCTTTCTGTGACCTTATTCCTGTACAAATGGTTTGTGTTTAGAGCTTCCCTAACTTAGACAGGAAGGGTCAGGACACCGGTTCATGCCCTAAAATTCAACCTCTATATCCTTTTAGATGCAAAATAAACTAAAGTGTGTATCACACTCAGGAACACCCTGGACATTGATTATATATAAGCTATATACAAGGTGGCCATAATTATAGTCTCCATATTCAGAGCTGTCTACAACTCTAACTAATAGGGGGAATGGCACCAAATTTAGTAAGTGTATTATATATAAGACATGGGGCGGAATCTGTGAAAAAAAATAAAAAATCTGCCAAAAGGTGAAAATATGAAGCTGTACAAGCATCACATGAAAAGGTAACAACAAATAAATAGCTAAGAGAGACTTATAATTCAATTTCACATTTTGTTTTACATCTTTGCAAAAACTGAAAAAGAAACTGAACTGACTATTGAATTTCTAAATGAGTTTTTACCTTTTTCTTAGTTGTTCGTTTGTGCATAATTTTCTTTGTATGGCGCCATATATCTTCCCCTATCAGTAGATTTTATATCTATTTTGTTTCTCACATAATCCTTCTCCTCATACCTTCAGTAGTACATTTACTAAATTTGGTGGCATTCTGCCTATTAGCTAAGGCTGCAGACAGCTCTAAATAGTAAATCTTTAATTATGGTCATGTTGTATAGTGAGCCTATAGGAGGAGACGTATAAAAGTGGATGTGTTGCCCACACAAACCAATCAGATTGTAGCTATCATTTATCTACAAAATTCTATAAAGTGATAGCTAGCAGCTGATTGGCTGGTAAAGGTGACACATCCACTAGTCCTCTTTAGAAAGTTTGATACGTCTCCCCCTATATGCATAACAGATACCTATGACCCAAACATGTCAGAATATGTTACAGATATCTCTGTGTCATTGTATGTCTTGAATTACACTTTTGCTTTTTGTTTGCCTTTTATTAGATAAGAGTGCAACACCCGCACTTGTCCTCTTAAGAAGGTTTGATTCATCGCCTCCACAGCCTTACTTAGCCTGTTATTTGCATACATCAGAAATCTAAATTAAGGTGAGTTAAACAATCCAAGCGAAAGAACATGGCACCGTCCTGGAGACATAGAAGCCCTTTAATGAGCCCTCCACTTTCCCCTCTAGTAAGAAAATATCCTTAAGTTTCTTTCAATAAAACTTTATTGTTTTGACAGTATGGAATACAGAAAGAATAAATTAACCACTCAACTATCAGAGGAACCAGCTACACCTTAGGCTAGTGGAGCCCCCTGGCAGTGAATGACGCAGTAGTGTTCTTTGGTATATGGGCCCAAAACTCTGGGCAAATAAATGAAGAGAGACTTTGTAGCCACCATCTTAGCAAAGGGGATTTTATTGTGATGTCTTTTCGTTTTGGTTTTACAATACTCCATGGCATGTTACACAGTTTTGCTTGATTGAAAAAAATCTCCACCAGCTTCGCCAGGGGTGATGCGTCCTGTGTGATGATTTTATTTCCTTTAAACAATATCGGGGTTCGTGGAAAAAAAATGAAATGTCCCAATGTTGGAAAATAAAAATAAATTGATGAGTGTATTGTACAGTACATTTCCATAAGGTTGGTAATGGCCAGTTGCTGGCCTTCAGTCATTTTCCATGTCTCCGGGTCTTCTGAGACATTTCAAGGTAGCGCTAGAAGGCAAGACAAAAAAAAGAGAATTTTAGATGGATAATTAAAGGCGCACTACATTACAACAGCTATAGCCCAAAATCTAATGTTACGGAGCACTGAAGTCTATGGAACCGAGAGCTACAAGGCTCGAGTTAAAACACATATTGGGGGAAATGTATCAAGCCTTGGAGAGAGATAAAGTGGAGAAGTTGCCCATACCAACCAAGGCGGGTTTCCACCAGACGATATGCTCCATGAGCGATATCGTCTAGTGTTTGGCCTGCAGTGCTGGGCTCAATGTCATTAACGACAATGAGCATCCACACTGAACGATATCGTTCAGTGACGTCACCCTCCCTCATCCCTGAACTTGCAGAACCTGACGATATCACCAGGTTGCCCTGCAAGTACGGGCGATGAAAGATGTCATCAACGACCAGCGGGAGTGCGCTTTGCTGGTCATTGACTGCATATCCACTGGTTGAGATTGCGGATGATGAACGATAACTATATCGTTCAAAACGTCCAATTGATCGTCTAGTGGATATGCGCCTTAACTGTCAATTATCTAGCACAGTCTATTAAATGACAGTTAGAAGATGTTTGGTTGCTATGGGCAAGTTCACCGCTTTATCTCTCTCCAAGGATTGATGCACCTCCCCCATAAAGTGAACTTGAGGATGGGAAACTTTAAGAGAACAAAGTAAAATACCACTTTTCACAAAGCAATAGCGGGCAGCATGATATTTCAGAGGAGACACAGAAAACACATCTTAAGGAGTCCGTTCATTGGGGAAACGGACCTACTGGATAGTTTTCAAACTAAAGGCTAAAATACTTCCCAATGTCGTCCACGTTTCCAAGTGGAAAGTAACATAATAACCCCAAAAAGAGACGCTGTTGCCTGGGCAACTGAGCTATACCTGAAACATGTTTACCTCCTTTAACTGTTTAGGTAATCATTATATCAGAGGTTACATTGAAAGCTCCACTTACTTTAAAGGGTTTGATTAGATGGACATGATGTGCTTCACGAAAGCTGTGAATAGGAAATAAAAACATGAAATATTAAAATGGAAAATAACATAAAACACCCTGGAAGTGATCAGATTGCCTTAGTAACAATGACAACCACAGACCGATGGTATGAACAGCAAATGACATAAGCTAGAGTCGGGTTCATTTATAATTAAATTGGAAATGGGTTATTCTTAGAGCAGGATAATATTCAGTTCTATATTCACCTTCATAGTTGATGCAGCCGTTGGAGTCTTCCTGTCCTGCCAGAAGGGCTTCTACTTCCTCCTCCTTCATCTTCTCACCTATCAGGACACAGATAACACATTGGTCATGTAGACTCCATGAAGTCCAACTTTCATCTCTCGTTACCCACTACGGTTAGGCGAAGCAGAAGTCTCTTACCCAGTGTTGCCAGTACGTGACGAAGCTCAGCGCCCATAACGGTGCCGTTGCCTTCCTTGTCAAAGACACGCAGACCCTCAACAAAGTCCTCAAAGCTGCCCTGGTCCTTGTTGTTGGCCACTGTTTGCAGCATGGGAAGGAACTGTTCAAACTCGATCATCTTGGCGTTCATCTCTAAAAGGGAAGGAACGAGAAGCACGCGTAAGACGTTAGCTCACAACCTGCACAGCTGTAGCACCTCCAATGGTGACGCAAGCATTTAGTGTACACTACATACGGTGCGTGTCTGCAAGAGGTTCTTCTAACCAAGATGACTTGGCCTCACACCTCACAGTTACATACATATCAATCTATAGTCAGTTATGGCAATGGGAGCAGGGGAGCGCAGTCAACGGCTCCCACACTGTGGGGGGCAGAATGAAGAGGCGAGGTCGGGGAGCCAGATGAGGTGAGTGAAAGGGGCAGAGGGGACAACTCGTTGACCAGGTGAATGCCAGGTCCAACATTTTGATGGCTGGGGAAAAAAAATAAGAATTTCCGTAAAAGACAAACAAATCCTTTTTTTCTCCCCTGCTCTTCCTTTTATATTTGTATTTAATAGAGAGAGAGAGAAAGAGAGAGAGAGACAGAGAGAGAGAGAGAGAGAGAGAGAGAGAGAGAGAATTATTTTTTTTAGAGGATACTAGCATGCATGGCTGCTAGTATCAAGATTAGTCACGATACATGTACTTAAGGAACACGCTGCAGTTGGACCTCTTAGAAGATTGGGATACATTGGACACATGAGCTCCGCACATGTACGAGAGACTAGTTACCCTCATTAGATGGGTTTCCAAGGACCTTCTTGACCTCAGCATTTGTGGGGTTCTGTCCAAGAGCCCTCATGACGTCAGCGACCTGGCTGTAGCTGATCTTGCTTTGACCTGTCCTGTCAAACAGGAGGAAGGCCTCTTTGAAGTCTGTGAAAATAAAAGGCAAGTGATAAAAGAAGCTTAAGTCTGCGGACCGATAACGCCCTGGTGGCAATTTCAGCGCTGTTACTTGGTCAGTAAAGTTTTACTGCTGCAAATGTCAATTCAGCACAACGCAGGATGGTGCTGTACATTAATTATCGCCGGTTGAGCAGACCCATTGCTACAGAATCATCAACGACTCTAACTGTTATAATAACCTGTAAAGCTGGTTTATTATTGCAAAAAAAACATCACTCAAATGTATTAATAATATTATTAACTTTTTAAATGTTGCCCTAGGAACTGATCGTTTAAAATGAAGAGGGGCATGTGTGGCCCTGACCTGGCTATCTGGTGTACAGACAGGAAAGGGTTATCCGACAACAGGGGCTCTGCTGCTGGTAGTGAGGATGTGGTTTTTGCTCCTTCAGCTCCTGTTCAGACGGGACACTTGAAACTGGGTTATTTTGAGGAGCACAGAGAGTTTTCCAAACCCAGCCAAAGATGGTTTTACAGGCGCACTGTAAAAAGTTGCTAATGTTAGCGAGGGGTCAGCACTCCTGTAACAGGATAGCCCATTCCCTGCACTAATCTCATACATGCCCAGCCCTATCCACCCTTGCACTGCCAGAGCCTCCTGCAATTAAAAAGCTTAACATAGGCACCTGTCACCACAGAACAGAGTGTCTGTGTCAGAATTTGCTCTCACAAGTACCATCACGCCCTCAGCCACACACTCTGCACCTGGCCGGGGTTGTGCTTAAACTGCTCTAAATATCACAGCAATCCAGAGCCATTATCTGCAGGGGTTCACTATCTGCCTGCGGGCATGGCTAAGGGTCAGTCAGTACTACTGAATGCAAGGCCTACTAACAAATCATGAGAGAATGTTGTATAGCACAATGCAGAGGGTTAGTGTTATGTAATATATTGGATTTACAGGACAGGGGGCTGAGAGCGTTGCTACACGTGGGATCCCTAGGAAGCATCTCCAGTGACTAGTTTTGTGTCTCAAAAAAACTCCATAACATAATTATAATCAATTGAATGGGCACACTAGGCAGGGAGACAAAATGCATGAAATGATTTACAGTAATACCGATTATTTCTATAGCAACAAACATATTACGCAGATCTGTGCAGAGATCGTGTAATCAGTCACATCAGCCCCTGTCCAATCGGAGCTTACATCCAACACCATTATGCCAAATTTATCAGAAGCAAATTACAGTAGTACACTGAAGAAGCCTACACAAATGCATGGAGAACATACAAACTCCACACAGATAGGGTCCTGGTGGAAACCAGCTCCGTGACCCCACTCCTGTCAGACAGCAATGCTAACTACTATACCTCTGTGCTGCAACTATTATTTAACTAATAACCTAATTTTGAAGGCAGAAACCTGGCGACCACTCATATGGTGTGACAGCACTATCATAGATAGCCAACTGCAAGTAATTGCTCATTTTTAACTCATATCTGGGGCAGATGTACTAAACCTTGGAGAAAGATTAAATATAGAGAGATAAAGTACCAACCAATCAGCTCCTATCTGTTATTTTTCAAACACAGCCTGTAGCGTGACAGTTAGGAGCTGATTGGCTGGTATTTTATCTCCAACCACTTTATCTGTATCAAGCCTTGGAGAGAGATAAAAAGGAGACGGAGCCCAAAGCAACCAATCAGCTTCTAGCTGTCATTTATTTAGCACTGTCTATGAAATAACAGTTAAAAGCTGATTGGTTGCCTCTCTCCAAGGATTCATACATCTCTCCTCAAGTGTGGTGAGCTATTATCTCCTCTATACTATTCTAGCTAGTATTTTTTATTTAACACACTATTCATATTGGCATTTTATTTAATCAGTGCGAATGTTTCAACACATTAATTTACTATAATATCCCATCTCTGTAATTTAGGAGTCTATATACTAAGCAGTGTTAGGAGACAGAGTGAAAAGTGATAAGGTGCCAGCCAATCAGCTCCTAACTGTAATTTTTCAAACACAGCCTGTTGGGAGCTGATTGGCTGGCAACTTATCACTTTTCACTCTGCCTCCTAACACTGCTTAGTAAATAGACCCCTAAGATACAAGTGAAATGTGAGCATCGGAATACAAAAAGACGTTACACAATGGCCTAACTTAAAAAAAAAAAAATACAAGAAAATGTTTAAGCGCAAATTTGATGCCAAACTAATAAGTGGGTTAATGTGTTTTGGTCAGTGACTTCAGTGACACTTCGAAAATTGCCCAATGAAGTTAATGAAGCTATCAGGCGTAAATCTGTGACTCTATCACTATATCGTAGTCTTACGCATTAGAGGAATCTGGGCATTATCTGACACACCAGTTAATTATGTGAAGTTTTCACGTTACACAAGCAAATCATTTCGGAAAAAGGAAATTTTCTAGGAACACTAGTCCCTCCCCCCTGGGCCTCAACTTACCATCCTGCTGGTCTTGGGAGAAATCGATCTGTTAAAGAGAAAATCATCCACAAAGACTACAGTTAAAGGCCTGTTGGCATTTGAGTTACACAGCTTCTTTCGGTCCAGAAAACCAGCTCATGCACAATGGGACTTGCAGGAAGCTGTAAACCAAATAAGGCCGGTAATGAAGTAGAAACCTGGGTGACACTATACGGTCTGGGTGCTAGGTATGTGGTCGTTTTTTATTCTCCAGTAGAGAGAGAAATCTCTTTGCGTTATTATAATAGATCAACACCATTCATTTTCTCATGGGCGGGCGCCCAAGTGGGATGAAAGGCATTACTTCACCTCCAGCTGACTTAAACTCACTTACCAGCAACCTCATCTGCGGAGAAAGACTGCAAGGAAAGAGAGAAAAGCAAGAACTAGAATGGTAGCAGATGCATTGACAGGCGTACAAGCTGCAGGGATATACATGTATCTGAATATCTAAACCGTATGATATCAAATCCATTAAAATGTGCCAACTTATTCCTTTAAATCTCTCTTTCACTTAATACAATTATTTATTTATTTATTTATTTATTAGTGCATATTTTTTATTTATTAGTGCATATTTTTATTTATCAGTGCATATTGTTATTTATCAGTGCATATGCTTTTATGTTTAGCGTAAAGTCTTTGCAATGATGTAAACTCCACTGTAAAAGATAATAATAAATTCCTATGCCGGGGACCTGGGGCTGCCCATTGTCGATATCCCATTCCCAGAATCCTCTGCACCATCTACTTCTAGTTTAACACTGGAGTTAGCAAAGTAGTGGCTTAGCCAAAGGTTCCTTGTATATTAACTGAACAAGGAGACAGGGCATAAAACAAACTCTGACAAAAATAAAATAAATACTGAGTAAACTTCAGATCTGTCATACATTATTTAATTTAGTCCTACAAACGAAATATTGCACTGAGAGGTTTAACTTGGGCAAATGTTACATTTGCTGCCTCTTGAATATACATATAAATATAGACAATCAGAAATGTTTCATCTATATTCAACTCACTACAACGGAATATTCTAGCTCTATAAATGAAGATTGATACATTTATATTGTACATGTGTATATATATATATATATATACAGTATATATACACAATGTATATATATATATAGAGAGAGAGAAATAAAACTTTCACTAATATTTAGAAGCCCCATATAATTAATTTTGTGTAATGTATTAATACATTATGTAAATATAAATTATACAAGGGAGCTTACACTGCAGAGACACCAGGTCCCATATACAACCTGTGTGTAACTAACTAGGGGTGAAGGGATAAGGACCTAGCATGCTCCTAGGGGACACCCACCATGATGATCCTGGGACTGGTGATGAGCCGGGAGCTGAGACGTTGACCGGTGGAAGGCTTGAGCTTGTGGTCCTTGTGCCCTGGCCAAGCTCTTCTTATTTATCTGGGGGCAGTGACTTGACTGCCCAGCTCGGGTATCAGAGAGGGAGGTGGCCCCACCCCCTGGTGAGTTTTTGGCTTTCTTAGGGCAAAGCGAAAGGAGGGATCTCTTTCCAGTGACACCAGTTTGGAGGGCTATTTTTAGATTGACATGCTTTAATGAGTGTTTAAAACTTGTCAGCAGTTTTTCTGCAGGAAGGGGGTATTCGCAATGGCTGGACAAGACAATTTTGGGCCTGTGTGTTATTTGCAGGGAAATACTCAGTTATTCCTTCATCAGAGCTTACAACTGTGTCAACAGAGACCTGGGTTTAAAAATACCCTACACTTGCTGTGACTCCTTACTGGGGATTACCTGTGTTGTGGGAAAAGCATTGTCCCTCAGCTCCTAGTGCTGAAAATACTATGGAGGAGATTTATCATAAAGATGGCATATCCACCAATCAGAATTGAGCTATCATCTTATAGAATGTACTAGGCAAATGACAGCTGTAATCTGATTGGTCGCTATCAGCAGCATCTACACTTGTACTTTTTAGAAGGTTTGCTAAATCTCCTTCTATGGGCGGTATCCAGTTAGCCCCGACATTTTCTTTGGGGAGGGGGGGGGGGGGCAGGGATTTTTTGCCGATAACCCCTGTTTTTCGCAGATTTATCTTTCACCCTATGCTGTTCATTTTGGGCGAATAAATAGGATAATTCACCCGAAAACACATAGGATCCGTCATAAGTTTACGGACCTATGTGTTTTCGTCATTGCGCTGGCAAAAAAAAATGGCACTTTTCGGGGATAATTTTTCGGGACATAACAGGTCCCCCAAAAAAATCAATTGCCAGCAACGGGACGGACTTTGGGGTTAATTGGATAGCCCCGAGGGATCCATTAGTGCCCGAACAATGATCTGGGCTGATTGGATACCTCCCTATATATGTTAAAGTGACAAATAGCAGAAAGATATATTATAATATAGAACGGCTATAGCCAGTATTTATAGCCTATGGCTATAAATATTGGGATATTTCAATTACTAGAAAATTGTAGCAAATAACTTTTGTCCAAATCTTTACTACAGTATATTTTGAGGGGAGGGGGGGAGAGGTAGGGGGAGAGTTCTGTCACTTCTTGGAAGTTTTTCAGGAGCCATGGAAAAGTTAACTGACACCCAGTTCAATCTCCCTTCCACATCTATTATCATCTATCTAGAGGTCCCATAACAATCTGAGCTTGTGTCAGTCCCTGAATGTTGGCTTTGTGCTTAGCGCCACCTAGTGGCTCTTTAGATTATAAATGTGAGTTTCTAAAGCCCCTGGTCTTAAGGGATTTACCATGTAATCATTGGAACGTGTCAAAGATAACTGGGAAGAAACTCTGTTTGTAATTCCACAATTCTTTTTTTTTTTTTTCCAGCTAAAGTTCCTATAGTTCACTAGTGTTCTCAGCCTACGTACCCACATATTAAACATATTAACTGTGTTAATAATTGTAATTTGTGGGGCTCAAAAGGTAGAACGTAGGGGGTATATTTACTTTTGTGCAGGTTTTTAGAAGTGGAGATGTTGTCCATAGCAACCAGATTCTACTTAAAATTTTTCTAGCACCTTCTAGAGGGTAATAGCTAGAATCTGGTTGCTATGGGCAACAGCTCCACTTCTAAACACCCACACTTTAGTAAATATACCCCCTAGGGCTCTGTATTCGGCTTATTTATTGACATAGGGCAGATAGCACAAATCGCTGTAACTGACATGAAACAACTAAATATAAATGAGCTTTATTCAGTTTAGTTTAAAATGCAACAATGAAAGTCTTTAGGATGGAATTGGTGAAACAGCTTCAAATAACTTACATTTTGAAATATATATTAATCTATAAATAACCTGCTTCTAGAGGTTTTTATTTTTATATTTTTAATTAGAGTAATAAAACATAGCTCAACTTAATATACTGTACATCTTAATATACACATATTGGGCTGCTTCTGCGTCAGACGCCGTAATTTCGTGTTTTGCAGCAGTTTTGAGATCCCTATGTCTATGAAAGGACTGAGTAGACCACTCTTAGGGGTATATTTACTAAAGTGCAGGTTTTTAGAAGTGGAGATGTTGCCCATAGCAACCAGATTTTATTATCTTCTAGAAGGTGCTAGATAAATGATCGGTAGAATCTAATTGGTTGCTATGGGCAACATCCCCACTTCTATAAACTCACACTTTCATAAATATGGGGGAGATGTACTGAGACTTGGAAACAGATACAGTGGATGGAGATAAAGTACCGACCAATCAGCTCCTAACTGTCATTTTTCAAATACAACCTGTCAAGTGACAGAAGCCGGGTGCCGGGCAGACAGCAGGGAAGTATGCAGCTTCCCTGCTCTGTTCGGCTTGCGGTACAGATTACGCCATCCTCAGATGACAGTTAGGAGCTGGTTGGTTGGTGCTTTATCTCTCTCCAAAGTTTGATGAATCAGATCACTGTATTGAAACTGTAATGCAGGAAATATCATAAATATCTCCTGTGCTAATTAAGGACAGGTACAGTAAGACATTGCCAATTCCACAAACATCTAAATATGTAGCTTTTCGGAATTTGACCTCCATAGCTAATACCACCGTTTTCCATTGCAGTCTGTAGGCTACTATCAGGTAACCTAATTGCATGATGGTTGTGCTTTTAAATCCTCACTGGGATGGACTCTCATCAGAGTCATTGTTCCAAAATATGGTACCCTGACAATCGAGGTACAAGTTCAATCGCACCCTGGGGGCAGAAACTCTAGAAGCTCTAGAAAGTGATAAAGTGAAGAGTGATAAACTACCAACCAATCAGCTTCTGTTATTTTTCAAACACAGCCTGTAACATGACAGCTAGGAGCTGGGTGGCTGGTAGTTTATCACTCTCCAATGTATCACTTTCCAGAGCTTAGTACACCTGACACGTAAGGTACCAGTTAAGTAAAAAAAAAGTTAGGTTTCTTTTTTCTTTTTTTTTCTTTTTCTGTCATCGAATGCACTATGTGCTCTACCCTAAGAGGTATATTTACTAAAGGTCGATTTTGAGCGATTTTAAATCAATTAAAGTAATTTAACATCGATGATGTGTTTCTGGGGCGAAATAACACATTTACTAATACTTAAAAAAAACAAACCAAAAAAATACCCTTATAGTAAATGTGTGATTTCGCCCCAGAAACACAAACTCAGTGTTGATCGGTTTTGATCGATTTTAAAATCGACCTTTAGTAAATATACCCCTAAGATTCCACTAATCTAATTAAGGGTAGATGATTTTGTGATAACGCTCACAAAAGCCACACCCCTAATTTATTAATGTTGTGTAATATAACAGTCTACTGGGTCTATTTACGACCATTCGCAACTGCGATACGAGATGTAGTATTGGGGCAATGTATAATTAAACTCACGACTGAGCGAATAGTAAAAGCCACTATTTTGTTGCCGATCGGATTACACTTCCGTGTTCTATCACAGCTGTATTAGCAACGCGTGTACGACCATAGACCAGTGCACCTGCCCTCACTGATTAGGAAGGGGCCAAGGGGGAAATACCAGTAAACTCTCCGATAATGATTTCGATAGGTAGATGGATGTGATCCCATACAGGACTATGGGGACAGCTGTATTCAGAGGTACTTGGTTTAAATCAGAGGTTCCCAAGCGCGGTCTTCAAGGCTCCCCAACAGTTCAGGTTTTAGAGATATCCATTGTTGAACACAGGTGGTTATATCAAACTGACTGAGATACTAAATAAGGCACCTGTGGTCAAGCATGGATATCCTTAAAACCTGGACTGTTAAGGTGCCTTGGGGTCCAAGTTTGGGAACCTCTGGCTTAAATACTTCTGTTAGTCAAATGTGAAATATTCGTTTGGGAACAGCCGTTTCTGCATGAATATTTTGGACAAATAAGTTATTATTATAGTTCCCCTATGTAACATCACACTGCACAAGTGAAAGGATTAGGGGAAAATGTATGAAACCTTCTAAAGACGACAGGTTAAGAACTTGACTATTGCATCCAATCATATTATAGCTACCATTTTATAGCATGTACTAGATAAATGATAGCTATAAGCTGATTGGTTGCTATGGTCAGCACCTCAACTTGTTTTCTTCAGAATATTTTTAAAATGTCCCCTTAAATACTGTACATGAGGGGCAGGGGAGTTTCTAGAGAGGAGGGGGCCCGTGTGCAGGCTACGACACGGGCCCCCTCCTCTCTGTCCGGCGGCCAGCAGCGCACTGAGCTGTGCGCGGCCAGTGCCGGAGTTATAGACTCTGAGCACTAGAGTGCGACCAGAGTCTATAGTGTATGCACAGGCAGGCCCGCTGAGAGCCGCGGCAGGCCCGGGCAATAGGGGGCATGGCCTAGTCACGGGAGCTGTGGCCACGCCCCCTTCCAGAAAAAAAAAAGATTTGCAGCGCCGCGAAGCGCTAGGGAGGGGGCGCTCTGGGCCCCCTCAGCCCTGCTCAAAGCCAGGGGGGCGCGATCAGTGTGATCGCTCCCCCCCCCACAGGCATAGGAAACTGCTGTGGCTGCCACGAGCAGTCTCCACTGCAGCTCAGCACACGCTGTGTGCTGGGCTGCTGTGAGGGAGGGGGAGCGGCGCCAGACCCGGGCCCCCACCAGGCCCCTCAGGAAGCCCGGGCCCCGGTAATCTGTACCCGCTCCCCCCCCTCTCGGCGCCCCTGCGCACAGGTCACCGGGAAAATGGCCGCGGCTGCCATTTTCCAGTCATTTTTACAGCGCCAGACCCCCTCGCTGAAATGCGACTCCGGAGAGGTAAGTAATACTATGGGTGCAGGGTGTGCGGTGAGGGGCCCCCCTGGACACCCTGCACCCATTATAGATACGCCTCTGATGAGAGGGGCAATGTACAGTTATTATGACGTAAATCACAAGACACTATTAACTTAATGAAAATAGCTAAACCTAAACTAGATGTTAGAGCTGTTTATGTTTCAACACAACTGCACAAAAATACATATATAAAATTATATTTTAATTTTAATTGTTTTTTTCCAATTCACAACCCACAAATTCGACCTTAGTAAAACTTTACACCATCCTTTATCTGTGTTTTGGTCATTGTAATGTGACCTAAGATCCCTGAGCGAACGACATGATCTCCCTGAGCGTGTAAGTAAAATATCTCACCCAGGGAGGAAATGTACCAAGCTCTGGAGAGATAAAGTGGAATTGCCCAAAAGCAGCCAATCAGCGTCTGTCATTTATCTAGGATGGTCTTTAAAATGTCAGACGCTGATTGGTTACTTTTGGGCAACGACTGCGCTTTATCTCTCTCCAGAGCTCGGTACATCTCCCCCAGAGCCTGTCACCTTCCGTCAATGCATTGCTCCACGTGGTCCTTAAATGGATATATCCTTTGTTACCGGACTTGCAGGCTTCCGTCATCGCGTGCTGGTCTAGCAAGTGAGCAGGTTACAACGATGTCCCCACACGTAAATAAACACATGTCATAATCAAACAGGTAAAACACGCAAACACTCATGTCATGCGGTAGAACATACATGCATATAGCACTTTAAGAATAAAAAAATCCTGTAAAAAAGACACAGAAAGAAACCTGTTTTGTTTATGAGTGTATAGGGTAAATTTAGTAAAGTGAGAGTTTTTAGAAGAGAGTTTCAAAAGTGATGTTGCCCATAGCAACCAATCAGATTATAGCTATTATCTTCTAGAAGTTGCTAGTTAAATGTTAAGTAGAATCTGATTGGTTACTATGGGCAACATCACTTTTAATATTCTCTTCTAAAAACTCTCACTTTAGTAAATTTACCCCTAAGACTGTCCTTTGTGAACAGGAGCCTGGCCCTCTTGCCTTGAATATATATTACTTGTCTAATAGTTATATTAATATACAGTATATGTAAGCTTGAGTGAAGTGACATACTCGATTATGGGATGCCTTCTTTATAGCACTAAGGGGTATATTTACTAAGCCTTGGATGGAGATTAAGTGGACAGTTAAAGTACCAGCCAACCAGCTCCTGTCATTTTTCAAACACAGCCTGTGACATGGCAGTTAGGAGCTGCTTGGCTGGTACCTTATCTCCGTTGACTTTATCCCTATCCAAGGCTTAGTAAATAGACCCCTAACTGATAATGCAGCCCAAAATTGACATTACAGAGAAGGTGGCATTATTAAAGTGTATCTGTCACCTATACACCCTTGGGTCACACACTCAGCACTTTAATAGGGTGATACACAAAGAATTTTATACCTTTCAATATGAAGAGAATATCCCTGACCGATAGAAACGGCAGTGCTATAGGTGTTGGTTTATGACGGGAGCATTTGTTTTTAAATTATGGCAATGCCAAATAACTATATGCTAAGTAAAATTACATTTCTCACACTTAAATTTTATTACTTTCATTTTAAATAGGATACTGTTTTTTTTTCTTTTTTAGCTTAGTAAAAAAAATAACATGGAATAATTGGAAGTATAACAGGAATGGATCTCACACCACAATTCTGTTATTGCTCGGCCAGCCACTAGATGGCAGAGTATCACGGGCAATAAAGTGCAGGAACACTTATGTCTAGGATGCCAAAAAGACACCTGATAGGTGCTTGATGGATGTTGCACAGTGTGCTTTGTACTGTACTGTGCAGCGAGTGCTCGGAATATTACAGTTTACTTGACACATTGGTAAACACTTATTAGATGTCTAATTTGTTTTGTTCTTCTATCTATTGTGCGGCGGCGCGGATCTTTTTGATGCCTTCTAAATAAATGTTAATAATAATAATAATAATAATAATAATAATAATAATATGATAGGCACTCACATAGCGTTCCGTTTTTGCACCTGAGACAGCGGTGTCCTAAACATTTTAATAATTTCTAGGCCTTTTTATGTATCATATTTTTATTTATTTGTGTCCCCCATGCAGTCTCTAATTTCAGCAACTGTATTATATACAATTTCAGAAATATTAGAGTTCACATTTAAGTATGTCTCCACTTTTGGGATGAGTGGTTAAAAACAGCAATTGAGGGGATTTAAAAGATGCAGCACACATAATAACCACTAGATGGCGATCACTGCATGCTACATATCAGTACATCAATGTATCACTGGACTGTTAAGTACAGTAGCCCTACAAATTCTATGGGAACAGCTGCTAAATGACAATTTATATTTAAACACTGATGTTTTATGGTGCTCTTAAGTATTTTAATTTGTTGCTGCACGCAAGTGACCTTTGTAATAAGAAGAAAGCATACTCTACATTTCCTGGAGGATACCATTGTTAGGAATACAATTTTCAACAAACGTGCCATTACCCTGCATTAACTGGTTTGTTGATAAAACAAAGCATTATATTACTTGAAACAAAGAGTTTAATTACAAATCTAAACAACTTACCTTTCAGTTTAGTGACATTCAAGCTCCTTCGTTAATAAATAGTTAAGCCTAATTACTGCTAAGTTAATTTAACTTTTGTATAGGAAAACTTTTGTATAGGAAAACTTTGTACTGTACATCCAGCAGCTTGGTGCTTTAAAGTTTAGTAATACAATAAAAGTGCAACGTATCCATCTCTTGTTGTTAAAAGGCACTTTTATGATGCTATGAATTCTTAATAATAATCCAACTTTAAAACAGTGTGTGTGTGTGTGTGTGTGTGTGTGTGTGTGTGTGTGTGTGTGTGTGTGTGTGTGTGTGTGTGTGTGTGTGTGTGTGTGTGTGTGTGTGTGTGTGTGTGTGTGTGTGTGTGTACATGGCTCTTATCTGTTCAATTATTTAAAACTATTTGTGTTCATTATATAATAAACAAGGTAATACCAAGCAAAACACCAGAACATCAATGCAGTAAATAAACCAGGATTCCCAAAAGCATTGCTCCTTCTCGTTACAATGAAACTGCCATAGACAAACTTATTGCAATTTCCCCAATGCAGGAATATATTTGTGAGACACTACTGAAGATAATTAATTCCAGAGCCTATTGCAAAGTGGTTAAAGCAATACTGAATGCTCTTCCTGCTTACTGTACACCTACTAACCAAAGGGTGAGCCCCCAATTCTGCAGTAACCTTGATTAAACTTGAAACCCATCCTTGAGTCTCTATATTTGGGCATCCTCTATCTGATCCTTGTTTATAGACCAATAAGGTGTCAGGGAGGCGGAGGAGCCTTTAGGGCACTGTGTGGCTATCTTGCCACCTGTCAGGGCACTATCACAGTCCTGTACAAGTTCCATTTACAGTACAAGGAGCAAACTTTATGAGAACTCCAAGCACACCACTGCAATCTGCACTCAGTTACAGCAGACACTGGCAATAGGGGGTCTGGTGGTGTAGTCACTGGAAAGTGCATCTGATTAGAGGACAGGCATGCTATTATATGTTCTGCTGGCACCAGCAAGTACAGTGGCATATAGGGGTGAGGGGTAAGTAATGTGGCAGGTACATGGCAGGGATATGGTTGTGTAGCAGCTAACAGTCTCCAGCAGTCACTGATAATACAGTTTTATAGGGAATAATGAGTGTCAATTATATTACACCCCTATAGGGTCACAAAGACCTCCTGTACCTGATACCAGGTGGGTGATGTAGGTTGCCTGGTGTTATTAGGACACATTTATTTTCATCTGTGAAATGAATAATTGTGAATAGGAATTAGAGCAGCTGAAATGTGTCTACATAAAGATAGAACACTCCTAATTCCAAAGTTGTGGCAAAGATGAAAGCCAGTTATCAGGGTACACACTCCCCAAATAAAGAATGGTGCAAATTATTCCCAAGTGTCAGTTAACACTAAAGAGGGGGGACCTGGGAGAATCAGGGACCCCCTGGGCTATCCCCCTGCGCTTCCAGTGACTACACTCCTCACATCCCTTTGCAGCCCTGTTACCTTGACACTGGACAGATCAATTGCTGGTGCCTTGGGCTTTTCTGGTTCTGGGGCTGGTGCTGCTGGTGCTGCTGGGGCAGCTGCTGCTGCTGGGGCAGGTTTCTTCACGTCCTTCTTGGGTGCCATTGTGCTTTAGAGTTTAACCAGGGAAGGTGATTAAAAGGATCCAAGAGTGAAATCAGCCCAGTATAAGAATGTTGCTGAGGGAGGAGGGTAAGATCAGGACGATCCTCAGCCCAGAGTCTAGATGTGGGATCCAGTGGGTTTTCCACTATTGGAGCATACTTATATTTCACTAAGTACCTAACACAATCTCCACGCATGCTGCTGGATTGGACAGTTCCCCAGGCAAGGAGGATGTCATAGGGACTAAGACTATAAATGGAATATAAGGGGTCAGGGCTACATCAAGCCACGGGACTTCTATTTTTTCAGCCTGCCTGGATTTTTGGGATAAGTGTAAAGGACAATCACACATGAATAAGCTGCCTGGAGAGCCCTTGTTGACATCTAGTTGTAGGTTGGAACTTTTTTATCCCTATTTTTTTTTTTCATATGTGTTTTTTTACTAAGTGTCAATCACAAAATCCCCCCCACCCATCCCCCCTCCATCTCCTGTCATAGGCACCAAGGTCTTCCCAGCAGCTGGGATTTTCACTGGAATTCTGTCCTCCAAGGAGTGGGGTACAGAAGATGTTATACCCCATTCTTCACACTCCCCCTCCCCTTTGCACATACTTTGACCCCCCACCCCCCAATTCTCTTCCTTTCATTTGCAGAAAAGTGTTGATCCAGCAGAGAGCAGCCCCAGGGGTTTAAAAATAAAAGCAGACGTATATGGCCAGTCGTCCTTCTCACCTCCTCCTGTTTCATAGAGAATGTACAGTACGCACAGGCCCCATCCTATCTGCTTTGTATATTAATTACATTTCCAACCGGAGCTGAAGTTCCCTGGTCACTGATCAGAGGGAGTTTAGCATCCACCACAATGCAAGCCCGGATGGAGCCTCATGCAGACCATTGCCCGTGCAGAGTGTTGCTATTCTATCCAGCTCTTGCACTAGAGAACGTGCGACTGTCGCAGCGCCTGTGTGCCCAGAGAGGTGCGACTGCCTATGTGATACATGTATATAGTTGGATCCCTATACATGTCAGTGTGTACATTAGATGTGTGTGCTTTAAGATCTACATATGCATGTGAGAGTAGACATAGTTTCAGCCTATACCACACCAGTAGGATTCCTACAGCTGTGTCTTGTTAACATTTATCCTCAACCATTCAAGAGCTCATCAATAAAATATTTTTGGAGCGGTGCTGGGGTGCACCTGTCATTGTGTAAGTAAAGATAGAAAGCAGAAGATTAAACTGCCATTATATTATAATGAGAGCCCCCTCCCCATCCTAGTGCATCCTGCTGTCACCATGGTATGAAATAATTTCCTGATTAATGAGGACCCCCTGTCCGGCCAGCTCTCTCTGCAGATGAAAGGAAGGATCAGTGAGAGCCCCAGTTCCTTGTACTCGGGTAGAACATTTTCTGGTGACTTTGGGACAATATGTCACACTTAAATAGGGCTGTAGGGTCCAGCTGCTTAGCATTAATATGTGCACCGCAATCACAGCCATAATTCATGTCCTTGTAAATCCGTGCAGGGAAAGGCTTTATATTTAGAAAACACCTTTGGCATCTTTATGGCTCCGGCTAGTTTCAGAGAACCTTACAAACTACATGAACTGTCTAATGTAGAGGCACCAAGGTTACATGTACAGTATGTATGTATGTATGTATGTATGTATGTATGTAGTAGTATTATTTTTATTATTATTATTACATTAGAGTTGAAGAGATGGGTCATAATAATAAGCAACATTAAAGTGATATTCACACTAGGGACAGTATGGAGATTAGCCAGTTGGAGACTGTATGGAGGGGATGTAGTCTAAGTGCCGACGCTGATATCCCGACAAGGGAGTTAAGATAGGCATTGAAATACCGACACCTATCTTAATCCTGATGCCGGAACACTGACGGACGGATGCTCGAACGAAGTAAGTCTGGGGCGCCCGTCCTCTTAGCTGCGGGGGGGGGAGGGTTAGGGCAGTTAGCCGGGTTAGCGTTTGTTTTTTTGGGGGAAGGTTAGGGTTAGGCATCCTTAGGGCGGAGGCAGGGCCGTAAGTAGGGTGGTGCAACCTGTGCCATGGCACAGGGCACCGCAGGGCAGGGGGCGCTGTTTGGGCCTGTCAGTTTTCCTGTCCATTATCATTCTCACTTGTAGCTTCCCCAGCATCTCCTGGCCTCCCCTATCTCTTCCCTGGCCCTTCCCCATGAGGCCATGGCGCTTCTTCAAGTGCACTATCTTATGTCCCTATTTAAAAAATGGAGGGGGGGCGCCATTGCTCTCTCTGGCACAGGGCACCAAAAGTCTAGTTACGGCTCTGGATGGAGGGTTAGGGTCAGGCACCTCCGGGGTTGGGTGGGGGTTAGGTTTATGCACTAAGGGGCGAGGGTTAGGTTTAGGCATGAAGGAGGGGGACTTAGGTTCTGGAACTAATGGGAAGGGTTAAGGTTAGGCTACCAGAAGGGAAGGTTAGGGTTAGGGGGGATGGTAAGTATACTTACCCGACCCGTCGGGATACCAACCATCGGGATGCCGCTGTCGGTATTCTGACAGGAGGCATCCCGACAGCCGGCATATTATACCGATTCCATATAGGGACACAGTATAGACAGTGTATGGAGACTGTATGAATAGTAGCCAATTGGAGACTGTATGAATAGTGTATGGAGACTGTATGGAGAGTACCAGTTGGAGACTGTATGGAGAGTACCAGTTGGAGACTTTACAGAGACTGTATGGAGAGTACCAGTTGGAGACTGTACGGAGACTGTATGCAGAGTACCAGTTGGAGACTGTATGGAGACTATATATAGAGTACCAGTTGGAGACTGTATGGAGAGTACCAGTTGGAGACTGTATGGAGACTATATATAGAGTACCAGTTGGAGACTGTATGGAGACTACCAGTTGGAGACTGTATGGAGACTATATATAGAGTACCAGTTGGAGACTGTATGGACACTGTATGGAGAGTTGCCAGTTGGAGACTGTATGGCAGTGATTCCCAATCTCGGTCCTCATGATATCCATGATTGTGCACAGATGGTTAAATCAATATAACTGAGATACTAATTAAGTCACTTGTGCTCAAGTATGGCTATCCCTAAAACCTGGACTGTTAGTGTGCCTTGAGGACCGTGGTTGGGAACCCCTGCTGTATGGAGACTATATATAGAGTACCAGTTGGAGACAGTATGGACACTGTATGGAAAGTAGCCAGTTGGAGACTGTATGGAGACTATATGGAAAGTACCAGTTGGAGACTGTATGGAGACTATATGGAGAGTACCAGTTGGAGACTATATGGAGACTATATGGAGAGTACCAGTTGGAGACTGTATGGAGACTATATGGAGAGTACCAGTTGGAGACTGTATGGAGACTATATGGAGAGTACCAGTTGGAGACTGTATGGAGACTATATGGAGAGTACCAGTTGGAGACTGTATGGAGACTATGGGGCATATTCAATTAGCCGCTGGGTTTACCCCGCGGCTAATTGTCGTGCTGGACGGCATTCAATTAGCGGGGATTCCACGCGTGGGTGTCCCTGAGACCCCGCGCGCGAGTCCACGCTGTTTGACTTTACCTCGCACCTCATGTAGGTGCGAGGTAAAATCACCGTGAGGCTGCCCTATTCGGCCTCGTGTGAGAGGTTATTACACACTGATTCCGCAGTTCTCGCGGAATCAGTATGTTCTCGCGCAGGAGTCCCGGTCTAATGATGCAGGGAAATAGCTATTTAATTGAATAGCTAAACCCCGCGTCGTGGGACTTTTGCCTGTCAATTAGCCGCGAGTGAAACCCTGCGGCTAATTGAATATGCCCCTATATATAGAGTACCAGTTGGAGAATGTATGGAGACTATATATAGAGTACCAGTTGGAGACTATATGGAGACTATATATTGAGTACCAGTTGGAGACTGTATGGAGACTATATATATAGAGTACCAGTAGGAGACTGTATGGAGACTATATGGAGAGTACCAGTTGGAGACTGTATGGAGACTATATGGAGAGTATCAGTTGGAGACTGTATGGAGATTGGAGACTATATGGAGAGTACCAGTTGGAGACTGTATGGAGACTATATGGAGAGTATCAGTTGGAGACTGTATGGAGATTGGAGACTATATGGAGAGTACCAGTTGGAGACTATATGGAGAGTACCAGTTGGAGTCTGTATGGAGACTATATATAGAGTACCAGTTGGAGACTGTATGGAGACTATATGGAAAGTACCAGTTGGAGACTGTATGGAGACTATATGGAGAGTACCAGTTGGAGACTGTATGGAGACTATATATAGAGTACCAGTTGGAGACTGTATGGAGACTATATGGAAAGTACCAGTTGGAGACTGTATGGAGACTATATGGAGAGTACCAGTTGGAGACTGTATGGAGACTATATGGAGAGTACAAGTTGGAGACTGTATGGAAACTATATATAGAGTACCAGTTGGAGACTGTATGGAGACTATATGGAAAGTACCAGTTGGAGATTGTATGGAGACTATATGGAGTGTACCAGTTGGAGACTGTATGGAGACTATATGGAGCGTACCAGTTGGAGACTGTATGGAGACTATATGTAGAGTACCAGTTGGAGACTGTATGGAGACTATATGGAGAGTACCAGTTGGAGACTGTATGGAGACTATATATAGAGTACCAGTTGGAGACTGTATGGAGACTATAGAGTACCAGTTGGAGACTGTATGGAGACTATAGAGTACCAGTTGGAGACTGTATGGAGACTATAGAGTACCAGTTGGAGACTGTATGGAGACTATAGAGTACCAGTTGGAGACTGTATGGAGACTATATGGACAGCAGCCTAAAACAGCTTCAATTGTTGAATGGTGTAAATCACTTGCTTTATCAGGTGCTTGGTGTAAAACACACAATATTAATGATCACAGACACATTAAACCATTGTCTCCCAATGATAACTTAGTGTTGAGTGACTGTAACCCACTTATCTGCCACTCTTGTAAATTACTGAAGAGAAATTTATACTGATAGGGATTAGCGAGTCCCAGCCTTGTGCTTGCAGTATATTGCTACACATTACACTAGTAGTGTACTGCTCTCTACAGAGCATAGACCAGTCCCATCTGATCTGCTGTCATTTTTTATGTAACACACCAAGGATTAAAACACACACGCACGCACGCGCACACACACGTGCACACACACACGTGTATATATATATATATATATATATATATATATATATATAAAATAAAATAAATCCGTGGAGCTTGAGTTCAATCCAAAGGAAACCAGATGAGCTCCCATCCTCTCAGCATCAGAGGGGCAGTCCGACTTGTTAGTCCTCGCTGTTTCAAGGTGTATTTAAAATAAAACAATCAACAGAAAATTTTATTTCTTTCAGCTCCAAAGGCATAGAAATAGGTGTTCGTTCATAATATCCAATGGCATCATAAAGAGGAACCATATCATACCATATAATACAAAGTAATTTATTGAGGCCAAAAACAAAATGCACATACAATATAAAAACATAAATGAAGCTTATGTGATATTGGGTTGGGTATGGGTTCCCGGAGGTTGGGATGCCGCCGGTCAGAATACCAACAGTCAGAATCCCGACACCCATAGGTAAGTATACTACCATTAAACCTTAGCCCTATCCTAACCCTCCCTCCCCGGTGCTTGAACCTAGC
This sequence comes from Taudactylus pleione, assembly GCA_031769625.1. Taxonomy (NCBI): domain Eukaryota; kingdom Metazoa; phylum Chordata; class Amphibia; order Anura; family Myobatrachidae; genus Taudactylus; species Taudactylus pleione. Next base: position 2,960,741 of record JAUIMM010000146.1, on the reverse strand, counting down.
CTCCACCCTAGTGCCTAAACCTAACCACCCCCTCTCCACACCCTAAACCTCCCCCCTTAGTGCCTACCCTAACCCTCCTCCTAGTGCCTATCCCTAACCCCTACTCCTAAACCAAACCTTCCCCTAACCCCCGATACATACCTTCGGGATGGCGGCAGTCAGGATTCTGGAGCCTTAAAGCACTGGCACTGTGCCTGCTCTAGCGTTCCTGCTAGGCTGTTTTAGCAGGGCGCAGCGCCCTGCCCTCCTTCTGGAGGGCAAAAAGCACCCTGCCCTCCAGAAGAGGGCAAAAAGCGCCCTGCCCTCACAGCCTGTGGGTGCCGTCTTCACTCGCGGGTCGCAGTGTCCAGCGGGTGGGGAAATATGCGGTGACCCGGTCACCGCCGGAGAATAGACGCCGGGCGCATGTGCCCGGCATCTATTCTCCCTGTCGGCAGCGCTTAGGGGCTGCCCGGCGTGTCCGTAAGTGCAGGGCACGCCCCCAAGAGTGACGAAAAGGGGACGCGTCTTATAGACATGCCCCCTTATAGACATGCCCCCTTTTCGGGCGCACCATCGGCGCGCGCACGGTAGTGCCCGCTCTAGCTCCGGCGCCCTGCCTGCCACCGGAGCTAGAGTGAACACTACTACTCTGACATCATCAGGGGTGACGTTAGAGTGTCAATCCCTGTTAAAGTCTGAGTAGGCACAGAGCCAAAAGAAGCATTTTGAGCGACAAAAGACGATCAGTAGGGCCAAGTCGCATGTCGCATGGGATCTGGCGCATCGAGAGGGGCTGTTTGGCATTACTTGAGCCACATTATAAAAGGACACATCTATATGGGTATATTCTGATATTTATGGGTGAGCTCATATTTAGGTGGAATTCGAACAATGTAAAGAAAACTTCTAACACACAAAAGTGATACACATACGGCGTGATTCTGATTCGCACGGAGCAGAGCGAAATTCTGCTACAGCACATGTGCGAAAATCTCTAAAAACTCCTACAGCGCTTGTACCCCATGGCGTATACGCAAAGAGACACCGATGTGATGGAGACACATAGTGTCAGACATGTATTGGAAGTATATAGGTCATTCCTGGCCGGTGGCCCTATAGACGCATGGACATGTACCATCTTTGGGGCATGTTATGGTAGTGTCAGGGGCGCGGCGCTAAACTGGGTGCGAACTCAGGTACTTAATCACTCACATTGGAGGCGTTATCTGACGGAGATTCTGCATCCAGCATGGGGCAAGTGCACGTTTCAATGGAGCGATCGAAGGTTTTGTCTAAAGACTCACCAAGCGTTATTACAGCATCTAAAGAGGCCCAAAGCCAAAACCAAGTGGTATCCCAGGAAAAAAACTGGAACAGTTTAAAAGAATAAAGATCATATCTAAAATGGGCCTTGTACTGTAGAGACATTTTTACTGATACCGCTATGCGTATTTCCTGACAGTTAGCTTGTTCCCCAGCCTTAGATACTGTGGGCCTCATTCAGAGGCGGTCGTAGGATACAAGCGGTCGCTCAGAAACAGGGCGGCCGCTTGCATCCTGAACGGCCGCCTCCATGTCGGTCGTTAGGCTGTGGGTTAACACCCACAGCTCTAACGACCGCTAAGGGAGATGGTCGCGATGGTCAAGACCATCGCGACCATCGGGGCTTACGACGAGACCCTAGGGTAGGGTCTCGTCAACCTTAAGCCCCAGGGAGCTTCCTGCTGTGTTTCAGGAGGAAGCTCCCCACTGACATCACTGATGATGTCAGTGCGGTCACCCACAAAACGGTAGGCATTCGTAAAGGAACGCCTTCGTTTTGGAAACCACTCCCCCGGCCCGCCTACCGAACGGGGGCAGCTGTCGATCAACATCGACAGCTGCCCCTTTGGTAACGAGCTCCGGAGCGGCAGAGTTTCTCTGTCGCTCCGGGGCTTGCGCACGCGCAGTGCGGCCGCTGCGCGTGTGTAGGCCAAACCATCGAGTCGGTTATGAGCGCATCGGCGCTCGCGACCGACTCTGAATGAGGTGCTGTATCTGTACACCTGAGGAGGCAATGCCTTTTGCTGGTTTGTCAACTAAACTTCGTCTGGAGCTGCCCATGTCATTCAAAAGAGATCCCCTGGTTAAAAAAAAGCAGTCCCTTGGGTAAGTACTGCAAGGTGCTATTTTGATATAGCTGGTTGTATATACACTGTGTGAGGGTCACTGGCACTACTGATATATCAGTGTACTGGGGAATTACTATTCTTAGTATGTGCAATATTGTTGCAGAATTTGGTTATTTGATCAAGCTTCACTGTGAACAGTAACTTCACAACACGGATCATTAACTAGAAGATGCTAGAAGAGAGCGCTCTGTCACACCAAGTAGGGACTGCATAGCAACAACTTAAGCTGCAATGCCACCTACTATACTGTCCAAACAATATAGTTTCTCAAGTAATATTAATCTGTAGCTTTTGTTATATTTTAACACCCATTCTTAACAGCTGAGGCTTATGAGCTCATTCAGACCCGCTCGCAAGCAAGCGGCCGCTCGTTGCAGACGATGTTCGCTAATGTGCGCATGCGTGTAGTTTGCAGTGCGCGTGCGCAAACTAGTACGAGCGATCGGGATGCGCTCGCTCACCCTGCCAAGACAGCCCAGTGGAATGAGTGACAGGAGAGGCCGTTTGTGGGTGGCAACAGGGGGAGGGCAGTAGTAACGGGGGAGAGGAGTTGCGGACGCAGGCGTGCCAGAGTGTTTCCACGCCATTTCTGAGGCATGCATAATTAACTGGCGGCGTCATAGTACACGTCACCTGGTTGAATTTGACACTGAAGTGCTCGCAGTCCTTGCGGTAGGGTACGGTCAACCGCAAGCGCTGCTGTCAGATCCGATGTATCCAGATGTACCGATGGTTGTATATACTTCCTGGAGATGACGTACGCAAGTGGGCGGCTAAAGACAGGCTGGTGGGCATCTGTAAACACAAAGTGATCGCTCACCAAGACATAGTGGGCATGCTTATGTCTATCCATGCGAGCAGCTGTCTTGACATCACTTAGCTGAATTTCCGTACACTGGGAGCGAGCAGCCGCATCTAGCGAGCGGGTCTGAATCAGGCCCTTAGTCCACTAAACCCATTTTTCTTGAAATCTCATGATATATCTCCAGGTAGAGGTTTTGTAAAGATGTGTGCGATTATGTCCTCTAGTGGACAATATTATAATTCACATAAATGTACTTGGCTCTCGGGTTACCTTGACTGTGCCAGTGACATCCTTGGTTGTCCTCAAACATTTCAGTTGATTCTGCCTTCCTGTTCAGCTGACAGCTGTCTCAGTGAATAACACCTTGATTTACACGAGGTGATTCAAAATATTCTGCCGCTGTTAAAGAAAGGTATACATATGCAGAGCTGGCCCTAGGCATAGGCGTTCTAAGCAAATGCCTAGGGCATATGGAATGCCTTAGGGGCATCCCACAGCTATGCAGCTCCCGGCTGTGACATAGTGACAGCCCCACCGTGCCGCTGTCCGGGCACGGCAACTACTGGCTCACCTCCGCTACTGCGATCGGAAGCTCAGCTCTGATCGGCCAGTGCAACGGTCAGGTCAGAATGAGCTTCTGCACAGAAGCTCATTCTAGCTTCAAGACAAGTAAGATGGCCACGGAAGGGCATGCCCAGCTGTGGCCACTCCTCCTGTGGGCTTTTGCCAACTCACTGCCCCGCCTCCATTAGCCGCTGCCGCCCAGTGCCCATCCAGGCATCAAGAGAAGCAGCAGGGACGTTCCTGACTCCCAGGCCTGGCTGAAGAAGAGGCAGATGGTCAGACCACCATCAGACAAGAGTTAGTCTGTCTTAGCTCAGGCTGGGAGAGGGGCTGGCACTGTGCAGAGAGGGGTGCTATTGGGCACTGGGCAAAGGGGTGCTGTGCTGCCTGCTGTATGGATCATCATCTGGCTGAGAGCCTAATTCAGCCTCGGGAATAGATGAAGATATAGCAAGTAACTGTGAACCGGGACAAAACCATGTTGCAATGCAAGGGGTGCAAATACATACATTTTATTTAGCATGCAGGCTAAATACTGGCTGCTTTTGCATGTAGCCCACAAATACTGTACAGCTTTATTTTTACATTGCAATTTAGAGGTCAGTTTGGACCCCCCCCCCAATCAAAATCTCTGCACATTTTAAATCTGCCTTCCCTGCCGTGCAGCATGGTTTCACCAAGATGATCAGTTTCGTGCTATATCTTACTCTATTCCCAAAGCTGAATCAGGCCCTGAGTCTAGAGGAGCTGCTTGGGGTGCTGAGTGACTGTGCTGGCCTGGCTGTGTTGCTGGAATGGAGAGCTATTGGTGGCTGGGTATATATATATATATATATATATATATATATATATCCATATATCCTTGTGGCTGGTCTTCAACAAAAAGATATATATATATATATATATATATACACACACAGTATACAGTATATTTCATATATATATACAGTATATATTTCATATATATATATATATATTGTGTATATTATGTATATATCATATATATGGGATTATCTTCTAGGGGGCACCAGCCACAATCTTTCCTAGGATACCAAATTGGCTAGGGCCGACTCTGTACAGATGATTGTTTTCTGCTAGTCCAGGTGGCTAGTCCTCAGCTGTGTGAATAAAATAGCCATTGGAGGACTTTCTTCCAGTTAAAGTCTCTGGCCCAACCCGCATTCATTTCTGATCAGCTTGCATTTGTCAATTGCGGAAAGATTTAATTGAAAGTACCTGTATCCCTTTAAATAACATACGACCCCTATGACCCTTTTCACATAATTCTAATCCATTTGTCTTGGCTTCAAGGCTTCTACATAAGATTAGCACCATTGCAGTAATGTCAGTGGTCCTGATTCACAGGTGGACGATAAACCCATCGTGGCTGCGTCTTTTGGCCGGTTTCAGAGGTGGATGCTAAAGGCACCGCCGTTGCATCTTTGTAAGCGCCGTCTGTGCTGAAATATGCGAAACCGCAGGAGACGTCTTGTGTTAAAAGACGGCCAATACCGGAATCTGCGATGTGCTGGCCACGTCCAGAGACACAGCATCGGATTCACTGTGAGACCATCGGTCTGCCATCGGACAGCTCAGTAACCTTCAGGTTACTCAGGATGTTCAGCAAAACCACACTTCCGGGGCCAGTGATGCTGCGTCCAAGGACATAGCCAATGCCGATGGGCCCATGTTTTCTGCAACGCTCCCAGTCCCTGTCTCCAAATGCCAGGAGTATGGCAATCATGCTGCGATTTATGGGGCACTGTGGCCGACGTATACACGCTATTGCCGTAGCCTCTGTAATTTGTACAGAGATGCCCACCGACTGCATCTCTAATCTGCCATTAGCATACAAAGATGCACCATCGGTCGTACATCGATCGCCCCATCGATCTTCTGAGCAACCCTGTGACTCCTCAGAATGTCAGTGAGAACTAAGCCGCCGGGGAAAGCAAAGCTGTGTACAATGACGCGGTCGCTGGCTGTGACACGTGCATACAGTGTCGCCTCCCATAAACGCACACTGACTGTCAATCACTCTGCGTCCAAATACTCACTACGACCGCCATCTGTAAATAAACACAACACAAGCGCAGTGCTACTGAGACGCATACGCTGTACAAAAAACATCGGACGACTGCGCAGTCATCGTCATAGCGCCCACCTCTGAATCAGGGTTACTGCCAATGTTGCACAAATTCCCTACAGTGTTTCTGTATTGATCTAAATATATTGACTACATTTTTTTTTTAAATCTCCCATCTAATGACAGCTAACGACTATGCCACAAGCATTTGCTTATAAACCTCCTATCGGATGGGGTGTGTCGTGTGTGCGAATCACTTAACAACTAACTTATAACAATAAATAAAGACAATGAGGCTTAGATTTGGCAGAAAACTGTTAGTTATTTATTACATTAAATACATATTTATTTAAGGGGGCACAGAAAGGACAGACAGAAATCAGCCAACCTACAAAGCCTAATCACGATCAACAACAGGCATTGCAGGCGGATACTGCCCAATGTGCACAAATACAACTATGAAAATTCATATAGGCACCGAAGATATCTACTCAACTTTATAACTTCACTACCCATTTGGGTGATGACACTACCACATGTAAGGATGGTACAGCTAACTACCAGTCAACAAAGGGAGCGTACCTCAACTAAATAATTGCACCCGGACTGGTGACCTGATGTTCTTTCCCACCACAGAATAGCCAACACTAAGACACCAAACCAGCTTGCACAAAGAGAAGGGAAGTTGGAAAGACTGGAATCAAAGAGACTTTGGCCTATACAGTAGCTCAAGCCTCTTAAATAAACTCTCTAACAATATACCAGGGCTGAATTAAAGCTTGTGGGGGCCCCAGGACAACTAAGTTGTGGGGGACCCAACAAGCGACACAGATCTATCCCCCCCTGCAGCCAATACGGAGCCAACAAATGCCCCGCCCCGTACCCCACTCCACCCCCCAAGCCACACAGTGCCCTACATGCCTCCATCTGACGGACAACGCTCCCCGCCGGGTAGAGGCGTTGGTCTCATCAGATGGGGTGAACGACATCATCGGCATTCAGCACGGACCCGGGAGCGAGCCACAGCACCATCAGAACGGCTTCATAGATCCACTGCACATGCTACATCGGTAAGCAGCGTCACACTATACAGCTATAATGGAATTTATGTGAACACTTCCACTGCACATTAAGAGACATTGTTGCACATTCTCAGAAAAGTATTCACAATGTATCATTCTATCTCTTTGCAACAAATCGGGAACTTTGTATCAACAATTCCATACTAGAGGATTTATTTTTGGATTATTCATTTATGCTATTGGGACTTTCAGCATTTATTATTCTTTCTCCCTCCTTAGGGTTGTCATTTTGTGTTTGCTATGATTTTCATATGAGCTCATGCTCACATGTTTTATATGTTTTAGATGATGCTGGGACCCATGCATTAATGTCAGTATTATACCACTTGTTTAATAAATTGCATTTTTATCTGTACTATAAATATATGTGTATGTATTGACTGCTTAATGTGATTGATATAGCGCAGTTCCCTATATATATTTCATGGTTACTATTTTTTGTTGAAGAACTACAGAGTTCTCTTTGGAACAGCTGCTGAATCGATTCCAAATATATCAACTTCAGCCCTATTTTTGATAATTAGCGCCGACTGGTTTTATCTATTCTATCTATTGGAAGTTGGAAAGACTGGAATCAAAGAGACTTTGGCCTATAGCTCAAGCCTCTTAAATAAACTCCGTAACAAAATACCAGGGCTGAATTAAAGCTTGTGGGGGCCCCAGGACAACCAAGTTGTGGGGGCCCCCTACAATCCACACGGATCTATACCCCCCCTGCAGCCATACGGAGCCAACAAACCCCCCGCCCCCTACCCCACTCCACCCCCCAAGCCACACAGTGCCCTACATGCCTCCATCCCTGCCCCCATTTACTTACGGTGTTGCTAGATCCAAGTTAAAGATATTACCTGTGACATCACAACCACGTGACTGCAGGGCCGGTCAGCTACCAGTCTTACTATCCACGTGGACATAGAAGGGAAATATAAACCTGTGGCGAGCAAAGCAAGTCACCGTGCCCGAAGCGTGGTGAATGAAGCAAGCCCACGAGGGGACACTTTTGGCTCCACGTTCAAAACCTTGCCCCTCCCTCTTTGGTCACAGGTCATGTGGTTGTGAAGCATCTCCTTCTAGACCTAACCGTTTACTTACCTATCATGCTCCCGATTCCGGCAGAGCTGCTCCGGTGCTCCCTAGTCCCCTCATCAACGTCACTGACGTGATGTGTCACGTGATGCCGATGAGGGGATTCAATCTGAAGCTGCTCTGTGCTGTATGCAGCAGCACTGACTGTGCTGCTGCATGTAGTAGAAAACAGCTGCAGTAGCTAAGCCCCCATCCGGGAACAGGTGCCACTGGGCAACTATTCTCGACAGGGTCACACTGACCCTTTGTATGGGCCCTCTGTGTGTGGGGGCCCTGGGGCAGCTGCCCCTGTCGCCTCCCCTTAATCTGGCCTTGCAAAACACGCTCCTTTACAACTATAGGCTACTAAAACTAGAGATCTCCACCTAAGCCAGACCCCATCCTAGAGTTCTAAACCACCTCTTTTAATATCATTAGTTTTCTCTAACTATTTTTGTAGAGAAAACGACCCTAAGCTAACTCCTCAGGTGTCTGAACAAAGTAATACATACTTGCCGACTACTAGCTCCCCCCTTCTGGGAGGCAGGTGTTGGGCTTCCATGACAGGGGAGCGTGTCGTGGCAAAAGGGGGCATGGCACGGCAATGACGCATCATTGGGGGTGGAGCATGGGGCGTAACAGCACGATGGTCGTTCAGAGTGTATGAACGACCATCATCTACAGATATATCTGCAGATCCGCTGGCCGGTGGGTCCGAACATATCTGTCCATTGGCTGCGCAGCACAACCAATGCGATATGTCTGTGAACGACGTCGTTCACAGACATATCACCTGTACACACTGGCCAACGGGCAGCAGATATATTGGCCGATCAATTGATCGGCCAATATATTGCCCAGTGTGTACCCAGCATTAGTGTAAATTGAGGACCGCGGTTGGGAACCCCTGGTCTAGTCCTTCATTTCATCTGGAAATAGTTTCACAAGGGAACTGTACTTTTCTGTCTGTCTTGTCACAATTATCAGGTCATTAACCAATTATGTAGTCATTAAACTATTTCTAGAAGAGATGTGCGGTTCGGTTCCCCAGAAATCAGAATCCATCCGAATTTCATGAATCCGGACAGATCCGAGTCATGCTGATCTCCTGAGGAGATCCGGACAGATCAGAGTCATGCTGATCTCCTGAGGAGATCCGGACAGATTCGAGTCATGCTGATCTCCTGAGGAGATCCGAACAGATCCGAGTCATGCTGATCTCCTGAGGAGATCCGAACAGATCTGAGTCTCGGTTCTTTTCTTCACGCGGTTCAGAATTTAGATTTTCAAATCCAAATTTCGGGATTTGGATTGAAAAAAAATGACACGATTTTAGCTGTTTTTAAAAACTTTTTTAGACATTTGTTTATTTTTAAAAACCCAGATACAAAACCAAAATCAAAACACATGAGGGTGGTTTTACAAAACCAAAACCAAGTGATGAATCCAGATCCAAAACCAAAACACGGGGGCAGCGCACATCTGTCATTTACAGCCAATGACTAAGTAGTTTGTCATTCTTTATTAGAGTCCAAGTTATGAATTTCAGACACTGGAAAAAACAGTTTTGGAGGCAGGTTGTGTTTAGAGTAGACATAGCTTGAGTTAAATAAAATATTTGTAGCTTTTTCGTCATAATTAAGAATTAAGGACAAAACTTTTATTGTCTACCGTTAACTCTGCGAGGGCGGACTCAGGGCCTGATTCAGAGCTGAACGCTATTTGCGGACGGTCGTTCTGAAAAAGGGGGCGGATATTTAAATTAAGTACTTGCTCTTTGCGGTCTGTTGACGCCTCTATGTCTGAACGAGCGAACAAAACATGCGGTTGCTATTTTGAAAAAAACGCCCCCTGGCCGTTCGCATCATACGTCATCTCCGCTATTTATTAGATTAATTGAGTACATCGAACGGCGTCCGAACTGCTCGCTATTCTTGTGGTAGCATTTTCCTACCGCAATCATGCGAGCAGTTCAGGCTAAAAGAGAACCAAGTGACGTGGTCAATGACGCTGCTTTGTTAATTATGCACACCCTTAAAACGCCCGTTTTGACCGTTTGGCACGCCTGCGTTCGGATCTCCACTCCCCGTTTTCAAGCACCTTCCCCTGTTACCACCCACAAACGCCTCATCCTGTCACTCAAATTAGCAGGCATTTGCTATTTTGCGAGCACACGATTTCTGACCGCACTGACTGGTTCGCGCATGCGTACTAAAACCCATACGCATGTGCAGATGTGCGAACATCGCTCGGAACGAACGAGCGGCCACTTACGAGCAGCTCTGAATCAGGCCCTGAGTTGTAACAGGGAAAATGAAAATCATGAAGAGATCTGGGTAAATAGGAGATTACCAGAAGGAACATACTCTCATCGCTCTGTGAATTTGATCTTGTGTAGATATGTAAACTTGCAAACCCAGACAGGAGATTGGGATGGCCGCCCCGCATTGTCAGTGAGTGCAGTGCCGTGGGAGGGCTGCCCAGCTTTTAGACCCACTTGAAAATACTTTGCATGGGAGAATCGGATTTCTTGTCCATCTTTTCATCTTCTACTTGGAACTGGGTCAAATGTTTTTTTTTTCATCACTTTTTTTCGGATGTGTGACATCGTGTGTTTTCAATCTCCACAAAGACGCAAATATAGATAAAGTTATAAAGGGAAATAATAACCTTAAATTTATGAGGAACATACGCGTTTGTGCGATAAGAAGCAGTTCTAGTAATTATTTAGAGAAGTGACTCTTTGCAGTAATAACTTGTTACTGTTCTCTTTATATGAGCAGTATGGGCCTTAGTTAGAGGTAGACGCCCTGCCGACGTCGGACGTAGCGGAGCCAATTTCTACTTCAGGGTCCATAGGGTATCCACAGGATACCTTGGGGTATAGGTGTGACGTCAGTCATCGGGCACCATAGAGTTAAGCTTTCAGCCTCCCAGGATGCACTAGGGTCCCCCTCCTATACCCCGCCCCCGAGCCAAGGCACCTCAGTTTAGTTTGGTGCCCGGTCGGAGTCGGGTGCACCTGTTGGAGTGGGGGCTAAGAAGAGCCCCTGAAGTTTTCCTGCATGCAGCTGTGGCTGCACATCTGGATGTACAGCATGGACAGTCAGTCCTGACGTCCATGCTGTCTTCCCTACACCCCCGCCGGTACCAGAATGCCGGTACCGATCCGGGGATGCTGGTGAGCATCTGGGGTCACAGCTAGCGGTGACCCCAGATGTTCCGGACCATGGTCGGAATCAAGGGGGACAGCAAGGTAAGCAGCGGGGTCCCGCGGTGGGTCCCCGCTGTTACATGGTCCAGAGTCCCCAGGCAGGGGGCTCCCTGGGGACTGGCTGCAGCGTGGAGCCAGGTAAGAACCTGCGCTTCCACTACCCCCCTGGGACAGCGGACCGCAGCAGAGCGGTAGCGCTGCGGCGTCCCGGGGGTTAAATGCATGCCAGGGGAGCGCGCCTTCCCTGTCTCACAGCCGGCGCCTCCCCCGCTGCACACAGCCCTCTCTGCACTCTGCTGACTGGCCCTGTGGCAGCGCTCCTCCCCCAGGTCAGCCTCCTCTGAAGCTGGAAGCCTGGACGGAAGCATCGTGGTCTGGGTCCCCCCTTATACCTCTCCTCCGCTGTGGTCAGGTCTGTGTATGCAGCGCTGTGTCCTACCAGACTCTGTGTCTGCGTAGTTGAGTGATCAGCGCTGGTTAGTGCAGGAATTGATTTTCTTTGCATTGTATGTGACTGTGCTAGCGCTGCTGCCTGTATCTTCTATTCTGACTGTCAGCTTTATTACTGTCCCTGTTCTTTCTGCTAAGCCCTTGCGGTGCGGTGCTGCAGGGTGGTCTCTCGCCTCTTTAAAATACAATTGGTGAGAGGGGTCACATACTTAGTACCATCATGTCTGAAAGTGATTTTCCTCTCCGGCTACAGTGTACTACGTGTAAAGTACCTTTAGCGGAGGGGGAGGGTAGCGCGGAGGGCCTCTGCCGGCAGTGTTTGTCAATGGCGCGGCCTATTACGGTTACAGTACCAGTACAGGAGCCGCCCTGGGCTTGTTTCGCTCAGGCGCTTACAACCTTAGTGGACCAGTTAGCTCCGCAGCCCACGTTTACGCAGATGGGTTTGTCCCAGCAGTCAGTGGTGTCGTCACCCATGCAGGGTTTTCCAAGACAATTGGTGGTACCCCGCAGTCTCCCTATTTCCCCTCTCCCGGTTTCTCAGGAGCCGGCGTGGGTTAACTCCCTGACGAGTTCTGTACAGCACTTGTCGGATGTGTTGCAGGGGGAGGCTGTGATGCGGCCACATAAAAGGCCAGTGGCATCTCTGTCGGCTCCTTATGAGGATGACGAAGGGACGTCTGATGATGGGGAGATTCTGGATCCTTACGATCAGGAACCTCTCCATACTAAGGATGCTGACGCTAGGTCCAAGGTGTATATTCCTGGACTTATTCGGGCAGTCCGCACAGCCTTGGTGATTGAGGACGAAGTTCCCCCAGCTGCTAAATCCAAGTATGCCTTTTTTAAGGATGTGAAGGGTGACGCCACAGTCTTTCCTCTTTCGGGTCAGTTAATGGACCATTTAGAGGAGGCGTGGAAACAGCCTGGCAAGCGATACCAGCCGCAGAGGCGCCTGGCAGTGGCTTATCCGTTCGCGGATAATTATTTTGCTAAGTGGGAATCCCCTCCACAGGTGGATTCTCATGTGACACGTCTTGTCCGTAGTGCCACATTGCCGATGCCATCCATGTCCTCCCTTAAGGATGCTACGTACCGCAAGGTGGAGATCTGCCTGAAGTCCACTTATTCCCTTATGGTGGGGGGCAGCACGGCCAGCTATGGCCATTTGCTGGGTTGCCAGAGCGATGGAGCGCTGGGCGGATTCATTGGAGGCGTCCTTTGATTCCGACTGTCCGGCCGAACAAACGGAGTTGATTGGTAATCTCCGTGATTCAGCCACTTATATCAACGAGGCGGCCTTAGACATTAGTACACTGGTGTCTCGAATTTCTTCAGCAGCGGTGGCTGCTCGTCGCACCTTGTGGTTGCGATCCTGGAAGGCGGACGCTGACTCCAAAAAGGGTTTGGAAGCATTGCCCTTTAACGGAGAAGTTCTCTTCGGTCCAGATCTGGACAAGATTGTGGCCACGCTGGCGGCAGCCAAATCAGCATGTCTCCCGTCGGCCGCGGTTCCTTCTGGTTCAGGACCATCGTCCTTTCGGTCTTATAGGGCCAAGGGCAGGCCCAAACCACAGTCTTTTCCCCGACAGGCTGGTCCCAAGAAATCGGACAAGCCCCGGAAGCAGGCATGGAGTACCAGACGTCCGGCCCCTAAGCCTGATGACAAGCCTGCGGCCTGACGGTCCGGGCCTCCCATTGGGGGATCCCAAAGTGGGAGGCCGCCTGCTGCAGTTCGCCCGGTGTTGGTCGGTCACCATGACGGACACTTGGGTTCTCGAGGTGGTCTCCCACGGGTACGCCCTCTCTTTCCGGCACAAACCCCCGGCTCGATTCTTCACCACGGGTCTACCATCAGACCGTAACAAGGCCACGGAGCTGCGGGAGGTCTTGCACACTATGCTCCAGGCTGGAGTTATAGTGCCTGTTCCATTCTCCCAGAGGGGCCAGGGTTTCTATTCAAATCTTTTTTTGGTGCAGAAACCCAATGGGTCGTATCGTCCGATTCTCAACCTCAAAGCTCTCAACAAGTCTTTGCGGGTGCCGAAGTTTCGGATGGAGACCCTACGGTCCATCATTCTGGCGCTGGAACCTGGGGACTACATGGTGTCATTGGACATACAGGACGCTTACCTGCATGTCCCTATTCTTTTGCGCCATCAACAGTTCCTCAGGTTTGCAATCCGCAGCGACCACTTTCAGTTTCGGCGTTACCTTTTGGACTGGCGACAGCACCGCGTGTGTTCACCAAGGTGATGGCGGTCATGGCGGCTTCTCTGCGGCTGCAGGGAGTCCGCATGTTGCCGTACTTGGACGACCTGTTATTAGTGGCAGGATCTCCAGAGCTCCTTCTACGCCACTTGGACCTGACCATTGCGCTACTCCAACGGCACGGCTGGTTAATCAACTGGCAGAAGTCCACTCTAATCCCGTCTCGGCGGATTCTGCACCTCGGAGCCTTATTGGACTCGGGACAGCAAAGAATCTTTGTGACGGGGGAAAAGATCTGTGCTTTACAGTCGAGGGTGCGCAGTTGTCTGCACAGCCGCCGGGTGTCTCTACACTCGGCGATGAGGTTACTGGGCTCCATGGTGTCGGTGTTCGACATGGTGGAATATGCCCAGTTTCACTCCAGACCTCTGCAGCACCTGATCCTGTCCAAGTGGAACGGGCTGCCTCAGTCTCTGAAGTCCCAGACGATAGTGCTTTCACCGGAGGTTCGCCTGTCGTTGCCTGGTGGTTGCAGACAACCCATCTCAGCAAGAGACGTCCGTTCTGGGTACCAAATTGGGTCCTGTTGACAACGGACGCCAGTCTTCGGGGCTGGAGAGCAGTTTCGGGTCCACACTTGTTCCAGGGCAGGTGGACCCCGACAGAAGTGGAGCTTCCAATAAATATCTTGGAACTCCGTGCGGTTTTCAATGCTCTCCAGCAGGCACATCTAGTTCTCCAGGGTCGCCCGGTGCAGGTCCAGTCGGACAACGCTACCACCGTGGCCTACATAAACAGGCAAGAAGGAACCCGAAGTCGGGCTGCTCTCGTAGAGGTGTCTCGGATCCTGGTATGGGCGGAGCACAATCTTCTGGCCATATCAGCGGTCTTCATCCCGGGAGTGCTAAATTGGGAGGCGGACTTTCTAAGTCGCCAGGACGTTCATCCGGGGGAATGGTCCCTGCACCTGGACGTTTTTCAACTGCTGGTGGACAGGTGAGGTCTTCCAGAGATCGACCTCATGGCGTCCCGGCACAACAACAAGTTGCCGGTGTACGGGTCTCGCACAAGAGACGAAGAGGCGTCTCTGGTGGATGCTCTGTCCGTCCGGTGGACGTTCCGGTTTGCATACCTATTTCCTCCGGTTTCCCTTCTTCCACGGGTAATCCAGAAATTCAAACAGGAAGGAGGGACGCTCCTGTTGATAGCTCCCACGTGGCCCAGACGGCACTGGTTCTCAGACCTTCAGGGTCTGTCCGTGGACAGTCCTCTGCGGTTGCCGCTACAACCGGACCTTCTGTCGCAGGGTCCTTGTCTTCACCCGGACCTGGCTCGGCTGTCTTTGACGGCGTGGCTGTTGAGACAGCCATGTTGAGGTCCAAGGGGTTTTCCAGCTCTGTGGTGCGTACCATGTTGCGAGCTCAGAAACCGTCGTCCGCGAGGATATACCATCGCGTGTGGCATACGTTCTTCCAATGGTGTCGACTGAGAGGTTATACACCGCGGGAGGTTCATCTGTCTAGGATACTTGCCTTCCTACAAGCGGGACTAGATCATGGGCTTCGCCTTGCTTCTTTGAAGGTACAGGTTTCGGCCCTGTCTGTCTGGTTTCACCGTAGGATTGCTACAATCCCAGATGTGCGCACCTTTCTGCAAGGTGTTCTCCGCATTCAGCCGCCCTTTGTTCCACCTGTGGCACCTTGGGATTTGGCTGTGGTCCTGAGAGCTCTCCAGGGACCGCCGTTTGAACCACTGGGCTCAGTGGATCTTAAATGGCTAACAGCTAAGACTGTTTTCCTTCTGGCCATAGCTTTGGCCAGACGTGTTTCTGATTTAGGGGCTCTCTCTTGTAGACCCCTTTTCTTGATTTTTCATGGGAACAGGGCAGTGCTCCGCACTCGGCCTGAATTTCTTCCCAAAGTTGTTTCCCAGTTTCATGTTAACGAGGAAATAGTTGTTCCGGCCTTTAACTCACCTGGTCTTTCAGTGGGTGAGGCCACTTTGGATGTTGTGCGGGCCTTAAGGACTTATGTTGACCACACTTCTTCGTTTAGGAAGTCGGACGCCTTGTTTGTCCTATATGGCTTCCGTAAAAAGGGTTGGCCTGCTTCAAAGCAAACTTTGGCAGCCTGGATCCGTATGGCTATTTCTGAAGCTTATCTTCATGAAGGTCTGCCGGTTCCTACTTCTTTGAAGGCTCATTCCACTAGGTCTGTGGGTCCTTCGTGGGCAGCTCGACGTGGTGCCTCTGCAGTCCAGATCTGCAAGGCTGCTACGTGGTCCTCTGTCCATACCTTCGTGAGGTATTACAGGTTTGACACCTTCGCCTCTCAGGATGCTTCCTTCGGGCGGCGGATTCTCCTTTCAGCACAGCAGCGTCCCCACCCTTAAAGGATACTGCTTTGGGACATCCCCAAGGTATCCTGTGGATACCCTATGGACCCTGAAGTAGAAAATATGAGATATGGTAAGAACTTACCTTTGTTATCTCTATTTCTACGAAGTCCATAGGGTTCCACAGGACTGCTGCAGATGGGCTTTGGTCTGGTCACCAGTTTTTCCGTCTCCCTCTGGTGAGAGTGTGATTCTTGTGTGTATCCAGATCTTCTTTCTCTCTCTTCCTTCTCCTCCTCCGGCCTAGGGCTTGGTAACTAACTGAGGTGCCTTGGCACGGGGCGGGGTATAGGAGGGGGACCCTAGTGCATCCTGGGAGGCTGAAAGCTTAACTCTATGGTGCCCGATGACTGACGTCACACCTATACCCCAAGGTATCCTGTGGAACACTATGGACTTCGTAGAAATAGAGATAACAAAGGTAAGTTCTTACAATATCTCATATTTTTTCGCTACTGTGCATGTGTCTAAAGTTGCACCGCGCATTATTCCCGATTGCGCTTGTGCAAAGTTGCAGTTATAATTTCAGAGACACGCAGGGAGAAGTGTAAAGAAGATATACGGGGCGTTCCTGGGGGGGACTCATGGAGCTGGGCCATCTTATGGGCATGTTATGAGAGTGGCGCGGGCGAGTCGGTAAAAGTGGTTGTGCACACAGAAGCTGGACCGCTCACATAGGAGGCTGTACATGGATGGAGAGACTGCACCGGCCCTAGGGCTGATACAAGTCGCGATGATGCGAACAATGGTGGTGTCTAGGGATGCACCAACCAGTATTACTGCAAGCACAGTCGCTGAATATGGGCGTCTCATTCGGACACACTGATGTATACCAGGGAAGGTCTTTGTAGTGGCATTTGCAAATAGTTACGTACGGGCAACCACCAATAGACCATACTTGCCGACTTTTAAAGCTCGCAACCAGGGCCGTCTCGAGGCACGTTTCAGCGGGACAGTCCAGTTTTTTCGGGCACTGCCCCGCTGTTCCACTCGCGGGCTGAAGTCTCCCGCGGGCGGTAGGGATGTTGGGCACAACCACCGCCGCAGCTGTGTGGTGGTGCTGGCCCCGGAGAAGAGGAATGGATGCGCGCACCGCATTCATTCAGTGTAGGAAGAGGGCTGGGGGCAGTCCAGCTACTGACGTAGTGCTGGGCTTGCCCCCAGCCTGATGTTAAACGAGAGGTGTGCCATACAGGCACGCTCCCAAATAACGTAATTTAGGGGTGTGGCCTATGGTAATTAGGCCACACACCAAATTTTGGTCGCACGCAGGTAATGGGCACCTAGGTCCCGTTCTGCACAGGGCGTGCCTCCCCCTGGAGCCGGCCCTGTTCGCAACTACCGGGAGAGTAGGTAAGTATGCAATTGGCGCTTCTGTGTCCACCTATGAATCAGACCCTAGGTCTCTATTGCAGACAGTGGCCCTGATTCAAAGCCGGACGCTCTGACAGAGCGCTCGCTCTGAATCAGGGCCGGTCTTTTTTTTTTTTTTGAACGGCCTCTTAGTTGCTTGCATAGCTGTGGGTGACCACCCACAGCTATAGCGAGCGGAACAGGAA
Source organism: Taudactylus pleione (assembly GCA_031769625.1). Lineage (NCBI taxonomy): Eukaryota > Metazoa > Chordata > Amphibia > Anura > Myobatrachidae > Taudactylus > Taudactylus pleione. Next base: position 2,943,158 of record JAUIMM010000146.1, on the reverse strand, counting down.
GATGGTCGCGATGGTCAAGACCATCGCGACCATTGGGCTTGCGATGAGACCCTTGTGGTAGGGTCTTGTGGCCGCAAGCCCCAGAGAGATTTTGGCTCTAACAGAGCCGAAATCTCTCCCACTGACATCACTCGTGATGTCAGTGGGGCCGCCCCCAAACGGAGGCGTTCACATGGGAACGCCTCCGTTGGGGCAGCCACTCCCCCGGCCTGCCCACCAAAGGGGGCGAGCTGTCACTCAACATCGACAGCTCGCCCCCTTTGTTGCGAGACCCGGAGCGACGGAGTGCCTGACGCGTTCCGGGTCTCATGCATGCGCATGATGGAGCCGGCTCTGTGGTGCACATGCGCACTAGCCCACCATCGACCCGGTTGCGAGCGCACAGCACTTGCGACTGGGTCTGAATCAGGCCCAGTATCTTTATTGCAAACCACTAGGCTATTCATTCAAATGTTCAAACTCATAATTCATTATATGTCTGCAAATTTGTGTTTGTGAAAAATTAAATGTAAAATATTTTAATTGTATAAGTATTCAACCCTTGCAGCTTAGTACTTGGTAGAGACACCATGTGCGGTAATAACAGTTTTACGGCTGTTGGGGTACAGTATGTCTCTACCAGGTTTGCTCACTGTCTGAGAATGTCTCCTTACAGAAGTGCCCAGGTTTGCTCATGTTGGTTGGATAACGATTGTGGATGGCAGTTTTCAAATAGTGTCAAAGATTCTCATTTAGGGGCATATTCAATTAGCTGCGAATAGCCTGTTTCTGCGGAACAGTATCGCCGGTGACATCATTTCGCCAGGCGAAAACTTATCCCCGTATTCAATTTTAAAGACTTTTCGCCGGTGCTGAAAGTCAATGCATTGGAATAGGCAAAAGAGATTCGCCTATGAAAGCTGTCGAAAAAAAGGGCAGAATTGGGGTTTTGGGGTGCAAATTGCGGTAACCACCCTGCACCCTTGGGACAGCCTCCCAAAGGTAAACTGTGTAAAAAAAAAGTTCAAAAAATACTTAAGAACACCCCAAAAAAGTACTTTGAAAAAGGGGGAGAAAAAGTACAAAGTTGGGGGACAAACTTAAAAACTAGCGAAATAGACACCAGGGGGGTCCCCAAGTATGTCCCAGGTGTTTAAGATTGCAGGTGGTTGTGGCAGGTGGATTTTTTACGTTTTTTAAAACTTCACTTTAGCAACAATAAAATATCCTTGCACCTATTTTCATGTACCCCAAATTTGCTGGGACTACTTATTTTCTAAAAAAAAACCTGCTAAATGCTGAGAGCATTTAAGTACCCCAAATACCTTCAGCAAGGCTATTCGGAGGGATCCATAGTGATCCACAATGTCAGTGCATCTTTTGGGGGGTGTCAGACAGATTTCCCCAAATCTGACAGCACTTTTCGCCAGGTCGGAATTCGCTGACAATATGGGGATAAGCTGGGACGAGCGTGATACTTTTTCCCGTGGAAAACCAGCGATGACGGCAAAAAGGGGTTCCGGACTATAGACAGACAGTAATTAGTTAGACAATGTCTAGACAGACACCAGATGTTAAACAGTTAATAGTTAGACAAGGATAAAAGTTCGACACAGACAAAAGTCAGACACACTAAAGTTAGACATGTAAAAAGTTCGACAGGTACAAAAGATCGATATGGTCAAAAGTTCGACATGAAAAAGAACGACACAAAAATGGTCGACACATTTATTATTTGTTTATTAGGCTTAGGGTTAGGTTTAGGGTTAGGCACTTACTGGAGGGTTAGGGTTAGGCACTTACCCCCACGGTTAGGCACTTACCCAGACGGTTAAGGTGCCTAACCCTAACCCTCAGGAGGGAGGGTTAGGGTTAGGCACCAAGGGGAGGGTTAGGGTTAGGGTGAAGATTAGGGCTAAAAAACAAAAAAAAATTATTGTCGACCATTTTTTTGTTGACAATTTTCATGTTGAACTTTTGACCCTGTCAAACTTTTTACATGTCTAACTTTAATGTGTCTGACTTTTGTTTGTGTCTAACTTTTTTCCCTGTCTAACTATTGACTGTCTAACATCTGGTGTCTATCTAGACATTGTCTAACTAATTACTGTCTATGGCCCATATTCAATTTGAAGCGTTAAGTCCGGATCTGCGTTGTTACCGCCGATGACGTCATTATCGCCTGTTTTGGTTTTCCTCCGTATTCAATTTGAAAGACTTTCCGCCTAGGCGTTAAGTCAATGCAATGTAATAGGCGGTAAAGTATCGCCTATGAATGGCAGGCGGAAAAAAGTACAGAATTGGGGTTCTGGGGTGCAACACTTTGGGAACCCCCCTGCAGCCTTCAGACAGCCCCCTAAAGGTAATCTGTGTCCAAAAAAATAAAATAAGAAAGTTAAGGACACCCCAAAAATTTACTTTGAAAAAGGGGGCAAAAAAAAAAAAGTTGGGGTACAAAGTTAAAAACTAGCGAACTTGACTCTGGGGAGGCCCCAAGTATGCCCCCAGGTGTTTTTTAATTGCGGGTGTTTGCAGCAAGTTCACTTTAGCAACTTTTAAAAGCTGACCCCCATTTTCAAGTACCCCAAATTTGCTGGGATAAGTTATTTTCTGGAAAAAATACTCCTAAATACTATTCTGCATCAGGTATAGAAAAACACTATTTAGCAGCTATTGAGCCCATTTAAAAACACCAAATACCTTCAGCAAGCCAAATCAGGGGGTACCATAGTGAACCCCCATGTCAGAGCATCATTTGGGGGGTGACAGGCTGATTTCCCCAAAAATGACAGTACTTTCCGCTTGTTACAGTATCGCCGGGTGCCGTTTATGCGTACTTTGAAATTGAATACGGGGTAAAGTGTGCACGTGCGTGATACTTTAACGCCTACAAAACAGGCGAAGTCGGCATAAGTCCGGGCTCAAATTGAATACGGGCCTATCTCTTATACTACACCCGGTGAAAAGTCCGGCATGCAAAAAGTACTGGACTTTTCGCACCTAATTGACTATGCCCCTTAGACTGAACTCTGGAAATGACTTGGCCATTATAGAACATTCACCTTTTTGTTCAACCATGACAGTGTTGCTTTGTTCTTGTGCTTGGGATATTTGCAGCCTCCGTCGTGTGCATGTGCATTTGGGTACCATCGACCCGCTTGCGAGCGGGTCTGAATGAGACCCACAGTTCCTAATAAGCACGAAATCAGTCGATGATTGTGATCTGCGTATGTGTGAGAGGTGTGCAGTGCCTGCTGCCATGCAGGTGTACTTCAGTATCCTACCTTGCGTCACGCTTCCTCACGTTCAGGCCATATGAGAAACAGACGGTCCTGGAAAATCCAACTGGGAACGACGCGGTGACCTAGGAGGAAGGAGATAACATGAGAGCTGCCCTCTCTCTATGCCGACCGATACGCCCTACCTAATGCAAGACTCACACAAAATGAATTTGGGTTTTTAAGTGAAGATCATCACTGGTGCTTTTGGCCTCAGATCTCACGCACCAGGTGAAGACTCAACCTTGCACCGGGATGCAAGGTCCACTATACGCCCTGAAGAAAGGAAGATAGGCAGAGACAGACGGACAGTAATAGTCAGACAAACACAAAGATGCTCACCGCTGGTACTCTTGGGCTCCGTCCCGCTCGATCCCGCACACAGGTCCCTGTAGGAGAGAGAACAATACGCCATGCAGGGCTCTAACCTAGTCTAGAAGTTTGTCACCCTGTTATGTTATCTAAATCTACAAAAACAACGGCCCTAACTCACTGGCCCAACTAAACTGTATGTGGTGCGACAAATCCTTCTACTTCAACAAGCAACAGTGCTAAATCAATTGACCCTGCATGACACAATACGCAAAGCAATACTAGGACGGATAAACCTTACAAGTGTCGACGGGTTAATGACGTAAGTACAATCTCTTTAAGCCTGCCTATCAAGAGCTGGCCAGCTCCTCTCCTAGGTGACTGGGAAACTCTTATTATTTTAGTGGGAGCCAGACAGCTCTCCACTGGGGACTTGGAAGGTAAGAGTTGTTCTGGTGGGAGCCTGACAGCTCTCCAAGGGTACTTTCTGCTCATGCCTCTTTACACTTCCACGGGGGCTACCTATTATAGCAGTTATCTGGGCTTTATGGTGTGCCTACTTAATAGTGGGTATACTTTATAACCTGGGCCTAATGCCCTGAATACTTGTGGGCTCAGGCCTACCTAATCTTAGGCACGTTTTAGTGATCTGGGCCTAATGCCCAGAACACCTTAATTTGGGGCTTAGGCCTTTTTGGCCTGCCTACTTAGGTATATTCTTTAGCGTTCTGGGCCTAATGCCCAAAATGCTTTACTTAGGGCTCAGTCCTTCAGGCCTGCCTAGTGGGAGGCAAGAATACTTTGGGCCTACTGCCCAAACTCACTCTAAAGCAAGGGTTCTCAAATGTTTTTGCTCTGGGACCACATCTAACAATAAAATTTATTACAGGACCCCAGCAAGTTACTGCAGAATGACTGCCACACATGCGTGGTCAGCAGACCGCTCATGCAAAGTAGCACTATGGAGACGCAAAACTGAAGTGAGGTATGTCGAAGCCGGATAATTGGCTGAGACAGGATCGGTTTAAAATTAGATCGGGGCGACGCCATTTTGTGAATGGCAATGAGACGCCATTTTGCGACTGGCCGCCCAGTGCCATTTTAGTGAAACTCGCCATTATAAGTACGTACGGCGATGTTATTATTTAGCATTGGGAGATTCCCACACAATAGAAAGAAGTTAAAAGTCCTCACCATGTAAATACAGACAGTCATTAAAACATATAAAATGATTATCCCTGCAAAACACGTACCATGGGGTACTCCACAAAACACATAGTCGCACAACGCTAACTAGTGTCTTTTCCCAATTCCCCAATACTTACACACTGCACACTTACATAAAATGTTCCCTAGCATTAAAGTGTAATATCCAAGGTTTATACAGTAATTATTAATGTTGTGTAATAAAGGTTATTTGATATCTAAGGTTTAGTACATGATAAGCAGACAGTGTCTGGTGTAGTACTGATCCACTGTGTCTCCAGAGATTTCCGGTATCATCGGTGAGAAGATCGCAACATGCGTCTGCAAACTATGGACTATAGAGAGTTAAAACATTAAAATGTACTCTGTAATGTTAGCAGCTTAGATTAGCATGCAGCGGGAAAAAGGACACAAAGGGGTTGTTAGAGGCTGTTTGTGTCCATTCGAATTGACCTATGAACTATCCTGTAACAGAAGCACCTTTAAGAAGAACCAATGGAATCATGTCAAACTTGTCTATTGTATTGCCTATCCCTGTACGAGTATATATGTGCGCTCTCTGACCCCAGTCTTGAGTCTTCTTGATGTGCTGTTGACGGAGGTTTCTAATGCTGATGCCGGTACCTGGGCCCAGAGCGTGTGCGTATATAATAACTGTACCTTAGGTCTGTATGATTTATTTGCGCTAATTGTCTTTAGAACACAGCGTGTAACCATCTGTTTTTATATTGAATAATAATTTTTTGTGCTTTGGAAACACACTCAAAGTCTGAAAGCATTTATTTACTGTGTGACTCATTACGCTAAATAGCAACAATTTTAGAAGGTATAGGCAGGATTGTAGAAGGTATAGACAGGATTGCATAGAGGTTTTAATTAGGTATCCATAGGTATCTGCTAATGCAGGGGTAGAACTATGGGAGACAATGGAGGCGCCTCCTCTATTGCCCACAATATAGTCACCCCACTTAAGGCTATTCTATATTAGTGCTTTTGTGCATATGATAGATAGATAGATAGATAGATAGATAGATAGATAGATAGATATGCACCACATTTATTTTCCCTTTTGTTTTAGGGGGGCACCAAATTATAACTTGCCTCCGGGCATCTGGTCTGAACTTACGCCACTGCACTAATGCGATGATTTCATTTAGACATTGCAGGGACGAGCTCCTTTCGAAGCCCCTGTCCCTGCAAGGTGAGGCAGAGAGTGACTGCGGAGACAGTGGGTGACTGGGGAGGCAAAGGGTGACAGGAGGCAGTGGATAACAGGGAGAAGCTGTGGGTGACAGGGAGAAATAGTGGGTGATGGTGGCAGAGGGTGGCATGAAAAGGCAGAGGGTGACTGAGGAGGCAATAGGTAACATAGGGGGCAGTGGGTAATAGGGGGAAGCAGTGGGTGACGGGGAGGCAGAGGGTGTCGGATGGTGGAGAGGCAGTGGGTGGCAGGGAGAAGCAAAGGATGGCAGTGGGTGAGGGGGAGGCAGTGGGTGGCAGCGAGAAGCAGTGGGTGATGGGGAGGAAGTGGGTGAAAGAGAGAGGCAGTGGGTGGCAAGGAGCAGCAAAGGGTGTCAGGGAAGGCAGTGGGTGACTGGGGAGGCAAAGGGTGACATAGGAGGCAGGGGGTAACAGGGAGAATGAGTGGCTCACATGGGGAGGCAGAGGGTGACAGGGAGAGACAGAGGGTGGCAGGGGGTGACTGGATGACAGGGAGAGACAGAGGGTGATATGGGGGAGGCAGATCATGGCATGGAAAGGCAGAGAGTGACTGGGGAGGCAATAGGTGACATAGGAGGTAGTGAGTAATAGGGAGAAGCAGTGGGTGACAGGGGGAGGCAGAGGGTGCCTGTCGGTGGGTGACAGAGAGGCAGTGGGTGGCAGGGAGAAGCAGAGGATGGCAGTGGGTGACAGGAGGCATCAGTGGGTGGCAAGGAGCAGCAAAGGGTGGCAGGGAAGACAATGAGTGACTGGGGAGGTAGAGGGAGGCTAAGGGTGACATAGGACACAGTGGGTAACAGGGAGAACCAGTGGGTGACAGGGGGAGGTAGTAGATGAGAAAGTCAGAGGGTGCAGTGCGTTTCAAGGGGGAGGCAGTGGATGACAGGGGGGAGGCAATGGGTTTTTAATAAATTTGTTTATTTTCTGTTCCCCCCCTCCATTTCCCACACTGTGTGCTCTCCTGTTCCCCCATAGGGTCTGTGCTCAGCACTCCCCTCATTCCTCCTCCTGCTGAAGTTTCTTCTCCCTACACAGCAATCAACACACATTCTGTGTCCTCCCACCCTGGCAGCAGTGGTCCCCCAGGCTGCATGTACTTAACAACATCTGCACAGACTGCAGAGATAGTCTGGCAGCTGGCTCCTCTTGGTCTGTCTGCTGCTGATGCTTGCTGCCTGTGTGTCAGTTTCTGCTGCTGGGCAGGATGACAAGAGAAGCTCAGCACTGGGGTGGGGCGGGGCTGCCTGATGACTCCTCGGATCTCTCAGCCAGTGTTCCGAGGAGTCTGAAATAACAGACAGTTCAACTGGTTTCACTCTCCTCAGAGGGGTCATCAACCTCACCCCATGTGAGTCGCGACCCCAAGCTGAGATGGCCGCGACCCACTTTGGGGTCACGACCCACAGTTTGAGAACTGCTGCTCTAAAGGATGGACCCAGTTGGTTGCCTACTTCCTCTCCTAGTGACCTGGGCCTAATACCCAGATCACTCAGTTCAAATTAGGGGCAACAACTCTTATTGTGCCTAATGCCCCTATGGAGACCGGGCCTGGTGCCCACCTATCAAAGGAATAGGCCTAAAGCCTGAGTCACCCCCACGGCCTTGCGCCTGATGCCTGGTGGTCTAGGGGAGTTATAAATAGGTAGTAGTGGCCAAAGGCTACCTACCTGAAATGTTGGAAGAGGCTACAGTGGGGTGCTTCATTAAGCTCTTTTGCATTCCACCAGTGCAGTCCTTTCCGGTCCTCAGCTGAAGCTCCACCTTCCGCCAACTGTCGCCGTCCTCAAGGCTCAGCCGCCGTCTTGGCTGTTCTCGCCGTCTTCTGGCCTCTTCCATGGCCGCTGGAGCTCTTCTGGAGAGGTCTGTCTTCTTTCCGTGCTGCCGATTGAATGCCCCCTCCTGCCCTGCAGCATCCAATATATGATGCTGCTGGTGGGCGGAGCTATGATGCGGCGAGCCCTGATTGGCTCGCCACGACCAATTTCTATTGGCTGCCAGGCCGCGAGCCGTGATTGGCTCGCGGCTGGAGCCGAGTCTACTTGAATGCCGAACCAGTGTTGGAAGCCAACAAGAAGCTCCAGTGCCAGGCTCCCGCCGCAACCTAAACTCCGCTGCTGGAAAGGACCAGGCGGTCCCCTCCTCAGGCCTCTGTATCGTCAGCGCTAGGGACAAAATCGCTGTCCCAGCGCCGGCTATGGATGTGTCCAGTTGAGGATACATCCCCACCGTCCCTTCACGCTGTGTTGTTGCTGGGTTCAGCCACTTGATCCCAGCACGACTTTCCACATATGCATCGCAGAGCGCGTGCGCGAACTAGCAATAGCAATCGGAACTGTGATTGCAGAGGCTATGCAGACCCACAGCAGAGTGATTGACAGGAAGTGCCATTTGTGGGTGGTGATGGGGCGGTTGTCGGGCGAACGCAGGCGTGCCAGTGCGTTTCAACACCGTTGCAGGAGCGTGTATAAATTAACCACTGCGTGGCCATAAGCAGCCACAGCACTGATAGCATGCGTGGCTGGTAGCAATTTCTGAGTAAGGTCAGGGCTTGTGCAAGTGTGAATATGGGCCCGACGTTACTCGATGTTACCAATGGTTTCGCTATGTTCCCCTAGTATACAGATGTGAGTAAGGGGAAGTGGGCGTCCTTATGTCTGCCTGCGATTGCAATGTGAATGCAAACATTTAAATTGCGCTGGATATTTTAGCAACTGCGGTGCGTGCGGATACGCAGAATTGCGATCCATAGTGATCAGGCCCTGAAGCCGGTAGTCTTGCAGTACCTATCTGTATTTTGCACCATCCTTCGGTCCTTCAATTTTAACAAGATGCCGGATCAAACGACATGTCGGGCACTTTGGCCAGTGTGCACCCGCTATGACGCTGACGATTCGCGCTCCAGTGAGTGATTAGCGACATCGCCCGTCAGACCTGCATGCAGGTCCGACGGGCGACATTATCGAGACATTGTCTACCGGCCTTTAGATGGTGGCTCTGCAGCTCCTTCAAAATGATAGGGGTATATTTATCAAAATTCGATTTTACTTTTGTTTTGATGTGCGATTTAGCTCACCTCAAACCAAATCAAATTGAAAGTTCAAATACCTCTTCAAAACCCTCATTTACTAAAATTCAATTTTGGAAGCATTTTCTAAATCGAATTTGATTTGGTTCGGTTTTGAACAGTGATTTGCTGTTCGATTTGACATGTTCATGTAAACATCGAACAGCAAATCCCACTTCAAAACTAACTGCAGATCCTGGACTGAATAGAACTGCTTCATGCTTTCACATTCAGCATGAGCAGTTCGTTTTCACACAGATACATGCATACATCAGTGAGATACATGCATGTATCTGACTGTAACAAGCTTAGAAACCATTAAATAAAAAAATTACGTGTGGTCCCCCCCTAAAACAGGACCAGCCCCGGACTTTTCATAGCCAGTCCTGGTTGTCTAAGTACAGGGGAAAATTGCGTAGTGTTCCCCCTGTACTTAGCACAACCAGCATTGGGCTCTGATCCTGTCCTGGTTCAGGAATTAGAGGGGAAAAAATTGCATAGGGTCCCCCTGTAATCTCCAGAATCAGCATCAGACCCTTTTTAGTGGGGGACTGATGCCACAGCCAGGGGCCCCCCAGCCACAGCATCAGCCCTGACCGCTAGTCAGTCCAGGCCAGGGATCCCTGGGGAGTTGGGCCCCTCCCAATAAAGGGGTCCCCCTCTCCAGGGCACCCCTAGCCTAGGCTGATAGCCCGTGGCTATGCCCACCACCCCTGTGCGGTGGGTGGCGGGTTGATAGTGTAAGTGTGGTGCATTTGAAATAGTGTAAAATATTGGCTTTTGCTGTGGAACTGCAGGTCCCAGCAAGCCTCCCCCGCATGCTGGTACTTGGAGAACCACAATTAGCACAAGTACCTGAATTTGGGGCATTACGGGCCCACTGGTACCTGTAGTTCCACTGCAAAAGCAATATGAAAAAAACGCAGGACACACACACCGTACACAGTATAAGTTTATTAAACATACATGCACTCACACATGTACTCATACTCACCTATGTAGCCCTGTAGCATCTGACCCCTTCTCCAGTAGATTATCCATAGGGTACCTGTGGTAAATAAAAACCATACTCACCTTCTCCATTGCGTGGATCGGTCCAAAGTAGGCATCCATGGTCTTCTTAAAATAAAAAAATTAATAAACATGAGCCACACAACAGATAACAACCACGATGGTTGTTATCTCCCGAATGAAGAACTCAGACGTGGCTTCTGCCTTTGTAGAGCCGTATCTGAGCGTTCATTGGCTGAAAGAGGTCAACCCCTATCTCTCTCAGCCAATGAACAGCTCCCTCCATTGAAGTCAATGGAGAGCTGCAGGGTAACTAAAGTTTATTTTGCGGTTCCCACCATTGACTTTGAATGCGCAGATACGGCTCTACAAAGGCAGAAGCAACGTCTGAGCGCTTCATTCGGGAAGTGACAACCATCGTGGTTTATCGTTTTTTTTTATTTTAAGAAAACCATGGATGCCTACAGTGAGAAGTGGACCACTCCAGGTAATGTAGGTGAGTACGTGTGAGTGTGTATGTATGTACTGTATATATTAAAACTTTAATTTCACGGTGTGTGTGTCTTGTGTTTATTTAACATATATATATTAGTTATTGGCCACACCTCCTTCAGTGACTGCCCACACCCTTTTGTGGGCCTCTATTATTGCGTTCCCCTGTGGGCTCTTCATGCTCTAGTCTGCCACTGATGACCAATGTTACTTGCATTAGGGGGTCTTTTATCTATGAAAGCTGACCCTTTCTAATGATTCACAAGTAGAGGCTAATTGAATAGCAATTGTTTGGGCAATATCTTTAATCTGTGTAAACTAGAATCTTCCACAGTACAGGGATTGAATACTTATGCAAGATGTATTTTTTTTTTTTTTTTTGCTAAAAGACAAAATGCAGACAAATAATGAATTATGAGTTTGGAAATTAACTCTAAGAGCCAACTGGTTCAAAACATAAACACTGTCTGGAACAATCTGTGTAAAGGTGGGTACACACTATAGTGATATATCTGCAGATGATGGTCGTTCATACACACGGAACGACCATCATCTGTATGCTGCAGCAGGTCGGGCCGGGCTGGGGGCGAGTAGGGGGCGTGACTTAATCGCGTAAGGCGTGGCCATGCCCTTTTTGGAAAAAATTGCGATGCGGCACTGTGCGCTGGGGAGGAGGACGCTGTGTGCCCCTCAGCCCGGCGCACAGCCAATGGGGGGCTCGATCAGCATGATCACTCCTCCCCTTTGGCATAGGAGACTGCTCGGGCTGCTGCTTTAGCAGCCTCAGACAGTCTCTCAGTGCAGCCCAGCACACAGCAGCGTGTGCTGGGCTGCTGTGGATGGGGAGCTGTACCGTACCCGGGTAATTAGTAGAGATGAGCGATTCGGATTCTGTGGAATCCAAACCTGCTCCGAACATAGGGGATCCGAGTCCACCCGAACCCTGTTCGGGTGTTCCCCGCCTGACTCGGATCCCCGTTCGGGGCTGAACGGCGGCCTCCTGCTGTCGGATTCTCGCGAGAGAATCCGACGTCAGTGCTCCTCTGGTGTAGGGCAGAACGCTGTGATAGCGGTCTGCCCTACACAGAACAAACACACAGCCGCCAGCGGCAGCTGTGTGTTTGTAATAGCAGCCAATGAGAGTCACACAGACTCTCATTGGCTGCTGCACGGAGGGAGCCGGTTGGAGCTCACTCATGAGCTCTGTCTTCCGGCTTCCCCCGCTGCGGGTGATGGGAGAGACATCACGAGTGACATCTCTCCCAAAGTGCAGAGAGAAGCGGACGGCTGCGGTGACAAGCAGGAGCGGGGATTCAGGTAAGTTTTTTTTTTTTTTTCTGTGTAAGGCGGTGCTACTGGGGGCATACTACAAGGGGCACACTACAAGGGGCATAACTACTGGGGGCACTTATTCAAATGGAGGCATACTACAAGGGGCATAACTACTGGGGGCACTTATTCTAATGGGGGCATACTACAAGGGGCACACTACAATGGGCATAACTACTGGGGGCATACTACAAGGGGCACACTACAAGGGGCATAACTACTGGGGCACTTATTCTAATGGGGGCATACTACAAGGGGCATAACTGGGGGCACTTATTCTAATGGAGGCACACTACAAGGGGCATAACTAATGGGGGCACTTATTCTAATGGAAGCATACTACAAGGGGCATAACTAATTGGGACACCACTGCTGGGGGCATTGTGTAAGGGGCACTATTGCTGTGGGTATTGTATAAGGGGCACTACTACTGTGAGCATTGTATAAGGGGCATTACTACTGTGGGCTTTGTGTATAAGGGGCACTACTGTGGGCATTGTGTAAAAGGGGCACTACTGAGGGTTGTAACATAAATAAGAGACACTACTTTATGGTGTAATGTGAATCGGGCACTATGTGCGGTGTAATGTGAATAAGATTGTGCACTGTGACTCATTGGGCCGTAGTCACCTGTGTGTACAAGTACTGTGACTCTGCTGGCCGTACCCAATTGGGTGGGTGGGAGGGCCCAAGGACCATTCCATCTTGCACAACCTCTCATTTCTGCCACTGCTGTGTGGCAATGTGTCATAGATGTGCTTTATACTGTGGTGTCTGTGCTGCTGCTCTGTCGCTTAGTAACCAGTCAGCTCACTGCAACCTTTGGCCAATAATGGTGAAAACTGTAATTTAAACTGTGAGGTGGTCTAAATTGACTGTAAGTGACTGGAAATTAATGTTATTGAGGTTAATAATACTCTAGGAAGAAAAAAAAGCCCAGTTTATGTGATTTTAGCTTTTTTTGTAAATTTTTGTAAAAAAATCCAAATCCAAATCCAAAGCCAGTCACCGCAGTTTGGCATATCCAAATCCAAAGCCGGACGACGAAGTAGAACCAAATCCAAATCCGGCAAAAATGGTCCGGCGCACATCCCTAGTAATTAGTACCCGCTCGCGGCCCCCCCTCTCGGCGCCCCTGTGTGCAGTACAGCCAATGCGATATGTCTGTGAACGGCGTTGTTCACAGACATATCGTCCGTACACACTGGCCGACGGGGGCCAATATATATCGGCCAGCGTGTACCCAGCATAAGTGTCATTTGTAACACAGTCATATCTGATGACTTTCTTTGGATTGAATATTTATTTGCTATCTACTGTTTAGCTATAGACATACTCACTGTGTAGTGTCTAATCCAAGGGTGCACGTGCTGTGCTAGTCCGAGGGCCGCCTTGGTAGGTCGCACTCATTGAAGGAGCCACAATAAAACTTCCTTTGCTTAAACATATAAAATACAAACAATTTACTAAAGGCCTTGCAGCATCAGTAAAAGTTGTCTATGGAGGCTGAAGTGTGTGTAATGCCGCAAAGCAGGATGTGCTACCACCGGGAGTCTGACCATCTCACGTAGCAACACATTCTCCTTCCCCCTGAAGCAACACAATTCCTCACCTCAGCAGCAACACCCTCACACCCCATTAGCAACCCATCCCCCAGCTCTGCCACGATACTCTCTCCATTTGGCTCCTACTGCTGTACAAACAGATGCAGTCCTGAGGCTCTTAGAGAATAACTGCGCTCCCTGTGACATTAGACTTAGGAAGATTTGGGTTTATTTTTGCTTCAGACATGTAACAATGTGGTTTGCAGGCAAAAGTTTGCTCTAAAGTCCCATACTGGCTCTGACGATAGGGATGAAAATAAGTGATACAACATTTTCTACAATACAAAAGAAACCATTTGTTGTTAGCAGGTAAATAACTCTCCGTAATTCCTTTACTTTTGTTTTAAATGAAAAAACTTTTGCTAACTTCATTGTCTGAACCGTTGGCTTATTCCATAATGCAATGTATCATAACTTGTGGATGGATTGTGGAGATCCATTAAAAGAATGATACTTACAGGAGCTGGGCTAGAAGCTGTGGCTCAGTCTCTCTGTCGGTATAGTATTATTATTAATATCCTTTATTTATATGGCGCCACAAGGGTTCCGCAGCACCTTACACAGTACATAAACAAATGAGCAAACAAGAAAACAGTTATTAACAGTACAAACAATGCAGGACAGATACATGACTAATACATTGCTGCATAACACTGAAGGTGCATACTCACACCGATTTTTTGAACGATTATCAATAACGATATTGTTTATCTTTCAATCGTTGAAAAAATTGTTCACTTTCTGAGTTAAAACGATGAACGATTATCGTTCATGCGCTTTCACGATTGTAGTTTGTAGTTCAGTCAGACTGAACACAGAAAAAAAGAGATTTGCCCCCCAGCACACTGCAGCAAAAACAATACTTAAATCCTACATGATAATAGAGATTGAGGTATTAGTTACACACTTTTGCAAATATATGAATAAGCGCCAGGCCAATCGTCAAGGCTCCTCTATACTGGTGTCTCTAACATTAAGGGGCTAACGTCCGAGAAGCAAGGCACCCCAAAAAAATTCCAGCCAAGGGCCATCCCCAGGGCATCACACGAAAAAGGGAAAAAGATGATAGTGAAGTATAAAGAAAAGATGTGTAAGGATAAATCAATAAGTGTTAATGAAATGATAAAGAATTAAAATGACATAAATAATGTACAAACAAATAGAGAAGTGATAAAGTATTCTATGTGAATTAAGTGGTGATGCCATGAGAAAGGCCCAGTCAGAACCCCCCCCGGGGGCCCCACTCCCAAACGCTCACCCCAAAATAATTATTGCTACATAATGGTAGCACCCACTCTGGGTCATATAATTACAATTGATGTACTGCATGATAACAGTACATATATAAGCTGAGAGCTAACTTACCTTGGAGGTACCCCAAAAAACCTCCACATGGCACTATAAGGATCAGCACATCCTCCTAATGCTGACTCCCTTCATGCCTCTCCAAACTTGCAAAAAAAATGGTAGTGTGCCTGTAAAGGGCGGGGTTTACACTGAACACAGAAAAAAAGAGATTTCCCCCCAGCACACTGCATCAAAAACAATACTTAAATCCTACATGATAATAGAGATTTAGAGGTATTAGTTACACACATTTGCAAATATATGAATAAGCGCCAGGCCAATCGTCAAGGCTCCTCTATACTGGCGTCCCTAACATTAACATTAAGGGGCTCACGTCCGAGAAGCAAGGCACCCCACGTCCGAGAAGCAAGTTCAGTCAGACTGACCAACTCAACGATTTTCAGTAAGGGAATATGCAAAAATCGTTTGTAGTTAAAAAAAAACGTTCATTACATTTAGTAAATGAACGATTTTAGTAAACGATTTTCGTTCATTTTTCCCTTGAAAAAATGAACGAAAATCGTTTACTAAAATAGTTAATTTACTAAATCGTTGTGTGTGTATGCAGCTTTAGATAAGCTGCATGGTGTCAGCAACCAAGGGTGGGGTGCTGTTGTGTATTAAATTATAATTAAGTGAAGGAGAAGCAAAATTGCACCAAGACTCAAGATTTGGGGGCCACAACCAAGGTCCATATAGTACTAGAGCAGTGAGCGGGAGAAGGCTTAGGGGCAATATCGCAATATAATGATTACATTATGGAGGCTGAGAGCTTGGAGGCCAATTCCCCGCAAAGACGCATGCATCCCAGCTAATTTAATTGGCCGCCAGGAAAAATATTTATGAGGGGGAGAAGAGAAATAAATATTACCGGGGTGGCGACCATGTTTGGGGTTCCCACAAGAGGGCTGCAAATAATGAGGGTGAGGGCCGCAGGTTGTTCAAGGCTGATCTAATCCTTTTATCCCCTTTTCTTACAACAACCCTGCCCCCTCCGGTAAAGAGGCAGAACTGTGAGAGTAAAAGAAAGGGCCAACAAAGTGTACAAGTCCCTGCTCATTGGCAAATGAACTGTAACACTGCATATTCCCGTATTAATATCCTTTATGGCTCTGTGCAGGATGCACAGTCACCTGATTGGTTGCATTTTCAGGGCCGGATTAAGGCTAGTGGGGGCCCCACGGCAACTAAATTACGGGGGCCCCTTCAAGCCACACAGAGCTTCCCCATTCCCCCTAAGCCTTCTGTCCTTTTACCCCCAAAGCCTCCGCAGCTGACTTACCTGAGTGACGGCGTGCTGGCGTGACCTCCTCCTGGCAGAGCTGCTCCCTGGTCCTCTCATCGGCATCGCAGACGTAATGTGTCACGTGGGGTGCCGGTGAGAAGACTCGGGAGCCGCTCTGCGCTGTATGCAGCGCCACTGACTGTGCTGCTGCATACATTAACAGCGGATCGCGGCAGTGAGCCTCAATCCGGGAACAGGTGTCACTGGACACCTGTTCTCGGCAGGGTCACACTGACCCTGTGTGGCGGTCCCTCCATGTGTGGGGGCCCAGGGACGACCACCCCTGGCGCCCCCCCTTAATCCGGGCCTGTGCATTGTACTGATAGTGTAACAGGCTGTGCTGATCTGGTCTCGGCCTCCTGAGTGTTAATACTGGGACAGTCTGCTCTCCTGCTAAACCTTTGCAGAGAATAGTAGTTCACTTTCTTATGGAAAATGATTCACTGTCTAAACATGCATACCCGGTATTGCCAGGCCCTTCAGTAAGTATCGGGTGCCAACGTCCTATGCTACGGTCTTGAAATATTTGTCGGTCTTCGAAATGGCAACTTAGGAGATTTGGGATCCATGCAATGAAACTTAAAGGGGGAGATTACAACCCTGACAAAATGCAGAAGATACCATGTTAAGAGTAGATGTTAAGATTAATTCCCCACATTTCACTGAGAAGTTTGAAAGATATTCTGAAGTAAAAACAAAAAGGTTTAAAGACCAATGTGAACATTGTAAATGTCGACTAAATCCCTCTTTTTATTAGTTGTCAAGGGGACCCTGGCCCTCATTCAGAGGCGGTCGGAGGATGCAAGCGGTCGCTCAGAAACTGGGCGGCCGCTAGCATCCTGACCGGCCGCCTCTGTTTCAGTCGTTAGGCTGTGGGTTTACACCCACAGCTCTAACGACCGCTCGGGTGATGGTCGCGATGGTCAGAGACCATTGCGACCATCGGGGCTTACGACGAGACCCTAGGGTAGGGTCTCACTTGTCGTAAGCCCCGGAGAGCTTCTGGCTCTGTCAGAGGAACGCCCATGGGAACGCCTCCGTTTGGGCTGCCACCCCCCCGGCCCACCTTCCAAACGGGGTGAGCTGTCAATCAACATCGACAGCTCACCCCCTTTGGAAAGAGACCCGCTACGACCGGCGCTGTCGGTCGTAGACCATACGGCCGCCTCTGAATAAGGTCCCCTTTGTGTATATTCTGTGTCCTTCGCATACTGCAAAAAGAGCAAATGATGAGACGTCTGTCCTATCAGTCTAATAAAGTTATTATAGAACATTGGAGGGAAGATAAAGGGGCTTATTCATGTATTTATGCTGCATAAATGATCTGTAGAACATCATCTCTTATTGCCGCTATTTGCAGTAATAAGAAATTCAGATCAATCTATCCATAACATTATGCCGGGACCGTGCGTCTGATATGATGCTGCTCTAGCGAGGACTGTGCCCTGTGCTGATTGCAACTGAAAAAGAATAAACTTAGAGGTTTGGACCTGGTGACTTTATTGCTCATGAGCTGGCCGATGGCTGTACATGTACAATAAAGACACCAGTCCAATGCATGGAATCCAGCCTGTCAGGCAGGAATCAGATCATTCTCCAACAGAGGACTAACTTGGGTTTTCGGAGCCCAGGGCAAGTTTAAGATTGGCGCCCCCGGTTCCACACAACATAGAAAAATATATTTGAGCACCTTTGGCGCGCAGCAAAAAAATGGACGTGGTTACACACAGAAGGGGCATGCCCAATGAAAATGGGGTGTGCCAACATGACCCACCACCCATTTCTTGTCACTCTAGGAACATTCCTTTCCATGCCATATGCACCTTACCTATATGGTGGTTTCTCACAATGTGGAACCTCTGAAGAATGTATCTTCTCTGGGAAGATGGTGTCTTCACTATTTATGTAGGTCACATTGTCCGGAAGATGCCTGTTTGTGTAGGAATATTAACAAGGTCATCATCATACAACACCGGTTCAACCAGACTCGTCCCCCCTGTGTAACTTCCTACCCCCTGCGTCTCTCAGCCACACCATCTCTCCCTGCATCATCTCTTAGCCACACCATCTTCTCCCCACCGCGTCATCTTTCAGCCACACCATCACCTTCCCCCTACATTGTCTCTCTGCCACACCATCGCCTCCCCTCCTGCATCATCTCTCAGCACACCATTGCCTCCCCCTGCACCATCTCTTAGCCATACCATCATCTCCCCACCGCATCATCTCTCAGCACACCATCACCTCCCCCCTGCATTGTTTCTCAGCACACCCTCGCCTCCCCCCTGCATTGTCTCTCAGCACACCATCGCCTCTCCCACTGCATCATCTCTCAGCCACACCATCACCTCCCACCCGTGTCTTCTATCAGCCACACCATCTCCCCCCGCGTCATCTCTTAGCACACCATCTCCCCCGCGTCACCTCTTAGCACACCATCAACCCCCATGTTGTCTCAGTCACACCATCATCTCCCCCCTGTGTCATCTCTCAGTCACACCATCGCCTCCCCCCTGCATTGTCTCTCAACCACACCATCATCACCCCCCACGTCATCTCTCAGTCACACATATTGCATGTCTGTGTATTTGATGTCACAGACAGACACACACTGACACAGACACACACTGACACAGATACACACACTGATACAGATACACACTCTGACACAGATACACACTGACACAGACACACGCTGACACAGACACACACTGACACAGATACATGCACTGACACATACACACGCACACACTGAGAAAGCCTACACAGATGCACACACCACAAATGCATCCAGCAGGCTCTACCCTCCACCACACATGAAAAAACTAATACACACCTGCGGTGAGCAGAGGTCCCCCCCTGCGGCAGCTTAGCTACCCCACGCTCCCCCCAATATGCACATGCGGCGAGCGGAGGTCCCCCCTGTGGCAGCTTAGCCACCCCCTGCCCACCCCAATACACACCTGTGGTGAGTTAACTCAGCGGAAAGAGCGCCGAGGAAGGAGGAACCACCCAGCGCAAGCTCTCAGGTCAGGATAGACCTTGGTAAGAAGACTGCCTGGCTGGGAGGGGCTGAGTGCTACCGCTGCAGCTTCCTCTACAGGCAGCCTAGCCAGCATCAGCAGGTACACTTGCCTTCTTATTACAGTGACAGTTGGTCAGGATGCAATGGTGGTTGGTGACGGGCGGTGCGGGTACGATGCCCTGGACATCGGTGCCCCCCTCTGCTGGGCCTGCCACTGTGCCCAGGGCACATGCCCCGCTTGACACCCCCCCAGTTACGCCACTGCTCTCCGGCAATAACTTACCTATAGGTTAGACCTGCTACCACCATCCTCAGATGACTTTAGCAAATACAGAAAAGCTGCACTTCAGTGCTTAATAAAGTGGTTTGGATTGCAGTCCCCATTGAGAACAAGGGAACCAGGTCTCCACTGTCTCCACTGTTGCTTTGCTGAATGCAGGAGATGTATGTGATATATGTGATATCTCTTGCATTAGTAGTTTGTTAAATACCAACCATACTTAATATTGCCTTATCCATGCGGTAAGAGCTACTTACGAATTATTAGATGCTTAATAAATAGGGCACTAATGACAGCTGTAGCCTGCCCCCCCACCCAAAGCCGAGATGATCGGCCTGCTCCCGGAAAAGGTTCATTAAAAGTCGGCAAGTGTGCTGTGAGCCCCTAAATCATTCTGCTGCCTGCAAGAGGAATAGCAATATTAGGCCATCTAGGTGCACTCACACCCCAGCACATGCGGTGACCCGGTCCATCAAACCCAGGGGTGTATCTATAATGGGTGCAGGGTGTGCAGTGCACACTGGGCCTGATTCAGAGGCGCTCGCAAAAAGCGAGCGCTCGCTCTAAATCAGGGCGGGCACTTGGTTTTTTAGATGCGGCCTCTTGGTCGCTCGCATAGCTGTGGGTTACCACCCACAGCTTATGCGAGCAGCCATGATGATGGTCATCGGGCTTGCGATGAGACCCTTGTGGTAGGGTCTCGTGGCCGCAAGCCCCAGAGAGCTTTCGGCTCCAACAGAGTCGGAAACTCTCTCACTGACATCAGTGAGGCCGTCCCACAAACGGCAGGTGTTCGCTTGGGAACGCCTCCGTTTGTGGTGAAGCCCCCAGCCATGCCTACAAAAGGGGTCGAGCTGTCGATCAACATCGACACCCGCCCCTTTTGTAGTGAGTCCCGGAGCGAGCGCTTTTTGCACTTGCTCCGGGGCTCGTGCGCACTGGCCCACCATCGACCCGGTTGCGAGCGCACAGCGCTTGCGACCGGGTCTGAATCAGGCCCCTTGGTCCCTGGGGCCAAGGGGTTCCACACCGCACACCCTGCACCCAGTTATTCAATACAATACTCTCCGGAGTCCCACATTGGTGGTAACAGCGCTGTACAAATCACCGGCAAAATGGTGCGGTGCCATATTCCCAGCGTTTTGCACATGTGCAGTAGGGAAATCACTGGGAAAATGGTGACCTGCGCATACGCAGTAGACTCTGGCACAGCACTAGAGTCTACTAGTGCCCGGAGTCTATTGCTGCACTCAGGGCCTGATTCAGAGCCGCTCGTAAGCGGCCGCTCGTTCGTTCTGACCGATGTTCGCACATCTGCGCATGCATACGGATTTTAATACACATGCGCGAACCAGTCAGTGCGGCCGAAAATCGTTTGTTCGCTATATAGCGAATGCCTGCTATTTTGAGTGACAGAAGGAGGCGTATGTGGGTGGTAACAGGGGAAGGTGCTTGAAAACGGGGGTGTGGAATTAGATTACAGGCGTGCTTAAAGGTCAAAACGGGTGTTTTAAGGGAGTGCATAATTAATACAGCAGCGTCATTGACCACGTCACTTGGTTTTTTTTTACTTCGAACTGCTCGCAAAATAGTGGTTGAAAAAAACAGCCACAAGAATAGCGAGCAGTTCATACGCTGTTCGATGTGCTCGATTAATCTAATAAATAGCGGACATGACGTAGGATGCGAGCGGCCAGGGGGCGTATTTTTCAAAATTACAACCGCAAGTTTTGCTCGCTCGTTCAGACTTAGAGGCGTGAACAGACCGCAATTAGCGAACGGTTCATTTGAATAGCCACCCCTTGTTTTAGAACGAACGACCGCAAATAGGGTAGAGAGGAGAGGGTCCCGTTCGGAAACTGCACACGGGCCCCCGCCTCTCTTAAAATGTCCCTAATCAAACCCCTAGTGTCGTGACATTAGCAAGCAATTGCTCCACAATGGGCCAATTCATTTCTATCAGCAAGATGGAGAGGAAGTCTCACAAGTGCTTTAATTGCTTAAGAGGCTTTGAAAACACAGTCAGCGACTATTGGACAATTTCCAAAGTACTCAGTAATAACCCTCTTTAATTGAAATGCATTTGAATTGAGCAGATAGCTCATAAACGTCAACAGACACGATCCCATGTCGCTGTCAGATAGTAAGGGCAGAGCTGATACCAATGCTGCTGCCAATCCGCAAATCAAAGTCTACTGCAGGAGATAAAGTCACCACGAGCGAGGGCAGAACGAGACTGCAGGAGATAAAGTCACCACGAGCGAGGGCAGAACGATACTGCAGGGGAGCGACGTTGGGAAATCATAGTACATTGCTGTCAACTTACATGTCCACTTCTAGGCCCGTATTCAATTAGGAGCGAAAAGTCCGTGGCCGGACTTTTCGCTGTCATCAGAGGTTTTGCCATCGAAAACTTATCGCGCGCGTCCCCGCTTATCCCCATATTCAATTCCAAATCATCGAAAACGGGACACAGCGAAAACAAAATCGTCGAAAAGTCCTGTCATTTTTGGGGAATCAGCCTGACACCCCCCAAAAGATGCTCTGACATGGAGGTTCACTATGGGTACCCCCCATTAGCCCTGCTAATAAAGCTATTTGGGGTCTTTGAATGATCTCAATAGGCGCTATTTAGCGTCTTTGGGACAGTGGTGAAGAATAGCATTTATAAAAAAAAATGTTGTAAAATAAGTAGTCCCATCAAATTTGGGGTACATGAAAATGGGTGCAAGCATATTTAAAAATCGCTAAAGTCAAGCATTAGAAAGCGCCAAAAACGCACATTCAGCAAACACCCGTAATCCAAAAATCATCTCCCCCATACTTGCAGACCCCCACAAAGGATGTTTCGCTCATTTTTGAATTTGTACCCCCACTTTGAAATTTTTCGCCCAGTTTTTCAAAGTGCTTATTTGGGGTGCCCTTTGTGGGTTTTTTGCGTTTTTTTATGCAGTTAGCGTCAAGGGGCGGGTGTAAAAACGGTTTAAGGTGGTTGCCGCAAGTTTGTACCCCAATTCTGCACTTTTTTCCACCGGGTTTCCATTGGCGAATCTTTTCCGCTGGTCACAAGGCGCAAACTTTTCGCACCGGCAAATAGTCGGACAATTGAATATGGGGATAAGTGCAATCAGCGAAAATTACGTCATTGGCGAAAAAGTTTCGCACTGGTATGACAAACCTGATACACGCTGATCACTATACAGAGGTCACACTGATATCACACACCTGGATACACACTGATCACTATACAGAGGTCACACTGATATCACACACCTGATACACGCTGATCACTATACACAGGTCACACTGATATCACACACCTGATACACACTGATCACTATACACAGGTCACACTGATATCACACACCTGATGCACACTGATCACTATACACAGGTCACACTGATATCACACACCTGGATACACACTGATCACTATACAGAGGTCACATCGATATCACACACCTGATACACACTGATCACTATACACAGGTCACACTGATATCACACACCTGATACACACTGATCACTATACACAGGTCGCACTGATATCACACACCTGGTACACACTGACCACTATATAGAGGTCGCACTGATATCACACACCTGATACACACTGATCACTATACAGAGGTCACACTGATATCACACACCTGATACACACTGATCACTATACAGAGGTCACATTGATATAACACACCTGATACACACTGATCACTATACACAGGTCACACTGATATCACACACCTGATACACACTGATCACTATACACGGGTCACATTGATATCACACACCTGATCACCATACACAGGTCACACTGATATCACACACCTGATACACACTGATCACTATACAGAGGTCACACTGATATCACACACCTGGTACACACTGATCACTATACACAGGTCACACCGATATCTCCCACACACTGATCATTATACAGAGGTCACACTGATATCACACACCTGATACATACTGATCGCTATACAGAGGTCATACTGATATCACACACCTGATAAACACTGATCACTATACAGAGGTCACACTGATATCACACACCTGATATACACTGATCACTATACAGAGGTCACACTGATATCACACACCTGATACACACTGATCACTATACACAGGTCACACTGATATCACACACCTGATACACGCTGATCACTATACAGAGGTCACACTGATATCACACACCTGATACACACTGATCACTATACACAGGTCACACTGATATCACACACATGGATACACACTGATCACTATACAGAGGTCACATAGATATCACACACCTGATACACACTGATCACTATACACAGGTCACACTGATATCACACACCTGGTACACACTGACCACTATATAGAGGTCGCACTGATATCACACACCTGATACACACTGATCACTATACAGAGGTCACATTGATATCACACACCTGATACACACTGATCACTATACAGAGGTCACATTGATATCACACACCTGATACACACTGATCACTATACACAGGTCACACTGATATCACACACCTGATACACACTGATCGCTATACACGGGTCACATTGATATCACACACCTGATACACACTGATCACTATACACAGGTCACACTGATATCACACACCTGGTACACACTGACCACTATATAGAGGTCGCACTGATATCACACACCTGATACACACTGATCACTATACAGAGGTCACATTGATATCACACACCTGATACACACTGATCACTATACAGAGGTCACATTGATATCACACACCTGATATACACTGATCACTATACACAGGTCACACTGATATCACACACCTGATACACACTGATCACTATACACGGGTCACATTGATATCACACACCTGATCACCATACACAGGTCACACTGATATCACACACCTGATACACACTGATCATCACTATACACAGGTCACATTGATATCACACACCTGATACACACTGATCACTATACAGAGGTCACACTGATATCACACACCTGGTACACACTGATCACTATACACAGGTCACACCGATATCACCCACCTGACGCACACTGATCACTATACAGAGGTCACACTGATATCACACACCTGATGCACACTGATCACTATACACAGGTCACACTGATATCACACACCTGATACATACTGATCGCTATACAGAGGTCATACTGATATCACACACCTGATAAACACTGATCACTATACAGAGGTCACACTGATATCACACACCTGATACACACTGATCACTATACAGAGGTCACACTGATATCACACACCTGATACACACTGATCACTATACAGAGGTCACACTGATATCACACACCTGATATACACTGATCACTATACAGAGGTCACATTGATATCACACACCTGATACACACTGATCACTATACACAGGTCACACTGATATCACACACACCTGATAAACACTGATCACTATACAGAGGTCACACTGAGGACCAGGGAGCCGCTGCATCTTGATCTTCAGGCACCACTGTCGGCATCAGCAGCTGGTGCAATTAATGTTTTTTTTTATTTATTGTGAAGCTGTGTGCGTGACATCACAAAAGGCAGAAGAGCCGAGGTGCAAAGAGAAGCAGCACAGCCAGAAGACCCAGAGGAAGACAAATGAATGCAGGGGCTGGAGAGACAGAATGATGGTGGCTGGAGAGACACTAGGGGACTGGAAAGGCAATAGGGAGTTGGCTAGAGAGACACTGTGGGGCTGGAGCTGCAGGAACCTGAAGGAATGAGACAAGAAAGACACATGGGGAGATTATACTGAAAAGAGTGAAGGGTTACTGGCAGGTGGGGCGTTACTGGCAGTTGGGGCGTTACTGGTATTTGGGGCAATACTGGCAAGTGGGGGATTACTGGCAGGTGGGGCGTTACTAGAAGGTGAGAGGTTACTGACAATTGCCCCAACAGTTACTGGCAGGTGGGGGTTACTGGCAGTAGGGGGGTTACTAGCAGGTGAGGGATTACTGGCAGGTGGGGCATTACTGGCAAGTGGGGCATAACTGGCATTTGGGGGGTTACTGGCAGGTGGGGGGTTACTGGCAGGTGGGGGGTTATAACTCTGAAAGGATATCTGGCCCTGGCTCACCTCAGTGGATCACAGGATGCATTGTGATGCCTGTAATAGTCTGGTCATACGAGCAGTGGTATAACTGTAAATTTTGGACCCCCTACAAAAAAATTTTCTGTCGCCCCCCCCCTCTGCATTTTGGTAAAATTATTACTGGGCCATTTATGCGCAATTTGGCCCTCAGTGCAAAAGTAAAAAATGTTCTCTCACCCCCCCCCTAGACAGTTTACAGTATACAGTAGTGCCCCTTATACAGTTCCCAAAGAAGTGGTCCCCTTATGCAGTGCCCCAGGTAGTCATCCCCCTATGCATTGCCCCTTATATAATGTCCTCAGTAGTAGACCCCTTTAAATAGTGACCCCAGTACTAACCCCCCAGCAATGCCCCCAGTAGTAGTGGTCCCACCAGTGCAGTGCCCCCAGTAGTGGTCCCACTAGTGCCTCCAGTAGTGGTCTCACCAGTGCCTCCAGTAGTAGTCCCCCCCAGCAATACCCCCAGTAGTAGTCCCCCCACAAGCAATGTCTCCAGTAGTAGTTCCACCCCAGAAATGTCTCCAGTAGTAGTTCCAACCCCGGAAATGCCCCCAGTAGTAGTCCCCACCAGCAATGCCCCCAGTAGTAGCCCCCCCCCAGCAATGCCCCCAGTAGTAGTCCCCCCCAGCAATGCCCCCAGTAGTAGTCCTCCCTCCCAGCAATGCCCCCAGTAGTAGTAAACAACCCCCCCCAGCAATGCCCCCAGTAGTAGTCCCCCCTCCCAGCAATGCCCCCAGTAGTAGTAGTAAACAACCCCCCCAGCAATGCCCCCAGTAGTAGTCCCCCCTCCCAGCAATGTCCCCAGTAGTAGCAGTAAACAACCTCCCCAGCAATGCCCCCAGTAGTAGTAGTAGTAAACAACCCCCCCCACCCCCCGCCAGACAGACAGACACACACAAAATCCACTTACCTTGATCAAAGCTCCGGCATCGGTTCCTCCGTCCGGCTTCCTCCCGGGCAGGCCCGCTCTGCATGATGGGAGAGACGTCATGACATCTCTACCATCATCACCCACTGCGGGAGCCGGAAGAGCCCGGCTCCAGCAGTGGGCACAAGACAAGCAGCCGATGAGAGTCTGTCTGACTCTCATCGGCTGCTAAAACAAACACACAGCTGCCGGCTGTGTGTTTGTTATACTAGTGTAGTGCGGACAGCACTTATGTGCGGTCCGCACAACCGCCCTGACTGCGTGACTAACAGATGCTAGAGGTCCAGTAGGACCTCTAGCATCTGTCTCCTCCTAGGCGGCGGCCATTTTTGGAGGGCCGTTTTCTGCAGATTCCATGCGGATGGCTAGTCCGCATGGAATCTGCAGCCACCTCGCCCCACAAGCCCCCGCACCCCCAAGCCACCGCGGGGTCTGCGGGGGCTGTAGTTACGCCACTGCATACGAGGCTGATTCTGAGCCCGACGCAGGCATACTGAGACGCCCACTTGCAGCATCTTGCGCAGGTGGATTTCCATCTCGGAACAACTTTACATGCACCAACAACACTTGCACTTGGACTATGGCAGGTGCAGTTTCTCCATCTGAATATGGTCTCCTGTGTTAGCATCTGTGCATCTGTGAATGCAGCCGCAATCAATGACGTGCCCGTGAAATGCCCATGACATGCCTGTCTGCTTAGCAAACCATCCTGTTACCTCCTAGGTATGCCCACTAAATTCCACAGACTCTGAGCAGTAACCATGAGGACGCATACACAGACTTACAACAGCAGCTGTTTACTATGCATACAACATTGCCGCTTTATCCACCTCTGAATCAGGCCTATGATCCTTGACCTTGCACTATGGAGAGCGGAGGGACTGAGGCTGTAATAAGGGACAGGAGGCTGTTTGTAATAAAAAATAAAAAAAATTCCTTGTAAAGCTATTTGCTCCAGTCATTCCCTGCTTCTGAGGAACTGTGCTCAACTGATTCCCTGCTTCTGAGTAACTGTGCTCCACTGATTCCCTGTTTCTGAGTAACTGTGCTCAACTGATTCCCTGCTTCAGAGTAACTGTGCACCACTGATTCCCTGCTTCTGAGTAACTGTGCTCCACTGATTTCCTGCTTCTGAGTAACTGTGCACCACTGATTCCCTGCTTCTGAGTAACTGTGCTCCACTGATTCCCTGCTTCTGAGTAACTGTGCTCCACTGATTCCCTGCTTCTGAGTAACTGTGCTCCAATGATTCCCTGCTTCTGAGTAACTGTGCACCACTGATTCCCTGCTTCAGAGTAACTGTGCTCAACTGATTTCCTGGTTCTGAGTAACTGTGCACCACTGATTTCCTGCTTCTGAGTAACTGTGCACCAATGATTCCCTGCTTCTTAGTAACTGTGCACCACTGATTTCCTGCTTCTGAGTAACTGTGCTCCACTGATTCCCTGCTTCTGAGTAACTGTGCACCAATGATTCTCTGCTTCTGAGTAACTGTGCACCACTGATTTCCTGCTTCTGAGTAACTGTGCTCCACTGATTCCCTGCTTCGGAGTAACTGTGCACCAATGATTCCCTGCTTCTGAGTAACTGTGCACCACTGATTTCCTGCATCTGAGTAACTGTGCACCACTGATTTCCTGCATCTGAGTAACTGTGCTCCAGTCATTCCCTGCTTCTATTTATTAAGTACTGCTAATTTAGGGCCTGATTCAGAGGTGGACACAGTGTCGATGTCGGACACAGTGGAGCGATATTTGGCTACTATGAATGTGACAAAGACGCACTGCGCATGCAATGTGATGGGTGAGGGACGGCGATCGCACCATACATTTTTTCACAAAGTCGGTGACAGGTAATCATTTGGGTAGGTAACGGGGGTGGCTACAAAAAAGCAGGAATATCGGGACCATTTTCTGGGTGTGCCCTAGAGAGCCTCAGAATTCATACGCAGCTGGAGAGGCCCGACGTCTTAAGTGAGACGAGCATTCTGACACACCATAGGGTTGCTCAGATGGTCAATGTGCGACCAATGTGTGACCGATGTAACCGATGTTTTGCCTTTTGTATGTAAGCAGCGGATGTGAGACGCCAGAGGAGGGCATCTCTATGCACAAGACATCAGCATATTTTTGCAGAACCGCTGTGTACGGAATCGCAGCTGCGACGGGATTTGCGTTTCACCTCTGAGCCAGATCCATAGTGTCCGGGTGTGGTATAAGAGATAGACAGTATCAATTACTATTATTATTTTTTTCCTAATCTTCACCCTAACCCTCCCTCCTGGTGCCTAACCATCGGAGTAAGTGCCTAACCCTAACCATGGGGGTAAGTGCCTAACTCTAAATCTAAGATCTAACCCTAAAAAAAAAAAAAATGTGTCGACCATTTTTGTGTCGATCTTTTTCATGTCGAACTTTTGACCCTGTCGATCTTTTGTACCTGTTGAACTTTTTACATGTCTAACTTTAGTGTGTCTGACTTTTGTCTGTGTCGAACTTTTATCCTCGTCTATTAACTGTCTAACATCTGGTGTCTATCTAGACATTGTCTAACTAATTACTGTCTATCTATAGTCCGGAACCCTAGTGTCCAACTCACAACTCACTGGTCCTGATTCAGAGACGGACACTTATGCAATTTTTATGCAGATCGAGCGATTGCTTGCTATTGCATCTGCTTATGTAACGTACTGCGCGTGTGCTTCAATTGCATTGCGATTATGCATGCACAGAGGGATCCATTGCTAAGTGAGAGACAGACTGCCAGCGTTTGGGGGTGGTAATGGGGAGTGGGGCGTGCCTGTCCATTTAAACGCCGTTACATGGGCATGCATAAATTAGCCACTGTGTGTCAGAAGAGCTCCCAAGGCTGCAGCAGGTCAGAACTGCCGCAAGGGTAAGATGTCCGCCGATGTGCTTCGATGTTACCGATGTTTACGTAGGTATGCATAGTCGCACGCAGGTGAGAAGGCAGCAGTGGGCGTCTTTATGCTCAGGTGATCTTTGCTAACATTAGCATATTTTCGCAATTGCGTCGCATGTGAAAACGCAGTTGCGATTGATTAGTGTCCGTCTCTGAATCAGGCCCACTGTCTAATGTGGAGATGGGGATCCGAGGATCAGCAGTCCCTGCGATCCCTATCACTGCTATTTTAGTAGCTGCGAAAGTTAGCACTGCTGAGCCTGACTCGGAAGTGCTAGTGCGCATGCGTAAACCGGGGTTCATGAATGCGCACAAAGCTACTGAAGGCCAGCAATGGGAGTCGAACAGAGGGGATGCGGTTAACTTACCGCCACCCGGAATGCCGGCCGTCGGAATCCTGACGCTGGAAGCCCGACCTGGTACTAAAAATAGATGTCTAAATCCCAACGCCTGTCTTTAGCTAGATGCCGAAATCCCGACAGCCGGCATCCCGAACGAAGGTAAGCGGGGACTGTTAGCTGTTAGCCATGGGGGGGGGGTTAGTTAGTTTTAGGCACCACCGGTGGGACTTAGAGTTAGGCCCCCCCCCTGGGAAGAGTTAGGGTTAGGCTAGGGAAAGAGTGGGTTAGGGTTAGGCACCACTGGGGGGAGGTCAGGGTCAGGCACCCCCCGGGAGGGTTAGATTTAGGGTGCGGGAAGGGGGGGTTAGACACTACCAGGGGGGACTTAGTGTTAGGCACCACCGAGGGGAGGTTAGGGTTAGGCACCAGTAAGGGAGGGTTAGGGTACTTACTAGCCCCAGTGGGGATCTCCACTCTTCGGGCTCCCAGTGTCGGTATTACCTCCGCTGGGAACACACACAATTTTAATTTTCACCTACTTTTGTGGAAATGAAGGTATAATGAATATATAACTCCTATATCAGTAGTTTTGTAAAAACACATTATCAGAAGGGGCGACACATACTAAGATCCTGAATTTGTGTGGTTTGAGTCCTGGTTGTAGTAACAGTCTGAGAAAGCTGCACCATCCATTGTAACATTAGAGAGGCGTGTGGCATGCGTGGCGTGCAAATTGTCTCTCTGTGTTTATTATAACAATTCATTGCCATTATCAGGATGTGTGAGGACTAGGGACCTGATTCAGACCCTCTCGCTAGATGCGTTCGCTCGCACCCAGCATATGCAAATTTGTGAAGGCAGGTGATCGCACGGCAAGGCATTAGCACGCCCACTATGTTTTGGCGTGCGATCGCTCTGTATATGCAGACGCCCACCAGCCTGTCTTAAGACGCCCACTTGCGCAACGTCATCTCTAGGAAGTGCATGCAACCATCGGTACATCGGGTAACATCAGATGCGATCGCAGCGCTTATGGTTGACCATACCCTGCCGCAAGCACTTCAGTGTAAAATCCAGCTAGCTGACATGTTCTATGACGCTGCCTCTTAAATATGCACGCCTCTGAAACGGCGTTAAGACGCTCAGGCACGTCTGCGTTCGCACCTCCACTCCCCCGTTTCTATGGGCCAGCCTGTCACCACCCACAAACGGCTTCTCCTGTCACTCACTCTGCTGGGCTGTCTATGCGCAGCGAGCGATCGCTTCCCAATCTCTCGCAGTGGTTCGCACACGCTCACTGCGATGCGTACGCATGCGCACAATGCAAAAATCGGCCAGCTACGAGCGAACGCATCCTAGCGAGCGGATCTCAATCAGGTCCTAGGTTCTATAGTATTGTGTACAGTGCGATCACAGATCCCTCGCTCGCCCAGTAAAACCAGCCCAGCACAGTGAGTAACAGGAGAGGCCGTTTGTGGGTGGTGACAGGGGCAGGCCAGTAAAAACTGGGGGTTGGAGATGCGAACGCAGGCGTGCCCGAGTGTTTCAACGCCGTTTTAGAGGCGTGCATAATTAACAGGCAGCATCATAGTACACGTCACCAGCCATTTTTTTCCTCAGTTTTACTCGCAATGCTTGCGGTAAAAAAAAAGCTACCACAAGCACTGCGTTCACATCCGATAGTGGTCGATGTACCAATGTTTTCATAGACTTCCAGGAGATGACGCGGGGCAGTGGGCATCTCTGCATACGCTAAGGGGAGTCTGCATATACAAAGTGAACGCTCGTACAGGTACGATGGGCTTGCTTATGTCTTGGCGAGCGATCGCTCCCTGCCGCGTCACTTTCAAATATTTGCATACGTACCATGCGAGCGTACGCTCATAGCGACCGGGTCTGAATCAGGCCCAGTATGTTATATCTGCAGTTATTACATGGGGGAGCAATGGCAAAAAATGATCCTTTTTTTTTTTTTTTTAAACATTGAATAATTGATGCTTGTGAGTTCCATACATTTAACAACTTTAGGCCCTCATATCCTTATTGATCTATTTACGGAGGCGTCATGCAGCAATTTTAAAAGTAACCGTTATAACATTGTGAGAGGTTATACAGATTTTGTCAAAGTGCAACATTCCACATTTTATCCTAATTTTAAAAGAGACCCAGCAAGCATCTATAGATAAAGGGCGGCCAGAACATCCGGGCAGAGATTTGGTACAATAAGTGTCTGTGGTCCTGTTAGTAACAGAAGGTCAAGGATCAAACAGGGTAGAAGATTCTGAAGCAGTAAGATAAAGGGCAGACTAGAGGGGGCCAAGCGTTATCCGTCTAATACTCTGTTTAAGTCCGTCCCGCAGGCTCTTGGAGGGACTCGCTCTCCTTGCTGCTGTGACATGACAACCTGGATATGTTTCTGAAAATAATGGCAGCAGCTGAGGAAACTGTAACCCTGGAAGCAGCTGGCCTGTTATCCTCAGCGTCCCCTCACCCCACTGCTACTTCGTATTTAACACTCCTGCTCCTTACAAGGGGTTATTTGAGCTCCTTAGTAAAGGGGGGGAGGTAGTATCTACCTCAGAGTTTAAATATATAACAGGGTCATTCATTCATCAGCTTTCCAAGCAGGGACCTTGCAGAAAGTTTAAGATTCCACCAAGGTCCACTGTTATGTGCGTAAAGTCACGGTACAAGGAGGCTTCTGGGAAAAAGCTGGTCCTGCTCTGAGAGTAGGTGTGACTGATACTTGTCAGGGGCACATCTATAATGGGTGCAGGGTGTGACGGGCACACAGGTCCCTGGGTCCAGGGGGGCCCCGCACCGCACACCCTGCACCCATATTTTTAACACTTACCTCTCCGGAGTCCCACGTCGGCAGTATCAGCGCTGTAGAAATCACCTGGAAAATGGCTGCCGCAGCATTCTCCCGGCGTTTTTTGCGCATGCGCAGTAGGGAAAACACTGGGAAAATGGCTGCTGCGCATGTGCAGTAGACTCCGGGCACAGACTAGTGCCTAGTGTCTACTGCTACTGCTGCGGTACTGTGCTAGTGCACAGCCGGCCACCAGAGAGAGAGGAGGGGGCCCCGGATGGGGAATCGGTATGAAATTCCCAGCAGCGGAAGCCCGACAGTGCTGGAAATCCCGAACGTGGATAGGTAAGTATTCTCTAACCTAACCTAACCCCCCTAACCCTCCTTAGGGGTGCCTAACCCTAATCTCCCGCCCAAGTGCCTAACCCTAAGCCCCCCTCTAAGTGCCTAACCCTAACCACCCCCTTCCCCGCTGCCTAAACCTAAGTCCCCCGGGGGGGTGCCTAACCGTAAGTCCCTCCCGGGGGTGCCTAACCCTAACCCTCCCTCCCCCTAGCCTAACTCTCCCGGGGGGCTGCCTAACCCTAAGTCCCCCCCGGGTGGCCTAAACCTAACCCTCCCCCCTGCGGCTGTCCGCTCGCGGCGCCCAGCATCACTACAATTGGGATGCTGGGCGCCGGTCTCCCGGCGTCGGGGAAATGCCGGGTGTCTACATCTAGATGCCCGGCATTTCACCCTCGCCGGAATATGACAGTCGGGTATTAAGGCAGCTGGCTTCCCAATTGCATACCCCGGATGGAGACTGCACACAGGCCCCCTATTACTTTGGCTATTCATCTCTATGGTAAGGATTCATGTAGGTTTACATATATACATGACTGATCCGCTCCAGGAGTTTTAACTTTTTTGTTTCTACATTCTATAGACTAATAGGGGGTGATAGTGTTGGATGCAACCAGTGACCTGTGCCATCACGCCCCGCCCCCTGTGCATGTGATGTCACACAACAAGCACCGGGGAGACGGGTGCGAAGCGCGTCCTAGGCTGTAAACAGGTGACGTTGTGGCAGTGAGTGTGCCGCTCCCTCGTTCTTGCGCCATGAGGGACAGACCGCAAAACACCTCTCATTATGGCCCTGCACGCAACTTTACTTTGCGGATGGATTTTGCAAACGCAACCATGAGCACGCATCTCAGCCGTATCTCTTGTGTCTGAATGGGGCGGAACTGTGTGGCAACCGGGTGTTCACATGTAGGCTAAATCTGATTTCGGACAGATCTCGTGCATTAGGTATAGGACTGGCGCAAAAGCTCGCTGATATTGATGGAGGTGGCGTCCACAAGTGTGTGGTTGGCAGCAGTGTGGCTGCGTCGAACCCTGCATGCCGATGAATGTACACATTATTTCCGTGTACGCAGAGCGGCCGACTTGCATGCAACAAATCGGCCCGAAAATGTACATTTCATGGTATGTCCTAATTTTGCATTGCTTGAGAAATGATTAAATATTTATAATGATCTAAGTCTTGGGAGTTGCTCCTAAGACGCTGTCATTTCTCTAAATTGGGCAGTGGTGCAAGTAAGGAGGTACGAGCCAGTACGGCGCACCATTAGGAAATTAGCAGCTAATACGCCGTACCCGTCTTACCATAGCAGTATCTGAGCCGCAGAGCGAGTCACAGCGTTCTGCGGCGTGACGGGCACTATGAGTGACTGAGCGCAGCCCAACAGCTCTTAGAGCGCTTGGCTTGCCCCCAAAATGATGAGTAACAGGGGCATGTCATGTAGACCCCTCCCCCGTGATGCGTGACCATGCCTGTGACGCAACAACACAGATTCATTTCTTGCAGGAAGTGCAATTATCACCTTATACAATTCCATCATTCAAAACTTCTTGATTATATTTCCGTAGACTTTCTTCCATTTTACTAATTTTCCGATTTATATTTGTATTGCTCATTCTGATTACTACTAGACAGTGATTATTTTTAGAACTCACACTGAGAACAAGAAACTTTGCTTGATTTTAGCAGGACAGTCGCATTTTTCGGGCAGTGTCCCGCTGTCCCAACCTACCAGTGGTGCCAGTAAAGCTGAATGGAGGCTGCGCGCGTGTGTGTGCGGTGTCCATTCAAAGCAGGAAGGAGGCTATGGGCAGCCCAGCAGCTACCGGAATGCTGAACCTACCCCCAGCGTGACGTCAAAACGGGGGAGTGACATGCGGTCATGTCCCCAAAGCGCCATACTTCACGGAGCATGGCCTAGTGGGAATAAGGCTACGCTCCGCCTTTGGCACTCGCAGGGACCTCGGGACCGAATATGTTGGGTTGACGCAGTTCAACGATTATCAGAGATCTACTCACGCTTCACGTTTCTTTCACGTTGTCGCAAGTGATTGACAGGCAGGGAGCGTACATGTGGGGGGCAACGAGAGATGATGACACAAACGCAGGAGCGTCGTAACTGTTTTTGGGGCCTGCCACTGCGATCCCGTACACAAAAAATGGCTACGGCGACTCAGTTCCATCAAGCCTTTCTGCGCAACCATAAAATTACTCAGAACTCCTATAATCAACTGATCTGCGAGTGAGCTGCGTCTGTGAAGGCAGTCAGCTGTGTTTGCAAAGCCACCAGCAGGCGTCTCAACACAAATCCTGGCAGTTGCGACATTTGCATAATTTTTGTACAGCCGCCGCATACAAATTTGCAGCAGCGCTGGTATTAGCGACCATCTCTGGAACAGGCCCTATGTGCGCTGTTTACTGTATTTCTAGAACATCTTCATCATCAATTTTTTGTGTGGCGCTCCAGATTCTGATGCACCCGACAAAGTCAGAAGTGATCAATATACAGGGGTCAGCACAGGCATGGTGTAGAGGCCTTTCCATTGGTCCATAAACCACCTGAGCTTTTAATCTAACAGGGAGATGTACTAAGCCTTGGCGAGAGATATAGTGGGGAGTGATACAGTACCAACCAATCAGCACCTAACATGGCAGTTAGAAGCTGATTGGTTGGTATTTTACCTCTCTCAACTTTATCGCTCTCCAAAGCTTGATACATCTCCCCAGGTGCGTAATTAGGTATTTGAAGGCCCTAAGCAAAAGTGTGTAAGGATCCCTATGTACCATCCAATGGTGAAAAATGTATATAACACATGTAACTTTGACAAGGAAGATGAGCCCTTTCTAAACTCTAGGTATACTTGCCTACCCTCCCGGGAGCCTCCCGAAAATTGTGAGCCACTCCTGGCCCCCCGGAAAGGCCGGCTGCCGCCCACCCCTCCGCGGTATCCTGAGAAACCCCTGCAGCAGGGGGGGGTTTCAAGCTGAATCATGTCATTTTAGCACGCCCCCTGCCTGTAATATCGCCATTGGCATTGCGTGGTTCCGCCCCACCCACAAATGACAGTAAGCTCTCCGGCCCCGCCCCTTGTGCCGGTCACACCCCCTGCCATGCTGATCTGGCTGCTCCCTCCTGGAAGGGGCAGCCATAATATCGGTAACCATGGCTCTAGGCCACATAGCAGCTCCACCCCTTGCACCTATTGTAGTTACGCCCATGCACCTCCCCCGCCCAGATGTTTATCACAGATTTGCAGATTATATGTAGCATGGCCATTTCTAAGCACCAGGCACAAGGATTTCATGTCCTTAGTCTCAAACACATTGCCTGTATCTTTATTCATTATAGTGTCGTAGCCGCATATTTAACATACTTACATTTCTGTGCAGCATAGTTGGTGTAATGGTTAGCATTGCTGTCTCACACCACTGAGGTCTTGGGTCTGATTCCCACCAAGGCCCTAACTGGTTGAGTCTGTATGTTATCCGTGGGTTTCCCCATGGGCATGGGCTGATGTGATAATAATACTCTCTGTAAAGTGCTGCAGAATATATGAGCGCTATTATGAATAACTGTTAATAAATAATAAAATAACTCCAAAACTGTTAGGGGATTTTTTTTCTTTACTATACCTTTTTTTATTTGTGTCACGTGACTCGTGCTCCCATCCCCCACACACAAACCAGGGGTACCCCAAGGAAGCAACTTTCCCAAGATGAAATGCTGCAGCTATGAGGGCGAGATATAATCTAATATGAATACTAATATAACAAAAACTCCCAGGTCACTTTACCATGCCTGTCCTTAGTTGCACCCAATACAGTATTTTCATTCAACCCAAAATAAATTGCTTCCATATAAGGGCCTGTTTACAAATAGACGTTGTTCCTACACTTACCTGTTATGTAGTTTGTATGTAAGGGCTCGTATAGCAGTGTAGAAGTGCATTGTTTTAACTACAACCCACAAGGCTGCTTTTGGATCTTTTACTACATTTTGTAATCCATTAATTATAACAGGAAAAGAACATTCAAATCAAATTACATTAATATCATTTATTTATTTAGTGCCACCATAAAGTTACATTTGCACAATGCACATAAAATAACACATTAAGATATTTACACAAGTAAAGCATTTTAGGGTGCAGTGCAAAAGCCAAGTTGTAACCAGAGCCACCGTTAGAAATGCTGGGCCTGGTACAAAGGACCTCATTCAGAGCCGCTCGCAAAATGCGAGCGCTCACTCTGAATGAGGGCGGCCGCTTCTCTGTAATGAGCCGGCCTCCTGGCCGCTTGCTAGGCTGTGGGTGACCACCCGCAGCTTTAGTGAGCGGCCAGGTTGATGGTCATGATGGTCAAGACCATCGCGACCATCGGGGCTTGCGACGAGACCCTTGTGGTAGGGTCTCGTCTGCCGCAAGCCCCAGTGAGCTTTCGGCTCTAATAGAGCCGGAAGCTCACCACTAACATCACTCGTGATGTCAGTGGGGCCGCCCCCAAATGGTAATGCCTCTGTTTGGCCAGCCACCCCCCCACCCCGCCTACAAAACGGTGCGAGCTGTCAATCACCATCGACAGCCGCCCCTTTTGTAGTGAGCCCCGGAGCGAGAGAATTTCTCTCTCACTCCGGGGCTTGTGCACACGCAGTGCGGCCGCAGCGCGTCATGCGCAGGTCCTCACCATCGACCCATTTGCGAGCGCTCAGCGCTTGTGAGCGGGTCTGAATGAGACCCAAAGTGTGTGCTGGGGAGTATCAGCGAAACTACAGCCAGCACAGTCCACGTGGATGCTATAAGGCCCGGTGCTAAGCCCTTCAGTAGCAGAATGGAAAGGCCACTACACCATGCCTGTGCTGACCCCTGTATATTCTCAGAAGGTGCAGGTGGTGGCCTTAGTGGGGGAAGGACCAGCATCACCAGGGAACTCAGTGCCACTTCCTTGGCTAAGAGGACAATCCGGTGCATTCGTGCACAAAATAACTATATTTCATGTGTGCATATTTTGGGCATACTTACCAACTTTTATCCTCAGTCCTCCAGGAGGTATGAGGAGGGTCAGGCCAAGGTAGGAGGGTTTGGGTGTGATGCTACAAATCACATAATTGCAGTCTCTCTCTCCCCCCATGACACAATGCTGCAAATTGCGGCAATGAATTGCGGAGGAGAGGCCCTTGATGATGCAATTCACATCATGAAGCCCCCTTTCCTCATCCTCTTCACGGGAGAAGTGGCTGGGATGTGGGAGAGTAGGGATGGCCATTGACCATCGATAGTTATCATCCATGGTTAACCATCAATGATCAACGGTTTTGTCATCAATGGCGGAGATCCAGTGGTTCTCCGCCATCGATGTCACAGGGCCATGCGAAGGTTTTTTTCCCTTAAGTGCCGGGAAACTCCCTGACATGACCCACGAAGCCCCGCCCCCACTCCATGATTGGCCTACTGCCTGGTAATTATTAAAGCAGGGATGACCATTAGTGGATAAAACCAGGGCCAGATGAGGCTTGTGGGGGCCCTGGGGCAACTAAGTTGTTGGGGCACTCTCCAATAAAATTGACACCCCACAGCCCCCCCCTTGTATCCTTCACTGTGCCTCCCCCAATATGCCCCACAGTGCCCCCTTTTGCTAAACAGCAACGCCACCCCTCTCCCCCCGTGTACTCATGTACTCACCTCCCATGGAATCCAGCTCTTCTGTGTTCTGCATGCACAGTCACGGTGCATACAGGGCATACCGGCTCCTTAGTGAGTCCCCTCATCGGCGTCACGGACATGAAGTGTCACATGATGCTGTCGAGGTGACTCGGGAGCCGCTATGCGCTGTTTGCATACAGAACACAGAGCCACTGCAGCCCCCAATTCGGGAACAGGTGCCGCAGGACAACTGTTCTTGGGTATTACAGGGTCAGACAGACCCTGTGTCAGGGCC
Organism: Taudactylus pleione; assembly: GCA_031769625.1. Classification (NCBI taxonomy): domain Eukaryota; kingdom Metazoa; phylum Chordata; class Amphibia; order Anura; family Myobatrachidae; genus Taudactylus; species Taudactylus pleione. The sequence continues at coordinate 2,904,329 of JAUIMM010000146.1, read as the reverse complement.
ACTCAAAGTATGGGGGCCACGGCTGGGGCATTTTCTAGAGAGAAGGGGGCCTGTGTGCAGTCTCCGACACGGGCCCCCTCCTCTCTGTCCGGCGGCCGGCAGTGAGCGCACTGTGCTGTGCTCGGCCAGCGCTGGAGTTATAGACTCTGGGCACTAGAGTGCGCCCAGAGTCTATACAGGATGCGCCGGTCACCGGGAAAATGGCCGTTGCCACAATACTGCACACATGCAGCATTTAGCTCCTCTAGATGAGACCAGTATTACCCGTATTATCGCATCACCAGTGACCACCACAGTTACCCTGCATCACTGTATATACTACTGTTACTGCTGTTAACCCTCTGTGTTAATGCTGTTACCAATAAACATGCAAGCCTGGTTAAGGACTCTCTGTGTGGACTAACCTCCATTTCACACGTTCCTCCAATAGGTTATAGCAATAGAAAATTGTCAAATATAAACTTGTTGTTTACAGACACCTGATTTTGGCTCAAACCAGTTAGATGAGTGGGAGAAAATATTTATGGATGAATGAATGCATGCACATATTTCAATAGCCCATACATTTCAATGTGGTTACTATATGTAGCAGACATGCTGAAAGCACCATTGAAATAAATGGATCTGTTGAAATGAATGGGAAAAGCTCAGCTCAATAAATTAATAAAAAAAATAAAATAAACATCTCAACCAGCCCCAGCAGGAGGCAGCTTGGACGGGTTTCCACTATCATAGCAAACATGCTGGGCAACACAAGGCTGGTTCCTCTAAGGATGAGGGCAAGAAAGAATGTGTCACTACCACCCAGAGGCCACCAGCCCTGAGACGATGGTCATGATAATGAGAAGGACTGGGACTCACAGAGTGGTAACTTTGCCATCTAGCGCTCCCAGTATAAAGGTTCCCTAAAACGGATGTGGATTTAAAGATCTACAGTAAAAAGGTAGACAATGTCTAGATAGACACCAGATGTTAGACAGTCAGTAGTTAGACAGGGACAAAAGGTCGACACACTAAAGGTCGGCAAGTAAGAAGGTCGACAGGTACAAATAGTCGACAGGGTCAAACATTCGACATGTAAATGGTCGACACATGTTGGTTTTTTTCTAACCCTAATCTTCACCCTAACCCTCCCATTGGTGCCTAACCTTCCCTCCTGGTGCCTCACTAACCGTCGGGGTAGGTGCCTGACCCTAACCATCTCTTCTAGTGCCTAACCATAACCCTCCGGTAAGTTCCTAACCCTAAACCTTAAAAAAAAAAAAAAAAATCATGTGTCTACCATTTTGTGTCCACCATTTTCATATCGACCTTTTGACCCTGTCGACCATTAGTACCAGTCGACCTTCTTACATGTCGACCTTTAGTCCCTGTCGACCTATTGACTTTTGTTGTCTATCTAGACATTGTCAACCTTTTTACTGTAGATCTTTAGACCGGATCCCCCTAAAACTGGGTACACACACTAGGTGATATGTCGTCCGATCCCGGGGATCAGAGCGACATATAGGGTACATCGTCTACTGTGTACCCATGAAATGCACGCTCCCGCAGGTCGCTAGCGACATCACCAAAGATGCCGTGCTGCAGAATGCAACATGACACGTAGCCCCCCGCACCAGGCCTGGTATCTTCAAGTATGTATGCACTTGTGGCGTGTAGGGTCCCGTCGCCAGCGATGTTGTGCTGGGTGCACCACGTGTAGTGTGTACCCAGCTTAAGACCTTTCCCATGGGAGTCTGACATTAGGGAAACCCTAGATAAAGAAGATTGGGCGATAATATATGCCAGTGTGGCATCTAGCTCCATCTGTGTACGCATAAAAGAAAATACATACAAACTCTATTCCCTTTTAACTTTAAGTTTTTTTCTTTTACCACTAAATGTTCCGGATGCCATCCGTCACCAACACAAATTAGTCAGACATGTGATGTCAGCAGAAACATGTGCCATTGCGGCTGCTTGGAAAAATACTGAAATCCCCTCCATAGGAGAGACCATAGCCAAGATTTGTCAGGTTTACTCCATGGAATATAGCACTGGTATCTTACATGATTCCTCTAAAAGTTTTACTAAAATGTGGGATCCTTGGACCTCACACTTTCAGGTTCCTGCAACTGCCAGGAGTGAAGGCCAAATGCCCGTATCCCGGAAGTGAGGTACTATCATCTGCCAAGACAGCAGACGGGACAGTGCGCAGTGCAGAGGGATAGCGCCAAGCCGCATATCCTAAAGGAAGACTCTGCCATCTGCTAAAAACCACCAGTGATTGACCCGTCTGGACCCTAATAGAAGATGCGACACCCACATATCCGGACCACCGAGAGGTCCACATTTCATCTAATTTTCTATCTATAAAGTGGGGAAACTTAATTTTAGTACGACCTAGACAGCAATTAGGTATTGTTCATATAAAACACAAACAACTAACCATTTTGCGCAGGTGACGATAAAACCTACTCCATAAAAATTCAATTTTGTTCGATTTAGGATTTCTGGCAATTTTGCATTCAATTTTGATCATCAGAGATCTACTAAATTCAAAATCGAATATAAAGGCAAATCCCCTTCAAAATTGAATATATTCAAAACATAGGTACTTTTATATAGACGAACATAGGATCCCCTGATTTACTAATATTCGATTTAAAAATCGAACACAACCTCCACAGAATAATACACTAATGTCTGAGAGGCGATTTGAGCTTCTAAACCGCATTCTCTTCCCTAAACCTTCACTATGATGCCTATAAAAGTCGAGAGGGCAAACTTTATGCTGATGTTTTTGCAACTGAGCAATTATTGGTAAATCGCGCATGCATGTTATTTGCACTGCGCATGCGCCAAAGTGTAATAGTGAAGCCGCTCCCAGCGCTTTCCTTTACGTAGAGGGATTGACCGGCACCATTTTTGGATGTTGACGGGTGAGTGGTGGCAAAAATGCAGACGTGTTGTGGCTGTTTTTGGGGCGTAATGCTGGGTGCCTCCAGCGTCTCTGTTCAGGCCGCCATGCTGCGTGGCCATTGATTTAACTGAGCTGGCAATTATCAAAGGATGGGCGTGTGCGTTAGGAATGTGTGTGCTGCGTGGGGGAGGGGGGGGTCCAGGGGTTACGGCCAGCTGGGAGACTTGCCTATTTTTCCAGTGCCACACAATTTTCGGAAGCCTCCCGGCCGCTCCGGGGGAGTAGCAAAATGTTGACATTCACATTCAGAATGTCGACATGGGATGTCAATATGTACAGTATGTATCTACTTCCACTTCTAACACATCCCTCTGCCTCACCCAACACCTCACCCTCAGTTCCATCTCTGCTGTCTCTGGAGAGGACGTTTTATACACTCATCCTCTTCCACCTCTACCTGTTCCCTTACTCTGGTGACCTATCAGCTCCCCCTATCCCTCCCCATTCATTGCATTTTATAGAGTTGACAACAACTCACTCTAGCCTGTTACCCAAGTCTTCTACCTTGGCATCACCTTAAACTACTCTTTTAGCTTTAGCCCCCATATGCAGTCCCTCTACCTATCCTGACACCTCCATCTTTGTAACATTGTGAAAATACGTCCTTTCCTGACACAGGATATGGCCAAAACTCTGATCCACTCCCTCATCATCTCTCGCCTTAATTGCTGCAACCTCCAGTGATCTGGCCTTCTACACTACTGGTCCTCCACCTCTAATTCTGTCTACTGGCTCACCATCTTTGCCAGTATCCAATTCAAACTCTTCACCCTCACCTTCAAAGCCTTAACCCGCTACTTCTCCCCACAGATATCTGACCTTGTTTCGAGATACATTCCCGCTCACAGTCTCTTATCTTACGGCCACCAGATAGCCACCTCACACTCCCGCATTCCAGGACATCTTATGTGCTGCTCCCCACCTGAGGCATTTCCTAATCCACCAAACCAGCATCTCCTCCAACCTTCATGTGGTCCTACCACCCTCCCTGTCTGCTTCTCCCCCTCACTAGACTGTAAGCTCTCACAAGCAGGGCCCTCTGAACCTCACGTGTCTACCCATTTACACAGTGTCCATCCTTTGTGCTACCTCTAACTGTATGATCAATATATGATTTGTATGGTCTGCACATGCTCCTCACTGTATGATTATACCTGCTCTGAGAACTTCCACACATTTTGTCGTGACATACTGTATAATAACTGTTCTCACATTACTAAGGCCATGACTCTTTTATTTTATTTGTATGTTTTTTCTAGGGATGAGCGGGTTTGGATTTACTCGGTTCTCAAAACGGCATTTTATTGGCTATCGGCTATCACGTGCTTTGGATAACCAATAAAATATATCCGAACTTGCGGTAAAGTGGCGATAAGAACTGAGTAAATCCGAACCCACTCATCCCTAGTTTTTTCTTTTTTTCCTTGCCTATCTGGCACTGCAGAACTTATTAATAAAGTTTTCTTATGATAATGCTTAGTATATATTGTAATGTTATGACAGCAGTTATTAGAGGCACAATATGTGGGACAATAATAATTTAGAAAGCTGTCATACTTTTGAGGATGGTTAACAGGAGAAATCATATATCAGTATGCCTCCAATAATAATGGATGTATGCCAAATATTCCCTCACTTAGGTCAGAGACCTATAAGCGTTGCCTTCTAGAATGTGATGGAGCAGGAGTGGGACCCATTCCTTTTTGGAGGAAAATAATTAATTTGAGTTCTAGAACCACTAGACACACCTGGTTAATGGAGACAGGGGTATGAGCCAGTCTCTAGATTCTTCTCTGGCCAGATATGGGCCTCAAGTATACCTTTTTTTTTTTTCTTTTGTGAAAGAGCCAGATTATTGGCCAATGTTGACAGCTACAAATGAAACATCAGTACGGGTGGTGTCACATGATCTCTTTTCCAGTGATAAAACTCATTGCCTATGATAAATGGTGCTCCAGCCAATCAGCTCCCAACTGTCATTTTTCAAACAGGTGACAGTTGGGAGCTGATTGGCTGGGGCACCATTATCATACGCAACAAGATTTATCGCTTGTTGTGAATTATAAAACTCGTTGATAAATGAGGCTTATAGACTGGAAACTCGCTGATGCCTACAAGTCACAGGCTATAACATTTACCCCTCAGTCTTATCCCATTTTATGCCTCATCCACCATAACCCATTTTCTACTTTGTTCATGTTTCCACTAGTCTATAACTCTGTTATTTTCATGCAGGTTGGAATCTATGGATAGGCCAAGAATTAGAATATTCCATTTGCCTCTGTACGATGGACAGATCCCACCTGATCCCAGTGAATTTAGGGCCTGATTCAGCACGGATCGCACGGCTGCGTTCGCATGCACCCGCTAGCTGCAACAATATGCTAATGAATGCAATCGCACGGCAACCGCAGCACTATACCAAGACGTCCATCACTGTATAAAGCCGTCCACTTCCCATGACATGCATCCGCAAGTCAGCGAAGACATCGGTAACATCTGAACCATTCGCACAGTTGTGGTTGACCTGACCCTAGCTCACAGACTGCTAAACTTCCTGTCGCCATCTAGACCTCTGGCAGCGTATGCAATCGCAGGGGCTTAATTATGCACGCCCCTGTAACGGCATTCAAACGCACAGGCATGCCTGCGTTCTGCCGACCACTCCCCCTCTCCACCCCTAAACGGTCACATCATGTCAATCACTATGGGGCATATTCAATTGGGCTCGAGGTTTAGCGAGGAAAAACCCTTACGCCCAATTTTGGATTACTGTGGGCATGCGCGCTCCCGATAACCGCGGTATCCAATTAAAAAAAGTGGTTGCGGGGTTTTCAGCTCTGAAAACCCTGCGCCACATACATTTTTTTTAAAATTCTGCACTTACATGCCCGGGAGTCTCCAGAGGCCTTCCCTCTATCTTCTCACTGGATATAGATATAGTTCTCCCAGCGCCCATTTCGGGGGGGCACGTAGACACTGGGGGGCCACACACACACCGGGGGTCACACACACACACACACACAACACTCATACACACACACACTAACAAACACTCACACACACTGACATACCATACATGCCGACATTTTACTCCCTCCTTCCTGGAGGGAGCTGTCGGGCTTTCTCGGCGGGGGGCGGGTTGCGGCGAAAAGGGGGCATGGCCCGGCGGTGACGAGCATTTTGGGGCAGAGCGTGGGGGCGTGGCATCGCGATCGCATCATCGCGGCTCCACCCCCTCTTCACAATGCCGTTATTAATGGCATTGTGCGGCAGGGGCGGGCCGCGATGACGCGATTCAGCGCGAATCACGTCACCGGCCCCTCCGCTGACGGGATTTTAATAGTAAGTGCAGGGGGGGGGACGGGTCTCTGGTGCCCGAGAGGCTTGCCTGCCTTCCCGGGAGGTCGGGAGCGGCACCCGATTTTCGGGAGGCTCCTGACCAAATCGGAAGGGTAGGCAAGTATGTGACATACTCACCCTGCTGCAGAAGAGCCAGCTTCTGACGCTGGATGTAGAAGACAGCACTGCAGAAGGTAAATAATTATGGACTAATTAAGCTAATTGGAAACTTCCAATTGCTTAATTAGTCCCCAGGGGGGTGCCGCCGGGGTGCCAGAGCAAGTCCTGCTGATTTATCCTAAACTTAACGATTTTAGGAAAAATCACACTTGCTCTGGAGGTGCGAGAAAACAAATCTCCCGGCACTCAAAAAAAAAACAAAAAACCTGCACCTAACTAAATAGCGAAAATCCTGCACCTGGAAAACCTCACAAGTGCAGTATTTTTGATTTTCTCGCCCCCAATTTTCCCCTATGAGATGGGACTGCGTGCTCACTACGACCACTTACCGATCACATCGGTCAGTTCACACACGCGCACTCCGATGCATGCGCATGCACAGAGCACAAACATCGACCAGCTGTGTGCGAACGCAGCCGCGCAAACCAACCTGAATAATGCCCTTAGTTAGGGTGAGCCTGATGAGCAGCACCTTCATGTATAAATGTGCCCCCTGCTTAGGAGGGAAATAGCTGAAATACAAGGCGTGGCGTGTATCCCTTTGTCCCTCTTCCCCCCATCTCATCGTGTTTCTATGCAGTGAGAGGCGCACGAGGCTGCACAAATACACTCAGCATGTTTTATACACAAATGATTGGTGTTTATTGTATCATAGTGTATAGGGAATAATGGGGGGTTTTAAATTAACTTAAAACATAAAATAAAAAAAAGGATAAATGATAAATAATAAGTGATGCCCAATGTGCAGAATTATTACAAATGTCCCCATCCCAGTGGCCGTTGGTTTTTTACTTCCTCATTTTTTTAAGGAATTTTGGCTTTTTTAGTTTCAGCGCTTTCTTGGGCATTTTGGGCACCATTTTTTTCACGTTGATCTTTTGAACAGATTCTTCGCGATCTTGGGCATCTTTGGTTTCCTCTCCTTCCTCTGGCTTCTGCTCTTCTGCGTCCGTTTCTCGGTGCCGGCTCTGTGATGTTCATGTGCTATGGACCATGAAAGAAATGGTGACATAATGTTAGTGCGGAACAGCAAAACCATGGGATATTCCAGACTTAGATATGGAAGCGCTGATCAAACAGGTCTGGTTTCCTCACATGTAATATAAGGCACTGCTCTCATATCTATTCATATAAAATAGCAAAATGTTTTCTCTGTGTTACTGATTTGGTGACACTGTGAGTTCTACTTAAGAGTTGGACACAAGTCCATGTGCAGCGTGTAAGCGTATGCTGTCCTGCAATGCGCATGTGCAGAAATACGCCACTGTATTAGATTGGGCTACAAATGAGACTTGTGCCCCCCCCCCCCCTTGGGCCTGGAGTGGGGGGATCAGGCATAACCTCAGTACAGTAGGGTGTGCACATGTAAATGTAATACTCGCCCTGGTGGTGCTAGGCGGTACTGCATGCTGTATGAGCTATCTTGCCTGGCAGATCTGTAAATCATAGACACAGAAATAAAGGATAGAAAAACAAATCCTCACTCCATTACTCTGCATCAGGCCCTGTCTTGTAGGGGAGAGCGCAGACAGATGCCCACACCTACACACCAACAGATGGCCAGCCCAATGCTAATATTGTAAGCACGGTATGGCACTACAGGTATCAGCATGCACTGACATAAACACACTGATAGAATAAATGTTCTTTATTTTGTTTTTTTATAAAACATTAGACTGTAAGCTCCAATGCTGCAGGCACTGATGTGAATGGTTGTATAGAGCAATAACTGGGGGCGCCCAAGATGGCTGCCTTACCCTCTGCGATACCGCACATCGCTTTCTGTCCTATTGGGAGAAATTAGTTATGTAAATAAATAATTTTACAGTATTATTACTGACTATTGCAATGAAACACGTGGGCACTGCAAGTGATGGGCCCCTTAGTATAAGGAATACCTGGCAGTGCCCACTTTCTATAGGAAAGACATCATTATTATTACCTGGTTTAGATATCTGGCGACTCAGGAATGCCTCTATATCTTCTTCCGAGGTTTGACGTCCGGTCAGGTGTTTAGTCAGGTGATCAGTCAGGTGATCCGTCAGCTGGTCAGTCAGCTCTTCAGACCGATTGCTCAAACACTCTCTTAGGGATTTGAAGCTGAATAGTAAAAATAATGAGGCGCTGTCAGATGATAACAGCGCACACAGCACGGCCCAGAGACTGGTTCCCCCAGTTTACCCATCACTGAGTCATAATCTTATTCCCAGCATCTTTGTGTCCATCTACCTTATTCAGTGTCCTTCTGAAGTTCTGTAACTCCAATAATGACACCTTCACTTAAGGCAGAGGTTCCCAAATGCGGTCCTTGAGGCACCCTAACAGTTCAGGTTTTAGAGATATCCATGGTTTAGCACAGATGGTTAAACCAAATTGACCGAGATACTAATTTAGTCACCTGTGGTCAGGCATGGATATCTAGTGGTCATTCTAGCACCTGTCACAACTCGTGTCGTTCTTCTTTCCTGCCTAGAGTGTCGCTTTCTGCTCTGGTGCATCAGTCACCTACTGACATTGGAGGCAGCCATTTTGTGGGTTACACCAATATTCACGGGAATGCAGCCGATCAATTCATTGGGTACCAATGATATCAACGAGGCACCTCATGACCAATATTCACAAGGCAATGGTTCCTGTTGAATTATTAGGCTGCATCCTTATGAATATTGGTTAAATCTGCAAAATGGTTTCCTCCATCGTGTGTATGCAGCAAGTGCACTTCAAGAACAGTAGATATTTGAGGTTAGAGCGCCTATAAAATGTAATATAATGTGTATAGAATGTTAGTAACTTACCAGGCACGACAGAAAATACATGCTCCTGCCAGTATTGCAATGCACAAGAGGCCTGTGCCAGCCACCACCATCTTAGCCACGAAACCCCGTCCTGGTATAACTGTTCAGGAAAGAAAGAGAGATGAGAGAAGCACGTAGGGAGACTGCGATTTGTGCGAGGTGCCTACATATACTGTGATACTGCAGCTGATATCTGGCAATTGGGCTGGTACCGTAGCATGTGGCGCCTGCAAACAGCTGAGGTGCCCGATAATGAGCCTATCGGGAAGATGGACACTGTGCACATAATAACTGCTGTCGGCCTATCACATGTGGTTATTTATGACCAGGCTAAGAATGGAGGAATCTTGTCTAATTCAGAAACGGAACAATAATCCTGTCACAGCCCCGTGTAAGAGACAGTGACATGTACAGGCCTGTGCGTGCCGCCTGCAGAGAGGTTCTGTCTGCCTGAGGTGGCTTCTCTTACACACACTACCATCCATATGGGAACTATGTGCACTTTAGGGGCTAATAATGTAATTTCCAGCCCCCCAGGTACTAAATACCATTAATTTAGGCTTTTACATCAAGTGAATTGGGTCAGGGGATAAAATAAAATAATGACTGTACTTGAATCCCAATTAAAGCTCCTCTTTTCTCTCAGATGTTCCCTGGTAGCCTCTGCCGATCCTTTAAAATAAACAGAAATACAATACAATATATATATATATATCTTGGCACGTGTCTTTATTAAGAAAATATGTCCCACTATGGGGCATGCTAATGAAAACTTGCTGCCAGCCCCCCAAAATTAAGTTTCCCTTACTGCGCATGCACAAAACACGGGGAAAATGGCTGAGGCGGCCATTTTCTAGACCTTTATGCAACGCTGCTACATCTGACCCGAGACTTTGGAGAGGTATTTAAAATATGGGTGTGGGGTGTGCAGTGTGCACCACATACCCTGCACCCATTATAGATACGCCCCTGCCCAGAAAATATATTGTATATATTCAGCATATAATGACATTCAAATTGCTGTGTAGGTGGCTTATTACAGTATTGGCTATTTCGGTGATGACCAGGGCCGGACTGGCATTACTCAGCCGCCTCAGGCATACTGACCCAGGGCAGTAATAGTAACATACTGCTTATTAGGGCCAGTCTCGGTGGTTTTGTATATACGTTAGCCGCCTTGTGCAGCTGCAGTGGAACTGAATGCCCATATATGTTCATTGGTTTCTGTATTTCCTGCAAATCTAAACTTGTGTATTGTGGTCATGATTTGTCCCTCTGCAAAAAGCGCTAAATAAATACTATTATTATTATTGTCATTTTTATTATTATTATCAGTGGCGGATTTTACCTATAGGCCGTAGTGCTGCAGCCTCCTCAGTATAATCCACCACTGCAGTGACATCACAATGGAAGCGCTCCCTGCTGATCACATGCTGTACAGGCCGTCCCCTGCTATTACACCAGCCCTACCCGGCTTCTAGGGACCGCAGCCAATGCAGTGACATCACAATGTAAACGCTCCCTGCTGATCACATACTGTACAGGCCGTCCCCTGCTATTACACCAGCCCTACCCAGCTTCTAGGGACCGCAGCCAATGCAGTGACATCACAATGGAAGCGCTCCCTGCTGATCACATGCTGTACAGGCCATCCCCTGCTATTACACCAGCCCTACCCAGCTTCTAGGGACCGCAGCCAATGCAGTGACATCACAATGGAAGCGCTCCCTGCTGATCACATGCTGTACAGGCCATCCCCTGCTATTACACCAGCCCTACCCAGCTTCTGGGGACCGCAGCCACTGCAGTGACATCACAATGTAAACGCTCCCTGCTGATCACATGCTGTACAGGCCGTCCCCTGCTATTACACCAGTCCTGCCCAGCTTCTGGGGATCGCAGCCAATGCAGTGACATCACAATGGAAACACTCCCTGCTAATCACATGCTGTACAGGCCGTCCCCTGCTATTACACCAGCCCTACCCGGCTTCTAGGGACCGCAGCCAATGCAGTGACAACACAATGGAAGAGCTCCCTGCTGATCACATGCTGTACAGGCCGTCCCCTGCTATTACACCACCCCTACCCAGCTTCTAGGGACCGCAGCCAATGCAGTGACATCACAATGGAAGCGCTCCATGCTAATCACATGCTGTACAGGCCGTCCCCTGCTATTACACCAGCCCTACCCGGCTTCTAGGGACGCAGCCAATGCAGTCCCTTGAAGTCAACTTGCTGAGTTGTGTGCCTACGCAGGATTGTGATCCCGTGCATGCGCATATATATCCCTCTCGGCAAATATTGATAAGACACAGTTGATGATTATTATATTTGGATATTGTTAATAAAAAAAATAAAAATAAATTAAAGTTTAAAAAATCGCAGCAATGCACCCACATAACAAATATTATATATAACAATATATATATATCATAAGCGACTGCTGTATGTTGTATTCATATTTTACTCTATTTTAATAATTAAACATAATTTCAATACTAATACATTAGAAAAATATGACAGGAATAAAGTATTATTGATGCTTTTGCTCTGGCAATGACATAATAGGATGGTGTACGCAGAACAGGAATTACAGCGGTACTTGTATCACCGCAACATGCAGCGTGGGTGGGTAAACGCTTTGATAAATAGGGCTGATTTAATCTGCAATAGGGCTCTCCTATGATAAATAGTTATCCTATATGAATTAGTTTACCAATCCTTACTACTAGAAAATCATACAAATAATTCTCCATTACCTTCTGTTCTGTAGATAGGACGGCCTTCAGTCTCTGCGGTGATCAATATCACCAAAATAATAAACTTTAACAGCATAATTGCTATCAATTCGCTCTGTGACCCCTCCCCTCCAGATAACCACGCCTTCCCTTCCTGTTATCAGAGTCACACCACACAGCAGCAGCAATTTATTACCCCCCTAGTGTCTGTGATGTCATAATGACACCTATGACCTGCTGCAGGTGGCCAGCTAGCTGGGATTAGGCCCAATAGGTTTAAATGGTGTATTAAAATTGCTGACAAAGCTGATAATATGTTTCACATCCATTTACTAAATTTAAGTTTAGTACAGTCAATGCATGGTTTAATTTATTATATTAACGATTTGTAAAAAATATATCAACATCTAACTGATATATCTAGATGACATCTCATCATAGGGACAAGAGATATACAGGCTACTTTAACATAATGATAAGAAATATTAATATAATACAGATTTCTCTATAAATAATGATAGTAGCACATATTCGGGTATGCTTGCTAAGGAAATCATTTGATATCATCTAACAATTTATTTACCAAATCCAGTGGCAGAAATGTTTTCCTTAGGGCAGATACTGTAGTTTTGCCCCTACACTATTAATAAATTATACGAATCACTTACATTAATAAATGATACCTAAGGACAACGAATGCTCCATACTAAGGGGTCTATTTACTAAGCAGTGTTAGGAGTGAAAAGTGATAAGGTGCCAGCCAATCAGCTCCCAACTGTCATCTCACAGGCTGTTTGAAAAATGACAGTTGGGAGCTGATTGGCTGGCACCTTATCACTTATCACTCTGTCTCCTAACACTGCTTAGTAACTAGACCCCTCAGTAAATGACATAGGGAGGCTAGAATCCTGCTACAGATCTAGTAAGAATTAACTTGGCCCCTGGCACATAATAATGTTAATGTGTCACACCGCTCACTATAAGTTTGTATTGCAATAATATAATGTACCTGTCTAAAATTAGTGTTTGTTATATACTACCAGTAGCACCATCATACCTATGTCTGCCAGAGCATTCTGAAACTTGGAGAACTACAAATGACAGTATGCCTTGGCAGCTATGGTATGCAAGAACCAGGGCTGAATTAAGATTTGTGGGGGCCCTGCAGCAACTACTGTAAGTTGTTGGGCCTTCTTCAAAAGAGTTGACACCCTGCCACTATGCCCCTTGCCTTGCTCCACAGTACACTCCTTAAATTCCACGCTGCACACCCCCAATATGACCCACAGTGCAACCTACATGCCACATGGCACCCCCCAGTATGCACCAAAGTCCCCCCACCTGTGCCCCTAAGTACTCATCTCCTGTGGCCAGTTCCTCTTGAATGGTTCTGGCTCTGTGCTCTGCATACACATTGTATACAGCGCAGAGCATCTGTCCTCATGTGACATTGTTGAGAGGACTCAGGAACCGCTCTTCATTTTATGCACAGACTGTACCTGCAGAAGACAAAGCTGCTCATTGAAGGATTTCTAGAGTAAGGGTATCCAAAGGTTAGATTTTGGAACAAGAATAACAAAATATATATTGCAATAAAGTGCGCTGTGTTGGAGGTATCCTGGACTCATCCCTCTACTTCAAAACACATATACAGAACCTCTCGCAGTCCTGTCGTTTCCATCTCAAATATACAGTATTTCCAAGATCAGATCCTATCTCACCCAGGATGCTACTAAAACCCTCATACACTCACTGGTTATCTCCAGATTGGACTACTGTAACCTCCTCCTATCTGGACTCCCCAATTCCCATCTCTCTCCTCTCCAGTCTGTCCTCAATGCTGCTGCCCGGTTCATCTTCCTCTCCAAACGCTCTACATCTGCCTCCCTTCTCCTACAAGCTCTCCACTGGCTCCCCTTCCCCTTTAGAACCCAATTCAAGGTTCTCACACTCGCTTACAAAGCCCTCACCCAATTTTTTCCCATTTACATCTCTGATCTCATCTCCCTTCACACTCCTGACCGGCTCTCTTTATTCATCTAATGCATGCCACCTCTCATGCCAACTGATTAATTGCTCACACTCCCGCCTCCAAGATTTTGCCCGCGCTGCTCCACACCTTTGGAACTCTCTCCCTCTCCCCATCAGACTCTCCACCTCTCTACAATCATTCAAATGGGCTCTCAAGACCCACTACTTCATCAAAGCCTACCAGCTGTCATCCTAACTCGCTGCTACATGCTCATTCCTCCCTGTCTACCCCATCTGTGTAACACCTGTTTGTCTGCCAATCCCTTTTAGGATGTAAGCTCTTACGAGCAGGGCCCTCTACCCTCTTGTGCTTCTCCTTACATTACTTTCATCTACTTTTTACTCACCACTAGGGCACCTAACACTTGGTTGCTTATGCTCAGCTGTTTATGTGGGTGTTATGGTTGCTAATGTAGCAATTTATATTATCCATGTCCTTGTCCTGTATTGTATTGTATTGTATCTGTAAGACACTGATCACCTATTTGTTTATGTACTTTGTAAGGTGCTGCAGAACACTTGTGGCGCCATATAAATAAATTATAATAATATATAATAATTATAATAAGAAACATACATTTTGTAGATTATTTGATTCCTTATCTATGTATTATATAAACACACCATTACCATCCCACCAAGATCCCCTCACAATACACTAACAATACTCTTCGTTTATGGTGGTAACTCAGGCACATATACTGCTCTCTCCTGGTGTAACCCAGGCACATATACTACTATTCTCTCCTGGTGTAACCCAGGCACATATACTACTGTTCTCTTTGGTGTAACCCAGGCACATATACTACTGTTCTCTCCTGGTGTAACCCAGGCACATGCACTACTGTTCTCTCCTGGTGTAACCCAGGCACATATACTACTGTTCTCTCCTGGTGTAACCCAGGCACATACACTACTGTTCTCTCCTGGTGTAACCCAGGCACATATACTACTATTCTCTCCTGGTGTAACCCAGGCACATATACTACTGTTCTTTCCTGGTGTATCCCAGGCACATATACTACTGTTCTCTCCTGGTGTAACCCAGGCACATATCCTACTGTTCTCTCCTGGTGTAACCCAGGCATATATACTACTGTTCTCTCCTGGTGTAACCCAGGCACATATACTACTGTTCTTTTTGGTGTAACCCAGGCACATATACTACTGTTCTCTCCTGGTGTAACCCAGGCACATATACTACTGTTCTCTCCTGGTGTAACCCAGGCACATATACTACTGTTCTCTCCTGGTGTAACCCAGGCACATATACTACTGTTCTCTCCTGGTGTAACCCAGGCACATATACTACTGTGCTCTCCTGGTGTAACCCAGACACATATACTACTGTTATCTCCTGGTGTAACCCAGGCACATATACTACTGTGCTCTCCTGGTGTAACCCAGGCACATATACTACTGTTCTCTCCTGGTGTAACCCAGGCACATATACTACTGTTCTCTCCTGGTGTAACCCAGGCACATATACTAATGTTCTCTCCTTGTGTATCCCAGGCACACATACTACTGTTCTCTCCTGGTGTATCCCAGGCACACATACTACTGTTCTCCCCTGGTGTAACCCAGGCACACATACTACTGTTCTCCCCTGGTGTAACCCAGGCACACATACTACTGTTCTCTCCTGATGTAACCCAGGCACATATAATACTGTTCTCTCCTGGTGTAACCCAGGCACACATACTACTGTTCTCTCCTGATGTAACCCAGGCACATATACTACTGTTCTCTCCTGGTGTAACCCAGGCACATATACTACTGTTCTCTCCTGGTGTAACCCAGGCACATATACTAATGTTCTCTCCTTGTGTATCCCAGGCACACATACTACTGTTCTCTCCTGGTGTATCCCAGGCACACATACTACTGTTCTCCCCTGGTGTAACCCAGGCACACATACTACTGTTCTCCCCTGGTGTAACCCAGGCACACATACTACTGTTCTCTCCTGATGTAACCCAGGCACATATAATACTGTTCTCTCCTGGTGTAACCCAGGCACACATACTACTGTTCTCTCCTGATGTAACCCAGGCACATATAATACTGTTCTCTCCTGGTGTAACCCAGGCACATATACTACTGTTCTCTCCTGGTGTAACCCAGGCACATATACTACTGTTCTCTCCTGGTGTAACCCAGGCACATATACTACTGCTCTCTCCTGGTGTAACCCAGGCACATATACTACTGTTCTCTCCTGGTGTAACCCAGGCACACATACTACTGTTCTCTCCTGGTGTAACCCAGGCACACATACTACTGTTCTCTCCTGATGTAACCCAGGCACATACACTACTGTTCTCTCCTGGTGTAACCCAGGCACATATACTACTGTTCTCTCCTGGTGTAACCCAGGCACATATACTACTGTTCTTTCCTGGTGTATCCCAGGCACATATACTACTGTTCTCTCCTGGTGTAACCCAGGCATATATACTACTGTTCTCTCCTGGTGTAACCCAGGCACATATACTACTGTTCTTTTTGGTGTAACCCAGGCACATATACTACTGTTCTCTCCTGGTGTAACCCAGGCACATATACTACTGTTCTCTCCTGGTGTAACCCAGGCACATATACTACTGTTCTCTCCTGGTGTAACCCAGGCACATATACTACTGTTCTCTCCTGGTGTAACCCAGGCACATATACTACTGTGCTCTCCTGGTGTAACCCAGGCACATATACTACTGTTCTCTCCTGGTGTAACCCAGGCACATATACTACTGTGCTCTCCTGGTGTAACCCAGGCACATATACTACTGTTCTCTCCTGGTGTAACCCAGGCACATATACTACTGTTCTCTCCTGGTGTAACCCAGGCACAGATACTACTGTTCTCTCCTGGTGTATCCCAGGCACACATACTACTGTTCTCCCCTGGTGTAACCCAGGCACACATACTACTGTTCTCCCCTGGTGTAACCCAGGCACACATACTACTGTTCTCTCCTGATGTAACCCAGGCACATATAATACTGTTCTCTCCTGGTGTAACCCAGGCACACATACTACTGTTCTCTCCTGATGTAACCCAGGCACATATACTACTGTTCTCTCCTGGTGTAACCCAGGCACATATACTACTGTTCTCTCCTGGTGTAACCCAGGCACATATACTAATGTTCTCTCCTTGTGTATCCCAGGCACACATACTACTGTTCTCTCCTGGTGTATCCCAGGCACACATACTACTGTTCTCCCCTGGTGTAACCCAGGCACACATACTACTGTTCTCCCCTGGTGTAACCCAGGCACACATACTACTGTTCTCTCCTGATGTAACCCAGGCACATATAATACTGTTCTCTCCTGGTGTAACCCAGGCACACATACTACTGTTCTCTCCTGATGTAACCCAGGCACATATACTACTGTTCTTTCCTGGTGTATCCCAGGCACATATACTACTGTTCTCTCCTGGTGTAACCCAGGCACATATCCTACTGTTCTCTCCTGGTGTAACCCAGGCATATATACTACTGTTCTCTCCTGGTGTAACCCAGGCACATATACTACTGTTCTTTTTGGTGTAACCCAGGCACATATACTACTGTTCTCTCCTGGTGTAACCCAGGCACATATACTACTGTTCTCTCCTGGTGTAACCCAGGCACATATACTACTGTTCTCTCCTGGTGTAACCCAGGCACATATACTACTGTTCTCTCCTGGTGTAACCCAGGCACATATACTACTGTTCTCTCCTGGTGTAACCCAGGCACATATACTACTGTGCTCTCCTGGTGTAACCCAGGCACATATACTACTGTTCTCTCCTGGTGTAACCCAGGCACATATACTACTGTGCTCTCCTGGTGTAACCCAGGCACATATACTACTGTTCTCTCCTGGTGTAACCCAGGCACATATACTACTGTTCTCTCCTGGTGTAACCCAGGCACATATACTAATGTTCTCTCCTGGTGTATCCCAGGCACACATACTACTGTTCTCTCCTGGTGTATCCCAGGCACACATACTACTGTTCTCCCCTGGTGTAACCCAGGCACACATACTACTGTTCTCCCCTGGTGTAACCCAGGCACACATACTACTGTTCTCTCCTGGTGTAACCCAGGCACATATAATACTGTTCTCTCCTGGTGTAACCCAGGCACATATACTACTGTTCTCTCCTGGTGTAACCCAGGCACATATACTACTGTTCTCTCCTGGTGTAACCCAGGCACATATACTACTGTGCTCTCCTGGTGTAACCCAGGCACATATACTACTGTGCTCTCCTGGTGTAACCCAGGCACATATACTACTGTTCTCTCCTGGTGTAACCCAGGCACACATACTACTGTTCTCTCCTGGTGTATCCCAGGCACACATACTACTGTTCTCCCCTGGTGTAACCCAGGCACACATACTACTGTTCTCCCCTGGTGTAACCCAGGCACACATACTACTGTTCTCTCCTGATGTAACCCAGGCACATATAATACTGTTCTCTCCTGGTGTAACCCAGGCACATATACTACTGTTCTCTCCTGGTGTAACCCAGGCACATATACTACTGTTCTCTCCTGGTGTAACCCAAGCACATATACTACTGCTCTCTCCTGGTGTAACCCAGGCACATATACTACTGTTCTCTCCTAGTGTAACCCAGGCACATATACTACTGTTCTCTCCTGGTGTAACCCAGGCACATATATCTCTCCTGATGTAACCCAGGCACATATACTACTGTTCTCTCCTGGTGTAACCCAGGCACATATACTACTGTTCTCTCCTGGTGTAACCCAGGCACATATACTACTGTTCTCTCCTGGTGTAACCCAGGCACACATACTACTGTTCTCTCCTGGTGTAACCCAGGCACACATACTACTGTTCTCTCCTGGTGTAACCCAGGCACATATACTACTGTTCTCTCCTGGTGTAACCCACGCACATATAATACTGTTCTCTCCTGGTGTAACCCAAGCACATATACTACTGTTCTCTCCTGGTGTAACCCAGGCACATATACTACTGTTCTCTCCTGGTGTAACCCAGGCACATATACTACTGTTCTCTCCTGGTGTATCCCAGGCACATATACTACTGTTCTTTCCTGGTGTATCCCAGGCACATATACTACTGTTCTCTCCTGGTGTAACCCAGGCACATATACTACTGCTCTCTCCTGGTGTAACCCAGGCACATATACTACTGCTCTCTCCTGGTGTATCCCAGGCACATATACTACTGCTCTCTCCTGGTGTAACCCAGGCACATATACTACTGTTCTCTCCTGGTGTAACCCAGGCACATATACTACTGTGCTCTCCTGGTGTAACCCAGGCACATATACTACTGTGCTCTCCTGGTGTAACCCAGGCACATATACTACTGTTCTCTCCTGGTGTAACCCAGGCACATATACTACTGTTCTCTCCTGGTGTAACCCAGGCACATATACTAATGTTCTCTCCTGGTGTATCCCAGGCACACATACTACTGTTCTCTCCTGGTGTATCCCAGGCACACATACTACTGTTCTCCCCTGGTGTAACCCAGGCACACATACTACTGTTCTCCCCTGGTGTAACCCAGGCACACATACTACTGTTCTCTCCTGATGTAACCCAGGCACATATAATACTGTTCTCTCCTGGTGTAACCCAGGCACATATACTACTGTTCTCTCCTGGTGTAACCCAGGCACATATACTACTGTTCTCTCCTGGTGTAACCCAAGCACATATACTACTGCTCTCTCCTGGTGTAACCCAGGCACATATACTACTGTTCTCTCCTAGTGTAACCCAGGCACATATACTACTGTTCTCTCCTGGTGTAACCCAGGCACATATATCTCTCCTGATGTAACCCAGGCACATATACTACTGTTCTCTCCTGGTGTAACCCAGGCACATATACTACTGTTCTCTCCTGGTGTAACCCAGGCACACATACTACTGTTCTCTCCTGGTGTAACCCAGGCACACATACTACTGTTCTCTCCTGGTGTAACCCAGGCACACATACTACTGTTCTCTCCTGGTGTAACCCAGGCACATATACTACTGTTCTCTCCTGGTGTAACCCACGCACATATAATACTGTTCTCTCCTGGTGTAACCCAAGCACATATACTACTGTTCTCTCCTGGTGTAACCCAGGCACATATACTACTGTTCTCTCCTGGTGTAACCCAGGCACATATACTGTTCTCTCCTGGTGTATCCCAGGCACATATACTACTGTTCTTTCCTGGTGTATCCCAGGCACATATACTACTGTTCTCTCCTGGTGTAACCCAGGCACATATACTACTGTTCTCTCCTGGTGTAACCCAGGCACATATACTACTGTTCTCTCCTGGTGTAACCCAGGCACATATATCTCTCCTGATGTAACCCAGGCACATATACTACTGTTCTCTCCTGGTGTAACCCAGGCACATATACTACTGTTCTCTCCTGGTGTAACCCAGGCACATATACTACTGTTCTCTCCTGGTGTAACCCAGGCACACATACTACTGTTCTCTCCTGGTGTAACCCAGGCACACATGCTACTGTTCTCTCCTGGTGTAACCCAGGCACATATACTACTGTTCTCTCCTGGTGTAACCCACGCACATATAATACTGTTCTCTCCTGGTGTAACCCAAGCACATATACTACTGTTCTCTCCTGGTGTAACCCAGGCACATATACTACTGTTCTCTCCTGGTGTAACCCAGGCACATATACTACTGTTCTCTCCTGGTGTATCCCAGGCACATATACTACTGTTCTTTCCTGGTGTATCCCAGGCACATATACTACTGTTCTCTCCTGGTGTAACCCAGGCACATATACTACTGTTCTCTCCTGGTGTAACCCAGGCACATATACTACTGCTCTCTCCTGGTGTATCCCAGGCACATATACTACTGTTCTCTCCTGGTGTAACCCAGGCACATATACTACTGCTCTCTCCTGGTGTAACCCAGGCACATATACTACTGTTCTCTCCTAGTGTAACCCAGGCACATATACTACTGTTCTCTCCTGGTGTAACCCAGGCACATATACTAATGTTCTCTCCTTGTGTATCCCAGGCACATATACTATTGTTCTCTCCTGGTGTAACCCAAGCACATATACTACTGCTCTCTCCTGGTGTAACGCTGGCACATATACTAATGTTCTCTCCTGGTGTATCCCAAGCACATATACTACTGTTCTCTCCTGGTGTAACCCAGGCACACATATCTATCCTGATGTAACCCAGGCATATATACTACTGTTCTCTCCTGGTGTAACCCAGGCACATATACTACTGTTCTCTCCTGGTGTAACCCAGGCACATATACTACTGTTCTCTCCTGGTGTAACCCAGGCACATATACTACTGTTCTCTCCTGGTGTAACCCAGGCACATATACTACAGTTCTCTCCTGGCGTAACTCAGGCACATATACTACTGCTCTCTCCTGGCGTAACCCAGGCACATATACTACTGTTCTCTCCTGGTGTAACCCAGGCACATATACTACTGTTCTCTCCTGGCGTAACCCAGGCACATATACTACTGTTCTCTCCTGGTGTAACCCAGGCACATACACTACTGCTCTCTCCTGGTATAACCCAGGCACATATACTACTGTACTCTGCTGGTGTAATCCAGGCACATATACTACTGATCTCTCTATATAGAATCTAAAGGGGAGATAGACTAAGCCTTGGAGAGAGAAAAAGTACCAACCAATCAGCTCCTGTAACTTTACAGGCTGTGTTTTGAAATATGACATCTAGCAAACTGATTGGTTGATACTTTATTTCTCTCTCTACTTTATCTCTCTTCAAGGCTTAGTACACCTACCCCTAAATAAGGCTACATTTTTGTCCAGCTCTGCATGCTAATCATAATGCTCCTTTTTTGCGGAGTGCATTTACTGTAACTCTTGTAATTTAAATATAAGAGAAAAATAAGAAAGTTCTGTATGTTAGTACATTAGGCCTGATTCAGAGATGTACACAAACCCGATGATCATGATGGTTGAGATGGTGGCACAAGAAATAGATTGAGGACGGGGCTAGAGTTAGGCACTAGAGAGGAAGGTTAGGGTTAGGCTGTTGAGAAGGAGGGGTCTAGAGTTAGGTACTAGAGAGGAAGGTTAGGCTGTTGAGAAGGAGGGGGGTAGAGTTAGGTACTAGTGGAAGGTTAGGGTTATTCTGCTGAGAAGGGGGTAGGGTTAGGTACTAGTGGAAGGTTAGGGTTAGGCTGCTGAAAATGGGGTAGGGTTAGGTATTAGAGAGGAAGGTTAGGGTTAGGCTGCTGAGAAGGGGGTAGGGTTAGGTACTAGAGAGGAAGGTTAGGGTTAGGCTGTTTTGAAGGGGTAGGGTTAGGTACTAGAGAGGAAGGTTAGGGTTAGGCTGTTGAGAAGGGGTAGGGTTAGGTACTAGAGAGGAAGGTTAGAGTTAGGCTGTTGAGGGAGGGTAGGGTTATGCACGAGGGATATGGTAGGGATTAGGGATAGGAGAGAAAAACTCACCAGAATGCTGCAGCATCGGTGGTCTGACCCAAAAGTGATGGTCACATCACCAACGGGACCCAGAAAATGCCGCTGGAGCCCCTGCAGTCATCGGGAGCAGGTAAGTCACTGCTAGGACACCAGGAATAATATGTCAACATTCTAATATGTTAAAAATGTATTATTGTCTACATTGATACCATATCAACATTCTCATGCCGACATGATGAATGTCGAAATTACAACTGTCAACATGTCGTGCCCAACCGCTCATCTACTACCTTGAGGTAAATTTACTAAGGGTCGATTACAGTTCCATTCTATTTTGTGGTGATTTTAAGGTGAATTTGTGGTGATTTTGACAATCAGGTATTTACTAAAGGTAAAACCAACTCAAAATCCCCAGAAGTTTGACTTCAAACACAAATAGACCATCGGTACTTCCCCCTAGCCATCAGTAGAAGAAGCTTATTTACTAACAGTTGATTTGAAAATCGAACAAAAATCCACTCAAAATCACCGTGAAAATCAACATTTTCAATAGAACCATCAGAAACAGTTTTATTTGATTTTCAAACATGTATAATTGTCTGAAAACTCACTATAATGGGAAAAAAACATGGGGAGAAGCATGTGGGGCACTGTATAAACCAGACATGTAAAGGCAATTATTAAAAAAAAATTGTGGATATGCAAATTAGCACTGATATGAAGGTATTTGTCCGTAATACAGCACACGTGACATGTTTTGGCAAATAGGAATGCTTTTGTGTAATTTTGAGTATATATTTGGACAATTTTGGTGAATAGAACACAATTAGAACTTCAAATAGAAACCAATGCACCATCGAAATCAGAATGGAACCCAAAATTTACTGTTATACCTCTTTTCCACCAAAAACCCAGGTCCGACCTGGGTTTTTAGACATGGTTCCAACCCAGGTCAGACCAAAGTCAGACACCGTTTACACAGCCCCATCGATCTGGGTTATTCTCAGGTCAGCCCCGTTCACACTGAACCTGGGTCTGCCCTGCTAAACTTGTGAGGTCATAAAAAGTGGGAGGTGACTGCTCCACAACCACCAATCAGCTCATTTTAGGCATGACCCTGGTCGGATAACCCAGGTTACGACGTTTACACTGCACAATTACTCAGGTCCATCCTGGGTCCAACCCTGGTAGCTACCTGGGTTGGATTGCTGGGTCACTTGACCCGGGTTATTTTTCAGTGACCCTTTTACACTGAGCTGCAACCCGTGTAGACTCAGCAAAAACCCCGGTTTTTGCTCTGGTACAAAAGGGGTATTATACCCCTTTTCCACCTAGATTCCGGGTCTGACCCGGAGTTGGAACAAAGTTCCTATCCGGATTAGACCCGGAATTTTGCCAGCGCCGACTCGGGATATTGCCGAGTCAGCGCCGCTCACACCGCAGTCGGGTCTGCACAGACCCGGCATTTACGGAGTGAAAGTGGTCGCTTGGAGATGATGTCATCTCCAAGCGCCACTGAAGCCGGACCAATCGGCCGGCTAGCAGCGCACTCCAGGTCATCGTGACCCAGAGTGCGCTGTTCTCACAGCAGGGTTTCACGGGCTATGCCCGTGTTAAACCCTGCTAGTTACCTGGGTTGGATTGCCGGGTCACTCGACCCGGCGATCCAACTCTTTCCCCTTTTACACCAGGGAGCTGCCCAGGTTAACCCTTCAAAAACCCTGGTTTTAGCTTCGGTGTAAAAGGGGTATAAGCAATGATCTATTTTGAAGAGAAACACTGAGGTCGATTTTGTGGGGATGTTGGATCTATTTTGGTTGATTTTAAATGGAACCAAAATCGACTTTTAATAAATTGACCCCCTTGTGTGTAGACATGCAGTCTAGATAAGTTGAGTAAAACAAAAACAAGCAAGTAACTTTACACCTGCAAAAACCACATTGGGGGGATTTTTTTTTTGCATGCAGTGTAATCACTGGCTGCTAATCTACAAATGCTGAAGATATTTATTCTTACACTGCAATATGTGAGATTAGATCCCATATCTCCCAACATTAGTGAATATAAAAGTGAGACAGGCTAGTGCAACCCGAAAAGGGTGCGGGACCTAGTGACAGCGGGGTGGAGCTTACCATGAGTGGGCGTGGTTTCGCAGCGCACCTTCGTTTCATTACTCTGGGGGGGTTGCCCAGCACACCCGGAGATGCTGGGCTGCCCCTAGAGACTCAAAAACAAATACAAGGTAACCTATGTATATATCAGGCGCAAAGTGAACACAATTAAAATATGGTTAATTAACAGCTGTAATGCAGCTCCCACTTAAAGTGCTGGGAACACTTATATAGCTATACAAAACTAGTAAAATACAGAACAAGGGAGCGCATATAGAATAAAACAAATTTTGTTTCATATAAAACATGAAAAAAAAATCACTAATAGTTAATAAAACAATAAAAGAGATAGAAACAATGGCCCTCATTCAGAGCCGTTCGCTATTGCGTTCGTTCAAAAACAAGGGGTGGCTATGCAAATGATCCGTACGCACATTGCAGTCTGTTCACACCTCTAAGTCTGAACGAGCGAGCAAAACATACGCTCTTTTATTTCTTAAAAACGCCCCCTGGCCGCTCGCACCATACGTCATGTCCGCTATTTATTAGATTAATCGAGTACATCGAACAGGATATGAACTGCTCGCTATTCTTGTGGTTGGTTTTTTCAACCGCTATTTTGCGAGCAGTTCTGAGATAAAAAAAAACAAGTGACGTGGTCATTGACGCTGCTATATTAATTATGCACACCCATAAAACGCCCGTTTTGACCTTTAAGCATGCCTGTGTTCGGATCTCCACTCCCCGTTTTCAAGCACCTTCCCCTGTTACAACCCACATACGCCTCATCCTGTCACTCAAAATAGCAGGCACTCGCTATATTGCGTACAAATGATTTTTGGCCGCACTGACTGGTTCGCGCATGCGAGTGGCTCTGAATGAGGGCCAATGTCTATAGGCAATAAATGCCACTGATTGGTCTCAAGTTTCCAGCATAGAATTGACACTAATACCCCTTTTACACCAGAGCAAAAACCTGGGTTTTTGCTGGGTCTACCCGGGTCGCAGCTCAGTGTAAAAGGGTCCCTGAAAAATAACCCAGGTCAAGTGACCCAGCAATCCAACCCAGGTAGCTACCAGGGTTGGACCCAGGATGGACCCGGGTAATGGTGCAGGTGTAAACGGTGCAACCCAGGTTATCTGACCTGGGTCATGCCTAAAATGAGCTGATTGGTGGTTGTGGAGCATTCACCTCCCACTTTTTATGACCTCACAGGTTTAGGAGGGCAGACCTGAGTTCAGTGTGAACAGGGCTGACCTGGGAGTAACCCAGATTGAAGGTGCAGTGTAAATGGGTCTGACCTGGGTCTGACCAGGGTTGGAACCATGTCCAAAAACCCAGGTCGGACCTGGGTTTTTGGTTGAAAAGAGGTATTAGATAGTGAGATGTTCCAATTAGTATTATACTGTGACAAAAGTGCCAAATAGTTCCTGTGCTCACTCTCCAAGGACTTGATCTCACCACCAATGTTGGTGCCCGGCAATGTTTATCACAAAATAGCTGCGGTGGTAGAATGGCCTCAGGACCTGATTCAGAGCCGCTCGCTAGATGCGATCGCTCGCATCCAGAGTATGCAAATTTGTCAAAGTGACGCCATGGGAAGCGCTCGCTCGCCAAGGCATAAGCACACCCACTAGCGCACGTCATCTCCAGGAAGTGTTTTAAAACATAGGTACATTGAGGACAATTGGAA
The DNA here is from genome assembly GCA_031769625.1 of Taudactylus pleione. Lineage (NCBI taxonomy): Eukaryota > Metazoa > Chordata > Amphibia > Anura > Myobatrachidae > Taudactylus > Taudactylus pleione. The sequence goes on along the minus strand of JAUIMM010000146.1, from coordinate 2,877,995 downwards.
GCTAACGCAGTGCTTGTGGTTGCCTTACCCTACCGCAAGCACTGCGAGGACTTCAGTGTAAATAACAGGCATGTGACGTGTACTATGACGCTGGCTGTTAATTATGCACGCCTCTGAAACGGCATTAAAACACTCAGGCACGCCTGTGTGCGCACCTCCACTCCCCCGTTATTAGTGTCCTGCCCCGGTTACCACCCACAAACAGTCTCTCCTGTCACTCACTTCACTGGGCTGTCTATGCTGGGCGAGCGAGCGGCCTGCGATCGCACAGAGTAGTCCGCACACGCGCAGAACAAAGCGTGCGCAAGCATGTACGCATACCATCGAGCTGCTTGTGAGCGGCTCTGAATCAGGTCCTGTGTATTACACTCCCCGGATGTTGACAAATTGTCCCTGCCTGAATACAATGTAGCAGCGGTCCTGGAAGAAACACACCCATGGCCTAATGTAATGTGGAGGGAGACTCAGCTTGTGCTGTGAGCAGACATGCACAGTTCAGCGTCCAGGGTATCTCACCAATCACAAGTTAAATGTCCAGCAGCCGGTATTAATGTCCAAAACAGATCTTAATGCATGACACTTTCTGACGAAACCGTTGGATATACGTAATGGGGAAATGCATTAAGATCTGTTTTGGACATTAATACCGGCTGCTGGACATGTAACTTGTGATTGGTGAGATACCTTGGACGCTGAACTGTGCATGTCTGCTCACAGCATGAGCTGAGTCTCCCTCCCAGAGCCGTAACTAGACTTTTTGGTGCCCTGTGCCAGAAAGAGCATTGGCGCCCCCTCCCCCCCCCCCCCTCATTTTTCAAAGGGACATAATTCACCCAAAAAAGGGCCATGGCTTCATGGGGAAGGGCCAGGGAAGATATAGGGGAGGCCAGGAGATGCTGGGGATGAAATAAGAGGAAGCTACAAGTGAGAATGATAATAAACAGAAATATGACAGGCCCAAACAGCGCCCCCTGACCTGACCCTAGCTACGGCCCTGCTCCCTCCACATTACATTAGGCCGTGGATGTGTTTCTTCCAGGACCGCTGCCCCTAGAGACTCAATCTGCACAGTAAAGATGCCGTTCGCATGTGTACAGCATCTACTCACTCGCTGCTCTGCTATGCACTAGATGCTATGCTGTGTTTGGTCTCCCCAACTTTCCCCCCACACCGCGGGACACTTTTAGAAGTGGAGATGTTGTCCATAGCAACATCTCCACTTCTAAGAACCAGCACTTTAGTAAATATACCCCTTAGACCCTCTGTATTAAAATGTATTAATTACTTTGAGGCAATCTTGTTAGATTCAGAATTGCATGTAAATTGGCGGCAGATGCATGCTTATGAATGTGGATTTTCCCATCTCTACGGTCCATCTGCTCCTAGAAGCAGGGCCGGACTGGCCATCGGGCAATTCTGGCAAATGCCAGAAGGGCCGATGGCCAGATGGGCCGGTCTATAAGTCCGCAGGCCTACCCGGCAGCACTGCCTCCCGGGCGGCACTGCACTGCTGCTCAATCAGATGGCAGCGTCATTACAGAATTACGTCATGACGCGGCCGCGTCGTGACGTCATTCCGCTGCAGCCGGGCAAAAAACGTGCGGCTGCTGGGGGGGAAGTCGGAGTCCAGGAACCTCCTGTGACCCGGCAGCATTGTACTCACCGCCGCTGGCCCAGACCTACATGAGGAGGCAGGGCATGCCTTCCTATATGCTCCGCCTTCCATTCAGCTATCATTCGAGCGCGACGGACGTCATGACGTCACGCCGCACATGCGCCCTCGCTCTCCTTGTACAGTAACAGAAGAGCAGTGGAGGAGCAAAGCAGCAGTTCATGCCTGGAGGAGGACGTCTTTGAAGTGAGTAGTTACTAGTGAGACTGGCAGGATGACAGGCACTTTTTAGAGGGGAGAAAAATAATTAAAAGTAATGGACAGAGGGAACATACATGATACATGACGTGCTTGTAGTGAATGAGGGGACACAAGGCAGGTGGCTGGAGTGACAGTAGGCGCTGGAGGGCTACACAGGGTAGGTCGTTAGGGTGACGGGGGACACTAGGGGCATGTGGCTAAAGTGACAGGGGGTTGGAAGGGAGACACGAAGCATGTGGCTAGAATGACAGGGGGCTGGATGGGAGACATGGGGCATGTGGATGGACTGGAGTGACAGAGGGCTGGAGTGGGCATGTGGCTAAAGTGACAGAGGAGGTTGGAAGGGAGACACGGGGCATGTGGTTAGAGTGACAGGGGAGGTGGGCTGGATGGGAGACATGGGGCATGTGGCTAGAGTGACAGGGGAGGTGGGCTGGATGGGAGACATGGGGCATGTGGCTGGACTGGAGTGACAGAGGGCTGGAGTGGGCATGTGGTTAGAGTGACAGGGGAGGTGGGCTGGAAGGGAGACACGGGGCATGTGGTTAGAGTGACAGGGGAGGTGGGCTGGATGGGAGACATGGGGCATGTGGCTAGAGTGACAGAGGGGCCTGGATGGGAGACATGGGGCATGTGGCTAGAGTGACAGAGGGGCCTGGATGGTAGACATGGGGCATGTGGCTAGAGTGACAGAGGGGCCTGGATGGGAGACATGGGGCATGTGGCTAGAGTGACAGAGGGGGCTGGATGGGAGACATGGGGCATGTGGCTAGAGTGACAGAGGGGGCTGGATGGAAGACATGGGGCGTGTGGTTAGAGTGACAGGGGGGGCTGGAGGGGGCATGTGGCTATAGTGACAGAGGGGGCTGGAGCGGAGACATAGAGCATGTGACTGGAGTGACAGATCGGGTTGGAGGGGACACATAGGGCCATATTCAATTTGCCTGCGAAAAGTCGGAATCGGCGATAATCGATGACGTCATTTTTGCATGTTACAATTATCCCGTTCTCAATTTCAAAGACTTTTCGCTGGTGCGAAAAGTCTTTGAAAAAAAACGGGGATAAGTTTTCACCATGTTTTACATGGTGAAAAAAAATTCAGAATTGGTGTTTAGGGGTGCAGGCTTAAAAAGAATAGCCTGCACCCCTGTGAATAGACCCTAAAAATAAACTGTGTCAAAAAAAGTAAAAAAAAAAATAGGGACGCCCCCAAAAAATATTTAAATTTTGGGGTTAAAAAAAAAAAATATGGGGAACAAGTTTTTAAATAATTAAATGAATTCAGGGGGGGTTCCCAAGTATGTGGCAGGTGTTTAAAAGAATGCGGGTGGTAGCGGCTTGTGCATTTTTGAAGAATGTTCAAAATGCACCTTAGGGACTTAAAAATATACTTGCACCCATTTTCATGTACCCCAAATTTGGTGGGCATAGTTAATTTTTGCCCCCAAAAAACCTAAGTGCTATTCTTCATCACTTCTTCAAAGTCGGGAAAATACACTGGCCGTGGCTATTTAAAAATCCCGAAAATATGCAGAAGGCCAAATAGGGGGTACCTATAGTGATTCCCCATGTCAGGACATATTTTGGGGTGTGCCAGGATCAATTCCCGAGAAGTCATAGGACTTTTCGACAGTCAGTTTTTTGCCAGATCCCGTTTCCGCACCTTTTCATTGAATACGGGGATAAGCCGGCACGCGCCCGATACTTTATCCCCACTCAAACCTCCGATGTGGAGCAAAAATTCCAGCACAGACTTTTCGCTCCCATATTGAATATGCCCCAGAGGGTAGGTGACTAGAATTACAGAGCTGGAGGGGACACACAGGGCATGTGGCTGGAGTGACAAAGGGGGCTGTAGTGGACACATGGGGCATGTGGCTTGTGTGACAGGGGGCTAGTGGGGACACACTGGGGATATGGCTGGAGTGACAGAGGGGGCTGGAGGGGACACATATGGCATGTGGCTAGAGTGACAGGTGGCTGGAGGGGAGACATGGGACATGTGGATGGAGTGACGAAGGGGGCTGGATGGTACATGTGACTGGAAAGACATAGGGAGCTGGAGTGACACAGTAAGGAAGGAGGCTCTGTTGTATGATGATGTCATTGATTACATTCCTACACAAACAGGCAATTTCTGGACCATCTCTGATCTCCAACATGACTAATGAATACCGACTGTCCAAGCAGGATCAATTTATTCAGATGTCACCTATTGCAGAGAAATCACCATACAGGAAAGGTGTATTTTTATTTAGTACACACAAAAAAAATTATAGATTTTATTTTAAAGGGGGTTTTGAGCACTACCATTAGAAAGGCTGGTAAGTGATACTCTGGGTAGACTACAGACTGGCAGGGATAGTATAGAGAGGCAGTATTAATTTAATTATCAACTCCTATCATACACAAAAATAATTTACAGTATATGGGACTGTACAGTGCTATATGAGGAGGAATAAAAGAGCTCCCAGCACACACTATGTGGGATTATCATACTAGTATTTTGGACCCATTTGCTGGATCACTAGCTATTGCAAATGTTTTTCGACCACTTTGCCCCCTAGTCTCTCTCTCTCTCTGTCCCCCTAGACTCTCTCTCTGTCCCCCTAGTGCCTGTCTCTGTCTCCGTGTCTCTCTGTGTGTCTCTCTAGTCTCTCACTGTCCCCCTAGTCTCTCTCTCTCTCTGTCCCCCTAGTCTCTCTCTCTGTCCCTCTAGTCTCTCTCTCTCTCTGTCCCCTAGTCTCTCTCTCTCTCTGTCCCCCTAGTCTCTCTCTCTCTGTGTCCCTAGTCTCTCTCTCTCTCTCTCTGTGTCCCTAGTCTCTCTCTCTGTGTCCCTAGTCTCTCTCTCTCTGTGTCCCTAGTCTCTCTCTCTCTGTGTCCCTAGTCTCTCTCTCTCTCTGTCCCCCTAGTCTCTCTCTCTCTCTCTGGGGGTCAGTCAGACCCGGTCGCAAGCACCAATGTGCTCGCAACCGGGTCGATGGGTGGCCCTGCGCACTCGCTTCAAAAGGGGCGGCTGTCGATGTTGATCGACAGCTCGCCCCTTTTTGTAGGCGGGCCGGAGGGGTGGCTTCCAAAATGGAGGCGTTCCTTAAGGAACGCCTACCGTTTTGTGGGCGGCCGCACTGACATCATCAGTGATGTCAGTGGGGAGCTTCCTGCTCAATCAGAGCAGAAAGCTCCCTGGCGCTTGCGAGTGCCCAGACCCAACCTTAGGGTCTGGTCGCAAGCCCCGATGGGCGCGATGGTAATCACCATCGCGACCATCACCCTGGTCGCTAGCTAAGCTGTGGGTGGTAACCCACAGCTTAGCTTGCGACCAGGAGGCTGCACCAAAAAAACAGAAGTGGCCACCCTCATTCAGAGAGAGCAATCGCTTCTTGCGATTGCCTCTGAATGAGGTCCTCTGTCCCTCTAGTCTCTCTCTCTCTCTCTCTCTGTGTGTCCCTAGTGCCTGTCTCTGTCTCCGTGTCTCTGTGTGTCTTTCTAGTCTCTCTCTCTGTCCCTCTAGTCTCTCTCTCTGTCCCTCTAGTCTCTCTCTCTCTCTGTCCCTCTAGTCTCTCTCTCTCTCTGTCCCTCTAGTCTCTCTCTCTCTCTCTGTCCCTCTAGTCTTTCTCTCTCTCTGTCCCTCTAGTCTCTCTCCCTCTCTGTCCCTCTAGTCTCTCTCTCTCTCTCTTCTCTCTCTGTCTAGTCTCTCTCGCTCTGTGTTCTGGGGACATTACTGTTTTGGCATAATGTAGAAAGAGCACTACTGTGTGACATAACCGGAATAAGGGGCTCCACTGTGCAGTGAAATGTGAGCAAGTGTGGCATAATTTGCATGTGGGGTACTATTGTGTGGTTGTGCCCCTTCTCAGCAAGACTACATCAGGTTTTTTCTCCTTGCTTCAATTTTGGATGGGGGCACCAATGCTCTTTATGTACACAGGGAACCAACATGTATCATTTTTATGCTTTCGTGTGCACAGATGTGTCATCCTCTGCGTTCAGCACCCCTGCCCTAAAAAATTCCTACAGTGAACACGGTCTAATCCTCTACAACTGCTAAGCCAGGGCTTGTTTAATTGGGGTAATGCCTTCCCTTTTCTTTTTTTTTTTTAAACAATTTTTATTGATAGGTTTTCAAATAACATAAATAGTACACATCTGGGTTGTATACAACCATACAATATAGAATGGTCAACAGTTATAAAACACTTGAACATCACAAATATATCTGATCGTAACATCATCAGAGTCAATATATTTGACAATACCTTAGAAGATTCCAAAATGAACATACAATCCAACCCTCAAAACAATCTGAAATTCAAAAGGGAGGAGTGCTATTACTAAGAACCTCCAGATTATACCAAGAAGTGAACTGAAAACATTTCCTCAAATTTTCTTTCATTACTGGGGATAGATTGGGAGCCATGTGTCAAAGAACCTTTTGACCTGCTTTTCTTTATGCAATGATGCCTCAGACCAGTCCATTAAAAATAAAAAGGAAATTCTAGGGTGTAATAGTGTTATAGATATAGGATCTGATGAGATCCATTGAGATAAAATTGTCTTTTTAGTGGCTGCTGCCAATTTTGCAAGTAACACACGATTACCTTTGGAGGGGCCATGAACAGTATCCTGGGGGTGAATATCCCAAAAAGCCCAAGTTTTAGTGACTACAAACTTAATCTTAAGTGTATTATTGATATAACTTTGAAGATTCATCCACAATGCTTGCACCTGAGGGCAGGCCCATAGACAGTGTATAATATTAGCCTCTGGGGTTCCACACTTATAGCAGTTGGAAGTGGAAGCCTCACCAATGAGGGACTTCAATTTTGGTGTAAAATATGCCCTATGTAAGATTTTCTGATGCATTTCAGTATATGAAATTGAGATTAATTGTTTGTTTAGTTTGACATAAGAAGCTAATATGGTTTTCAATGAAAGCTCAGGGAAGTCAATTTTCCATTTTAATAATCCCACATTACCGGAATCTATATTAAGTCGCGAACGAGAGTTCGCATATATCTGTGAGGTAGAATAGAAGTTCTCAGGTCTACAGCGCACCATGTTATCCAATCCGCATTCCATGTCCCTCTCACCTAACCCATGCAATATTGATTGTACATAACTTAAGGCTTATAAAAATGGAAATAAAGGGATTGTAATAGATGGGTGTAGGTCTTGTAATTGAGAACGCATTAGTGGATTCATAGTATCTGCATTTAAAAATTGATAAACATATTTAAGGCCCTTATCATGCCATATCTTAAATATCAGTGATGTTCTATGTGGACAAAAGGCTGGATTGCCCCAGAGAGGTAAAAATAAAGATGCATATCTAGATATCTTCAATTTAGAACGGACAAATCTCCATGCCATACAAGTAGTATAAAGTAATAAATTATCTTTAACTTCTGTTGGTAGAGATTGTGGAGGTGTATGTAAAAGAGAGATTAGATTCCAGTCTGGAATAAATGCTTGTTCCATAGATTTTATGGTATAATTGTTAGCCCCCCCTATCCAATCAATGGCGATTCTATAATTAGCCGCTAGGGCATAGGATTGGAGACATGGCAAATTGACACCACCTAAATCAGTCGTCTGTTGTAATTTGAATAATGATATTCTGGGACGTTTATCTGCCCAGATGAATTTTGTTAGGGCTTTGTTTAGCAGTTTCAGGTCGTTCTTTGATGGTATAAGAGGAAGCATTTGGAGAACACAGAGTAGCCTCGGGAAACTAATCATTTTATATAGGTGACACCTACCAATATAAGACAAAGGAAGATATCTCCATTTCGTAAAGTCTGAAAAACTCTTTTGTAATAATGGTGTGTAATTTGCAACATATAGGTGGGAGGGGTGTGTAGTAATCTTGATTCCAAGATAAGTAATGCAATCAGCAGCCCATCTGAAAGGGAAAGAATCCCCCCAACCCAATTTTGCGTCAGGAAAAAATGCCAGTGCTTCAGTTTTAGTGTAGTTGATTTTAAACCCAGCTACTGATTCAAAGGTATGAAATAAAGAGACCAGGAAAGGCATAGCCACTTTTGGGTTTGCAAAGTACAGCAGGTGATCGTCAGCAAATGCTAAAAATTTTATTTCTATCTGACCAAATTTAATACCTTGCCATCTGGTCTCTTTAATAAAATGTCGAAGTAGGGGATCAAGGGCCAAATTAAATAAAAGCGGGGATAATGGGCAGCCTTGTCTTGTACCACGAGATAAATAGATAGAACGTGTGTTTAATGAGTTAATAGTCAAAAAGGCAGTTGAATTTTGGTATAGACTGTTAAAGACATGTAAGAAAGCAGGGCCAAAGTTTTGGTAATTAAATATTCTAATAAGATGAGACCAAGACACTCTACCAAATGCTTTGTCCGCATCACAGCTAATCACTATATTCCCCCTTTCTTTCAGCTGGTGTGTTTTGATCATGGTAGCCAACAATGTGCGGATGTTATGAACAGAGTGACGGGTTTTTATAAAACCTGTTTGTGCCGGGTGAAGTATTTTGGACAAAATAGGTTGGAGACGTATAGCTAATATTTTTGTGAAAATTTTGAAATCTTGATTTAATAGGGAGATGGGTCTATAGGATGACACCTGAGTAGGATCTTTGTTTGGTTTTGGCAGCATGATAATTCGAGCTGTGTTAAAACCTGAAGGGGCTGAATTACCTGCAAGAATGGAATTATATAGTGTTGAAAGGTGTGGTACAATGTGTGAGGGGAGAATTTTATAGTAGGCTGCTGAGAATCCATCTGGACCTGGTGTTTTGCCTGTTGGCAATGATTTAATTACTGATTCTGGGCCTGATTCAGACCCACTCGCGAGCGGCTGTCCGCTCGCAAGTGGGTCGATGTTATGGACTGAGCATGCGCACGACGGAGGGAGCTCCGTCGTGCGCATGCGCCAGACGCGACGAGCGAAGGAAAGTCCTTCGCTCGTTGTGTCCGATCAAAGGGGGCGTGCTGTCAATGTTGATTGACAGCACGCCCCCTTTGGTGGGCGTGCCGGGGGCGTGCCTCCCTGACGGGGCGTTCCCACGGGAACGCCTCCCGTCAGAAGCCGGCCCACTGACATCACTAGTGATGTCAGTGGGAGTGATTTTGGCTCTGATAGAGCCAAAATCACTCCGGAGCTTGAGGTTGAAAACCTCAACCGCAGGCTCCGGCTCGCAATTTCGATGGTCGCGATGGTCTCGACCATCGCGACCATCACAATACACGCTCGTATAGCCTGTGGGTGGTGACCCACAGCTATACGAGCGTCCAGGAGGACGCTCCATGAAAATGGAGGCCGGCCCTCATTCAGAGCGTGCGCTCTGCTCAGAGCGTACGGCTCTGAATGAGGGCCTCTATTTCTAAGTCTGTTATAGGAGATAAGATAGCTTCTCTATCGTCATTATTGAGTTTATGAAGACCCGCTTGTCTCAAAAATTCAATTCCCTGTGTAGGTTCATCAGGGGGTGCTTGGTATAAAGAGTCAAAAAAGGTAAGAAAGGTGTCATTAATCATTTCTGGATTAGTGCTAAGTGACCCAGTAGAAGTTTTTATAGAGGAAATATGTTTGCGGTTATTAGAGGACCTTATTAGATTTGCCAACAATTTACCTGGTCGATTACCCCATCGGAAGTATCTATTTTTCTGATAAGTCAGATTCTTTTGGGCTTGCTCCGTACAAAGAGTATCATATAAGGCCTTAGCTTCCCTGTAGGATTGTCTATTTACCTCAGAGGGATCATTCAATAAATCAGAGTAGGTAGATGTTACAGTAGCACTAGCTTGTTGGAATCTTTGTTGTAATTTTTTCTTTTTAAAAGATACGTAAGCTAATAAATGTCCTCTTAAAACTGGTTTGGACGCCTGCCAGAGAAGATTAATATTCTGATTATGAGCAACATTATCTGTTAAATAATTTTGAAAATGATGAACTAGTTGTTGTTGAAAGTCTTCCGAAGAGGCCAAATAGTCTGGGAACCGCCAATTAAAAGAGGAAAAACGTGGAACCTCCAACTTAATAGTAAACCATATGGGTGCATGGTCTGAAATTAATATGTCAGCTAAGGCAGCATTTTCAACCCTATGACATAAGATCCCTGGTAATCAAGCCGAGAGAAAGAGTTATGTGGGTGCGAGAAAAAGGAATATTCTCTAGAATCTGGATTTAAATGTCTCCATGGATCAATTAGTTGGAAAGACTCTATTAGCAATGATAAAGTAGACGGCATTCCACGTCTACCTCCGGTCTGTCTAGGCCCACCTGAAACATCCAATGAGGAATCAAATGCTACATTAAAGTCACCTCCTAAAATCAAGGAACCTTCTAGCCAGCCTTGTAAAGCTGCATAGATGTCTGAGAAAAAGGAAGCATTAGGGCCTGGAGGGGCGTATATACATGCAAAGGTGAAAATCTTGTTTTCAATATTCACCTTCAAAAATAGAAACCTCCCCTCTGGGTCTATCCACTCCTCTAATATATTATAATTAATAGAATTACCAAACAAAATAAGCACACCCCCCGTGTTTTCGTAGTGAAGGACGCACTTTTGTATTCTTGTATCCAATTATCCCTCAAAGTAATAGGGTCATCTAATTTCCAGTGCGTTTCTTGTAAAAAAAACCACGTCTGGACGAAGTTTCTTAAGATGACGTAGTATCTTTTTCCTTTTAACAGGTGAGTTTAACCCCTCTACATTCCAAGATAAGAGTTTAATGGATCTTTTGGTTAGGACATTAGGATTGTCAGTTAGTGGCATAGTAGACATCAACCAACCCCCATTTTGGGAAACATGAAAAAGGAAACTTCTCTATCCGGTTCCCTTACCCTGTCCCAGCGAGCAGAGAAGGGGGCAATCACGGGGAATCCCTGATAATGACCGATAACCTGAACAATCAAAGCAAACCCAGTGTGGACATAGATAACACAAATACGCATAAAAAACAACCTATCAAAATTTTTACATATTTGAAAAACCCAGTTTGGTAGCCCCTGAGGGCATCCCAACTTAAACCAGTAATCAAAAAGATTAGAAGAGCACAACCCTAAGGGTCGGAATACATATAAATGAAAAACATACATATTCAGCAAAAATACGTAACAAAGATACACCACAACTAAATGTAGCAGTAATAGTGACATAATATATAAAGATAACATATGGAAAAGGCAATAGAGATATGTCAAACAGACAATAATGTAATACTTATCAACTCTCCCAATGTTCAATCATTATCGTCCAGGGTAGAATGAGGAGAGACAGATCCCAGGGACTGAAGAAAATTCTGTGCTGACTTTGGGGAGTTGAAGTAATGTGGCTTTCCAGCATGAAAGATTCTCAATTTAGCTGGATACAAGAGCGCAAAACGGACGCCTTTAGTAAACAGTTCCTTGCAAACCGTGGAAAATTCTCTTCTCTTTGTGGAAACCTGAAAAGAAAAATCTTGAAACAATAGCAATTTGAAGTCGTCGTAGTAAACGCCTGTAGATTTGCGGTAGGCCTCCAATATTTTAACTTTGTCAAGATAGTTCAGAAGCTTGAAAATGACAGGTCTCGGACGTTGTTGGGTATTCTGACGATCCGGACCAATGCGATGCGCCCGTTCCACCAAGATGGATGAGGAGGTAGATGATATACCCAGTGTTTCAGGAAGCCATGTAGATACTAGGTGGAGAAGATCTTTTGGTTTCACTGATTCAGGGAGACCTATAAGACGTAAATTGTTTCTTCTGTTACGGTTTTCCATATCTTCAAGTTTGTCATGAAGAGCCGCCACAGTGGAATCATGTGATTAGAGAAGAGATTTTGCCTCATGTAATTCGTCTTCCAATGTAGAGATGCGATCCTCCGCCTCTGTCAGCCGTTGGGAATGTTGTGTGAGTTGCGCAGTTGCAGCCGTAATTGCCTCTGTTAGTGGTGCTAATTTTATATCAAGTAAGGGCGAAATGATGTCTGATATTTCTTTAGCTTTTTGTACAGATTGGGAACTGTATTTATCGGTGTCAAATAGAGCATCAATTGAGTCATCCCTTTTAGAAGACATTGGAGAAGAAGAAGCATCAGATGCTGAGGCTTTGTCCTTATTGCGCCCAGTTTGCGAGCCTCTAGGACCCCTGGGGGTTTTTGCCACATATTTTTCCATTGTAGACACCAAGTGTGGAGAGGTTCTTGTGAGTAGAGAAGGGCAAGGGATACTGGCGTGTCTGTTGATTAAAGTGGCGCTCCTTGTTAGGATATATGTAGAATAGTACAAGGCGTTGTCTGCAGAAGAGGGACTATGGGCAGGAAGTCAAAATAGGCGCCGTCTATTTCCCCTGGCCACAGTGAGCACCCTGTCAATATATGAGAAACAGCCGCCAGAAATTACAATAAAATGGCCGCAGCGCAATATGCCACAAGGTCGTGATCCGGTAGCATAGAGAGCAGGGAGCCGGCGTTGATGTGAGCGCCTTGCCTGAGCTTATCCCTGGTTGCTGTCCAGTAGGATTTATTTATTTCTTGTGTCAACAGTGAACAGGGAGCTTCTCTTAAAAAAGGGGGCCGCTATATTTGGCCCGCCCACCGGAAATCTTTGATGATATATTCTGAGGCACTGTTTCTTTAAATCTTGATCTTACATCATGCTGACACAAGAGGGAGCTAGACCCTCATGTATGGAGTGAACAAAGTTATAAGGTGCAATATGATGTAATAACACCAGTGGCGTCACAAGGCGGGTGCGGCCCGCACCCGGGTGTCACCCGCCGAGGGGTGACACCAAGGTGCAGGATCCCCCTCAGTGACAGGAGCCGGGTGCTGCACTATAGCATTAAGTGCAGCGCTCGGCTCCTGTCAGTGAGGGAGCCGGCACTGCCCATGCCCGCACCTCCTGCACCCCCCGCCGGCACCACCCCATTGATACCTAATGTATCATTTTGTTAACCACGGCCACGGGCCGGGTTCGCGCCCCGAGGCCACGCCCCTCCCGAAGGCCCGATATGCGAGGCCACGCCCCGACACACCCCCTCCGAAGACCATGCCCCCATTTCGGCAGGTGCCGCGCGCATGGCGTCCCTCCCCGCACCGGGTGTCACCGTGGGGAGGGACGCCACTGAATAACACTACAGGTGCAATGCAAGGGTAATACAGACCCCTCCTGCAGATTCACCTTCCTTCGGCAGAGAAATAGAAGAGTCACCCAGGGGTCCTCATGTAACACAGCAGCGGCAGCAGGTTAATGGAATAGCACCAAACACAGAGCAGCCAGCGACCACTTCACCACAGAAGCCCAGCTAGTAGCTAGGAGAGAGGCCACGGAGCATGTATATGCTAAAGAGAGTGGGCAGCCTCCAGCACTCAGCGCTTGCAGGGTAGAGGATAGGGTTTAAAATGGCGTCCTCCTGAGGTTTGTGACTCCGATCACGGGCCTTTCCAGGGGTCTTCTGATGATACAGGCTGTCTATCCCACCTCTCCAGCCAGACAGCGAGGGTCCCGTTAGGATATGGTGGTTGTGGCAGCGTCCGGCGGCGATCGGCGATAATCGCGGCAAATTCGGGCCCGGCGCCAAAATCGAGGCCGCGGCTTCTGGAGGCGGAGTAGGCCGCAAAGGCCCCAGAGGTGTAACTCTGTCCTGGGTGTCAGCCAGGAGGTCAGTGGGGCCCCGTGTGGGTAAGGTTGTGGAGAGGACCCTCTGTAACGACAGGAGTCGGCGGGAACAGGTGGATTTGCAGGGTAGTTTAGGGAGCTGTAGCAAAGCACGTCTTCCCCGCTTGCCAGTCAGGCCACGCCCCCCGCCTTCCCTTTTCTTAGTGTGTGACCTCGACCAATGAAATTCCATCTTTACCTTACAGAATCAACCATGCCTTGTAAATGACTGCAACTTTAAAAAAATTATCGAGATCAGTCTGCATCCCGCACCTTCGGTAGACTCGATCTCTATTACATCCCGCCCCTTATGTCTGACTATGGCACATTTTTGAATCCCCTGCAGGATGTGCTCTGTTGTGTGCATTTTAATACAGAGAATGATGTTCACTTGTGTTGTGTTCTGATATTAATTATATATGTAAGAGTATAGACTAAGAAGTGGGAGGAGTTTATGCCAGGTGCTGACGCGAGGTGGGCCTGTGTGCTGTAAATGCCAGGGCCTATTTTTAGTCCCAGTCCGGCCCTGCCTAGAAGTATTGTCATCACCATCAATGCCGATTTGCTACAGCCCATAGGCAACTGCAGGGGGGGGGGTTCCTGTTGCCTGGAAGCCCCCCTTCTCCAACCCACACTATAATGACCACAACAGAATTAGCAAATAACAATAAAGTTGCATGTTTTTAAGATCCCGTCCATGTCACAATTGAAATAATTAGCACAACGTGTTGATCTTTCAAAATGTGTTAGCTAATAATAAATACACTTCTACACCAAGTAGGAGATCTGGAAAACATGCACTGTTAGGGGTGCATTGACTGTGTCGGACTGGGGCATGAAGGGTTCCAGGGAAATGCAGTAGCAGGGGCCCGCTGAGGGGGTGTGGCCAGCCATTGAGTGGGTGTGGTCATCCACTTGAGTGTAGCCAGGGATGGACTGGGGCTGCTCAGCAGCCCTGGCAGTCCCCCTAATGAGCGCGTCCGGAAAAGGGGTGTAGCCTCACTGCAAATGGGGCATGGTCACTCTTAACGGGGGGTGCCACGAGTCACGGGGCATGGCCTCCCTGCAGGTCCCCGTCTTTCAGTGTCCTGGCCGAGCAGAGCGCGGGCGGCGGAGCTGCTCGGCCGGGGTTTGCAGCTGGACTGGCCCATCTGGCCATCCACCCTTCTGGCATTTGCCAGCAGAGCCAGATGGGCAGTCCAGCCCTCAGTGTAGCCATTCAACAAAGGATACAGAAAAATATTATGCAGTCTCAGATACGCAGACACAGCCTGTGTACCACTGACCCACTGCACCACACAGTACTGTTATACAAAAATGAAGATAAACACTCAGTCGAAACTCTAGTTTAACTTGCGCTTATGCTGGGTACACACCTTCTGGACGTTCTGCCGACTTATTTAACGATTGGTAAGTGCATATACACTTACCAATCGTCCGCCCGATGTGTCGTGACTGACATCACACTTGGGTGGGCATTTAAATGTGCCCGCCAAGTTGAAATTAAAAATTCGGCATCATAAATGTCAGCACCTGGGCATGAACAGAATGTTGACATGAAATGTTGACAGTGAAAATGTTGACAGTAGCACTAGGTTTAGGGTTGAACAGACATTGCTGACATTTCATTAGTGGCGATATTATGTTAACATAGGGCCCGATCCAGCAAGGAACGCAGTTGCTAATACGCACGCATTGAAATGTCGGTCACTGGCGGTCCCTGCAGCAAGTGTACAGCGGACCACCGGCACACACAGCCAGAAGTCCCGATATATCTGCGGATATATCGGGCATCGCCTGTGCTGCAGGGCCAGCTTGATACGTTGTTCACAGACTTGCCGATGCCCTGCAGATACAATATATCGTCCGTTTGATTGAATGATATATCTGCCGTGTGCGCCCAGTTTTAATCAAACTGGTGAAAAGACATCACCACCATGACACTAGTACGAGGCTATGGGGTGTGGGTTCATGTATGTAGAGTTTGTATGTTTATATAAATAATATAGTATAAATAAAAAAACAATTCTAGTATTATACAATACAACTGTGATAGAGCAGATTACAGTAAAAAATCTGTAACTAAACATTTTACTGCCCTAGACGAGAGACCACACCGGTGCCCCCACACACACCGCCACCCACACGATTAAAGTGACCCTCGGCAGTGGTACAAGTTGCACTTCTTAGTTTCAGCTCTGTTAGTATATTGTGCAATACTGTAGGTTACCTCTTATTTAGGGCTATATTTATTAGCAGGCTTTAGACCTGATAATTATAAGAAATTAGGGTTCGCCTGAATATAACTAAAATCACTTCTAGGCATAGGGGTTCCTATCGGACCTTGGTCCTTATTCAGACCCATTTGCAAGCACTGAGCGCTCGCAACCGGGTCGATGTTTGCCCACTGGGCATGCCCACGTCGGAGTCGGCTCCGACGTGTGCATGCGCGAGACCCGGATAGCGAAGGGCGCTCCGTCGCTAAGGGGCTCGCACCAAAGGGGGCGAGCTGTCGATGGTGATTGACAGCTCGCCCCATTTAGAAGGCGGGCAGGGGGGGTGGCCGGCCAAACTGAGGCGTTCCTGACGGAACGGTTGGTGTTTGGGCATGGCCCCACTGGCATCAGCAATGATGTCAGTGGGGAGCTTCCTGCTCGATCAGAGCAGGAAGCTCCCTGGGGCTTGCGCTTGCCGAGACCCTAAGGTTGTGTCCTGACCATCGCGACCATCAACCTGGTCGCTCGCTAGAGCTGTGGGTGGTAACCCACAGCTTAGCTAGTGACCAGGAGGCTGCACTTCACACCACAAGCGGCCGTCCTCATTCAGAGCGACAGCTTGTAACTAGCGATCGACTCTGAATGAGGGCCCTTGTCCCTGAGATGTGTTCCATTAAGGTGACAGCACCTGTTACAATTGTTCTGTGGTTCTGGGATGTCTAGAATGTCTTTGTTGGTAAATGGAACATGTGTCAAGGAAAATGGGGCCTGATTCAGAGCCAGACGCTCTGACCAGAGCGCTCGCTCTGAATCAGGGCCCTCCTCCATGAAAATGGAGCGGCCTCCTGGCCGCACGTATAGCTGTGGGTGACCACCCACAGCATATGCGAGCAGCCAAAAAGATGGTCGCGATGGTCTTGACCATCGCGACCATCGGACTTGCGATGGAGACCTTGCGGTAGGGTCTCCCTGCCACAAGCCCTGGAGTGATTTTGGCTCTATCAGAGCCAAAATCACTCCCACTGATATCACTAGTGATGTCAGTGGGGCCCGGCTTCAGACGGTAGGCGTTCCCATGTAAACGCCTTCGTCTGGCAGGCACGCCCCCGGCACGCCCACCAAAGGGGGCGTGCTGTCAGTCAACATCGACAGCACGCCCCCTTTGGTGCGAGACCCGGAGCGATGGAAAGCCCGTCGTTCCCCGGGTCTCAAGCATGCGCACGACGGAGCTCCCTCCGTCGTGCGCATGCGCAGTGGGGAACATCGACCCGCTTGCGAGCGTACTGCTGCTCGCGAGCAGGTCTGAATGACCCCCATAGAGCACAGACTGTCAGTGTAGGCTCATCTGTATCAGGTCACAGAGGTAAGTATCACTGCCTGCACTACACTACATCCCCCACTACACATACCACTCACCAAATACATCACGCACCCACTGACATAGCTCTCACACACAGGGTCGCCAAGAGCCGGATTGGGCCCTGGTGATGGGGGCATGGTCTAATCACCGGAGGCTTGGCCATGCCTCCTTAAGGAAAAAAAAGAAAAAATATAGTTGCTGGGGGGTGCTGTGAGCCCTTCAGCCCAGCCCAAATCCAGGGGGGGTGGGGTCCGATCAGGATGAGGGCACATTGACACCGTGTTACAGCACTGTGTGCACAACTCTGAAAATGGCCCTGAACATAAGAGAAGCTGCATAACACAGAGGACAGACGGGACGGAAGGCTTGATGGTGTTGGAGTACCCACGATGTATGCAGTGTCTTTGGGAAAATGCTTGGCATGACAGCGGGTGGGGAAATGACGGGGGTCGGATGTTGGAATGTTCAGGTCACGTCGTGATGCACTTTAAGAAACGTGTCAGATATTATAGTCTGTAGACAATGGCAGCTCCTAGGAGAGAGATTACAAGGGCAGGATGGTTGGGTCAAGGTGAAAACATGTTCTATGTTACAGGTGAGTGTGGCGTGATGAAGCCTGGCATGGGGAGTGACGGTGATAGGAACGGCTTCCAGAATGGTGGCATGAGCTTTACATTGCTATAAATGGAAGGTGTTGGGTGGATAGAAGGGTTAAAAGGACATGTGGCTCATATGCTTAGACAGGGATTAGGTGGTAGATACTGATAATAAATACGGATTTGCTGCAATGTGTCTCAGAAGTTACAGTAACTACTGGCTGGGTGCATGGGTGTTAGTGACGGGGACTTTTATTTATCTGTCCTGTGATATACCTTTAGTACTACAGTATGTCCCTGCATTACTCTTACACTATGCATACCGATGCCACTATAATTACTAGTGTTCCAAAGATGAAGAGTCAACATAATATATTTAGTAATATACCTATCAGTACCACTCTCCCCTTAATGTCATGCCTGAGCTTTCAGCATTGCAATTATGGGACCAGAAATAGGGGCTGACTAAGAGTACTGCAGATCTCCGCCTGTATTTAGAGTCGTCACCATCTGAGCGGCTGCACCGTCCCTATACATCCGCTTTTGAAAGCGTCCGTAATCCATTGTTCCAGCCTTTAGTGCAGTAGATTAGTTTGAAATCAGCCGGATCTCTGCGTACGCTCCCTTCTGAATAGCCCGCAATTCCGTCTCCACAGCACACTTATACTCAGGGCCGCCGACACAGCACACTTATACTCAGGGCAGCCGACACAGCACTTATACTCTGGCCGCCGACACAGCACACTTATACTCAGGACCGCCGACACAGCACACTTATACTCAGGGTCGCCGACACAGCACACTTATACTCAGGGCCGCCGACACAGCACACTTATACTCAGGGTCGCCGACACAGCACACTTATTCTCAGGGCTGCCGACACAGCATACTTATTCTCAGGGCTGCCGACACAGCACACTTATTCTCAGGGCTGCCGACACAGCACACTTATTCTCAGGGCTGCCGACACAGCACACTTATACTCAGGGCCGCTGACACAGCCCACTTATACTCAGGGCCGCCGACCGCTCTGCCGGGCCCCAAAACTGGGTGGGGGCATGGCCAACATGAGGAGGTGTGGCTAGACCCCTCCTTATGAAAAAATATAATACATTTGTGGATGCTAAGCAGCCACGCACCTGTCTGGTGTGGTAAGGGGGGCACCTGTGCCCGGGGGGCGGACAAGTGAGATTGGTCCCCCCAGCACATCATGCAGGGAGAGAGAGGACTGACTGCTGACAGACCTGTGTGTGTGCTGGGCTAGGGAGAGAGGCTGCTGCAGCAGTCAGTCCTCTCTCTCGATGCCCAAAGTACCGCAGCAGGGGTGCGGGGGAGGGGGGTTCTGCAAGACACATGGCCACCGCAAGGACCCTCCAACAGGCCCAGGTAAAGAGTGCCCACCCCCCCCTTCCGGCGTTCCGGCTTATCCTATGTGAGAATACCCCATTGCCACCCGGTTATACCCACACAGCTGGAAGTGGGGATACGGCTGAGATGCCCACAACTGCTGAGAGTTCTGTCCGCAGGCTCAGGCGCATGCAAGATACGTCCGCAGGGAGCGCACTTGCGTGCGACTCTAAATCAGGGCTATAGTATTTAGATTTACAGCAGTTATACCGTCACTAAGTCAACGTTCATAATGTCAACATTTATAATGTCGACAGTTACGATGTCAACATGATTAAAAATTCGGCATCATAAATATCGGCACCTGGGCATGAACAGAATGTTGACATGAAATGTTGACAGTGAAAATGTTGACAGTAGCACTAGGTTTAGGGTTGAACAGACATTGCTGACATTTCATTAGTGGCGATATTATGTTAACATAGGGCCTGATCCAGCAAGGAACACAGTTGCTAATACGCACGCAATCGTCCGATTGTTGCGTACTGTGCATGCATATGCATCGCAGTGCGCGAACTAGCCACTGCGATCAGGACTACGCAGACCCATCGCAGAGTGAATGACAGGAAGTGCCGTTTGTGGGTGGTGACAGGAGGGGTCGGCCGAAAGTAGGCGTGCCAGTGCGTTTGAATGCCATTGCAGGGTCGTGTATAAATTATCCACTGCGATGCCAACACAGCCTGAGGCCTGATAGCGTACGTAGAAGTTAGCAATTTCTGAGTAAAGTCAGGGCTTGTGCAAGTGTGAGGCTGCGATGGTACTCGATTGCACCGATGGCTTCGCAGTCTTGTGTAAGGTAAGGTGGGCGTCCTTATGTGTTAAAGCGGCTGCATTGCGATCGCAGTGAATTAGCATACTATCGCAGTGAGATTGTGTGTGTAATCGCTATTGCATTCGCAGTTGCTTTCCGTAGTGAATCAAGCCCATAGTAAACATCGACAAAATATACCGAACCCTTACAGCAGCTTAGGTGGGGCTCTCTACAGACACTTCATATTCAGTCATGTACACAAAGGGTGTATATTGTCTATTGGCGTTCGGTAGCTATAGAGGACTCCAAAGCTATTGAGGGGGAGAGTTCAGAGAAAAAAGGGTTCATGACTTCAGTGTGTGAGAGACAAAATATGTTTATTCATGTTGAAAACGACCATAATACAATGGTTTCTAGTGGTGTCTGTGCTGTCACAGCGCAGGTTTATCTCATATTCAGATTTTACACCAATGGGGTAGCTGTATCAAGATACATTTGTAATCAGTGTATTGATTGGCCAGCTAACTTAGGGACATACTGTATGCATTTTACAACTTGGAACATGTGTGGTATGTGTCACCCATGTGGCCAGCACAGTATTCATTTACATACCGGTTACAAGTGTTTCCAACACACGTCATTTCATCATATCTAGTTCTGTGCCCAGAGCCAGTGACAGGAGCTGTCAGGATGTGGAGGACACTGTTGGCTGTAGCTGGAGCTGTCACAAAATCACTTGGAGGATGGTGTGGAGGACACTGCCAGCTGTAGCTGAAGCTGTCACAATATCACTTGGTGTGGAGGACACTGCCGGCTGTAACTGGGGCTGTCACAAAATCACTTGGAGGAGGGTGTGGAGGACACTGCCGGCTGTAGCTGGAGCTGTCAGAGAATCACTTAGAGGACAGTGTGGAGGACTTTGCCGGCTGTAGCTGGAGGTGTCAGGGAATCACTTGGAGGAGGGTGTGGAGGACACTGCCGGCTGTAGCTGTCAGATAATCACTTAGAGAAGGGTGTGGAGGACACTGCTGGCTGTAACTGGGGCTGTCACAAAATAACTTGGAGAAGGGTGTGGAGGACACTGCTGGCTGTAGCTGGAGCTGTCAGGGAATCACTTGGAGGAGGGTGTGGAGGACACTGCCGGCTGTAGCTGGAGCTGTCAGAGAATCACTTGGAGGGAGGTGTGGAGGACATTGCTGGCTTTAGCTGGAGCTGTCACAAAATCACTTAGAGGAGGGTGTGGAGGACACTGCCGGTTGTAGCTGGAGCTGTCACAAAATCACTTGGTGTGGAGGACACTGCCGGCTGCAGCTGGAGCTGTTGCAAACTCACTTGGAGGAGGATGTGGATGACACTGCCGGCTGTAGATGGAGCTGTCATAAAATCACAAGAAGGAGGATGTGGAAGATACTGCCGGCTGTAGCTGGAACTATCACAGGATCACTTGGAGGAGGGTGTGGAGGACACTGCAAGCTGTAGCTGGAGCTGTCAGAGAATCACTTGGCGAAGGATGTGGAGGATACTGCCAGCTGAGCTGTCACAGAATCACTTGGAGGATACTGCTGACTGGATCTGTCACAGAATCACTTGGAGGATACTGCCGCCTGTAGTTGGAGCTGTCAGAGAATCACTTGGAGGAGGGTGTGGAGGACACTGCCGATTGTAGCTGGAGCTGTCAGAAAATCACTTGGAGAAGGATGTGGAGGATACTGCCAACTGGAGCTGTCACAGAATCACTTGGAGGATACTGCTGGCTGGAGCTGGAGCTGGCAGAGAATCACTTGGAGGAGGGTGTGGAGGACACTGCTGGTTGTAGCTGGAGCTCTCAGAGAATCACTTGGAGGAGGGTGTGGAGGATACTACTGGCTGTAGTTGGAGCTGTCAAAGAATCAGTTGGAGGACGGTGTGGAGGACATTGCCGGCTGTAGCTGGAGCTGTCAGGGAATCACTTGGAGGAGGGTGTGGAGGACACTGCCGGCTGGAGCTGTCAGGGAATCACTCGGAGGAGGGTGTGGAGGACACTGCCGGCTGGAGCTGGACCTGTCAGGGAATCACTTGGAGGAGGATGTGGAGGACACTGCCGGCTGGAGCTGTCAGAGAACCACTTGGAGGAGGGTGTGGAGGACACTGCCGGTTGTAGCTGGAGCTCTCAGAAAATCACTTGGAGGAGGGTGTGGAGGATACTACTGGCTGTAGTTGGAGCTGTCAGGGAATCACTTGGAGGAGGGTGTGGAGGACACTGCTGGCTGGAGCTGTCAGGGAATCACTTGGAGGAGGGTGTGGAGGACACTGCCGGCTGGAGCTGGAGCTGTCAGGGAATCACTTGGAGGAGGATGTGGAGGACACTGCCGGCTGGAGCTGTCAGAGAATCACTTGGAGGAGGGTGTGGAGGACACTGCCGGTTGTAGCTGGAGCTCTCAGAGAATCACTTGGAGGAGGGTATGAAGAACACTGCTGGCTGTAGTTGGAGCTGTCAAAGAATCACATGGAGGAGGATGTTGAAGACACGGCCGGCTGTAGCTAGAGCTGTCAGGGAATCACTTGGAGGAGGGTGTGGAGGACACTGATGGCTATAGCTGGAGCTGTCAGAGAATCACTTGGAGGAGGGTGTGGAGGACACTGCTGGCTCTAGCTGGAACTGTCACAGAATCACTCGGAGGAGGGTGTTGCGGACACTGCCGACTGTAGCTGGAGCTGTTGGAGAATCACTTAGAGGAGGATGTGGACGTCACTGCCGGCTGTAGTTGGAGCTTTAGAAGAATCACTTGGGGGAGGATGTGGAGCACACTGCCGGCTGTAGCTCTCAGATAATCACTTGGAGGATGATGTGGAGGACACTGTCGGTTGTAGCTGGAGCTGTCACAAAATCACTTGGTGTGGAGGACAGTGCCGGCTGCAGCTGGAGCTGTTGCAAACTCACTTGGAGGAGGATGTGGATGACACTGCCGGCTGTAGCTGGAGCTGTCATAAAATCACAAGAAGGAGGATGTGGAGGATACTGCCGGCTGTAGCTGGAACTATCACAGGATCACTTGGAGGAGGGTGTGGAGGACACTGCAAGCTGTAGCTGGAGCTGTCAGAGAATCACTTGGAGAAGGATGTGGAGGATACTGCCAGCTGGAGCTGTCACAGAATCACTTGGAGGATACTGATGACTGGATCTGTCACAGAATCACTTGGAGGTTACTGCCGCCTGTAGGTGGAGCTCTCAGAGAATCACTTGGAGGTGGGTATGAAGAACACTGCTGGCTGTAGTTGGAGCTGTTAAAGAATCACATGGAGGAGGATGTTGAAGACACTGCCGGCTGTAGCTAGAGCTGTCAGGGAATCACTTGGAGGAGGGTGTGGAGGACACTGATGGCTATAGCTGGAGCTGTCAGAGAATCACTTGGAGGAGGGTGTGGAGGACACTGCCGGCTGTAGCTGGAACTGTCACAGAATCACTTGGAGGAGGGTGTTGCGGACACTGCCGACTGTAGCTGGAGCTGTCGGAGAATCACTTAGAGGAGGATGTGGATGTCACTGCCGGCTGTAGTTGGAGCTTTAGAAGAATTACTTGGGGGAGGATGTGGAGCACACTGCCAGCTGTAGCTCTCAGATAATCACTTGGAGGATGGTGTGGAGGACACTGTCGGTTGTAGCTGGAGCTGTCACAAAATCACTTGGTGTGGAGGACACTGCCGGCTGCAGCTGGAGCTGTTGCAAACTAACTTGGAGGAGGATGTGGATGACACTGCCGGCTGTAGATGGAGCTGTCAGAGAATCACTTGGAGGAGGGTGTGGAGGACACTGCCGGTTGTAGCTGGAACTATCACAGGATCACTTGGAGGAGGGTGTGGAGGACACTGCAAGCTGTAGCTGTCAGAGAATCACTTGGAGAAGGATGTGGAGGATACTGCCAGCTGGAGCTGTCACAGAATCACTTGGAGGATACTGCTGACTGGATCTGTCACAGAATCACTTGGAGGATACTGCCGCCTGTAGCTGGAGCTGTCAGAGAATCACTTGGAGGAGGGTGTGGAGGACACTGCCAATTGTAGCTGGAGCTGTCAGAGAATCACTTGGAGAAGGATGTGGAGGATACTTCCAGCTGGAGCTGTCACAGAATCACTTGGAGGATACTGCTGGCTGGAGCTGGAGCTGGCAGAGAATCACTTGGAGGAGGGTATGAAGAACACTGCTGGCTGTAGTTGGAGCTGTTAAAGAATCACATGGAGGAGGATGTTGAAGACACTGCCGGCTGTAGCTAGAGCTGTCAGGGAATCACTTGGAGGAGGGTGTGGAGGACACTGATGGCTATAGCTGGAGCTGTCAGAGAATCACTTGGAGGAGGGTGTGGAGGACACTGCCGGCTGTAGCTGGAACTGTCACAGAATCACTTGGAGGAGGGTGTTGCGGACACTGCCGACTGTAGCTGGAACTGTCGGAGAATCACTTAGAGGAGGGTGTGGATGTCACTGCCGGCTGTAGTTGGAGCTTTAGAAGAATTACTTGGGGGAGGATGTGGGGCACACTGCCAGCTGTAGCTCTCAGATAATCACTTGGAGGATGGTGTGGAGGACACTGTCGGTTGTAGCTGGAGCTGTCACAAAATCACTTGGTGTGGAGGACACTGCCGGCTGCAGCTGGAGCTGTTGCAAACTCACTTGGAGGAGGATGTGGATGACACTGCCGGCTGTAGATGGAGCTGTCAGAGAATCACTTGGAGGAGGGTGTGGAGGACACTGCCGGTTGTAGCTGGAACTATCACAGGATCACTTGGAGGAGGGTGTGGAGGACACTGCAAGCTGTAGCTGTCAGAGAATCACTTGGAGAAGGATGTGGAGGATACTGCCAGCTGGAGCTGTCACAGAATCACTTGGAGGATACTGCTGACTGGACCTGTCACAGAATCACTTGGAGGATACTGCCGCCTGTAGCTGGAGCTGTCAGAGAATCACTTGGAGGAGGGTGTGGAGGACACTGCCAATTGTAGCTGGAGCTGTCAGAGAATCACTTGGAGAAGGATGTGGAGGATACTTCCAACTGGAGCTGTCACAGAATCACTTGGAGGATACTGCTGGCTGGAGCTGGAGCTGGCAGAGAATCACTTGGAGGAGGGTGTGGAGGATACTGCTGGTTGTAGCTGGAGCTCTCAGAGAATCACTTGGAGGAGGGTGTGGAGGATACTGCTGGCTGTAGTTGGAGATGTCAAAGAATCACTTGGAGGACGGTGTGGAGGACATTGCCGGCTGTAGCTGGAGCTGTCAGAGAATCACTTGGAGGAGGGTGTGGAGCACACTGCCGGCTGGAGCTGGAGCTATCAGGGAATCACTTGGAGGAGGGTGTGGAGGACACTGCCGGCTGGAGCTGTCAGAGAATCACTTGGAGGAGGGTGTGGAGGACACTGCCGGTTGTAGCTGGAGCTCTCAGAGAATCACTTGGAAGAGGGTATGAAGAACACTGCTGGCTGTAGTTGGAGCTGTCAAAGAATCACATGGAGGAGGATGTTGAAGACACGGCCGGCTGTAGCTAGAGCTGTCAGGGAATCACTTGGCGGAGGGTGTGGAGGACACTGATGGCTATAGCTGGAGCTGTCAGAGAATCACTTGGAGGAGGGTGTGGAGGACACTGCCGGCTGTAGCTGGAACTGTCACAGAATCACTTGGAGGAGGGTGTTGCGAACACTGCCGACTGTAGCTGGAGCTGTCGGAGAATCACTTAGAGGAGGATGTGGACGTCACTGCCGGCTGTAGTTGGAGCTTTAGAAGAATCACTTGGGGGAGGATGTGGAGCACACTGCCGGCTGTAGCTCTCAGATAATCACTTGGAGGAGGGTGTGGAGGACACTGCCGGCTGTAGTTGGAGCTGTCACAAAATCACTTAGTGTGGAGGACACTGCCGGCTGCAGCTGGAGCTGTTGCAAACTCACTTGGAGGAGGATGTGGATGACACTGCCGGCTGTAGATGGAGCAGTCAGAGAATCACTTGGAGGAGGGTGTGGAGGACACTGCCGGTTGTAGCTGGAACTATCACAGGATCACTTGGAGGAGGGTGTGGAGGACACTGCTGGCTGTAGCTGTAGCTGTCAGAGAATCACTTGGAGAAGGATGTGGAGGATACTGCCAGCTGGAGCTGTCACAGAATCACTTGGAGGATACTGCTGACTGGATCTGTCACAGAATTACTTGGAGGATACTGACGCCTGTAGCTGGAGCTGTCAGAGAATCACTTGGAGGAGGGTGTGGAGGACACTGCCAATTGTAGCTGGAGCTGTCAGAGAATCACTTGGAGAAGGATGTGGAGGATACTGCCAACTGGAGCTGTCACAGAATCACTTGGAGGATACTGCTGGCTGGAGCTGGAGCTGGCAGAGAATCACTTGGAGGAGGGTGTGGAGGACACTGCTGGTTGTAGCTGGAGCTCTCAGAGAATCACTTGGAGGAGGGTGTGGAGGATACTGCTGGCTGTAGTTGGAGATGTCAAAGAATCACTTGGAGGACGGTGTGGAGGACATTGCCGGCTGTAGCTGGAGCTGTCAGGGAATCACTTGGAGGAGGGTGTGGAGGACACTGCCGGCTGGAGCTGTCAGGGAATCACTTGGAGGAGGGTGTGGAGGACACTGCCGGCTGGAGCTGGAGCTGTCAGGGAATCACTTGGAGGAGGATGTGGAGGACACTGCCGGCTGGAGCTGTCAGAGAATCACTTGGAGGAGGGTGTGGAGGACACTGCTGGTTGTAGCTGGAGCTCTCAGAGAATCACTTGGAGGAGGGTATGAAGAACACTGCTGGCTGTAGTTGGAGCTGTCAAAGAATCACATGGAGGAGGATGTTGAAGACACGGCCGGCTGTAGCCAGAGCTGTCAGGGAATCACTTGGAGGAGGGTGTGGAGGACACTGATGGCTATAGCTGGAGCTGTCAGAGAATCACTTGGAGGAGGGTGTGGAGGACACTGCCGGCTGTAGTTGGAGCTGTCAGAGAAGCACTTGGATGAGGGTGTGGAGGACACTGCCGGCTGGAGCTGTCAGATAATCACTTGGAGGTAGGTGTGGAGGACACTGCCAGTTGGAGCTGTCAGAGAATTACTTGGGGGAGGATGTGAAGGACACTGCCGGATATAGTTGGAGCTGTCACAGAATCACTTGGAGGAGGATGTGGAGGACACTGCCACCTTTAGCTGTCAGAGAATCACTTAGAGGAGGATGTGGAGGACACTGCTAGCTGCAGCTGTCAGAGAATCACTGGGAGTAGGGTGTGGAGGACACTGCCGGCTGTAGATGGAGCTGTCATAAAATCACTTGGAGGAGGATGTGGAGGACACTGCCGGCTATAGTTGGAAATGTCAGAGAATCACTTGGAGGAGGGTGTGGAGGACACTGCCGACTGTAGCTGGAACTGTCACAGAATCGCTTGGAGGAGGGTGTTGCGGACATTGCCGACTGTAGCTGGAGCTGTCAGAGAATCACTTGGAGTAGGGTGTGGAGGACACTGCCGGCTGTAGATGGAGCTGTCATAAAATCACTTGGAGGAGGATGTGGAGGACACTGCCGGCTATAGTTGGAAATGTCAGAGAATCACTTGGAGGAGGGTGTGGAGGACACTGCCGGCTGTAGCTTTTAGAGAATCACTTGGAGGAGGGTGTGTAGGACACTACCAGCTGTAGCTGTCAGAGAATCACTTGGAGGAGGATGTGGGGGACACTGTCGGCTATAGCTGCAGTTGTCAGAGAATCACTTGGAAGAGGGTGTGGAGGACAATGCTGGCTGTAGCTGGAGCTGTGTACTGACAATTGTACAAATGTTCAGTTATTATATCATCTTTATACAAGTGTATAAATAACTACAATGCTGTTATACTTTATATGACCATGACAAATATGTACAGGGCACACACGTAGAGGGGGAACCACTGGAAAAATGTTTTATGAGGTCATAATTGCTGTTATTGGTTGGATGTGACTTTTCCCTCAAATTATCGGCAATATAACATGGTTACCATCCTATAGACTCTCTGCATTATAACATGGTCACCAGCCAATAGATTACGCATGTCTGCAATGAAAAAGCTTTTTTAACGAATTTATGTTATACGTATAGATTTTTGACTTCTGAACACGAAAATTACTCCCGATTTTGCATAACATCACGTTTTTCTGCTAAACGTGTATTTATGAATAAGTAATTTTTTTCACATTCTTTAAAGTAAAGTTCTGCCTATATATATTATAAAATATTGTCTTAAATGAATTCAGTCGGTAGTATAGAATGTTGCAATTCAGTTCTCGTCATAAAACTTCCCCCCGCCCAGTGCCAGATTAAGGTCCACATGGGCAGTGGCGTAACTAGGGTCTACGGAGCCCAGGGCAAGTTTCAGATTGGCGCCCCCCCCCCCACTACACAGCCAAATATCTTGCGCAGCAAAAATATGGGCGTGGTCACCTACCAGAATGGGCGTGGCTACTGAAAATGGGGCATGCCAACATGACACACCACCCATTTTTTGTCACATTTCTTTACATTCCATATGCTAGATAGATTTGAGTGCGCTGATCACCTAGATAGTATATCCTGATTATGACAGGCTGCTCCTACAGCAGTATTTGCACCCGCTAATATGATAAACAAGAAAAAAGGTGTGTATGGAGCGTTAGTCAAGATCAGGTGACCACGATGTGTAAATTGTATTTATTAAAACTCTTTTTAAAAAATTAGAACGCGCACACAGGATACAATAAATGATAAGTATCAAATCACAATAAAAAAACGTGGGTAAAGAGCATCTGAGAACACCTGGAGATGTAATACGGAACTGCTATGAAAGTTCCTCTCCTAAGATGGAGTCTCTGCTACCTTGTATTTAGCCGTATTACATCTCCAGGTGTTCTCAGATGCTCTTTACCCACATTTTTTCTGTTATTGTGATTTGATACTTATCATTTATTGTATCCTGTGTGCACGTTGTCATTTTTTATAAGAGTCTTAATAAATACAATTTACACATCGTGGTCACCTGATCTTCACTAGTGCTCCATACACACCTTTTTTCACATTTCATATGCACCTTATCTTTGCGGTAGTTTCTCACAATGTGGAACCTCTGAAGAAATGTATCCTCCCTGGGACGATGGCGTCTTCAGTCGGTATTCACTATTCACATAGGTGACGTCGTCCGGAAGATGCCTGTTTGTGTGTTAAAAAAGTAATCATAAAACAGCGGTTCAACCAGACTCGTTCCCCCCGGGTAACTTCCTTCCCCTGCGTCTCTCAGCCACACCATCATCTCACTGCATCCTCTCTTAGCCACACCATCATCTCACTGCATCCTCTCTTAGCCACACCATCTCACTGCATCCTCTCTTAGCCACACCATCATCTCACTGCATCCTCTCTTAGCCACACCATCATCTCCCTCCCTGTGTCATCTCTTCTTAGCTACACCATCGCCTCCCCCTGCGTCGTCTCTCAGCACACCATCACCGCCCCCCCTGCGTCAATTCTCAGCACACCAACAATGCCCCACCTAGTCGTCTCTCAGCACACCATCACCGCCCTCCCTGCATTGTCTCTCAGTCAGGCGATCAGCTCCCCCCTGCATCGTCTCTGTTACGCGATCAGCTCCCCCCTGCATCATCTCTGTCACACCATCATCTTCCCCTGCATTGTCTCTCAGCACAGACACAGATACACACACACACTGACATATATATATACACACACACAGACATATACACATACACACACTGACATATACAGTACACACACTGACATATACACATACACAGTACACTGACACATATAGACATGCACACTGACATATACAGTACACTGACACTTATTTACATACACACACTGACATATACAGTACACTGACACATACACACTGACATATACAGTATACTGACACATATATACATGCACACACTGACATATACAGTACACTGACACATATATACATGCACACACTGACATATACAGTACACTGACACATATATACATGCACACACTGACATATTCAGTACACTGACACATATATACATACACACACTGACATATACAGTACACTGACACATATACAGTACACTAATACATATATACATACACACACTGACATATATAGTACACTGACACATATATACATACACACACTGACATATACAGTACACTGACACATATACAGTACACTAACACATATATACATACACACACTGACATATACAGTACACTGACACATATATACATACACACACTGCCATATACAGTACACTAACACATATATACATACACACACTGACATTTACAGTACACTGACACATATATACATACACACACTGACATATACAGTACACTAACACATATATACATGCACACACTGACATATACAGTACACTGACACATATATACATGCACACACTGACATATACAGTACACTGATACATATATACATGCACACACTGACATATACAGTACACTGATACATATATATACATGCACACACTGACATATACAGTACACTGACACATATATACATACATACACTGACACATATACAGTACACTGACACATATACAGTACACTGACACATATATACATGCACACACTGACATATACAGTACACTGACACATATATACATGCACACACTGACACATACAGTACACTGACACATATATACATGCACACACTGACATATACAGTACACTGACACATATATACATGCACACACTGACACATACAGTACACTGACACATATATACATGCACACACTGACATATACAGTACACTGACACATATATACATGCACCCACTGACATATACAGTACACTGACACATATATACATGCACACACTGACATATACAGTACACTGATACATATATACATGCACACACTGACATATACAGTACACTGATACATATATATACATGCACACACTGACATATACAGTACACTGACACATATATACATACATACACTGACACATATACAGTACACTGACACATATATACATGCACACACTGACATATACAGTACACTGACACATATATACATGCACACACTGACACATACAGTACACTGACACATATATACATGCACACACTGACATATACAGTACACTGACACATATATACATGCACACACTGACACATACAGTACACTGACACATATATACATGCACACACTGACACATACAGTACACTGACACATATATACATGCACCCACTGACATATACAGTACACTGACACATATACAGTACACTGACACATATATACATGCACACACTGACACATACAGTACACTGACACATATATACATGCACACACTGACATATACAGTACACTGATACATATATATACATGCACACACTGACATATACAGTACACTGATACATATATATACATGCACACACTGACATATACAGTACACTGACACATATATACATGCACACACTGACACATACAGTACACTGACACATATATACATGCACACACTGACATATACAGTACACTGACACATATATACATGCACACACTGACATATACAGTACACTGACACATATATACATGCACACACTGACATATACAGTACACTGACACATATATACATACATACACTGACACATATACAGTACACTGACACATATACAGTACACTGACACATATATACATGCACACACTGACATATACAGTACACTGACACATACAGTACACTGACACATATATACATGCACCCACTGACAGCCTACACAGACACACATATCTCTTTCACACAAATGCAGCCAGCAGCCCCCTCCCCACACATAACACACACCAACCTCCACCCCCCCCACATGACACACACCAACCTCCACACACTAACCCCCCCCACATAACACACACCAACCTCCACACACTCCTCCCCCCCATTACCCACCTGCAGTCAGCAGAGAGAGTTGGGGAAGGAAGAATCACTCCTCTCCTGGTACCCCTAGTCAGACGGCAGCTCGTCTCAGGCAGGTCAGGGAACAGGAAGAGCTCTCACTCTCTCAACAACAAGACTGCCTGTGAGGGGCTGCGCGCTTCCACTGCAGCTCCCCCTAGAGGCAGCCCAATTAGCAGCAGGCTGGCAGGCACAGCACACTGACCTGCTCGTTATTAGTCGGTATACAATGATGGCGAAGAGGGGGAAGGGCGGGTGTGTGTGCGGGTATGATGCCCTGCCGGCACCCCCTCTGCTGGGCTTGCCAGGGCGCCCAGGGCACGTGCCCCGCTCGACCACCCCTAGTTACGCCACTGACATGGGCCTGGAGCTGAAATCTACAAAGGGCCTAAACCCTATACTGTCTAAAGGAACATTGCACACACACAACTACAACTACAAGGTGAGCTGGCGAAGGTGGAACCAAATACAACAGATGCAACACAGTTTTGCCCTGTGCCAGCTCATTTTAACCCCTGCCTACCACCACATACACACATACAGTACACACTACACACACACACACTATGGTGAAGAACAGAGTGAACTGTTCCACCAAGATGTTAAAGATGTAGAAAGAAGATACCAGGGTCATTCTGACGTCAGCATGATGGCTGACTACTGCTGGATGATACACAGAGACGACACAGATAAAGCTTATAAGCGA
The DNA here is from genome assembly GCA_031769625.1 of Taudactylus pleione. Lineage (NCBI taxonomy): Eukaryota > Metazoa > Chordata > Amphibia > Anura > Myobatrachidae > Taudactylus > Taudactylus pleione. Next base: position 2,845,577 of record JAUIMM010000146.1, on the reverse strand, counting down.
AAAGCGACAAAACGAAGTTTGAAGACAAAAAAAAAAAGATATTAACGATTTTTTCAATAATTATGCTTTTGTTTCTTTTATTGTTTGATTTTAGTGTTATTTTATTATGTAATTAAGACAAAAACACATTAATATCATCTACACTTCGTATTTCACATTAAATATGTCAAAAACAATTAAACTTCTTGTTTTTTCTTAAAAATTTATGTAACCTCCTTATAGGTAAATGTGATGTGTTTTTTTTTTTTAATATAGTATTTCTTGATATACATGGGAGTATAATTAAGAGTATAAAAGTATTATTAAAAAAGCTTTCAATACCTTAAATTTCGCAGACCTGTGTTATCTTTAATATAACATGGTCACCAGCCTATAGACTCTCTGCATTATAACATGGTCACCAGCCAATAGAGTATCTTTAATATAACATGGTCACCAGCCTATAGACTCTCTGCATTATAACATTGTCACCAGCCAATAGAGTATCTTTAATATAACATGGTCACCAGCCTATAGACTCTCTGCATTATAATATGGTCAGCAGCCAATAGTTTATCTTTAATATAACATGGTCATCAGCCTATAGACTCTACGAATTATAACATGGTCACCAGCCAAGAGATTATCTTTAATATAACATGGTAACCAGCCTATAGACTCTCTGCAGTATAACATGGTCACTAGCCAATAGAGAATCTTTATTATAACATAGTCACCAGTCTATAGACTCTCAGATAGTTGGTTAGCCAATGGAAGCCAGTTGCCACCGGAGTCTGGGAGGCGTGTGATATATTGCTGTTGTCCTGTGTGTTGCATGTGGGCCCTTGTGGATTCCCTCAGACTCCCAGACAGCGATGTTGGGGTTTTGAGGCAGCCCCAGCTTCAGATCTGCCACTGGTCACCAGACTATAGATTTTCTTTATCATAACGTCACTAGCCTATAGATTCTCTGCATTATAACATATTTGCTGGAGGTAACAACATCCACTTGATTAACCTCATTTGTATCTACGTGTTGCATTATATTTCTTCATATCTTAGCACAGACACACACCGCTCACTTGCCACCAATGCAAATGGCAAGCAGCAGCATGTCTGTCTGACAAAGCTGGGCATACTTTTATTCCCTCTGCTGAGAATTGCACACTTGCATATCTATTCTGCTTTTTTCAAGTACTCTCATTGCATTTATGCTTAGAATCAGGTTCCTTCGCTGAATCTCATCAGGTCCCTTATTGAGCACTGTGCAAAAGCAGATACTAATGAATTTATTCATATCCACTTAGTGGAAAGATGACAGGTATTGTTAAGTGTGGGTGGTGGGGTTACGATAACGCAATTCATCGCAAATCACATCCCACTCTTGGAACTTGCCCACTCTTCCAGTTGGCCGTGAGCCGCTTGGCTGTAGTATACACCAGGGCTGCCCCTCCACTCCGGCAACAACCTGGTAACATTATAATGTGATCACCAGATTATATATTTTCGGCATTATAATGTGGTCACTGGAATATTGATTCTCTGAGATTATACTCTGCTTTATAATGCGGCCACCACACAGTATTATATATTCCCTGCATTATAACATGGTCACCAGACCATAGATTCTCTGCATTATAACTTCGTCAACCTATTATATATTGCCTGCATTAAATTGCAGTCACCAGATATATATATTCTTCATTATAACTGGATACCAAGACTATAGATTCTTTGCATCATAACATGGTTATCAGACCTCATATTCTCTTCATTATAACACGGTCACATTATATATTCTCTGCATTATAACATGGTCACCAGAATATAGAATCTCTGCATTATAATGCAATCACCAGATTATACTCTGTATTACAACGTGGTCACTAGACTGTAGATCAGGGGTCTTCAAACTTGGCCCTCCAGCTGCTGTGGAACTACACATCCCAGCATGCACTGCCACCTTTTTGATATAACAGCATGCTAAAACTATGTGCAGTGCATGCTGGGATGTGTAGTTCCACAGCATCTGGAGGGCCAAGTTTGAAGACCCCTGCTGTAGATCCTCTGCATTATAACATGGTCACCAGACTATAGTTTTTCTGCATTATAAGGGAGGTGCATGGAAGGGATGGGTTAATCTAGATTAGAAAAAAAAACAAATTCCCCCAGGACACCATAATGGACCAGCATAAGAGACATACATCCTACATAATAGTAACGCAGAGATCTAGGCTACAAACATTTGCAAACATATGGTAATCCACCAGCCACGGCAAGGCCTCTCTGCTCTGGTGGTCCTGCGCAACACGAAAATAGCACGTACTTTGGGTCATACATTTATGTATTCTAAATTGAGAGCCAACTCCCCTGAAGGCCCCCAAAATCCTACAAAGATCATTATCATACCCTCCAAATATATACAGAATGGTAGTTGCTCAAATCAATTTATTGGTGCAGGCAAGGCAGGGGTAACTCTAGAATAGTAAAAACAAATTCCCCCAGCACATCATAATGGAGCAGCAAAAGAGACATACATCCTACTTAATAATAGTAATGCCGAAACCTCGGTTACATACATATGCAAATATATGGTAATCCACCAGCCACGGCAAGGCCTCTCTGCTCTGGTGGTCCTGCGCTACATAATAATAGTATCACTTTGGGTCATTCATTTATGTATTTCTAAATTAAGACCTAACTATTCCGGAGGCATCCCAAGATGCTAAAATATGGCACTACAAGGATCATCATGCCCTCCAGCTACCGATCTCATCCATGCTTCCCAGAACAGTGGTACATAGAATGGTATTTGCTCAAATCAATTTATTGGTCCATCATTGGTGCATGCAAGAGAGGAGTTAATCTAGCCTAGAAAAAACAAACAAATTCCCCCAGCCCCCGATCGCTGGGAGGGGGGGAGGCAACACAGGGCGCAATAGTGGCTTGCTAGGGCACTGCAACAGAATATATATTGTTTGCATACCTCCCAAATGTTCCAGCTTTCGAACACTGTCCTGCTGTCCCACCCTTGGACCGCAGTGTCCATGGATGGGGAGAACTTTTTCAGTGCTATTCTACTCTGCGCATGGCATCTAAACTAGAGAGGCCAAACCTGGGATCATGATCGATGGGAACCCGGGATTTAAGGCTAAAAAATCCAGGATTCGTGGTATTAAAATTTGCATAATGTTATGGTATTTTTTGGGCCCGGCTGCGTGCGGCATGACGTCAGTGAGGTCACGCTGTGCACAGCCGTGCAGACGGATTGGCAGCATCTGTGTCTAGTGCTCAGCAGCGCTGCCCCACCCAAAAAAATACTATAACAAATCTTAATCCCCAGGTCTGACAGTAAGTGTTTTTTTATTTTTTTATTCTGAACGGTGGAGGGGGAGGAAGGGGTGTGTTAAATTTAAATAGAATTCAATCACGGGATTGAAAAAATGGGCCAGCATTGGCCTCCCTAATCTAAACAGTGTGGGGTGAGCCAGTGGGCAGCCCAGCAGCTAGGGGCTGGCTGGCAACTTTCAGCCTGGAGGGCAGACCAGAGCAAGTGGCCCAGCTTTTCTACCGGCGAATGCAATTTTAAAAATGGGCATGACAATAATGTTGGGGGTGTGTAACACGGCCTGGTGACAAAGTAAACTACTACATGCCTGATTTTTTAACCTATATGGTACACATAATAATTACCCTTTTTTACTTCAATGACATTGAATTTATTACACTATAAGGTGCTTGTTCTCCACCTTCTGTCAAATATATATATATACACACACATACATACAGTGCTTGTAGTGTGCCGGTATGACATGGAATGTCATGCCGTCACTTCACTTCGGCACCCGTCCGGCACTGGGACTGTCACAGTCTGTGTGCCAGTCAACAAGCGGCTGCTCCCTGCTTGTTTACATTTATCTCAGGCCGGGAATCAATCATGGCTCGTGGAGCAGCAGCCAATCAGGGAAGGCCGGCGCTGGGACTATCACTGTCTCAGCACCGGTCACCAAGCAGCTGCATGTTTGGCTCTGGTCGTGAGCCAATCACGGTTAATGGACTGTCAGCCAATCAGGAGCGGCCACGTGGCCGCCCCTAATTGGCTGCCAGTCCGCGAGCTGTCATTTGTTTACAGCTGGTGCTGAATTCAAAATGCCAGTGCCATCAAGGAGAAAGATTGGGGAAGGGCCCAGGGAAGGGAGCGCAGCGACCGCGGTCTCCATAGCAGAGCAGGGTGAGGTGGGCAGTGTGCTGTGGTGTGCTATGTTTAGGAGGAAGAGGGGGTATGGAAATATCAGGGGGCTCAGGATTTGGGCCTACCTAAGTAAAGTCCCCCTGATATTTCCATACCCCCACTTCAAAATGTCCACTTCTACCACATATATATATATATTATATATACATATAACATATATACATACACACACACACTCACACTTAATCAGCACACACATATTTTAAATAACAAAACAATGCAAAGTTTATGCCACTGTGACACACTACATATATATGCCCCACTCCACCCTCCACTTACCTGGTATTGGTGTAGAAGACAGGAAGCAGGCACTCCTCATCTCTGCCCTCTCTCCTCCGTGGGTGTGATAAAAAATGTATTTTATCATTCAGCTCCTCAAAGGCTCTTCCCACTCCCCCGATAGGCCATGCCCCCTTTCCCATTCTCCAGCCTCTTGGAATTGTGGGTAGGGAAACCTGGCTCCCCATTGGTCGACAGCGGCCATCTTTTTTTAGCCTGATATGGGGGCAGCCATTTTATTTTAGCCCCTGTTACTTGAATCTAATCTATCTCTGGGCAGCAGCACAGGAGCCAGAGCATCGTATCTTCTGCCTGCCGCAGCCTGGAGGCCCTGAAACACTAGAATTGTACCGTCCCGGGGGGCAGATGACACCCTGCCCCCGGCCCAGCCTACCACTACCAGCAGTACAGGGAGTACTGGCTGGACACGACCCCAGAGTGATGTAAATGCCCCTCTGGCATGCGTAACACTGCCCCATCCTGTTACCCCCGGACGGGAGGTACGAATCTGTATTGTAATATGGTCACCAAAACAGATTTTGGCATATATTGTAATCACCAGAATACAGGCTCTCCGCAATCTTTTGTGGTCACTGGAATAAAGATTTCATATAGTGCACTGTGGTCACTAGTATAAGGAGTCTCAGCATTACACTGCAGTCACCGGTATAAGGAGTCCCAGAATTACACTGCAGTCACCGGTATAAGGAGTCTCAGCATTACACTGTAGTCACCGGTATAAGGAGTCTCAGCATTACACTGTGGTCACTAGTATAAGGAGTCTCAGCATTACACTGCAGTCACCGGTATAAGGAGTCCCAGAATTACACTGTAGTCACCGGTATAAGGAGTCTCAGCATTACACTGCAGTCACCAGTATAAGCAGTCTCAGCATTACACTGTAGTCACCGGTATAAGGAGTCTCAGCATTACACTGTAGTCACCAGTATAAGGAGTCTCAGCATTACACTGTAGTCACCGGTATAAGGAGTCTCAGTATTACACTGCAGTCACCGGTATAAGCAGTCTCAGCATTACACTGTAGTCACCGGTATAAGGAGTCTCAGCATTACACTGTAGTCACCGGTATAAGGAGTCTCAGCATTACACTGTAGTCACCGGTATAAGGAGTCTCAGCATTACACTGTAGTCACCGGTATAAGGAGTCTCAGCATTACACTGTGGTCACTAGTATAAGGAGTCTCAGCATTACACTGCAGTCACCGGTATAAGGAGTCCCAGAATTACACTGTAGTCACCGGTATAAGGAGTCTCAGCATTACACTGCAGTCACCAGTATAAGCAGTCTCAGCATTACACTGTAGTCACCGGTATAAGGAGTCTCAGCATTACACTGTAGTCACCAGTATAAGGAGTCTCAGCATTACACTGTAGTCACCGGTATAAGGAGTCTCAGCATTACACTGCAGTCACCAGTATAAGCAGTCTCAGCATTACACTGTAGTCACCGGTATAAGGAGTCTCAGCATTACACTGTAGTCACCGGTATAAGGAGTCTCAGCATTACACTGTAGTCACCGGTATAAGGAGTCTCAGCATTACACTGTAGTCACCGGTATAAGGAGTCTCAGCATTACACTGCGGTCACCGGTATAAGGAGTCTCAGCATTACACTGCAGTCACCGGTATAAGGAGTCTCAGCATTACACTGCAGTCACCGGTATACGGAGTCTCAGCATTACACTGCAGTCACCGGTATAAGGAGTCTCAGCATTACACTGTAGTCACCGGTATAAGGAGTCTCAGCATTACACTGCGGTCACCGGTATAAGGAGTCCCAGAATTACACTGCAGTCACCGGTATAAGGAGTCTCAGCATTACACTGCAGTCACCGGTATAAGGAGTCTCAGCATTACACTGCAGTCACCGGTATAAGGAGTCTCAGCATTATACTGCAGTCACCGGTATAAGGAGTCTCAGCATTACACTGCAGTCACCGGTATACGAGTCACCGGTATAAGGAGTCCCAGAATTACACTGTAGTCACCGGTATAAGGAGTCTCAGCATTACACTGCAGTCACCGGTATAAGGAGTCTCAGCATTACACTGCAGTCACCGGTATAAGGAGTCTCAGCATTACACTGTAGTCACCGGTATACGGAGTCTCAGCATTACACTGCAGTCACCGGTATAAGGAGTCTCAGCATTACACTGCAGTCACCGGTATAAGGAGTCTCAGCATTACACTGCGGTCACCGGTATAAGGAGTCCCAGAATTACACTGCAGTCACCGGTATAAGGAGTCTCAGCATTACACTGCAGTCACCGGTATAAGGAGTCTCAGCATTACACTGCAGTCACCGGTATAAGGAGTCTCAGCATTACACTGCAGTCACCGGTATACGGAGTCTCAGCATTACACTGCAGTCACCGGTATAAGGAGTCTCAGCATTACACTGCAGTCACCGGTATAAGGAGTCTCAGCATTACACTGCAGTCACCAGTATAAGGAGTCTCAGCATTACTGTAGTCACTACTATAAGGAGTCTCAGCATTACACTGCAGTCACCGGTATAAGGAGTCTCAGCATTACACTGCGGTCACGGGTATAAGGAGTCTCAGCATTACACTGTAGTCACTGGTATAAGGAGTCTCAGCATTACTGTAGTCACTACTATAAGGAGTCTCAGCATTACACTGCAGTCACCGGTATAAGGAGTCTCAGCATTACACTGCGGTCACCGGTATAAGGAGCCTCAGCATTACACTGTAGTCACCGGTATAAGGAGTCTCAGCATTACACTGTAGTCACCGGTATAAGGTGTCTCAGCATTACACTGTAGTCACCGGTATAAGGAGTCTCAGCATTACTGTAGTCACCGGTATAAGGAGTCTCAGCATTACACTGCAGTCACCGGTATAAGGAGTCTCAGCATTACACTGCAGTCACCGGTATAAGGAGTCTCAGCATTACACTGCAGTCACCGGTATAAGGAGTCTCAGCATTACACTGTAGTCACCGATATAAGGAGTCTCAGCATTACACTGCAGTCACCGGTATAAGGAGTCTCAGCATTACACTGCGGTCACCGGTATAAGGAGTCTCAGCATTACACTGTAGTCACCATTATAAGGAGTCTCAGCATTACACTGTAGTCACCGGTATAAGGAGTCTCAGCATTACACTGTAGTCACCGGTATAAGGAGTCTCAGCATTACAGTGTAGTCACTGGTATATAAGGAGTCTCAGCATTACACTGTAGTCACCGGTATAAGGAGTCTCAGCATTACAGTGTAGTCACTGGTATATAAGGAGTCTCAGCATTACACTGTAGTCACCAGTATAAGGAGTCTCAGCATTACAGTGTAGTCACCATTATAAGGAGTCTCAGCATTACACTGTAGTCACCGGTATAAGGAGTCTCAGCATTACACTGTAGTCACCGGTATAAGGAGTCTAAGCATTACAGTGTAGTCACCGGTATATAAGGAGTCTCAGCATTACACTGTAGTCACCGGTATAAGGAGTCTCAGCATTACAGTGTAGTCACCGGTATATAAGGAGTCTCAGCATTACAGTGTAGTCACCAGTATAAGGAGTCTCAGCGTTACACTGTAGTCACCAGTATAAGGAGTCTCAGCGTTACACTGTAGTCACCAGTATAAGGAGTCTCAGCATTACACTGTAGTCACCGGTATAAGGAGTCTCAGCATTACACTGTAGTCACCGGTATAAGGAGTCTCAGCATTACACTGTAGTCACCAGTATAAGGAGTCTCAGCATTACACTGCAGTCACCGGTATAAGGAGTCTCAGCATTACACTGCGGTCACCGGTATAAGGAGTCTCAGCATTACACTGTAGTCACCAGTATACGGAGTCTCAGCATTACACTGCAGTCACCGGTATAAGGAGTCTCAGCATTACGCTGTAGTCACCGGTATAAGGAGTCTCAGCATTACACTGCGGTCACCAGTATAAGGAGTCCCAGAATTACACTGCAGTCACTGGTATAAGGAGTCTCAGCATTACACTGCAGTCACCGGTATAAGGAGTCTCAGCATTACACTGTAGTCACCGGTTTAATAAGTCTCAGCATTACACTGTAGTCACCGGTATAAGGAGTCTCAGCATTACACTGTGGTCACCAGTATAAGGAGTCTCAGCATTACAGTGTGGTCACCGGTATAAGGAGTCTCAGCATTACACTGTGGTCACCAGTATAAGGAGTCTCAGCATTACACTGCAGTCACCAGTATAAGGAGTCTCAGCGTTACACTGTGGTCACCAGTATAAGGAGTCTCAGCATTACACTGTAGTCACCAGTATAAGGAGTCTCAGCGTTACACTGTAGTCACCAGTATAAGGAGTCTCAGCGTTACACTGTAGTCACCAGTATAAGGAGTCTCAGCGTTACACTGTAGTCACCAGTATAAGGAGTCTCAGCATTACACTGTAGTCACCGGTATAAGGAGTCTCAGCATTACACTGTAGTCACCGGTATAAGGAGTCTCAGCATTACACTGCAGTCACCAGTATAAGCAGTCTCAGCATTACACTGTAGTCACCGGTATAAGGAGTCTCAGCGTTACACTGTAGTCACCAGTATAAGGAGTCTCAGCATTACACTGTAGTCACCGGTATAAGGAGTCTCAGCATTACACTGTAGTCACCGGTATAAGGAGTCTCAGCATTACACTGTAGTCACCAGTATAAGGAGTCTCAGCATTACACTGCAGTCACCGGTATAAGGAGTCTCAGCATTACACTGCGGTCACCGGTATAAGGAGTCTCAGCATTACACTGTAGTCACCAGTATACGGAGTCTCAGCATTACACTGTGGTCACCAGTATAAGGAGTCTCAGCGTTACACTGTAGTCACCGGTATAAGGAGTCTCAGCGTTACACTGCAGTCACCGGTATAAGGAGTCTCAGCATTACGCTGTAGTCACCGGTATAAGGAGTCTCAGCATTACACTGCGGTCACCAGTATAAGGAGTCCCAGAATTACACTGCAGTCACTGGTATAAGGAGTCTCAGCATTACACTGCAGTCACCGGTATAAGGAGTCTCAGCATTACACTGTAGTCACCGGTTTAATAAGTCTCAGCATTACACTGCAGTCACCGGTATAAGGAGTCTCAGCATTACAGTGTGGTCACCGGTATAAGGAGTCTCAGCATTACACTGTGGTCACCAGTATAAGGAGTCTCAGCATTACACTGTAGTCACCAGTATAAGGAGTCTCAGCATTACACTGTGGTCACCAGTATAAGGAGTCTCAGCATTACACTGCAGTCACCAGTATAAGGAGTCTCAGCGTTACACTGTGGTCACCAGTATAAGGAGTCTCAGCATTACACTGTAGTCACCAGTATAAGGAGTCTCAGCATTACACTGTAGTCACCAGTATAAGGAGTCTCAGCATTACTGTAGTCACCAGTATAAGGAGTCTCAGCATTACACTGTAGTCACCAGTATAAGGAGTCTCAGCGTTACACTGTAGTCACCAGTATAAGGAGTCTCAGCATTACACTGTAGTCACCGGTATAAGGAGTCTCAGCATTACAGTGTGGTCACCGGTATAAGGAGTCTCAGCATTACACTGTGGTCACCAGTATAAGGAGTCTCAGCATTACACTGTAGTCACCAGTATAAGGAGTCTCAGCATTACACTGTGGTCACCAGTATAAGGAGTCTCAGCATTACACTGCAGTCACCAGTATAAGGAGTCTCAGCGTTACACTGTGGTCACCAGTATAAGGAGTCTCAGCATTACACTGTAGTCACCAGTATAAGGAGTCTCAGCATTACACTGTAGTCACCAGTATAAGGAGTCTCAGCATTACTGTAGTCACCAGTATAAGGAGTCTCAGCATTACACTGTAGTCACCGGTATAAGGAGTCTCAGCATTACAGTGTGGTCACCGGTATAAGGAGTCTCAGCATTACACTGTGGTCACCAGTATAAGGAGTCTCAGCATTACACTGTAGTCACCAGTATAAGGAGTCTCAGCATTACACTGTGGTCACCAGTATAAGGAGTCTCAGCATTACACTGCAGTCACCAGTATAAGGAGTCTCAGCGTTACACTGTGGTCACCAGTATAAGGAGTCTCAGCATTACACTGTAGTCACCAGTATAAGGAGTCTCAGCATTACACTGTAGTCACCAGTATAAGGAGTCTCAGCATTACTGTAGTCACCAGTATAAGGAGTCTCAGCATTACACTGTAGTCACCGGTATAAGGAGTCTCAGCGTTACACTGTAGTCACCAGTATAAGGAGTCTCAGCATTACACTGTAGTCACCAGTATAAGGAGTCTCAGCATTACTGTAGTCACCAGTATAAGGAGTCTCAGCATTACACTGTAGTCACCAGTATAAGGAGTCTCAGCGTTACACTGTAGTCACCAGTATAAGGAGTCTCAGCATTACACTGTAGTCACCAGTATAAGGAGTCTCAGCATTACACTGTAGTCACCGGTATAAGGAGTCTCAGCGTTACACTGTAGTCACCAGTATAAGGAGTCTCAGCATTACACTGTAGTCACCGGTATAAGGAGTCTCAGCGTTACACTGTAGTCACCAGTATAAGGAGTCTCAGCATTACACTGTAGTCACCGGTATAAGGAGTCTCAGCATTACACTGTAGTCACCGGTATAAGGAGTCTCAGCATTACACTGTAGTCACCGGTATAAGGAGTCTCAGCATTACACTGTAGTCACCAGTATAAGGAGTCTCAGCATTACACTGTAGTCACCAGTATACAGACTCTCAGGTTTATTTATCAAGCAGTAAAAAACTTAGAGTGGACCAGTGGAGAAGTTGCCCATGGCAACCAATCAGCTTTGAAGTAACGTTTATCAATTACAGTCTATAAAATAACAGGTAGGAGATGATTGTGCAACTACTGCATCTGTATGCAAATCTACCGATGTGTGTGCAAAGACACACTATTGGTGGATCTTTGGCCACACTACAGGACACTGCACTTGCCTATGGCAGATGCAGAATGTCCGTGGGTCCATGGACGTTGGTGACAGTGGAATTGCGTCTTAAGATGCAGTCGCTGACACCAACATGCCCACCAGCCCCCTGTCAGGGGCACAGAGGAGGGTATGGGGGGCGTGTATTCTTTACTAGGGTCTGGGCCTGTTGGATGGGCCTGGCAGGGGCCCGTGTCCTGCAGCCCCTCCCACCACCCTCACTATAGGATGCAGCACTTCAGGCAGGAGAAAGAGTAGACTGCTGCACACACATTACTGTGTGCTGGGCTAGGGAGAGAGGCTGCTGCAGCAGCCCTGCAGTCACTCCTCTCTCTCCCTGCTTGATGTGCGGAGGGAGCGATTGCACTCATCCTCCCCACCAAATCTGCGACTGGTACCCCCCTGTGCGATGTGCACACCCGCTTCATGGCTGCACACTTAATATTTTTTTATTTTATAAGGAGGGGGTCTGGCCACACCTCCCCGTGTACTAGTACCGGAGCCTGGCGGAGCTCCATACAATTTCAATCTGTGTCCGCCATTGGTATCCATTGATGTGTGCACAGAGAGAAACCAATAGGCACCCAGCTCCGAATGAGCCCCGATGTCCTCTGAATTGCACTCTGGCAGGGGTGGCCAACCCGTGGCTCTCGAGCCACATGCGGCTCTTTTATGTTTCCCTTGTGGCTCCCGGCTCGGCAGCCCTCCACTGGTACTCAGAACTCTGGTCTCTGAAGCAATCAGAGACTAAAGAAGCCTCTGATCGCTTCAGAGGCCAGCGTTCCCAGTGATACAGTGCGCGGGTCATGACGTCACCCGCGATGTGAGGAGTTCGCACGCCTGCTGGATCCAGTTAGATCCAGCAGGCAGCAGAAGCGACGGCGGGACTTGGGAGCCCTGATGGTGTGGAACAGTGCCAGCATGAAGACAGGTAAGTTTCTTCATAGGGGTGTGGGCAGGGAGGGGGTGGTAGTACTGAGGGCACTACCTTAGGGGGCATGATTACAGGGAGCATTGCAGAAGGGGCACAACTACTGGGGGGCATTGCTTAATGGGCACAACTACAGGGGCACTGCAGAAGGGGCACAGCTACAGGGGGCATTGCTTAATGGGCACAGCTACAGGGGGCATTGCATAAGGGCCACAACTACTGGGGGCATTGCTTAATAGGCACAACTACATGGGGCATTGCGGAAGGGGCACAGCTACAGGGGGCATTGCACAATGCGCACAACTACACGGGGCATTGCAGAAGGGGCACTAGCCCTCATTCAGAGCCGTTCGCTATTTGCGTTTGTTCGTTCTAAAACAAGGGGTGGCTATTCAAATGATCCGTTCGCACATTGCAGTCTGTTCACACCTCTAAGTCTGAACGAGCGAGCAAAACATACGCTCGTTTATTTGTTAAAAACGCCCCCTGGCCGCTCGCACCATACGTCATGTCCGCTATATATTAGATTAATCGAGTACATCGAGCAGGATATGAACTGCTCGCTATTCTTGTGGTTGGTTTTTTCAACCGCTATTTTGCGAGCAGTTCTGAGTTAAAAAAAAACAAGTGACGTGGTCAATGACGCTGCTATATTAATTATGCACACCCATAAAACGCCCGTTTTGACCTTTAAGCACGCCTGTGTTCGGATCTCCACTCCCCGTTTTCAAGCACCTTCCCCTGTTACCACCCACATACGCCTCATTCTGTCACTCAAAATAGCAGGCACTCGCTATATTGCGTACAAACGATTTTCGACCGCACTGACTGGTTCGCGCATGCGTACTAAAAACCGTACGCATGCGCAGATGTGCGAACATCGCTCGGAACGAGCGTACTGCTGCTAGCGAGTGGCTCTGAATGAGGGCCACAGCTACAGGGGGCATGCATAATGGGCACAACTACATGGGGCATTGCGGAAGGGGCACAGCTACAGGGGGCACTGCATTAGGGCCACAACTACTGGGGGCATTGCTTCATGGGCACAACTACAGGGGGCACTGCATAATGGGCACAGCTAAAGGGGGCACTTCAGAAGGGGCACAGCTACAGGGGGCATTGCTTAATAGGCAAAACTACAGGGGGCATTGCAGAAGGGGCACATCCAGGGGCAGAAGTATGGGAAACAATGGAGGCGCCTGCTGCCAGGCGCCAGCACTGAAGGGGCACCTCCTCCATCACCAATAAAATATTCACCCCACTTAGGGCTGTAAATATGGGGGATAGGGGGGCACTAAATGTTAACTTGCCTCTGGGCGTCTGGGATGAACTTACGCCACTGGGCACATCTACAGGGGGCGTTGCATAATGGGCACAGCTACAGGGGGCATTGCATAAGGGCCACAACTACTGGTGCATTACTTAATGGGTACACAGGGGGCATTGCAGAAGGGGCACAGCTACAGGGGGCATTGCATAATGGGCACAGCTACAGGGGGCACTGCAGAAGGGCAACAACTACTAGGGGCATTGCTTAATGGGTACAACTATAGGGGGCACAGCTACAGGGAGCATTGCATAATGGGCACAACTACAGGGGGCATTGCTTAATGGGCACAGCTACAGGGGGGGGGCACAACTATATGGGACACAACATAAAGGGCACTACTGCCTGAGAGCCAGTTGGGGGGCAGCCTGAGATCTGGGGGGATGATGCCATGCTTATAGGGGCAGAGAGAGACTGTTGAGATAACTACAGGGGGGGGTGGGGGTGGCTGGAGTGACACATGAGGGGCCGCTGCAGTGGCATGGGGGGGCTGCAATTACACATGTATGTGACCTGGAATGGCAAGGGAGGGGGCTGGAGTGACACATGGAGGAGCTGAAGTGTGTATTATGTGAATATTGCTTTTTCAATGTATTTTATGTGATTCTGGATTTCAGAGTGTATTTTATGTGGATGTGGTTTTTACAGCATATTTTATGTGGATTTGGCTTTTTTCAGTGTATTTTATGTGGTTCTGGATTTTAATATGTATTTTATGTGGATGTGGTTTTTTAGACGGATTTTATGTGGATCTGGCTTGTTTCTATGTATTTTTTGTGAACATGGCTTTCTATATTGCTCTGGCGTTTCTTTCGAATCAACAGTGAAAAAATATTGGGAAGTTTATGTAAATTGGGTATTTTCAATGTGCTGGGCTCGCCCCCAGCATGACTAAAAACGGGGGTGTGACACAAGGTCATGCCAAAGGCGTGCACACAAAAATGGGGTGTGGCCTTTGGCGCGCACATGCAATCGGCTCTTTGACTTGACTACACATATGTTTTGGCTCTTTGCCTCTGACTGGTTGGCCTCCCCTGCACTATGGTCTCCAGAATAAAGGCTATGTCCAGCATATACTATTCTCCAGCCTGTGACAGCAAGATATTAGCTTTGATCAGTTCCATGCAAGTTAATGTGATACAAACAACTGTCCTACTGGATTTTTCTTACAGCACCTTTGAGCAGCAGCGTTTGCAGTGCTACTAACAAGCATATTTGTCTTAGCCCTTGGATTTGTCTCACAGTCTATCTATGTAGAGGCTGCCACAAGGGAAAAAAGAAGGGACAACTGGCGAAGCCTATAATAGCTCACATCTTGCTTAGCACTTATGGCTCATCATCCGCTCAAATTCTAATTCAGTCTCGCAGAAATGACTCCGGCAAATCTGTGCTTGGGGACAATCCGGCGTTGCCTGCAGGACATCGTGGCTAAGTCACAGTGGAGCTGTTCACTGTAACATTGTGCTAGAGAAGGAACACTGGTTTATTGGGCATGCTTGTATGATGTTTCATGTAATCCGTTTAATAATTTCAGAGAACACTATTGGCTCCCTGTAGGTCTTTCTTTAAAATATAAATACTATTTGCAATATTTACTTTTATGGATATATGGATTTTAACTTAATAAACATCCACTTTCTAGAGCCGTCATACCCAATTATAACGCACTAGGAGCCCAATGCAGAGTGAGCAGCACTGTACGCCTGACTGCGTGAAGCAGAAGTCATCGGATACATGCATATGTACCCATGCAGAATTCGGTGACTCTGGACATAGTGCCAGCCTGTGCCTGGAAGGGGAGATGGGGCATTCTAATGTACAGTAGTCCGAGCACAGTAAGGGAGTGTTTGCGCAATTTGAGGGCAACGCTAGGATGACGCCATTTAATGCAAGTCGCATCATCCAACATTCTGGCCGACCAGTTAAGTCGAGAAGTGGGAGGTACTGGGAGAATGGCCAACTCTGTCAGGAGGCTGGGAGAGCCCCCTTCCCCCAATTCGGAACTCTCCCAGACCTTCCGGGAAAGTTGGCAAGTATGACCCACTGGCCAGTCATTTCTAGTGTTTTGCCCTCCACTCAGACATCACAACTGAAACATCTAATGTCCCTATCACCCAACTATACCCCAACTTTACATTCTCCTCCTGACTGCCAGCCGTAGTAAGCTAGGACCTCATTCAGGGCCTGATTCTGAGCCCGCATGCAACGCCGATGTTCATGGAGTTGAAGGATTTTTTACAACTGCGTGTAAAACCCTAAAAACTGGTATGGCGCATGCGTTATGCTGTGTGTACGCAGAGGCGCAGTTACGATGGAGCTGGATGGTGGCTGAAGTGCATTGGTTGCAGTGGTGTAACCAGCAGGGTGCGTGTGGGGAATCTTGCCCTGGGCTCCATCTGACAGGCCCGGCAAAGGGGGGCGCTTGGGCATTATCCAGCACTGGGCTCAAGTGTTGCCGGTGGCCAGGAAGGGCCAGCGGCAGAAGAATGCGGCTGAGTACCGGACAGCTATGATACCATAAATCTCTTCCTAGCCCACCAGGTTGTCGGACACTAGGCCCGTGGGGTAATTAGGCCTGTGGCACTGAATGGGGGCAGCAAACCCCCTATTTAGGCCCCTGATTGGGCATTCCTGGGCAGTGCTTGGAAGGCGGCTATTCAGATGCACGAAGATGTGACATTTTATGGGCATGTTGCGGTCATCGCACTGCAGTGGTCGCGTACTCAGACACTTACTTACATTGGAGGCCGTACTCTGATGGAGAATCTGCGCCTAGCATAGGGCTGGTGCAAGTTTCGATGGTGCGACAAAGCATGATGTTACCATCTAAAGACGCACAAATTAGGCTTCTTAGTCCTTGCCCAGCTGCTCCCAGAACGCTGGGCAAGTCCCCACCAGCATGATGAGAATGGTGTGACACACGGTCACGCCCCCAAACCGGCACACATTAGGGGGTGTGGCATTTCTGGAATGAGGCCACACCTCCTTTTACGTGCGTGAGAGAATTTACTCAGTGCAGCACAGGGTGTCACCACCAGTAGTGACTCCACTCCATATAGTCGCAGTTGTGCCTGCTGGTGATAGACGTTAATGCGGTCGCAGCAGGCCCTTAGTCAGATGTAAGTCCATTTACACTACATGAAGATGTGCTTTGAGACACTGTTCACAATTACCTGAATTTAGAGTTATATGTAACCTGTACTTGTGGCTCTAGCACCGAGAGTCGTGGAACAGAGGCGTTCGTGTGTCATTTCATACAGTAAGGGTGTAAACGACACAAATGAAACACACGCCCTTGAGATATGTCCTCATTGTGGTGGATGCATTTTAGATATATTTCTCAGGTAAATTACATCACCCTAAAGTCACTAGTAGCTTCAAAAAACTGTTCAACCAATCACAAACGGCTTGCACAGGGAAACACTTGTGATTGGCTAAGTTTCCCGGCCCGTAGAGGATAATGCAATTTCTCATCAGGGCTCAGGAGTAGCTCAGGGCCTCAGGCTGTATAGTATTGTTTATTTTATCTCCTTTGCAATATGGAATTGGTGAAGATTCACATTGAACTAAACTTAAAAAAAGATTTTGTTGTTTAATAAAACGGTACTTGTGTACTTTACGGACTCATTGCAGAGAGAACCCAAAGAATGTTTTAAATGGTACTTGTGTACTTTACGTACACAAGTACCGAAAGTTGTCCCCAACTAAAGAAGAAAGTTGTGCGCTCGCCACGCTTCGGGCTCGGTGGCTCGCCACAAGGTTATATTCCCCCTCTATGCCCACTTGGATGGTAGGGAATGACGATGGACACTGGCTGATGACATCAGGGTCCTCTCCGTCAAGGGGATTTAGACATTACCATGATTGATAATAATGAGTGTAGGACACTTGGGTTCTCTCTGCAATGAGTCCGTAAAGTACACAAGTACCGTTTATTTATATAGTGCCACCAATATGTGCAGCACTGTACAGAGAATTTTATGTCCTTTGTATCAGTCCCTGCCCCATAACATACAAGGGCGCGTGGGCACACACACTATGGCTATTATTATCAGAATCCAAGTAACCTAACAGTATGCTTTTGGAGTGTGGGAGGAAAATGAAGCACCCGGAGGAAACCCACCCAAACACAGTGAGAACATACAAACTCACCACAGATAGACCATGAGCAGGAATTGAACTCATAACCTCAGAACTGTGAGGCAGTAATGCTAACCACTATGCCACCTTGCTTTCTAAACATCATAGTAGGGGCGTTGTGAAGTCACAGTGAGGGTGTGGACATATTATAACGTAGACGTGCCTAGAAATTCTAGTACCTTATTATACAAGTTATACATGTTGTGGTAGGTGCTTATAAAAAGGTATATTTAAAAGGTTCCTTCGTTCTAACTACTTTATGTATTGTTGTTTAACACTATTTATTTTGTTTCATGACACCATCACTTTATACAAAATAAAAAAAAAAAGTTAAAATAAATTACAAATAGAAAAATGAAGTCAAACTGAAAAAGTCTCTCTTCTGGCTAAATAAATGGGGTGAGGGGTAGGGGGGCATCTGCCCCTGAAGCCGGTACAATGCTGCAGCACTGGTGCCGCCAGTATACTCTGCATCCATATAGCCGATGGCAGCCTTTCAGCCACCCGGTGCAGCTGATGCCTGCTGGCGACTTTACCCCAAGCTTTTGCATTGAAGAGCATTATAGTGATACAAGTACTTGCTATGGTAATTCCCTTTTTAGGATGCCATTATTAGAAAGTGGAATCTATAATAAATGAGCAGAACACACCTCCTAACATTGTAAAATGACCGTGCTGCAAACCCTTAAACCTGTAAGCAACATCCGCCCCTGGATGGTTATTTAAACATCGCGTTGTGCAGAATGAAATCTTTTTGCAAATGTAGGTGAAAGAATATTCATCACTGCTCCTAGCCAGGGCCAGATTAACAATGGGGCGGATGGAGCTACAGCTCCAGGCCTCCAAATAAAAATAGGCCCATCAACATGACAGAATGATTACCAGCTACCTAACTGGCCATAAACTAAGTATTTAAATAGTTTTTCTAGTCCCCGTCTCCCCCAAAAACACAAAATTATACAATTTTTCTATTTCTATGTAGTTAGGGAGACATTGTGGTCATAGTTTAGGGGGTATATACACCAAGGTGACTCTGACCACAGCCACACAGCACCGTTCACAGCTTTCCCCTTCTCAGTATAGGCCCTTGAACATTTTCAGCTCCAGGCCCATGTGGGCCTTAATCCGGCCCTGCTCCTGGCTCACATATGGGGCCTGATTTAGAGGCAGCCGCATCTATTGGCGGTCGACCGTCTACAACTTCAGCTACAAACTCCTTCCCTTGTGTACATCCCGGCGTCCTAATGCACAAAGACTAAGACGTCCACTGTAGTGCGTGCAGCTCTGAAACAGGCCCCTATTGTTGTTTAGCTATATAGCACCAGAGTATTATGCAGCGATGGACAGAGTATATTTACATATGTTTTCTGTCCCATTAATTCAGCATGAGTTCCCATTTGAGCCCCACGCAATGCGCGGCTACGGGCACCTCTGGGTATTACGGTAACACATCGCTGATTTTTTTGGCGCGAGAGAAAAAAAACATGAACAAACATCAAAGACTCATTCTATCTGACCATAAGGGCACTTTATGGTTAAGACCCAACATACTTTCTTTGACTTGTAGAACATTCTCCCAACTACTTGACAATATCAGAAGCCACCAAAGACGTCTCAGCAACAGACCATTTGTTCTACATCTAGCATTCCTCTGAAACGTCGCTACAGCTATTTATGGGCCCTGCTCCAAAAAGCCTCTGAGCTAGGTGACCAAATCCGATATTAGGTTACTGACCAGGAACATCGCCTCCCCCCTCCCCTGTGTAACTGCACTGGGCTGCGACAAAATCCATTGACTGCAAAACGACACAAGACGACCAATCACAGACCCGTGGGACAGGGAATGTAGTGAGTGCCCCCACCCGTGCTCCTGGTAAGAACAGAAGTCATTAACCTATTGCCTGAAAGACAGTTCTGCAGACAACACACACACTGCTCGCTTTAAGTAATGTGTCTGACTGAAAAATCTAGAAGGTGACAATCAGAAGGACATTGAAGATGCAAAATTGTAAATAATTATTTATTTACCACCAGTTATTTACAGAGAATATTTGGCCATTCACATCAGTCCCTGCCCCGGTGAAGTTTACAATCTATGGGGCAGATTCAGAGATTTACATAATGCCGATTTTTACACAGAGAAAGTGATTTTTTTTAGCCACTGCGCGTGCGTGAAAGCCGCAGTGATCACCAGCAGCGTTTGGTTTGCGAATACGTTCGCGTAGAGGATTCACTCCCAAAATGAGTGACAGGCAGCCAGCGTTTACCAGGGAGTGGTTAGGTAAATGCAGATGTGTTGGGACCGCGTCATGGGCGTACATAAATTATCCATTGTGATCTCCTTCGCGGCATCGAAGCTCTCAGCGTGTCAGTAGCGAGACGCTGTGTCTGAGACAGGTCAGACTTCACTCAGAAGCTGCGTGGCTGCCCGATCTGCGTCGATGTTCTCGATGTTTACGCTTATGCGCGTTGTCGGGCGGATATGAGAAGGCAGCAGTGGGCGTCCCCTAAATCTCAGAATTAGGCCTTATATTCCCTACCACATGTACACACACATATACACTAGGGTTATTTTTAGTGTGTGTGTGTCACAAGCCAATTAACATACCAGTATATTTTTGGAGTGTGGGAGGAAACCGGAGTACACTAAAAGGAAACCCATGTAAGCACGGGGAGGCTATACAAACTCCACACAGTTAGGGCCGTGGTTGGAGTCTAATCCACAACCCCAGTTCTGTTGGGCAGTAATGCTAACCTGTACACCCTCCATACTGCCCGGAACAAGCAAGTGCTGTGGCAAAGCTCAGAGGTGCTCTGTGAGGGCAGACCCGCTGCCGAGCAAACCTGACATCATGACAGTACACATCAAGTGCCAGGCAGAAGGAAGACGAGCCCCTCTATGCAGCAGGGTTCCAGCCCAGGCACTCCACAAGCTGTAAACAAGATGTGGTTAATATCCCTACAATCGGGATGCCGGCTGCCGAAATCCTGGCACTGGAATCCCGCTCACCAAGAAAACACAGGCGCCGGAATCCCGACATGACTAGGGATGCCGACATCGGAATCCTGGCAGCCGGCGGGGGTTATGGCTTGGCACCCCAGGGGGACTTAAGGTTAGAATAATCATAGAACATAGGGCCTGATTCAGAGGCGCTCGCAAAAAGCGAGCGCTCGCACTGAATCTGGGCGGCCGTTTTTTTTTCTGTCCGGCCTCCTGGCCGCTCGCTAAGCTGTGGGTGACCACCCACAGCTTTAGCGGGCGGCCAGGTGATGGTCGCGACCACCCTTGTGGTTAGGTCTCGTTCCCGCAAGCCCCAGTGAACTTCCTGCTCTAATAGAGCCGGAAGCTCACTACTGACATCACGTGTGATGTAAGTAGGACTGCCCACAAACGGCAGGCGTTCCTTCGGGAACGCCTCCGTTTGACCAGCCACCCCCCCTCCCCACCTACAAAACAGGGCGAGCTGTCGATCAACATCAACAGCCGCCCATTTGTAGCGAGCTCCGGAGCGAGAGAATTTCTCTCTTGCTACGCGCAGTGTGCACGCGGCGCATGCGCACTGCCCAGCCATCGACCCGCTTGCGAGCGCAATGCGCTCACGAGCGGGTCTGAATCAGGACCATAGTCTGCGCATCCACAAAAAAAAAAAACACTGCAGTATCAAAACCCACTGGGTAAATCAATATATCAATATAGTAGGTACAAGCTAAAGTATAAAGTGCAGTGCAGGAGCCGATCTGAATTAGAGAACTGTCAAATAATGAAAAGAAAAATACATTTATCGAACCCACTTATCACATATAAAATGAGCAATAAACAGATAATAAGACAGTATAAATTGAATAATAACAATTAGAAACAGTGTTGTAGATATACGGATGATAGTGTCATTGATCTCAAAATACCATTCATAAGTTAATAACAGGAGTGAAATCTTGCATTTAATTTGAGTATACAGTAGATCTTCTGAATGATTCCAATGACCACAGTGAGTCCGGCAAAAGAGAAAAGTATATTCACATTAAATGATATTGGATGCCAGATACTGGATGTGAATATATGACACTACTACAGTATATTGATATATTGATATACACAGTGGGTTTTGATACTGCGGTGGATGCGCAGACTATGGGCCTGATCCAGACCCACTCGCGAGCGGCTGTCCGCTCGCAAGTGGGTCGATGTTATGCACTGAGCATGCGCACGACGGAGGGAGCTCCGTCGTGCGCATGCGCCAGACGCGACGAGCGAAGGAAAGTCCTTCGCTCGTTGTGTCTGATCAAAGGGGGCGTGCTGTCGATGTTGACTGACAGCACGCCCCCTTTGGTGGGCGTGCTGGGGGCGTGCCTCCCTGACGGGGGCGTTCCCACGGGAACGCCTCCCGTCAGAAGCCGGCCCACTGACATCACTAGTGATGTCAGTGGGAGTGATTTTGGCTCTGATAGAGCCAAAATCACTCCGGAGCTTGCGTTTGAAAACCTCAACCGCAGGCTCCGGCTCGCAGTTTCGATGGTCGCGATGGTCACGACCATCGCGGCCATCAAAATGCACGCTCGTATAGGCTGTGGGTGGTGACCCACAGCTATACGAGCGTCCAGGAGGACGCTCCATTTTCATGGAGGGCGGCTCTCATTCAGAGCGTGCGCTCTGCTCACTATGATTATTGTTGCTGAGATTACAAATTTACACAGAGTTTGTATTTAGTTATTGCTGCAACAACCAACTAACCCTACACGAGAGGTCTGATATTGGGTGTGGGCGCCAGAATATATGGGACTTAGGGTTAGGCTGCGGGACGGGGAGGTTAGGAATAGGCTCCAGACGGGGGGGGGGGGGGGTAGGTTTAGGTACCACTGGGGGTAACATAGAATTTGACGGCAGATAAGAACCACTTGACCCATCTAGTCTGCCCCATTTTTAAACATATTGTTACCTCAACCCATATTGATCCTTACTTCTTCTGAAGAATATCCTTATGTCTATCCCATGCATGTTTCAATTGCTCTACTGTCTTAGCCTCTACCACCTCTGATGGAGGCTATTCCACTTATCCACTACCCTTTCTGTGAAGTAATTTTCCCTCACATTTCCCCTGAACCTACCACCCTCCAGTGTCAGAACATGTCCTCTTGTTCTAATACTTCTCTTTCTTTGAAGAATGTCTCCTTCCTTTACCTTGTTAAAACCCTTTATATATTTAAACGTTTCTATCATGTCCCCCGTTCCCTTCTCTGCTCCAAACTATACATATTAAGATCTTTTAGTCTTTCCTGGTACGTTTTGTGGTGTAGACCTTGCACCATTTTAGTCTCCCTTCTTTGTACAGTCTCTAATGTATTAATATCCTTCTGGAGATATGGCCTCCAGAACTGAGCACAGTATTTGAGATGAGGACGTACCAATGACCTATACAGTGGTATTATCACTTCTTTCTTTCTGCTACTGATTCCTCTCCCTATGCAACCAAGCATCTGACCTGCCTTCCTCATTGCTTTGTTACACTATTTGCTTGCCTTTAAGTCACCTGAAATAGTGATTCCTAGATCCCTTTCCTCTTCAGTACTTTCCAGTATAGTGCCATTAATACTATATTTAGCCTTTGGAATTTTGAGACCCAAGTGCATGATCTTGCATCTTTTGGCATTAAATTGTAGTAGGTTAGGCACTACGGGGGGAGGATTAGGCACTAAGGGGGGAGGGTTAGGTTTAGGCACTTACTGGGAGGGTTAAGGTGCGGGGTAGGGAGGGCTAGTATGAGGGTACAAAACAGGAAGGTTAGGGTTTGGGTGTAAATAGGACAGAAGAACAGTACTCACCGATCACCTGTCAGGATTCCGCTCTGAGTGTACTGACAGCCGGTATCTCCTCCGTCGGTATTTCATACCGATTCCAGTGTAAATATAAATATATATATATATATATATACACATACACTGGTGGCCAAAATTGCGGACACATTTTGAAATGTGAATGTTTTTCAACTTGGAATGCTTATAAAAACTGTTTCACTTCACGCAGTGCAATGATTCATATATCAAATGAAAGGAAATTTAATGCTGAATTCAACACAATAAAAATGAGGTCAAATATTTGCATTACAACAAGGGAAGTTATGCTACTTTCAGTCAGACAAAGAAGCACAGATGCGTGGGATTCAAGAAGCGGATTGTAGTAACAGCTACTACCAGCCAATTGGAATCGTTGCTCTGAGGACCAATCAGCTGTCGTTTATGAGCAGGTGCAAGGTCATGTTCAAAGGTGGGAAAGGTCAGTTTGGCTGTTTCAGAATAAAGTAGGTTACTGAAGTGCAATTACGGTTGGATGTTTGTGTGTATTGTTTAGTGCTATTGACGGTGCAAAAAATAAATACAACAATGTCGTCCAGGCAAAGTGGTGAATGGTCACCCAGGAAGAGATCCAGGATTGTGGTGCTACGTGAAAATGGTCTTTCGTATGCAGCAATTGCGAGAGAAATTGGTGGGAATGTGACAACATCAGGAATATGAAAGTTTTGTTTACGCTCTCAGGAAACACGATCTATACAAAACAAAGAAGGAAAAGGCCAGAAAAAGTGCACAACAGCTGTTGATGATAGGAAAATAAAATGAATTTGCTTCAGGGACAGATGGATTTCATCTGCGGCCATTAGCAGTGACCTGAGTGCAACTGGTGTTTTTGTCAGTGCAAGAACGGTACGGAGAAGACTAACGGAGGTTGGCCTAACAGGTAGGATTCCCCGAAAAAAGCCATTGTTGAATAAAATACAGTGGCAGAAACGAATACAGTGGGCAAAAGAACACATTGCATGGACAGAAGTTCAGTGGAGACAAGTGATATGGAGTGACGAAACTAAGATATCGATATTTGGCAGTGATGGGAGAAAATATGAGACATCGCATCGGGAAAGAGGTACATCCAGATTGCATTCAAGCGACAAAGAATCCTACAAGTGTTATGATCTGGGCATGTATGACAGCAGATGCTGTAGGCCGCTGTTATGTCACAGATGGCACACTGAACAGCAGAAAGTACATTGACACCATACTACAACCAAAACTTCTACCTTCTATCAGGGATCTTTTCCCAGATAATGCCCCATTTTTTTTCCAGCAGGATTCAGCTCCCTGCCACACTGCACAGACATACAAAAAGGGGTTCACGGAGAATGACATACAGATGCTGGGATGGCCAGGAAACAGCCCAGACCTGAACCCCATAGAACATTTGTGGTTCCGTTTGAAAAAACTGGAACATCTGAGGCGTTTATCCAATAAAAGACAATTAATTGAGGCTATAAATGTCTCATGGCACCACATAATAAAGAAGGAAGAGCTCCAAACATTGGTTGGCTCAATGACACGTCGCTGTGCTGCTGTCTTGAAAAATAAAAGATACCCAACGAAATACTGATAGGACAGTAACATCATAAGTACACAGAGATTTTCACCCTAAGTGTTGTTTTCACTGCATAACTTCCCTTGTAATGCAAATATTTGACCTCTGTTTATTGTGTTGAATTCAGCATTAAATTTCCTTTCATTTGATATATAAATCATTGCACTGCATGAAGTGTAACAGTTTTTATAAGCATTCGAAGTTGAAAAACATTCAAATTTCAAAAAGTGTCCGCAATTTTGGGCACCACTGTACATATACTAAGTCAAAGTTTGTCCATGATCATATTTCCAAAAGTATATTAATTGTTCTTTTTGCAACCTCAGTTACATATATGTGCTCTAGTTAAACATATTGTACCTTTGTGTGTGGAGAGAAACAGAAAAATAGATTCCAATAAAATTCTTCACTCACATTTTCAGTGCACAATTCCGTGACCAGAAATGTGAGACCATGACTGACTGACAGAATTGCCAACAGAAAAATGGGGTAGATGTATCAAGGAGATGATACCCATACCAACCAATCAATTTCCAGCTATCATGATTTATCTAGTAAATTCTATTAAATGACAGCTAAAATCTGATTGGTTGCAATGGGCAACACTTACATTTGTCCTTGCCTGACCCTAAATCAGTGATAGGCAACCTAACATGCTTTGGGGGCCACATTGCAGGGAACCTCTGAGCTTCAAAAGGGCTGCACATTGCTCTTAATCTCAATAGCAAGTCAATTTATTTAGTCAAAGTAAAAGACACCTAACAGTTATAACATATCATCAGACCTTTCAAACAAGATTTACAAGCTATAACACATATCACAACAAAGCAGGATGGAACTGGCGGTTGTAAGAGAAGGCTTAGAGGGTCACATGTGGCCTCGGGTCCACCTATTGCCCATCAGTGCCCTAAATCCAGTACTCCATTATTTATCATCCGTGCTTAAAGTAGTCCTAAAGAAGTGGTGGAACTCCCACTGCCCCCCCCCGGCGCTTATGTAATAAAGGGACTGACCGCGCCACAAAAAAGGGTGTGGTCTCAAAAAGGGGCATGGTCTACAGAAGAAAGGGGCGTGGTCACACAATAGTATCCCCAATTCAAGTTACACCACACAGTAGCACAATCTTATTCACATACACCGCACATAGTGCCCCTGATTCACATTACACCACATAGTAGTGTCCCTTATTCATGTTATGACATAAGGTAGTGCCCCTTTTACCCCTAATACACATAATGCCCACAGCAGTAGTGCCCCTTATACAATGCCCACAGCAGTAGTTCCCATTACGCATAATGCCCACTGTAGTGGTAGTGCCCCATATGCAGTGCTCACAGTGGTAGTGCCCCTTATCAAGAGCCCACAGTAGTGGCGCCCCTTATGCAGTGCCCCGTATGCAATGTCCCCATTAGTAATGCCCCCAGTGCCTCCGGCTGCCGCTGTGGTGAAGGAGCTGGGCATCCGCTGGTAACAAAATCTGGTCTGCATTGGTCACCCATGCATGGGACTAAATTAAACGTTATCGAGAACCGTTATCGAGAAGGATCGTACTGGAAGATCCATGTTTCATCACAGGTAATAACTTTATCTAAAAAATGCGACTCTGCTTGAATTTTTTCCAAAATGTCTGTACAAATTTGCTTTCCATTTTCTTTCTGCTCGGCAGTGAGAAGCTTTGGAACCATCTTAGCACAAACCTTTGTCATGTTAAGATCTTGATGCAAAACTTGCCTAACAGTTTCGTTGTCAATGTATACCATGTCTGCTATCATACGGAGTCGACAGTCAATTCGAACAATTTTCTAAATTTTTCCCACATTTCATTTGTTTTTTGATGTGCAAGGCCTTCCGGGACGTTCATTACCTTCAACATCCTCACAACCGTCACTAAATCTTTTGTGCCACTCAGACACACGTGCATGTGACATCCAATCTGTCCCGTTAGCCTCGGTTAGCATATGGAAAGATTTGGTGGGCGTTTTGAGCAATTTAACTAAAAATTTTAAGTTGGCACTTAACACAGTTAACACGTTGCTGTACTTTTGAACTAAGCATTTTATGAGGCACAGTAAAAACACAACTTTTTCGAATGCTATGTGACAGCAAACTATCTGTGCGAGAGGGGTGACACTTGGAAACTGTTTTGGGATAGTGTAAGGTCAAAGTTCCCCCACTCCCTTTTAACTCACACAGTAATGGACAGGGTTGGGCATCACATATTTTATGATTGACAGCCACTAGTACTGGTTTTGCCCATCACATGGACCAAAAATAATTTGATTTGGTCCTGGAACACCAACCTGTGGCACCCGTTAGTGCCCCATTGTACCTAGTTTGGGAACAACTATATTATGCATTTACTGCTTAAAATTACAGAAATACACTAGAAACTACACCGAGCGCCTTTGTAACTAAGGACCTGATTCAGACCCGTTCGCTAGGGTACGATCGCTCGCTGCCATCGCTCTCTAAGACATAGAGGGTGGCCGTTCACCACACAGTGCGATCGCGGAATTTGCATACCCCCCTTTTGGCAGCGAGCGATCGCACCTTAGCGACCGGGTCTGAATAAGGGCCGAAGACTCATCTTGAGTTTGAATATTTTTGTAATATAGATTTTTTTTGTTTAAATTTTGAAATGACATAACTACAAAAGAAACACATCTCTGCACATATATAATATAATATATACCACTGGAAACACAACAAGTACTTATTTTAGGCCAAAGTTTGAAATTGTGGATGAAGTTAAGTAACATCTCGGGCTGCTAAAAGCAGAATGAAGATTGTAATGTTTTCTTCTTAAAGTAAGTTATTTACTAATATGCATTTAATCTAGCCTACAACATACTATTGGAAAAGGATGTTTTATTGGTTGCTACGGGTTACTGCATGTTATTCCTACTATCATGAGAAAAAAAATTTTTTTTTTTTTGCTATATACTTTAGTTCAGTAGTTTGCAAACATTCACCACCTGGGTACCCCCTGGCAGCCCATTTCATTTATTTTTACTCCATCCACATATATGTATATATATATATATATATATATATATATATATATAAGCAAATAGACAAGGAGCGTACCATAGTGAAGTATGTAAAAAAATTACAGTTTTAATACAAATAGTTTAGAACACTCACAATGTAGCAGAATAATAACAGCATCAAGCAAGGCACCGGCAGACACCGCCACATAAACTCTCAGGACACGTCGCAGCAAGACTCGCAGACTGGACCTCCTCCTTAGCGCCAGCTGAGACACCAAATGATGTTAGCTCCAGGCAACCCCAAACATGTTTCATCACACAAGTGGACTTCGTCAGTGGGCATGTCCAAACTCAGCAGTTGAGGTGCATACACACATGACAATTTTTTAAATGATTTAACTATAACGGCGTCGTTATCGTTAAATCGTTTGTAAAATCATTCATCTTTTTAAGGTGAACGATGAACGATAATCGTTCAAGCGCATTCACGTTTGTAGTTTGTAGTTCATCGTCCATTCTGAATGTCCAACAAACGATTTTCGTTCAGAAATTGTTCATGTTGTACAGAATGAACGATAAATGATGAACGATTTCCATTCACTGCATGCATGATTAAAAAATCGTTCAGTAATTTAGTAACCAAAGATTTTTAGTGAACGATTTTTGTTCACTTTTTCAAGGGAAAATCTGAACAAAAATCGTTCACTAAAATCGTTGGTTACTAAGATCGTTGTGTGTGTATGCAGCTTTGAACAGACTTTTATTTCATACATAATTAGACCTCAATGAACTTCACCTGGCTCATATTTATCACTTTGTTTAAACAGACTAAAAAGTGTTACTACAAACATACCAAACATATAATGATAACAAATACATTATATACACAATGTACATACATGAATGAATATCGTATCAGTATCACAACAAAATAAATATATAAGCACAAATAATATTGCAAGACATGGTGCACACAGATAATAACCCCTAACAAAAAAATATAAATACACATATACACTTCCAAATATATTCTATACTATTGTAGAATTAAATATTAGCACCTGTAAGACAAAAAAAAGATAGAAACAACAAAATGAATAGCATACAGAATTAAAAAGTTAGAAACACTAAAAATAAAAATACATAGATGCAAGCTCTCAGACCAAAAAGGAATCCATGATTCAACAACAGTTTGGTCCAGCTATGCAACCTAGATCTATAAATACAAACCAGATACATTCTACATAGCAGGCTCCAGATTTTCAAAGTACACCTAAAAAGTGACCTATATGGCCATTCGAACTATTCAAAGCCCTTAATATTCGGAACAGGACATCCTGAAGAACCAGATTTTACTCTAACAAAAATGGAACCAGATCACAACCTTCATTTAGACTATAAGGGGCGAAAGTATTCAGTCTGTGAATCCAGAATGTCTCTCATTTCGCTAACTTCCTTAAAAGATCTCCCCTTCTCTCATCTGGAACAATATGTTCAATCGCCTGAAATGAAAGGTTTTTAACGAAGAGGACTGACATTCGGCAAAGTGTCTTGGGACACTATGATTTTTGATATTATTGAGAATATTTCTCATATGTTCTAACATTCGCAACTTAATTTGCCTCTTAGTCTTGCCGATATATTTAATCCCACATCCATTACACTCAATTAGATAAATAACAAATGTGGTTTGACAGTTCATAAAACTCTTAATATTGAAACTATTCGTTCCAGACGAGTCACTAAAGGACTTTTTGTCCCTGCTGCCGAATTGGCAAACTTTACAATGATTACACTGGAAGAACCATTTTATACTTAAATTCACATTATTGACTACAGTAGGGGGGAGAGAACTCGGAGCTAAAATGTTCTTCAAGGATCTAGTCTTTCTGAAGATAACCTGGGGAGCAGTAGGTAAAACTTTGCCAAGTACAGGATCCAATGATAGCAGATTCCAATGTTTAGAACCCTCTTAATTTCCTTTTCTTTTTTATTGAAAGTGGTGACAAAGGGAACAAAACAATCACTGGTTCCAAAACGAGTGGTCTTATCTTTATATTCCAACAGCTGCTGTCTGGGGAGAATCTTAGCTCTATTTTCACTTTCTAACACTAACTTCTCAGGATAGTTCTTCTCTAAGAATCTAGAACTATATATTAAAGATTGCTCATCAAACTTATCATCACGTCTACAGTTGCGATGAAGACGCACAAACTGAGAAAACAGAAAATTAGACTTCCAGTTATAGAGATGACTGCTATCAAAATGAACATAGCTATTGCTATCAACCACTTTTAAATGAGTATAAGTATCGATTTTTCCCCCCACAGCCCAATATGAGGTATCCAAAACTAAATCCAAGAATTCTATTTGATCTTTCTGGAAATTCAATGTAAAATGTAAATTAAACTCATTCCCACTTAGGAAAGCCATAAACTCATTAAACAAAGAAAGACTACGCTCCCAAACAATCAGAACATCATCGATGTATCGTTTGAACAATTTAATGTTATCAAAAAATGGGTTCACAGTACGGTCAAGAATATATTTTTTTTCCCAGACCCCCAAAAATAAATTTGCTAAACTCGGTGCACAAGGGGTCCCCATTGCAGTCCCGCATTGCAGTCATTGGTCCTGGAATTTAAACATATTATTTTTCAAAACCAAAGTAAGGCACTCTATAATGAATTTCCTCTTTATATCTGAACTTCAACCGTTGAGATACCTTATCATGGGGGATACTGGTGTAAAGGGCCTCAATGTCAATAGAGCACCAACAGAACTCATCAGACCAATCAAAACTATCTAAAATCTTCAAAATCTGTGTAGAATCCTTAATAAAAGAGTCCAGATTTACAACATACTTCTTTAGGTAAAAGTCAACAAACTCAGACAACCCCGCCGTAGCCGATCTGACCCCTAAAACTATAGGGTGCCCTTGGGGGGTCTATCAAGTGCTTTATCAAACTCAACACAGTTGAGTTACTTCATTACTTCCGTAATGTTTAGCAAGACTGCGAAGCCATCGGTGCAATCGAGCACCATCGCAGCCTCACACTTGCACAAGCGCTGACCTTACTCAGAAATTGCTAACTTCCGCGCACGCTATCAGGCCTCAGGCTGCATAGGGCATGGCAGTGGATAATTTATGCACAGCCCTGCAACAGTGTTCAAGCGCAGTGGCACGCCTGCGTTCGGCCGACCACCCCCCCGTCACCACCCACAAACGGCACTTCCTGTCAATCACTCTGCGATGGGTCTGCGTAGTCCTGAACGCAATGGCTAGTTAACGCACTGTGATGCATATGCATGCACAGTATGCAACAATCAGCCGATTGTGTGCGTATTAGTAACTGCGTTCCTTGCTGTATCAGGCCCTATGTTAACATAATGTCGCCTCTAACGAAATGTCAGCAATGTCTGTTAAACCCTAAACCTAGTGCTACTGTCAACACTTTCACTGTCAACACTTTCACTGTCAACATTCTGTTCATTTATGATGCCAAAATTTTAATCATGTTGACATCATAGCTGTCGACGTTATAAATGTTGATATTATGAACGTTGACTTAGTGACGGAATAACTGCTGTAAATCTAAATACTATAGGCCTGATTTAGAGTCGCACGCAAGTGCGGTCTGCGGACGGATCTTGCATGCGCGTGGTCCTGCGGACAGAACTCTCATCAGTTGTGGGCATCTCAGCCGCATCCCCACTTGCAGCTGAGTGGGTATAACCGGGTGGCAATGGGGTATTCTCACATAGGATAAGCCAGAGCAACGAAAGGGGAGGGAATGGACACTCTTTACCCTGCCTGTTGGAAGGTCCTGGTGCGGGCCCGTGTAGTGCAGAACCCCCCCTCCCCCGCACCCCTGATGCGGTACTTTGGGCATGGAGACTGCAGCAGCCTCTCTCCCTAGCCCAGCACACACACAGGTCTGTCAGCAGTCAGTCCTCTCTCTCCCTGCATGATGTGCTGCGGGGGACCAATCGCACTTGTCCGTCCCCCGGGCACAGGTGCCCCCCTTCCCACACCAAACAGGTGCGCGGCTGCATAGCATCCACAAATGTATTATATTTTTTCATAAGGAGGGGGTCTAGCCACACCTCTCCATGTTGGCCATGCCCCCGCCCAGTTTTGGGGCCCGACAGAGCGGTCGGCAGCCCTGAGCATAAGTGTGCCGTGTCGGCGGCCCTGAGAATAAGTGTGCCGCGTCGGCGGCCCTGAGTATAAGTGTGCTGTGTCGGCGGCCCTGAGTATAAGTGTGCTGTGTCGGCAGCTCTGAGTTTAAGAGTGCTGTGTCGGCAGCCCTGAGTATAAGTGTGCTGTGTCGGCAGCCCTGAGTATAAGTGTGCTGTGTCGGCAGCCCTGAGTATAAGTGTGCTGTGTCAGCGGCCCTGAGTATAAGTGTGCTGTATCGGCGGCCCTGAGTATAAGTGTGTTGTGTCGGCGGCCCTGAGTATAAGTGTGCTGTGGAGACGGAATTGCGGGCTATTGAGAAGGGAGCGTACGCAGAGATCCGTCTGATTTCAAACTAATCTACTGCACTAAGGGCTGGCACAATGGATTACGGATGCTTTCAAAAGCGGATGTATAGGGACGGTGCAGCCGCTCAGATGGTGACAGCTCTTACTACAGGGGGAGATCTGCAGTACTCTGTCAGCCCCTATTTCTGGTCCCATAATTGTAATGCTGAAAGCTTAGGCATGGCATTAAGGGGAGAGTGGTACTGATAGGTATATTACTACATACATTATGTTGACTCTTCGTCTTTGGAACACTAGTAATTATAATCGGTATGCGTAGTGTAAGAGTAATGCAGGGACATACTGTAGTACTAAAGGTATATCACAGGACAGATAAATAAAAGTCCCCGTCACTGCCCCAATAACACCCATGCATCCAGCCAGTAGTTACTGTAACTTCTAAGACGCATTGCAGCAAATCCCTATTTATTATCAGTATCTACCACTTAACCCCTGTCTAAGCATATGAGCCACATGTCCTTTATTAACCCTTCTGTCCACCCAACACCTTCCATTTATAGCAATGTAAAGCTCATGCCACCATTCTGGAAGCCGTTCCTATCACCGTCACTCCCCATGCCAGGCTTCATCACGCCACACTCACCTGCAACATAGACCCAACCATCCTGCCCTTGTAATGTCTCTCCTAGGAGCTGCCATTGTCTACAGACTATAATATCTGACACGTTTCTCAAAGTGCATCACGACTTGACCTGAACATTCCAACATCCGACCCCCGTCATTTCCCCACCCGCTGCCATGCCAAGCATTTTCCCAAAGACACTGCATACATCGTGGGTACTCCCACACCATCAAGCCTTCCATCCCATCTGTCCTCTGTGTTATGCAGCTTCTCTTAGGTTCAGGGCCACTTTCAGAGTTGTGCACACAGGACCTCATTCAGAGGTCCTGTGTGCCGCTGCTATACTAATCAGGCTGCCAGTGACAGCAGCTGCCCGGCAGCCAGCAATTAAAGTAAAAAAAAAAAGCCTG
The DNA here is from genome assembly GCA_031769625.1 of Taudactylus pleione. Taxonomy (NCBI): domain Eukaryota; kingdom Metazoa; phylum Chordata; class Amphibia; order Anura; family Myobatrachidae; genus Taudactylus; species Taudactylus pleione. The sequence goes on along the minus strand of JAUIMM010000146.1, from coordinate 2,811,806 downwards.
AAAATGACAGGGGGGCTCAGCAGCGCCCTCTAGAGGCCGGCGCTCTGGGCAACGGCCCTGTTAGCCTGCCCCTAGAACCGTCCCTGTGGGGACAGATGCTCTGCGCTGTATACAATGTGTATGCAGAACACAGAGACAGAACCATTCAAGAGGAACCGGCCACGGGAGATGAGTACTTAGGGGCACACGTGGGGGGCCTTTGGGACATACGGGGGGGCGCCATGTAGGTTGCACTGTGGGGTATATTGGGGGTGGGCACCATGTGGCATTTAAGGGGGCACTGTAGGGCAAGGCAAAAAACGTAGTGGCAGGGTGTCAATTCTTTTGAAGAAGGCCCCCACAACTTAGTTGCTGCAGGGCCCCCACAAACCTTAATTCGGCCCTGGTTCTTCCATACCATGGCTGCCAAGGAATACTGTCATTTGTAGTTCTCCAAGTTTCATAATGCTCTGGCAGACATAGGTATGATGGTGCTACTGGTACTATATAAGAAACACTAATTTAGACAGGTACATTATATTATTGCAGTACAAACTTATAGTGAGCGGTGTGACACATTAACATTATTATGTGCCAGGGGCCAAGTTAATTCTTACTAGATCTGTAGCAGGATTCTAGCCGCCCTATGTCATTTAGGGGTCTAGTTACTAAGCAGTGTTAGGAGACAGAGTGAAAAGTGATAAGGTGCCAGCCAATCAGCTCCCAACTGTCATTTTTCAAACGCAGCCTGTGAGATGACAGTTGGGAGCTGATTGGCTGGCACCTTATCACTTTTCACTCCTAACACTGCTTAGTAAATAGACCCCTTAGTATGGAGCATTCGTTGTCCTTAGGTATCATTTATTAATGTAATTGATTTGTATAATTTATTAACAGTGTAGGGGCAAAACTACAGTATCTGCCCTAAGGAAAACATTTCTGCCACTGGATTTGGTAAATATATTGTTAGATGATATCAAATGATTTCCTTAGCAAGCATACCCGAGCATGTGCTACTATTATTATTTAGAGAGAAATATGTATTATATTAATATTTTCCATCATTATGTTAAAGTAGCCTGTATATCTCTTGTCCCTATGATGAGATGTCATCTAGATATAAGATAGATATGGATATATTTTTTACAAATCGTTGATAAAATAAATTAAACCATGCGTTAATTGCACTAAACTAAAATTTAGTAAATGGATGTGAAACACATTATCAGCGTTGTCAGCAATTTGAATACACCATATAAACCTATTGGGCCTAATCCCAGCTAGCTGACCACCTGCAGCAGGTCATAGGTGTCATTATGACATCACAGACACTAGGGGGGTAATAAATTGCTGCTGCTGTGTGGTGTGACTCTGATAACAGGAAGGGAAGGCGTGGTTATTTGGAGGGGAGGAGTCACAGAGCGAATTGATAGCAATTATGCTGTTAAAGTTTATTATTTTGGTGATATTGATCACCGCAGAGACTGAAGGCCGTCCTATCTACAGAGCAGGAGGTAATGGAGAATTATTTGTATGATTTTCTAGTAGTAAGGATTGCTAAACTAATTCATATAGGATAACTATTTATCATAGGAGAGCCCTATTGTAGATGAAATCAGCCCTATTTATCAAAGCGTTTACCCACCTACGCTGCATGTCGCGGTGATACAAGTACCGCTGTAATTCCTGTTCTGAGTACACCATCCTATTATGTCATTGCCAGAGCAAAAGCATCAACAATACTTTATTCCTGTCATATTTTTCTAACTTATCAGTACTTAAATTATGTTTAATTATTAAAATAACATATAGCAGTTGCTTATGATATATATAATGTTATATATGATATTTGTTTATGTGGATGCATTGCTGCAATTTTTTTTTAAACTTTAATTTTTTTTGTTTTATTAACAATATCCAAAATAATAATCATCAGCTGTGTCTTACCAATATTTGGTGAGAGGGTCTGTAAATATGCGCATGTACGGGATCACAATCCTGCGTATGCGCACAACTCAGCAAGTTGACTTCAAGGGAATGCATTGGCTGCGGTCCCTAGAAGCCGGGTAGGGCTGGTGTAATAGCAGGGGACGGCCTGTACAGCATGTGACCAGTAGGGAGCACTTCCATTGTGATGTCACTGCATTGGCTGCGGTCCCTAGAAGCCGGGTAGGGCTGGTGTAATAGCAGGGGACGGCCTGTACAGCATGTGATCAGCAGGGAGCGCTTCCATTGTGATGTCACTGCATTGGCTGCGGTCCCTAGAAGCCGGGTAGGGCTGGTGTAATAGCAGGGGACGGCCTGTACAGCATGATCAGCAGGGAGCGCTTCCATTGTGATGTCACTGCATTGGCTGCGGTCCCTAGAAGCCGGGTAGGGCTGGTGTAATAGCAGGGGACGGCCTGTACAGCATGTGATTAGCATGGAGCGCTTCCATTGTGATGTCACTGCATTGGCTGCGGTCCCTAGAAGCCGGGTAGGGCTGGTGTAATAGCAGGGGACGGCCTGTACAGCATGTGATCAGCAGGGAGCGCTTCCATTGTGATGTCACTGCAGTGGCTGCGGTCCCCAGAAGCTGGGTAGGGCTGGTGTAATAGCAGGGGACGGCCTGTACAGCATGTGATCAGCAGGGAGCGCTTCCATTGTGATGTCACTGCAGTGGTGGATTATACTGAGGAGGCTGCAGCACTACGGCCTATAGGTAAAATCCGCCACTGATAATAATAATAAAAATAACAATAATAATAATTTTATTTATTTAGCGCTTTTTGCAGAGGGACAAATCATGACCACAATACACAAGTTTAGATTTGCAGGAAATACAGAAACCAATGAACATATATGGGCATTCAGTTCCACTGCAGCTGCACAAGGCGGCTAACGTATATACAAAACCACCGAGACTGGCCCTAATAAGCAGTATGTTACTATTACTGCCCTGGGTCAGTATGCCTGAGGCGGCTGAGTAATGCCAGTCCGGCCCTGCTCATCACCGTAATAGCCAATACTGTAATAAGCCACCTACACAGCAATTTCCATGTCATCATATGCTGAATATATACAATATATTGTCTGGGCAGGGGAGCATCTATAATGGGTGCAGGGTATGTGGTGTACACTGCACACCCCACACCCATATTTTAAATACCTCTCCAAAGTCTCGGGTCAGATGTAGCAGCGCTGCATAAAGGTCTAGAAAATGGCCGCCTCAGCCATTTTCCCCAGTATTTTGGGCATACGCAGTAGGGGAATCTTAATTTTGGGGGGCTGGCAGCAAGTTTTCATTAGCATGCCCCATAGTGGGACATATTTTCTTTTTTTTTTTTTAATAATATTTTTATTGATATTAGTGCATAAAATTTGACAGAGAACATATTTCTCAACATACAATAGTAACAATACCATATCGTGGCAATGTAGAAAAGTAAAAAAACAAACAAACAAACAAAAACACATGGCATAGAATGATAAAAAGAAAGCATTCTCCTCTCTATAGTCAGTATTTTAAAGAATTCATACAGAAAACAGAGTATGAACCATTTAAGAACGATTTTGTATAAAATATTCCCATACAACCTAATTGATTTATGCGTGACATGGTTTATCCTTAGAATGGTGGGTGACCTTTCTCCAGTATCTCCATATTATACCATGTGGTCATAACTGCCACCCTACGTATATTTTCTTTGAGAGATGGAGATAGATTATTGATATAGGGGAGCCATATTTCAAAGAAGTTCTTTGCATTATTTTCAATATCGAGTGAACTTTCCACCCAATCCATCTGATAGAGATACATTAGTCTCGGTAGCATAAGCGTTAAAGGAATGGGATTAGGATCAATCCACTGTGACAAGATAGTTTTTTTTGCTGTTCCCGCCACCCTGGCTAATAATAAACGTTTTCCTTTTGTTAGTCTTGGTTGTGTCTCATTAGAATAATGGTTCCATAGCGCCCATGCCATTGATATCTCAAAGGAAATATGTAATATATTATTTATATAGGATTGTACTTCTTTCCAAAAAATCTGGACAATCTCACACGACCACAAGCAATGAACTATGTCAGCATTGGGAGCTGAGCATTTAAAACAATTAGAATTGTCTGATATTCCTGTTAAATGTCTAAGTTTTGGTGTGTAGTACGCTCTATGCAATATTTTATAGTGCATCTCAGCATATGAAGATGAGACTAACTGCTTATTTAGTGTATTCCAGGATGTAATGATGCATTGGAGCGTTAATTCCGGAAATGTATCTGACCATTTGGCTAAGCCTGTATCTACCTTAGCAAGATCCAAACGTCTTCGTACATAATCATAGAGCATTGAAGTAGACCATGGATCTCCCATCCTGCTCCTCACTACAGCGTCTAGAACATTGACTCTATTCAATTGATCAAGTTGCGACATTTTTTTTAAAATATAGCTTCTTACTTGAAAATAAGCAAATACTGGAAAATTAATATTAGGATAACGCTCCTTAAGTACAGACAAAGACAGTATTGTGGAACAGTCTTCATCTAAAAATTTGTAGATCGGGCTAAGTCCCCGAAGATTCCAGTCCCTAAAAGTCCTTGCAGATATATCATCTTGTAGAGTGACATCACAAAAAATAGTTTGAAACAAAGACTCTGTGTGTGAAAGATGAAGTCTCTTCCTCAACAGTCGCCAAGCAGAACAAGTAGTATTTAGCAGAGGGTTGCATTTAATCTCTGGAGCAATTTGTGAGGGCAGAGTATGTAATAGATTAACCAAATTACACTCAGGGCTGAAAGCCTGATCCAGTTCCTTATATGCAAAACAACTGTTATTCCCTATCCAATCGAGAGCATATCTATAATTGGCTGCAATGGCATAATCCTGTGCGCATGGTAAATTTACCCCTCCCAATGATAATGGTTGTTGTAACTTTAATAACGAAATTCTGGGTCGTTTGTTAGCCCATATAAATTTGGATAGTGCTCCATTAATTAGTTTAACATCAGTTTTTGCTAAAAGAAAAGGAAGCATCTGGAGTGGGTATAATAATCTGGGGAAGGAAATCATTTTATAGAGTTGGCATCTGCCCAAAAAAGATAAAGGCAAATGTTTCCATCGTTCTAAATCTTGTAGCAACTGCTGAACAGAAGGGGTAATATTAGCTGCATATATATTTTCTATCTTAGTTGGAAACTTTAGTCCTAAATATGTTAGATGACCCTGAGCCCATCTAAAGGGAAATTGATCTCCCCATGCTAATCTAGCCTCCGCATACAGTGCTAAAGCTTCAGTTTTGCTAAAATTCACCAGAAAACCTGAGATGTCATGAAAATCTTTTAATATCCTCAATAATGATGGAAAAGCCTTCTTTGGTTCACTAAAATATAAAAGATCATCTGCAAAAGCTGATACCTTAATCATAGAGTTCCCTAGCAAGACTCCCGTCCATAGATCATCTTTGATAAATATGCGTATTAAAGGGTCTAAAGCAATATCAAAAAGCAATGGGGATAAAGGACATCCCTGACGTGTGCCTCTTGACAAACAAAAGGGAGAAGAGTTCCATCCATTAATTGTCAGGAAGGCAGTGGGGCGTGTATAAAGTAATCGAAAAATATTAATAAAGCCGGTACCAAATTGCTGCATGTGTAAGATACGTGATATATGTGACCAGGAGACGCGATCAAACGCCTTATCGGCATCACAACTAACTATTATAGTCTCTCTATTATTTATTTGTTTAGATCGTGTCAAAGCTGCTATCAACATTCGTACATTATGTATAGATGTACGTCCCTTAACAAATCCATTTTGTGCTGGGTGGAGTATCCTAGGAAGAATATTTTGAAGTCTCTGAGCTAGTAACTTAGTGAACAATTTTAAATCCTGGTTTAATAATGATATGGGTCTGTAGGACTGAACTAATGTGGGGTCCTTTCCAGGTTTTGGCAAAACTATAATTCTGGCTTCGTTAAAACCAGTCGGCGGTGGTTTCCCTCCAATAATAGCATTAAATAAGGACAACAAATGTGGCAGCAATTGAGTGGAAAGAATCTGATAATATTCTGCTCCAAAGCCATCAGGTCCTGGGGTCTTACCTTTAGGTAATGTTTTAATTAACTGTATCAATTCCGTCTCCGATATTGGTTCTACCAAAGATTCTCTTTCCTCCTCCGTTAATAATGGCAAACCTGCTTCCCTCAAAAATCTTGTAGCTGACTCAGGAGAATCGGGAGGAGCCGTGTATAATTGTTTATAATATTGTTGAAATTGTTCTAAAATATCGGCTGAACCCGTAACACAAGTACCCAAATTATTCTGTAATTGAAGAATATTTGAAGATGTATTGTGGGTTTTGGCTAAGTTTGCTAATAATCTGCCTGGTTTATTACATCCTCTAAAATATTTGTTACGTTGAATATTATGTGAATATTGGGCACGTTCTTCACACAAAAGATCGTATTCATTTTTAGCTTCCACATATCTTCGCCTATTCTCAGGTGTCTCGTTCAGAATGAGTGTGTCATACGTTTTAGTCAAGTGTTTGTTAGAGGAATCCAATTTAGAAGTTAGCAGCTTACGTCTCCTGGTCACATACTCCATAATCTGTCCTCGAAGCACCGGCTTTGAAGTAGCCCAGAATAAGTTAATATCCTCCAAGTGTTCAATATTATCATTTGAGTAATTACAAAATGCTCCTTCTAAATGGGTACGGAAATCATTTGATTTACTCAAATACGCCAGGAATCTCCAATTATATGAAGTATATATGGGGGATTGTAATGAAAGAGTGAACCATATCGGAGCATGATCTGAGACTGCTATGGGTGCTATCCCTGAAGACTCTATCCTTTGATATAAAGAGCGAGATATTAGCCAAAAATCTATTCGTGAAAAAGTGTGATGTGGATGTGAGTAAAAAGTATATTCACGAGATACTGGATTTTGACATCTCCACGGGTCGCACAGTTGCAGTGAATCTACTAGCAACTGTACAGGGGACACCAAAGCCTCTCTATTTCTACCTGGAATGTTGGATCTATCCAAACCTTGAGATATTACACAATTAAAGTCACCTCCTATAATCAATTCACCTTCCATCCAGTCATTCAGTCTAATATATAAATTTGTGAAGAATACTTTATTTGGACCAGTAGGAGCGTATATAGTAGCCAAGGTATAGATCGAATCATGTAGTGATATCTTTACAAAGAGATATCTACCTTCAGGATCTATCAATGTGTCTTTAATAGTATATGGGATATTTTTGCGAAAAAGAATCAAAACTCCTCTACGCTTAGACGTGAAGGAGGCAGCTTTATAGTCACCTATCCATGTATCTCTTAATTTATTGGGGTCTCTAGAATTCCAATGCGATTCTTGCAAAAATGCCACATCCGGTTTCATGCTTTTTAAATGTTTAAGGACCTTACGTCTCTTGACAGGCGTATTTAATCCCTCCACATTCCATGAAATGAATTTAAGTACTGACTTAACCCTCGTGGAATCTGAAGAAATCACTGCCATATCAACCTATTCCCACTCTGGGTGCTGAACAGTAAATAATCCTAATACTTGCACCACCCCCACCCGTCCCAGCGAGCAGGTATCGGGGTAAGAGAACACACTTTTCACGAAACCACGTCATGATAAATATAACAAAGAGAACACATATCTCCGTAAATAACCATGTAAGTAACAAATAAAATTTTCGTGAATTTTTACGAACCCAATAGTGCGATTGGAATAATCGCCTTATATAACAATGATATAAAAAACGTTTAGAAAAGAGAATTGTAATACCTATATAGGTGTCATGAGACCATTGTAAACACAATAAAATTATGTTGCCCAAAAATTTTTCTTGATATAAAAACTCTTGATAAACTAGAAGAGAAACTAGCATGGGATTTGCTAATGGTCCACATTTTGGCCACCCAGAACACCACAGCAATAAAAGTATTACCACTGCAGTATAGTATATCACAAATAACTGTACCATAATATTAAAATAATTAAATGCAAATATCAACAAACAGATATAGAGAACATTTAGCATATAGAACCTGAATGTACTTCACTTATAGGGAATTCTTCACATATAATGAAGCATCTGTGACCCATCAATCATAACCCTGCGGTGAAGTGTCAGATGGAAGTGAGTCCACAAAGTTCTTTGCAGCTTGTGGTGTTTCAAAGAAATACGTTTTTCCTTCATAGGAAATTCTCAACTTGGCTGGATATAATAAGGCGAAACGGTGTCCCCTTTCAAATAAACTTTTGCAGATAGGAGCGTATTCCTTTCTTTTTGTTGCAACCATATAAGAGAAGTCTTGGAACAGGAGTATCTTAGCTCCCTGATATCGTAGCTCTGATTGTTTTCTGTATGCTTCCATTAGTCGAGCTTTGTCAGCATAATTCAATACTCTCATAATAACAGGTCGTGGTCTGTTTCTGGTGTTTTGTCTGTCTGGACCAATACGATGGACCCGTTCCACCATCAGCACTCCCTGGTCAGGGACACTCTTTAATTCACGAGGCAACCATTCAGAAACAAGTGTCATCAACTCAGTAGTTTTAATGGTCTCAGAGAGACCAATTATGCGCACGTTGTTCCTCCTGTTTCTATTTTCAAGATCTTCCAACTTATCTTGCATGGATACTGCTGCCTTTTCTTGGGTTAATAAGTCAGCCTTAAGTACAACAAGCTCATCCTCCAAGTCTGAAATCCTTTGTTCCGCCTCTGAGATACGTTGATCATGTTGTGTCAATTGTGTCAAGGCTGAGTCTAAAGAGTCTTTCAATGGGGCTAATTTTTGATCCAATAATGAAGCTAAGATGTTGGTAATCTCATGTGTTGTGAGAGGGCCAGCAGTACTGTTGGTTCCAGCATCTGACTCCCGGTCCCTAGGGCTACTTCCCGGGCTAGCATTCTGAGAAGTCGGGGAAGATGAGGAGGCGGCCGAAGGAGCCTCTCGTCCCCTGCCCCTTCCTGTCTGATGTCCCTTAGGACCTCTAGGTGTTTTGACCACATGTCGATCCATAGCGCTATCTGACTGTTAACAGTAAGGACTATGACGAAAGTGTGTACAGTCAATTGATGTAAATGTCTGTTGCCCTTGTTATTGGGCTCTGATTCTGGTGTTCTGGGAGTGTGTGGAAAGGATGATAGCCCACTACTTCTTACCAGGACCCCCACGGAAGATTAGTGATAAACGTCCACTTTTCTTACTACTCGTCTCAATTGAATAAGACAGTTGTGTTTTAATATAGACTCCGTGAGCCAGCAGTCACTCAAATAGGACCGCCCACCAGATTTCAGCATTGACTTTCTTTGTAAAATTAAGTTTTTAGTATATGATGACTGTATTCACTCTTTTGATTTGAGATAGGCAGCTGTTCAATGTGGCCGGAGGTAATGTGGTATTCGATGAAAGATTATGTCAGAGCAAACAGCAGTACAAACGCAGCTTATAACTGCAGCATCTTCAGAGAAAAGCAGTTAGGCCGTGTTACTACAAGTTGCAGTGTCTACCTGGGAGGGAAACCCCAGCAGGGAAAACCCACACAGGAAAGTCCTTTATGAAGTTTTGTCTTGTCAAAGATAAATTTATGGGAGGTCTATCTCCAGGTCACAAAGGGAAGCCTTTTAACCAGCACATAATGGGGGGAAGCTGCTGTATATAGAGAAAGCCCAGTAGTGTATGTGAGTTATCCAGGAGTTTGCACTCCTCAGCATAGACCCATGGGTCTTATTCAGCCAAGGGAGAGCCAGATGCTATAGGTATGTCACCCAGAGCACTCACCCCTAAGTCTGGCCCAGTCCTGGATGCAGGCAAGTCTCGGAGTCCGTCCTCAAAACGGTGGCCCCCCGCGAGATGCGGCTCCGACCGCGGGCGTTTTCCGGCTGTTGGCGGTCTAAATTCACCCACCGCCTGTCTCCACGTCCCCAGCAGAGCCCAGCGGAGGGTCAGGGAGACCGTGGAGATGTCCGGCGATGGCGCGGCAACTCCGCCGAATCCGCGGGCTCACAAATCTAGTCCCCGGCTTCTGGAGGTGCAGTAGGCCGCAATGACGCCGGAGCCGGAGGTCACCCCAGGAACGAACAGCGGGGCTCAGTAGAGCATGCGGCGGCTCAGGGTAATCGATAGGGCCCCCCAACACAGCCGGTATTTGGGTATTGGTGTCCTTTTAGTGGGGTTTCAGAGGAGCCGATCTGGGACACGTCTTCCTCCCTCAGATGTCAAGCCACGCCGTCGGGACATATTTTCTTAATAAAGACACATGCCCAGATAGATATATATATATATATTATGTTTGTATTTGTTTATTTTAAAGGATCGGCAGAGGCTACCAGGAAACATCTGAGAGAAAAGAGGAGCTTTAATTGGGATTCAAGTACAGTCATTATTTTATTTTATCCCCTGACCCAATTCACTTGATGTAAAAGCCTAAATTAATGGTATTTACCTGGTGGGCTGGAAATTACATTATTAGCCCCCTAAAGTGCACACAGTTGCCATATGGATGGTAGTGTGTGTGTAAGAGAAGCCACCTCAGGCAGACAGAACCTCTCTGCAGGCGGCACGCACAGGCCTGTACATGTCACTGTCTCTTACACGGGGCTGTGACAGGATTATTGTTCCGTTTCTGAATTAGACAAGATTCCTCCATTCTTAGCCTGGTCATAAATAACCACATGTGATAGGCCGACAGCAGTTATTATGTGCACAGTGTCCATCTTCCCGATAGGCTCATTATCGGGCACCTCAGCTGTTTGCAGGCGCCACATGCTACGGTACCAGCCCAATTGCCAGATATCAGCTGCAGTATCACAGTATATGTAGGCACCTCGCACAAATCGCAGTCTCCCTACGTGCTTCTCTCATCTCTCTTTCTTTCCTGAACAGTTATATCAGGACGGGGCTTCGTGGCTAAGATGGTGGTGGCTGGCACAGGCCTCTTGTGTCTTGAAATACTGGCGGGAGCATGTACTTTCTGTCGTGTCTGGTAAGTTACTAACATTCTATACACATTATATTACATAACCTCAAATATCTACTGTTCTTGAAGTGCACTTGCTACATACACACGATGGAGGAAACCATTTTACAGATTTAACCAATATTCATAAGGATGCAGCCTAATAATTCAACAGGAACCATTGTCTTGTGAATATTGGTCATGAGGTGCCTCGTTGATATCATTGGTACCCAATGAATTGATCAGCTGCATTCCCGTGAATTTTGGTTTAACCCACAAAATGGCTGCCTCCAATGTCAGTAGGTGACTGATACACCAGGGCAGAAACCGACGCCCCAGAGAGGAAAGAAGAACGGCACGGGTCGTGACAGGTCCTAGAATGACCACTAGATATCCATGCCTGACCACAGGTGACTAAATTAGTACCTCAGTCAATTTGATTTAACCATCTGTGCTCAACCATGGATATCTCTAAAACCTGAACTGTTAGGGTGCCTCAAGGACCACGTTTGGGAACCCCTGCTTTAAGTGAAGGTGTCATTATGGGAGTTACAGAACTTCAGAAGGACAATGAATAAGGTAGATAGTGAGCAGGACACAAAGATGCTGGGAATAAGATTATGACTCAGTGATGGGTAAACTGGGGGAACCAGTCTCTGGGCCGTGCTGTGTGCGCTGTTATCAACTGACAGTGTCTCATTATTTTTACTATTCAGCTTCAAATCCCTAAGAGAGTGTTTGAGCAATCGGTCTGAAGAGCTGACTGACCAGCTGACGGATCACCTGACTGAGCACCTGGCTAAACACCTGACCGGACGTCAAACCTCGGAAGAAGATATAGAGGCATTCCTGAGTCGCCAGATATCTAAACCAGGTAATAATAATGATGTCTTTCCTATAGAAAGTGGGCACTGCCAGGTATTCCTTATATTAAGGGAGCCATCACTTGCAGTGCCCACGTGTTTCACTGCAATAGTCAGTAATAATACTGTAAAATTATTTATTTACATAACTAATTTCTCCCAATAGGAAAGAAAGCGATGTGCGGTATCGCAGAGGGTAAGGCAGCCATCTTGGGCGCCCCCAGTTGCTGTTCTATACAACAATTCACATCAGTGCCTGCACCATTGGAGCTTACAGTCTAATGTTTTATCACCCACACAAGGGTCCGTTTTTGTAAAAAACCAAACAAAAAACATTTATTCTATCAGTATGTTTATGTCAGTGCATGCTGATACCTGTAGTGCATACCGTGCTTACAATATTAGCATTGGCTGGCCATCTGTTGGTGTGGAGGTGTCTATAATTTACAGATCTGCCAGGCAAGATAGCTCATACAGCATGCAGTACCTCCTAGCACCACCAGGGCGAGTATTACATTTACATGTGCACACCCTACTGTACTGAGGTTATGCCTGATCCCCCCACTCCAGGCCCAAGGGGCCACAAGTGTAATTTATTTCCCAATCTAGTACAGTGGCGTATTTCTGCACATGCGCATTGCAGGACAGCATACTCTTACACGCTGCACATGGACATGTGTCCAACTCTAAGTAGAACTCACAGTGTCACCAAATCAGTAACACAGAGAAAACATTTTGCTATTTTATATGAATAGATGAGAGCGGTGCCTTATATTACACGTGAGGAAACCAGACCTGTTTGACCAGCGCTTCCACATCTAAGTCTGGAATATCCCATGGTTTTGTTGTTCCGCACTAACATTATGTCACCATTTCTTTCACGGTCCATAGAACATGAACATCACAAAGACGGCACCGAGGAACGGACGCAGAAGAGCAGGAGCCAGAGGAAGAAGAGGAAACCAAAGATGCAGAAGATCGCAAAGAATCTGTTCAAAAAGATCAACGTGAAAAAAATGGTGCCCAAAATGCCAAAGAAAGCGCTGAAACTAAAAAAGCCAAAATTCCTTAAAAAAATGAGGAAGTAAAAAACCAACGACCACTGGGATGGGGAAATTTGTAATAATTCAGCAAATTGGGCATCACTTATTATTTATCATTTTTTTTTTTTTTAAGTTAATTTAAAACCCCCATTATTCCCTATACACTATGATACAATAAACACCGATCATTTGTGTATAAAACATGCTGAGTGTATTTGTGCAGCCTCGTGCTGACCGTGCGCCTCTCACTGCATAGAAACACGATGAGATGGGGGAAGAGGGACAAAGGGATACACGCCGCGCCTTGTATTTCAGCTGCTATTTCCCTCCTAAGCAGGGGCACATTTATACATGAAGGTGCTGCTCATCCACCTCAACCTAACTAAGGGCCTTATTCAGGTTGGTTCGCGCGGCTGCATTCGCACACAGCTGGTCGATGTTTGTGCTCTGTGTATCCGTATGCATCGAAGTGCACGTGTGTGAACCGACCGCTGCGATCGCTTCCCGATCGTAGCGAGCACACAGTCCCATCTCATAGTGATTGACAGGAATTGACTGTTTGGGGGTGGAGAGGGGGGGTGGTCGGTGGAACACAGGCGTTCCTGTGCATTTGAACGCCGTTACAGGGGCGTGCATAATTAAGCCCCTGAGATTGCATACGCTGGCAGAGTTCTAGATGGTGACAGGAAGTTTAGCAGTTTGTGCGGTAGGGTCCGGTCAACCACAACTGTGCAAATGGTTCCGATGTTACTCGATGTTACCGATGGTTTCGCTGACTTGTGGATCCATGTCATGGGAAGTGGGCGGCTTTAAACAGTGATGGGCGTCTTGGTATAGTGCTGCGATTGCCGTGAGATTGCATTCATTAGCATATTTTCGCAGCGAGCGGGTGCGTGCGAACATAGCCGTGCAATCCGTGCTGAATCAGGCCCTAAATCCACTGGGATCACGTGGGATCTGTCCGTCCTAGCAAGAGGAGAGGCAAGGGGACATTGTTTAGGGGCTCTTAGTCTAATTATATTAATTTTGTGGCCTATCCATAGATTCCAACCTGCATGAAAATAACAGAATTATAGACTAGTGGAAACATGAACAAAGTAGAAGATGGGTTATGGTAGAAGAGGCATAAAATGTTATAAGACTTTGAAGAGGCTTATATAAGGGAAGCATGGAGGCTCCATAATGATGAGTCCACCTATATAAAAGTTAAGGAGAATTTTATTGAAAGCATTACGTCTAATATTATGGTATATTGAAATATGGTTTGGATGTAGGATGTATCTCCAGAGAAGAATACAGGTATCTTAGGGTTGAGCACTCTAGGATGCCTGTGTTCTATTTTTTACCTAAAATCCATAAGCGCTTGATAGACCCCTCAGGGCGCCCTATAGTTTCAGGGGTCAGATCGGCTACGGCGGGGCTGAGTTTGTTGACTTTTACCTAAAGAGGGCATGTTGTAAATCTGGACTCTTATATTAAGGATTCTACACAGATTTTGAAGATTTTAGATAGTTTTGATTGGTCTGATGAGTTCTGTTGGTGCTCTATTAACATTGAGGCCCTTTACACCAGTATCACCCATGATAAGGGTATCTCAAACATTTTTGATTAATGATCCTGAAGTTTCAGATATAAAGAGGAAATTCATTATAGAGTGCCTTACTTTGGTTTTGAAAAATAATATGTTTAAATTCCAGGACCAATACCTGTTGCAGCAATGCGGGACTGCCATGGGGACCCCTTGTGCATTAAATTGTTCAAACGATACATCGATGATGTACTGATTGTTTGGGAGGGTGGTCTTTCTTTGTTTAATGAGTTTATGGCTTTCCTAAGTGGGAATGAGTTTAATTTACATTTTACATAAAATTTCCAGAAAGATCAAATAGAATTCTTGCATCTAGTTTTGGATATCTCATCTTGGGCTGTGGTGGGAAAAATCGATACTTATACCCACTTAAATGTGGTTGATAGCGACTTCCGGTTCCGGCGCTGACATGAGCGGCTGCTAGACGGAGGAGCTCCGTTACATACCCGGCAGCAAAGCGATATCACGGCTGACATCCAGCCTCCCGACAGCCGCCCTCCGCTCCCGTGACTCATAAACACCTTCAGGCAACGCAGCAAGTGAGTCCATATGCCGCCAATCCCTGGGAAACAGCAGCGCCAGCGAGCAGACCGCCGCACCCTAGATTCCAATATGGCATCGCAAGCCGGGGGACATACAGCTCCTGACCCCAAATCTCCCCAATCCTCAAGACGACTGTAATAAGTCAGAAGACTCACTAGACTCCTCTCCCTCTCCAGCCAACACAGAGGAGACACCTGTTACATATGGATCATTGGTCCATGCTGTCAGGGAAGCCATGGGCCCCCTGTTACAGGCCCAAACAGCAGACATCAAAGCCCAACTATCACAAAGAGTTCTCACTACTGAACAAAGCCTTGGAGAAATGTTCCATGATGTGGCTAATCTCAAAAAATCAATGGGAGAAACGGAGAAAGCAAGGCATCACATTTGGAGCAAACTAGATGACCTGGAAAACAGGTCGCGCCGCAATAACCTGCGTATTGTGGGACTCCCCGAAGAAGTTAAGGGCCCGGGGCTTTGTGACTTTATACGTACCACCCTCCCTGCCATGCTACAAATACAAGACATATGCCAGGACTTGATTATAGAAAGAGCTCACAGAATAGGGCAGCAGAAATCTGAGAATGGCGCGCGTCCTCGTGTAGTTCTCTTCAAATGTTTAAACTACCTCCACAAAGAGGCTATCTGGAACGCCTCAAGGAAGCGAAGAGATGTGACCTGGGAATCAAGTAAATTGCTAATATTCCAAGACTATTCAGCAGAACTCTCAAAAGCGCGAAAAGATATTTTCTCCTATATGCTCCCGCCTGGTCAGAGAACACAGAAAATTTGCTTTACTCTACCCTGCGCGGCTTCATTTATATGACGACTCTTCCTTTGTCGACTTCACATCCGTTGCAGATGCAGAAGCTTTTCTCCGAGAACAAGATGAAGAAGCCAGGACACTCAACCCAGATGCAGCTGAATAACATCACAAATCACTGCCTCTGCCGGGTATATTTAAGGTTAACACAGGAAACCACAATGTCATCCCCTCATGGCTAATGTCATATGATGATATATTGAACCATTCTCAGGTTGTATGACCCCTTTGGTTTAGTTGAGAAAGGCTTACACTATTCTGCTATATGTAATCCTAGTCTCACTGAAAGGGGAAAAAAAAAAAAGGGGAATTTAATATGTTTTTCATGTGTTGGTGATAATGAGGAACTCGAATTCTTCTTTTCGTACTGTTTTAGTTGTTTTATCTATATTATGGACTATATATTAGGCATTTACCGTCTAAAACGATATCACAATGGACTTAACTATAGCGGCTCTATCTACGTTTACTAAATGCTGCTGGTTTGGTTAGGAGCTATTCTCTCTGTACTTTATTGGATTAAGTATAATATATTTGTTCCGCGGATAGTTTCAATGCCAATTGCATAATTGTTGCTGAAGCTCGGTGGAGACGATATGTTTTCATCGACTCTAGTAACTAAATTTGGATTCTTCATTGTACCTGTCTTTGTCTTCGTCCTTGTTTTGTACTTCACTTTTGTGTCCTCCTTCCTCCCAACTTTTATAGACGTGTTTAGGCTTCATGTTTCCCTAACGATACAGGCTGTATGGCGGAATTCAAGATAGGCTCATGGAATGTGGGAGGGTTTAACTCCCCTCAAAAGAGGAAAAAGATCCTCCTCTATCTGAATAAGCTTAAAATAGATATTGCCTTTTTACAAGAGACACACTTAATACCTTCTGAGATTGCCAAATTGAATACAGGTTGAGTCTCCCATATCCAAAATGCTTGGGACCGGGGGTATTTTGGATATCGGAATATTCCGTATTTTGGAATAATTGCTTACCATTAAAATGTCTTAGGTATAGGGCCCAAATCTAAACACAGAATGCATTTATGATTTATATACACCTTATACATACAGCCTGAAGGTAATTTTATACAATATTTTCAATAATTTTGTGGCTCAAACAAAGTTTGTGTACATACATGAAATTTATTTATGTCATATACACCTTATGCACACAGCCTATAGGTCAATTTATACTTTATTTTTAATAATTTTGTGCCTTAAACAAAGTTTGTGTGCATTGAACCATCAAAAATCGAAGTTTTCATTATCTCAGTCATGCTAAAAATATTCTGTATTTCGGAATATTCTGTATTTCGGAATATTTGGATATGGGATACTCAACCTGTATTCTTAAAAGGAAAGTCTTAGATTCTGCCCCATACACATCAAAAGCCAGAAGAGTAGTGGTAATGATCAAACGTCACCTGCAGATGGAGCTGGTATCCACGAAAGTAGATTCCGAGGGCCGGTACTTGATTTGTGAAGTGTTATTGGCGGGGAAGAAATTCACCTTTTGTAACATTTATGCACCAAATATTTATTCAAAACCTTTTTTTCAACAATTGATTGCTCTTCTAAATCAATATCCTGCCGATTCCTTATGTATCTGTGGAGATATGAATTTAATCTCTTTAATGCACTTAGATAGACAGACGACACCTAGTCGGAGTCGGAAACCTCCAAAATTGGGAGTTCCATCTTTTGCAGCCAGCTCAAACCTTTTAGATGTCTGGAGGACGTTCCATCCTCTAGAGAAGTCATATTCCTGCCTGTCTGCGGCGCATGGCATGCTCTCCAGAATTGATTATATGCTTTTTGCCGCTGCAATGCTTCCGCATATCACAGAAGCTGAGATGGAACCAATTGGTCTCTCTGACCACGCTCTCTTGAGACTGGGGCTTCATGTGAATTGTGACAAAGGAAATTATAGATCGTGGCGGTTTCCATCCTACCTAGTACAATCCTTAAAATTCAGATCTAAGTTAGAAACAGCTTGGGAAGATTTTATGCTAAATAACCTTGACCACTTAGAAACTAACCCGATATTATTTTGGTAAACGTCCAAAGTGGCGATTAAGGGTGAGATTATTTCTTACATGTCGGCACATAGAAGAAAGCTAGCAGAAGATTACCTGGCTGCCCAACAATCCCTTACATTAGCATTTCAAACTTACTCCTCGTGCACTAGTAATGAAAACAGACTCAGCTATTTAAAAGTCCTGTTTTGATGGTCTCTTCATCAAAATGGAAAGTTGATTTACCTTTAAGAAAGACCATAGATTCCATAAATTTGGAAATAAATCTGGGAAGTTACTCACTAATTTGCTCCGTGGTAGCAACTCCCCTTCGGTAGTCCACCCTCTACGCCTACCCGATGGTTCCACTACTATCTCAGGGATTCAGGTTATGGAGGTAATGAGGTCATTTTACGAAACTTTATACTCAGAAGAGAAAGATCTCACTCCCCAAGGTAAATCAGAAAAGTTTTGGGAACTTTTACCCTTGCCACAGGTCTCCACCTCATTTAATGACACATTGGTCTCCCCGGTCTCTGAGGCAGAGGTGAGCAAAGCAATAAAAAATATGAAAAATTGTGAAGCACCAGGCCCTGATGGCCTATCGGCAGAATATTATCACATACTTTCTAAAAAGATTTGTCCCACTCTTACAAAGGTATTAAACCATATTATCTGACATAACACCATGCCAATCCATTTCAACTCAGCAACCCTCAAAATTTTACCAAAACCAGGTCGTGATCTTAGTAACCCCAGTTCTTATCGCCCCATATCACTTCTCAATCTAGACTACAAAATATTAACCAAAATAATGGCGGAAAGGCTGAAACATCTCCTACCGTCAATAATTCATGAGGACCAAACTGGTTTTATCACTGGTAGGCACTCGGTGGTCAATATTAGACGTGTCTTATCAGCTATTGTAGCTACTAATAAACATATTAACCCCAATGATAAAATCATATTGTCACTCGACGCTGAAAAAGCATTTGACATGGTTCTGTGGCCACACCTATACTCTGCTTTAGAGAGGTTTGGCTTCAAAAAAGAAATTATGAATTTTCTAAAAACCCTTTACACTAATCCCTCTACTCAAGTAGTCTGCGACGGATACATTTCTGCGTTTTTAATACAAAGAGACACGCACCAGGGATGCCTACTATCCCCCTTATTATTCGCCATAGCGCTTGAACCCCTGGCAATTGCATTAAGACAATCCCCATTATATCAAGGCATTAAAGTTGGCAATTTAGATTTACGTGTCGCACTTTTTGCTGATGACATGCTGCTATTTTTGTCATCCCCTTCGGACTCTGGGCCTGATTCAGACCGGATGCTATTTACGGGGGCCGGATATTTAAATTGAACGCTCGCTCTTTGCGGTCTGTTGACGCCTCTATGTCTGAACGAGCGTCCGAAAAATGCGCTCGCTGTTTTCTAAAAACGCCCCTTTGCCGTTCGCATCATATGTCATCTCCTGTATTTATTAGATTAATCGGGAACATCGAAAGGCATCTGAACTGCTCGCAGTGCTTGTGGTAGGATTTACTTCCCGCAATCACTGCGAGCAGTTCAGGCTAAAAGACAACCAACTGACGTGGTCGATGACGCTCCTTTACTAATTATGCACTCCCATAAAACGGCGTTTTGACCGTTTGGCACGCCTGCGTTCGGATCTCCACTCCCACGTTTTCAAGCACCTTCCCCTGTTACCACCCACAAACGCCTCATTCTGTCACTCAAATTAGCAGCCCCTCGCTGTATTACGAGTGCGCGATTTCCGACCGCAATGACTGGTTGGCGCATGCGCATTAGGACCCGTACGCATGCGCAGTTGTGCAAACATCGCTCAGAGCAAACGAGCGGCCGCTTACGAGCGGGTCTGAATCAGGCCCACTGTTCCAGAGGTCATGGCTATCATTGAAGAATTTGGGAAATTCTCGGGATACAAAATGAACATCGAGAAATCTGAGATCCTAGTTGTCTCTGGTGATATAGCCTCAATCTCACAATCTCCCTCATTAAATAAATGTAAGATTCTAGACTCCCATATTAAATATTTAGGCGTACAAATTCCTGCCCAGGTATCTAAATTATATTCTCTAAACTTCTCGCCTCTGCTTCAGACGATGGGCAAGACGATAGACCGCTGGATGTTACTACCCTTGTCAATGCTTGGGAGACTGGCAGTAATTAAAAATATTATTTTTCCCAAACTATCATACACGATCCAAATGCTGCCCATCACTTTAACTCGTGCAGACATTACCCTTATTTCCAGATTATTTATGAAGTTCATTTGGTCTAACAAAAAACCCAGAATAGCACAAGCCAAATTAAAACTCATGAGAGAAAAATGAGGAGTCAACTTCCCAGACCTTTTAAGCTTTACATATGCTGTACATTTTCGTTACATCTTAGACTGGCTTCTCTCACGTAACATCTATACTATATATCCATTAGCCTGCGAACTATTGGCACCCTATTCCCCAGGGGCTCTCCTACATACTCCGAAGGCACTAATACCTCCCGACCATTTACATAACTTAATGTTTCGTGACACATATCTGGCATGGTGGGCCATCAACAAATCCCTTAAGAGGAACCCTAAACACTCCAAATTTATCCCACTTTGGGGAAACCCTCAATTCTCCCTGGTTTGGAAAATCCTATTTTTAAAAAACTACACTTCAAAGGTATCCGTTCTACAGCAGACGTATTTGACCCGGGTGGTGGTCTTCTGACTTTCTCAGAGCTCAGAGAGAAATATGAACTTCCCCATTCCTATTTTTAGTCATATCTTCAACTGAGACATTACATACATTCATTGCCGCCTCTCATGATGTTAAATCATTCTCAAGATTTTCTGATGTTGCTAGTCTCTCGGCTCTCGAAATCCTCCTATGGAACAACACTTCTATATAAAGAATTAATCTCACCGAAAGATAAAGCAGTTTGGTCAAAAACGTTGAATCCTGGCAAGCAGACTTCCCCTCTATAAATACAGAGAAAGAACTACTCTATATGAACCCACTATGCGTACCTTAGGCTCTTCCCTATTACAAGAAGTACACCTCAAAACCCTAAACAGAGCATATATTGCTCCTTCTCAACGTAAGCACATGGTGGTCTCCAAATCGGGGTCCGCAGGAAATGGAAACATTCGAATGCTACCTTCATTCACTGCATGTGGGAGTGCGGAGTGATCAAAAAGTTTTGGAATAACCTAATGATAGAGCTAAACAATAAACTACATCTTAACCTCACCTTAGATCCATTAGCCCTACTATTTGCAAACTTTGCTGGATGGGAGACAAATTCCGACATTCACTCACTAACCCCTTTCCTCTTTGTAACTATCACTGCAGCTAAGAAGGTCATTTTACGACATTGGACCACACACTCTAAGCCCACAATTCAAGAAGTAAGAGAGTTATTGCTAAAATTAATGTATTATGATAGATATTCTACTCTACCAAATATTGAAACGGGAGTGATTAAATTCTACCGCAAATGGGGGAGATTAGTGGAGTCTTTGGAATTTGAGGCTCAGACACAAATATTAAAAATTTTCGAGAAAACTGATTGGTTCCTCCTTAAGAAGTTATCATAAATATTGGGTTGATATACAAAAACAAAAAACAATGTGTATGTATATATGTGTATGTGTATGAATATATATTTATGTATGACCTTCCATTTGTTTCCGCTCTGATTGCTCTCTGCTGGGAGACACCGAAGAACCCGTCTCATCTCATCTTATTACTTCATCTTAATATGTTACTAATTTGTAAGTTTAATTTTGAGCCTCTAATCCCATATAGCTAAATGTCTGGTTGATGATCACTGAACACTTATTACTATTTTCCTTCCCCTATCCCTTCCTATTGTGTTTCCCCTATGTCTATTGTCTAATGTTTGACGTTAAAAGTCCCCCGATTAGTATTACTCTGATAATAACAGATTGGTTTATTTCTATAATATCTCTTATACAAGGCACATACCAACCTATATTGCTATACTTTATATAAAGTTGTATGTGTTTCTTTGCACACAATATGCCAAAATTTCTTTTTTGTAACTAATTTACTCTTTTATGTAATATTTGTCAAGAGATACTTAGTAGAAGAGATGTACTACACTTTTGGAAAAGTCTGTGTATACCATTTTTGAAAAACTCAATAAAGAAATAAAAAAAAATAAAAAAAGTGGTTGATAGCAATAGCTATGTTCATTTTGATAGCAGTCATCTCCATAACTGGAAGTCTAATACGTATTACGTTTTCTCAGTTTGTGCGTCTTCAAAAAGAAGGGGCTAGCAGGGGCTAGCACTCCACCTACCTGCCCCAGGTGATTTTAATTGGTATGGGTCCTTGCATTGCAGTACACACATCTAATGGGTCCTAGATAAATTAATTAGCGTGTCAGTATTAGAGATGATAGAGACCCACCTATATAAGGTTCACCGTCATGTGGCAGGTGGGCAAACATCTTTGGCCAAACATGTACTAAGAAACTTTACATTTAAAACCATGTTAATTATTGCAGTTTACTATAGATTCTTTGATCATTAGAATTCTTAGTGTTTATAGTGTGCACCTGCTCCTCCCCCCTTCATTTTTGCTGTTATTATTCTGCTACCTTGTGAGGGTTCTAAACTATTTGAAATAAAACTGTTATTTTTTTTACATACATCACTATGGTGCGCTCCTTGTTTATTTGCTTCTAGAAATTATTACCCATGAGGGGGGCCAAAGAAGTGAGCTGCACCTGTTAATGTGGAACTTTCTAAGAAGCCGGTTTAAATAATTATTAATAGGTTATCTAGATCCTGCTCCCGTGGGGCCATATCCTTTTGGTATTTACTGTTGTCTCCCGCTGAGCTGACGTCCAAATCCACTGTTTAGCTTCGTTGGGAAATTGATCTCCAATGCTCTTTTACTTTTAAACAATGGGAATCTATTCATAAATAGATTATATTTGACCCCTTCTAGATGGGATATGGCCTACAGTCTCTAAATTTTGCTGGCATCTTTGCCACTCTGAAGGTACGATTTTTCATATTTTCTGGGAATGCCCCTCTCTACGCCCATTTTGGACAGAAGTATTTTCCCTCATAAGGGAAGTTCTCGGCCTCACATTACCTCTAGATCCCTCTCTAGCCCTTTTACACTGGTATCTTCTCGCTATTCCCAAATCTGCTCGTTATGTCCTTGGTCACATTTTAATATCCGCTAGGGCTGCTATAGCTCAACATTGGAAGTCTCCCCCCCCCTCCCATTTGCCAAAGACATTGCAAAAACCCAATTCCATTTCGAAATGTAGACTAGGGATGCTAGTTATTCTATGGCTCTGTCCTCTCCTATTGTAAAGTGGTACCCATGGCATATCTACGTCACTGATGGCAGAGGTGCACCTTCTACGAGACTTAATCCTCTAAACCCGTCCTCCCCTTGTAATTTAAATTAACCTCCCTCGGGAGATTCAGATGTCTAGTCTGTCTATTTGCCATACTTTTGTACTGTAATAATTGTTAGATATTTATGGATGTCCTGTTACTGCCTTATAATTTTTATTGTTATTGCTTTTTCTTTGCCCCCCCATGCCCCCTTCTCTTTTTTCTGTACCCCAAATTTTTTCTTATTATTCTCAATAAAAATGTATTGATGGGAAAAAAAAAAAGAAGCCGGACTAAATGAGACTGGGACTTTACATCTGCGCAACAGATTCTGTTTTCTTGCTCATGTATATATATATATATATATATATATATATAAATTGGGTTGGGTATGGGATCCCAGCGCCATTCCGAAAGTCAGAATCCCGACACTAGAAGGTAAGCTACCTACCCTTAACCCTCCCTCCCCGTTGCCTAAACCTAACCTTCCCCTCTCCGCACCCTAACCCTCCCCCCTTAGTGCCTAACCCTATCCCCAGATACTTACCTTGGGGATGCCAGAGGTCGGGGTACTGGAGCTGGGATCCTGACACAGTCGGGATTCCGCATGCCGGGATGCTGACTACCATGTATAACTATCGTCCACATACTTTATTTTATTATCGGGGTCCTACTGTGAAGCATGGGGCTAGAAATCCCTAGAACATTGCTTTCACTGTGTGTCTGATTGTCTCCAGGACATCCTGCCATTGCTGAACATTTTACAAGTACTCCAGAGCGTCACAGCGAGATCCCCCAGGGTGATTAGTAACCCAGGTTGATAACAACTGCTTTAGAGTATTAGATCCTCCGCCATGAAACGAACATATCCTTACTGTACTCGACCAATGCTTGAAAGTTCAGCCTGTCTAAGTGCATGTCAGCTATACGTAAAAGTAAAAGAAAAAAGGACAAAAAAAAAAAGTATAAGAAAAAAGCGCTGATGAAAAAGAAAAACGTGTATAGATATTTAAAACACTTAAGTATGTGAAAAAGAAGAAGAAATAATAGCAGCACGTTCCATAGGAAATGACTAGTGAACAATCTCCCAAACAATATACAAACAAAAAAGAAGAGTGTGGAACTGAGCTTATAAATAAAGACAATTTGTATGGGATCGGTATGTCCGGCAGTTCAAATCCCGACGCTGGAAGACCGGCAACAGAAGGTCCCGACAGGTGAGTATTTTTACTATTACTAACCCTACCCCCCCACCTAACCCTCCCTTAGAGGGGCCTAACCTTAACCTCCACCCCAAGTGCCTAACCCTAACCCACCCTGTAAGTAACCTCCCTTCCCCGCAGCTTAAACCTAATCCTCCCAGGGTGGTGCCTAACCCCCCCCTTACCCTGGCCTAAACCTAACCCTCCCGGGGGGTGTCTAACCCTAAGTCTCCCCCGGGAGCCCCTAACCTATTCCGGCTGTCCACGCCCTCCGCCTGGATTACCTTCATTCGGTATGCCAGGCTTCGGGCTCCCGGCGTAGGGATAATGATAGGCGTCGGGATTTCGACACCTATCATTAGACCCCTGCCAGGATTAGACAGTCGGGAAGTTGGTGGTCGGCATTTCGACCGTCGGTTTCCTGACTGCATCCCATTTGTATAACCCTGGTATGGTAATAAGGACTTAAGACACATTTAAGCTACACAATTAGTGTATATAAATATAGGAAAACAAAAAAACAGCGGCACTCACGGGACCTTTATGAAGAAGACTCCAGACAATACTCTATCAGCGTTCAACGTTTCAGTCTATTCGACTTTTGGTTTTTGATAAAAGTCGAATAGACTGAAACGTTGAACGCTGATACAGTATTGTCTGGAGTCTTCTTCATAAAGGTCCCGTGAGTGCCGCGTTTTTTTTGTTTTCCTGTATTTGGATATTGTTCAATATCCCTCTTAGGGCACTTGGGCAATTGCTCTATATTTTGTTTGGAGTGCCAGCGTTACATCCTATATATATATATATATATATATATAAAACAGTTTATAAAATCTGATACAATAGATAATACTTAAATAATAAAAAAAAATCATATGGCATTATAACTTCCATAAAAACCTCATTCCGCTGTAGATAATAATATAAATGAGCCCCTTTGGATATACTCAATAAAAATGTAAAAAGGCAATGTACACCCAGTTTTGTAGACTATTCAGTCCTTGTGGAACTACAAGTCCCAGGAATTGGTAATATCAGACTCCCGAATGAACATTTGGTGAAAAGAAACGCTGCCGCAGGATTCGGCTTTCAGGCAGGCACTGGGTAAGTCGCAAAGGGCGGAGTAAAGATTGACAAAACAACGGGCAGCGATCCTGACTATCTTTGCATGCATCACATTGCCTCTGCGAGATTTAGATGCAGAGCGAGTGACAGGGATCGTCTGTGGGCGCCAACAGATGGGAGGTTAGAAAAAGACGGACGTGTCGCAGCCATTTTATAGATGTCTGATCCAGCGACTGCGTCTTTGCGCACAGCTTCACTGGTGCTGGTGTCTTAGGGCCTGATTCAGACCCAGACGCTATTTGCGGCCGCTCGCTGGCTAAAAGGGGCCGGCTATTTAAATCATGTGCTCGCACTGCGTCGCGTAAAGCCGCCCACTAAGTAATAGCGAGCGTCCGCACTATGTGCTCGCACCTGTATAGAGACGCCCCTTTGCCACTCGCAACACACTTCATCTCCAGGAGTTGAAGGATTAATCGGGAACATCGAGAGCCATCGGAGCTGCTCGCAGCGCTTGTGGTAGCCTTTTCCCACCACAACATTGCGAGCAGTTCTGGCTAAAATACAACCTAGTCACGTGTGTAATGACGCTACTTTGCTAATTATGCACACCCATTAAACGCTGCTCTGACGGTCGGGCACGCCTGCGTTCGCACAACCACACCCCCGTTTTTAAGCACCTTACCCTGTTACCACCCACAAACGGCACTGTCACCCAAAATAGCGGCCCAACTGCGGGCTACGGGCGAGCACTTTCCGATCGCAATGACTGGTTCGCACGCATGCATTGCGATTCATACGCATGCGCAGATTGCGAAAAATCGCTCAATGCAAGCGAGCGCAGCATAGCATCTGGGTCTGAATCAGGCCCTTAGTTCGGTCGCCCATTCTCAGTAGTTGTGGGGTCACTCAGAAGGCCGATGATCGTACGCAGGATGCTGCACTCGCACACCGGTGTAACGGGGAAGAGTTGCTGGCACTCGCACACTGGAGTAATGGGGGAGAGTTGCTGGCACTTGCACACACCGGTGTAACGGGGGACAGTTCCTGGCACTCGCACACTGGAGTAATGGGGGAGAGTTGCTGGCACTCGCACACTGGAGTAATGGGGGAGAGTTGCTGGCACTCGCACACTGGAGTAATGGGGGAGAGTTGCTGGCACTCGCATACCGGTGTAACGGGGGAGAGTTGCTGGCACTCGCACACTGGTGTAACGGGAGAGAGTTGCTGGCACTCGCACACACCGGTGTAACGGGGCAGAGTTGCTGGCACTTGCACACCGGGGTAACGGGGCAGAGTTGCTGGCACTCGCACACCGGGGTAGAGTTGCTGGCACTCGCACACTGGGGTAACGGGGCAGAGTTGCTGGCACTCGTACACCGGTGTAACAGGGGAGAGTTGCTGGCACTCGCACACCGGTGTAATGGGGGAGGGTTGCTGGCACTCGCACACCGGTGTAACGGGGGACAGTTGCTGGCACTCGCACACTGGTGTAATGGAGGTGAGTTACTGGCACTTGCACACTGCTGTAATGAGGGAGAGTTTCCCAACTCCAGCTTTACAGTACAGGTTTTAAGGATATTCATGCTTGAGTCAACATGGTTAATTAACATTGACTTAAGTACTAAGTAAATCACCTGTGTTCAAGCATGGATAGTCTTAAAACCTTGACTGTAATGCAGAACTTTGTGGAATTCTGGCTTTACCAATAGTGCAGATCTGGTAGATTTGTCCTCAAAATAGATGCTAAACTATTTTTCCCAAAACCATAAGACATGGTATTTTCTCCAAACGCTTTCCTGCATTTACTACGGTGTGAAAATTGTGGAAGGAACTTTATAAACACAGATTATTTCTGTATCAGAAGTGAAGAGGAAGAATTGTCAGCAGAAAGGAAACTGCAGCGTGTGTTAATATAGACTGTTCACATTTTATTGCTTATTGGATGTTAATCCTATTATTACATAGGCTTTGCTACGTAGAGGCTCTATAAGGTATCTGATATTATATCTCAGAGGTTTTTGAACCATGGCGCCCTAGAGTATCAGCATTGTTTTCACGGCACCCCTAAGCTTAAGTTTATTATTGAGAAATTCAGAAAAATAGTAAAGTGAGTAAATTGTGCTTACTTGTCATCGTTAGGTTTGGTTATATAGTGGTGGACAGGTTTGTGTTTCTGTTTGTGCACATATTTACATTACATTGACCATAAAGAATTTGATTTGGTGCTGGACCACCAACCTGAGGCACCCCTGCAAGTGTCCCGAGGCACCACAGAGTGCCACGGCGCACAGTTTGGGAACTACTGTTATATCTATACTCCGGAAGCATAACGCAATCTAACAGCTTGTAAAGTGATGCGGGCTGTCACCCTACAAATCAAATATATATATATACATACTGTTTTTTTTATTTTTTACTTTGCATTTGTAAAATCTTCTTCCTCCATAAGTTATTCCCCCACCACCACCACCACCACCATTAATGACATGTTCTCTTTTAACCAGAGTATGACCGACAAATACCTTTAAAAAATATTTAATCATATATATAAAACTATAAACTACTTACATCCAAATAAAACAACCTCATCTTCATGCCACAATATATCAGTAAATTTTAATATAAATTATCCTTTGTTGACTGCTACAACATATTAGCCTTGGGGGGTGGTTAGTGCAAGTAAGAAATAACATTTGTGACGTGGATCCAGTACATACGTTGTGTCTACTGTAGTATAAATGGACGGAAGTTTTAGTTGCAATACTTTTTACTGTGTGAATGCCTAGAATATAGGGGCAACATAAATCTTTCCTTACTCGCAGGGCACATCTACTCTCTTCTGCCACCTGGTGGCGGATTAGGCCTAATCCTGAGGCTACTTTAGAAAGTTACCTACTGTACATGCAGCTCAGTAAATTAGTGGCAGATATTGGCTGTATACAGAAAAGTATATAGCTGTATCAGATAAGAGGGAACATCAAATACGACAGGAAATGCACACGAAGAACACAATCATAGCACTCAGCACTTTAATAGCACAAGACTGTCTTCAGCCTTACAGGGGTGGAATAAGTCTGCATTGGGACTTCGGGCCTGATTCAGAACCGCTCGCACTGAATCAGGGTGTTTTTTTTTTTTTTTACTCCAGGCCGCTCGCAAAGCTTGTGCGAGCGGCCTAGAGTCCGTCACGATTATTGCGACCATTGGGCTTGCGACGAGACCCTGTGGTAGGGTCTCGGCTCCCGCAAGCCCGAATGGACTTCCTGCTCTATTAGAGCAGGAAGTCCACTACTGAGATCACTAGTGATGTCAGTAGGTCCGCCTTCAAACGCCAGGCGTTCCTAAGGGAACGCCTGCATTTGCCTAACCACCCCCCCTACACGCCTACAAAACGGGGCGAGTTGTCACTCACCATCGATAGCCGCCCCGTCTTGTAGCGAGCCCCGGAGCGACTGAACTTCAGTCGCTCGCCGGGGCTCGTCCAATGCGCACGGCGGACGCGGCGCATGCGCAGACCAGAAACATCGAGCCGCTTGCGAGCGGCTCTGAATGAGGCTCTTAGGCTGTATTCTATCAGTGGACTCCGATCTACAAATACCTACTTACTATTGGCGCCAGGGGCAGAACTATTTGCAGACCAGTATATTGCAGAGTTTGAGACAACTTACACTAAAGAAAGTATTGTTTATAGGCAAACGCAGGGGGGTTTCCGTCTGCCTGGAAACCCCCCTCACCAGCATACACCATGACCACAATAGAAATAGTAATATAATAGAATGTTACTAGCGCTGCATGTTCTTCTCAGTATCACAAAACAAATGATTAGCACCAACTGTGGATCTTTTAAAATGTGTCAGCCAGTAATAAATATACCTGTGCACCAACTAGGAGATGTGGAAAACATGCACTGTTAGGGGTGCACTGCTATAGACCATCAAGAGGGTTAATAATTAATACTGTGTAATAATACACTATCCAGTGCATAAGGAGACCTGTATGTACATATATATGTCCAGGGCAGTGCTAGGTTCTTCTGCTGCTCCCCCAGACTCCCGGACTTGCTCCCATGCTCAGGAATGGTGCCCACATCTGAAGAAAAACATTCTGCTCAGACAGGATGGCACTACTGCCGCATCTAATGGCTCACTGTGATCGCTGGTCCTGTATATACTGGGATTATGACACACAATATACTTTGTATGATGCATATTAAAGCTTGATAAGTGCTAATTATACCCTCTTCATGGACAGGCCACACTCGCTCTAAAATCAAGCATTTAGAAACCCCCCTCTAGAAATCCTGCGTTTGCCACTGTTGTTAGGGAGGATTTGGGAGCTACAGTAGGCGGCAGATTCCTAATTTGTAAACTGGGTCTCTCTGCTCTCATAGCCTGGCACTGTCACAGGAGGCGTCAGACCAGGGCCGGTGATAGGGTGTTCGGCACCCCCCTGCAAACTATAAATTTGCGCCCTTTCTCCTAGCTTTTATAAAGGGACAGCGTGTGGCCTCAGCGCTCACCACAAATATGGCGCTTGGTCTCATAAGGAAGTGTGGCTAAACAATAGTACCCGCAAATGAAATTACACCACACAGTAGCACAATCTTGTTCACATTACATTGCACATAGTGCCCGATTCCCATTACACCACATAGTAGTGTCCCTTATGTTACGACACACAGTAGTGCCCCTTAAACACAATGTCTGCACTACTGCCCCTTATAAACAATGCCCACAGTAGTAGTGCCCCTTACACAATCCAGGGACAATCGTAGTGACCGCTAGATAATGCAGAGAGTGTAGCAATGACTGTCAAATAATGCAGAGAGTGTAACAGTGGCCACCAAATAATGCAGAGAGCATCTCAGCGACCACCAGATAATGCAGAGAGTGTCGCAGTGACCACCAGATAATGCAGAGAGTGTCGCAGTGAATGCCAGACAATGCAGGGAACTTCGACGTGACCTCCAGATAATGCAGAGCACAGCAATGACCATCGGATAATGCATACAGCATAATAGTGAACGCAAAATAATGCAGAGCATTGCAATGACCGCCAGATAATACAGTGTTGCAGTAACAGCCAAACAATGCAAAGAGAGTTGCAGTGACCACCAGATAATGCAGAGTGCCGCAGTGACCATCAGATAATGCAGAGACCATCACTGACCCACATATAACACATAGGCCCCCGTTTATCAATGAAGCATAACCCCTTTAATGCTCGCTAAAAGGGTTATGACAGGCAGAGCCGTAACTAGACTTTTTGGTGCCCTGGGACAGAAAGATCATTGGCGCACCTCCACCCCCCATTTTTTTTTAAAATATGGACATAATACGTATGCCTAAAAAAAAAGGGCGTTGCCTCATGGGGAAGGAGTACTGACCCCATTGTTCCACTATTATCCAGGTGTCAATGCCAAATACAGCATGAATCCAATGGCTGCAGTGATGATACACAATAATTATACAGTGTAGCTCACTATAAATGTAGCAGAGCACTGGAGAAGCAGCACCAGCAGCAGGATTTGCCCATCAGAACAGCCGTGCACAAACCTGGAGCTGGCAGTGTAGATCACTGACTGAAGGTATAGGATGAGTGCTACTTGTAGTGTATATGCAGCAAATATCAGTGGTGCGGAGGACCGTGTATGTACCTTGCTCCCGCAGCTGAATTCACTGGCAGATAGCTCCATGTGAAGAGGTGATAGGTTCAAGTTCTGTGTATGACAGTGACAGTATTTTGAAATGTGTTAAATAATAGAGAATGCGACTGAAGGTGCTAGGGGGGTGCCAAAATGGGGGCGTTAGACAGGGAGGAAATAGCGGTGACCAGGAGATGCCGGGGATAAAAGAATAGGAAGCTACAAGTGATAATGATTATAATAAAAATTTGACAGGCCCAAACAGCGCCCCCTGCCTTGCGGTGCCCTGTGTGGTGGCACATATCGCACCACCCTAGTTATGGCCCTGATGCCAGGTTTCTGGAAATAAACAGCGGTAATCTAAGATCACCGCTATTTGTCAAGCATCGCTCTCGCCATCTTTTAGATGGCGAGAGTGATGTTTTCCCCCATTGCCGCCAATGGAGACAGGGCCGGTTCTAGACATTGTGAAGCTCAGGGCGAAATTTCCCAGTTGCGCGCCCCCACAAAAAAAATTAAAAATAAAGAAATAATTTTTAGATGGCGTTCCTCTGCGCGCGCGCTTTCAGAAAGGGGGCATGTCCTTGCGGAACACCCCCAATTCATCACACTGTGGGGCGTGACCAGCACTTACGAAGTGCTGGGCTTCCCCCAAGCTCTCCCCTCGTGGCAAATAATTGCCATGTGCAGTAATGCGCCTTACACAGTATGTCTTACACAATGCCCAAATTAGTGCCCCTTATACACAAGGCCCACTGTAGTAGTGCCCCTTATACAATGCCCACAGCAGTGGTGCCCCTTACACTGCCCGCAGTGGTAATGCCCACAGTGTTAATGCCCCCAGTAGTAGTGCCCCCTATAATAGTGCCCACAGTTGTAACGCCCCCTATAGTAGTGCCCACAGTAGGAATGCCCCCTATAGTAGTGCCCACAGTAGGAATTCCCCCTATAGTAGTGCCCAAAGTAGGAATGCCCCCTATGGTAGTGTCCACAGTTGTAATGCCTCCAGTAGTAATGCCACTATAGTAAAGCCCCATTAGTAATGCCCCCTATAGTAGTGCCTCTAGTAAAGCCCCCATTAGTAGTGCCTCCAGTAGTAATGCCCCCTATAGTAGTGCCTCCAGTAGTAATGCCCCCTATAGTAGTGCCTCCAGTAGTAAGGCCCCATTAGTAGTGCCCCCAGTAGTAATGCCTCCATTAGTAGTGCCTCCAGTAGTAATGCCCCCTATAGTAGTGCCTCCAGTAGTAATGCCCCCATTAGTAATGTCCACTGTAGTAATGACCCCTATAGTAGTGCCTCCAGTAGTAATGCCCTATATTAATGCCCCCATTAGTAGTGTTCACTGTAGTAATGCCCCCTATAGTAGTGCCTCCAGTAGTAATGCCCCCTATATTAATGCCCCCATTAGTAGTGTCCACTGTTGTAATGCCCCCCTATAGTCATGCCCCCAGTAGTAATGCCCCCCTATAGCCATGCCCCCAGTGCTGGTGCTTCTGAAAAAAAATACAATTAAAAAACAAACACAATACAAATATCAGCGGGCGCCCGGCAAATGGAACCTCCCTACGGCGGCTAGCAGGAGGGGACCGGCGCTGGATAATTTATTTATTTTTCTGCGATTTTTTATATTTTTTTCTCCTGGGGACTCGGTGGCACCCTCTAGGGGCTGGCGCTCCGGGTGACGGCCCAGTTAGCCCGCCCCTAGAACCGCCAGTGACTGGAGACTCGGCGCTGCCTTTCTGGCTTCAGTGAAGCCTTCCAGACACTGCCGGGTCCCCGTGTCATGCACATGCGCAGATGGACCGTCGTGCATAACACCGGAGCCCCATCGCTGGCAGCGTTAGGCAGCCAGCAGAACAACTAAGGACCTCGCAGAGGACGAGGACTTCGTTGGACTACGCAGGACCCCACCGGTGGGGTAAGTATTGGTAAATACCAGTACATTTTTCATTTGTATCACAGTGATACTAAACTAAAAATTGCACTGGTGTTTACTATCGTTGAAAAATGGGGGCCATCATTTGAATACAACCCTCACACACACAAAACACAATAATAATACTCATGCACACACATTAATACAGTACATCATCGCCAGCACGGACAGTATTAACTCCCCCAAATAAAAATAAAATCCCCCCATCTCATTGCATAAATATACAATACCCCTCCATTACTCTCCTGCCCAGGAGGAGGAAGTGTCTGGTCCCTGCAGGGTACAGGAAATTAATTCAGACAGGATAGACTGGAAAATAGGCGGAGCTTCGGGGCAGGGGCGTGGTCTTGGCAAGGGAATGGACAGAGTATGAGTGGGCGGGGCCTTAGCCAGGAGGGAGTAGATAAGAATAGTCACACAGGGTAGATGAGGGGGCCGGAACTCAGTGTAAGAGGCGGGGTCTTGGCTAGGGACATGAGGTGAGTAGGTGTAGTAGTAGAACACAGAGTCAGATTAGTAACAGGAGGGGGAGGAGAATCGCGGTTAGGGGACAGAGCCAGACAGTCACTGGCAGTCAGGAGGGAGGGCTCCCTTCCCTGGGGCATGGCACTGAGCAAGAACTGGCAGAGGTACAGAGTAGAGGGTGGACTCGGGGACCGAAAGTAACCAGTGGTGCATGAGTGCGGTCACCCAGCCATCAGTTATGCCCTGCAGCCCTCACTGAAACTACATTGTACTGGCCCTGGGGGGACATCTGGAACCCTGTCCCCCTGCACAGACCTGATCAGCAGGGGGCAGGACAGAGCCGCTCAGGCTGCCTCTGCCTGTCATACAGTTTGGCAGGCATGGCGGCAGCCCCTGACTCAGCAGCTGCAGGGAGACCGCCTCTCCAGCCTGGCGCCTCCCCGCAGTGCAGGATCTGCTGAGCGGGTTGCGCCGGCCCTGCGTCAGACCACCCGTTATCACACACTGCTTTATTGAGACATTGATTGGATCATACAAAATCAGGTACAGGGCTTCCTGTATATCTGTCAGAGCGTCCTGCTTCTTTTTCTGTGGGGTCCATTTATCATTGTATATTTGCAGCTTAGTCCCCAAAAACACCCGTTTTCGGGGGTTAACCACAAATATAAATTTTTCCCCCAGAAGAAGGAGGGACTGCATCAGATATCTCTGATACCTGCTGTGATCCCTCCATTCCCGCCGACAGCCGCCTCCCCCATAGGTCTCTATGGGGGATGGGATGCTGCCATATTTACCAACTTTCGGAATTCGATGCATTCCGGATACCCCATTTGAAGATGGCGCTAGACGCTGTAGCCTCTGGGCTACACATCGCATAATTAGCTGGCAGAGGGTTCCCCCGGAGCCCTCTCCGGCCATGTGCAGTTAGTGTGACTGTGGATGCGCAGTAGCCCCGACAGCACTCCGGGCACATCGCAGCTACGGGCTCCTTTCAGAGCCCCTGTCCCTGTGTGTGCCAGATGATGCATCCAGGCGCTATGATCGTATTTTGGATTGCGATCATGGGCGGTAACGTCATGCACAGATCGCATTGCAAATGCGATCATTTATAAATGGGCCCATAGTCACATACAACACGCTGCATTCTAGGGTTAAAGTCCATGATCGCTAAGCGCAAAGTGGCATTAGAGGCATTACTTTGGCTAAATGGCGATGGTGGCATTACTAGGGCAAAATGGCGAGGGAGGCATTACTGGGAAAAATGGCGTGGGATGCATTACTGGGAAAAATGGCGCGGGAGGCATTACTGGGAAAAATGGCGCGGGAGGCATTACTGGGAAAAATGGCTTAGGAGGCATTACTGGGAAAAATGGCGTGGGAGGCATTACTGGGAAAAATGGCGTGGGAGGCATTACTGGGAAAAAAGGCGTGGGAGGCATTACTGGGAAAAATGGCGTGGGATGCATTACTGGGAAAAATGGCGTGGGATGCATTACTGGGATAAATGGCGTGGGATGCATTACTAGGGCAAAATGGCGAGGGAGGCATTACAGGGCAAAATAGCGTGGGAGGCATTATGGGAAAAAATGGCGTGGGAGGCATTACTGGGAAAAATGGCGTGGGAGGAATTATTGGGAAAAATGGCGAGGAGGCATTACTGGGCAAAATGGCGTTGGAGGCATTACTGGGCAAAATGGCGTTGGAGGAATTATTGGGAAAAATGGCGTGGGAGGCATTACTGGGAAAAATGGCGTGGGAGGCATTACTGGGAAAAATGGCGTGGGGTGCATTACTGGGAAAAATGGCGTGGGATGCATTACTGGGAAAAATGGCGCGGGAGGCATTACTGGGAAAAATGGCGCGGGAGGCATTACTGGAAAAAATGGCGTGGGAGGCATTACTGGGAAAAATGGCGTGGGAGGGATTACTGGGAAAAATGGCGTGGGATGCATTACTGGGAAAAATGGCGTGGGATGCATTACTGGGAAAAATGGCGTGGGATGCATTACTAGGGCAAAATGGCGAGGGAGGCATTACTGGGCAAAATAGCGTGGGAGGCATTATGGGAAAAAATGGTGTGGGAGGCATTACTGGGAAAAATGGCGTGGGAGGCATTACTGGGAAAAATGGCGTGGGAGGAATTATTGGGAAAAATGGCTGGGAGGAATTATTGGGAAAAATGGCGTGGGAGGCATTACTGGGCAAAATGGCGTTAGGAGGCATTACTGGGCAAAATGGCGTGGGAGGCATTACTGGGCAAAATGGCGTGGGAGGCATTACAGGGAAAAATTGGTGTGGGAGGCATTACTTAGAAAAATGGCGTGGGAGGCATTACTGGGAAAAATGGCGTGGGAGGCATTACTGGGAAAAATGGCGTGGGAGGCATTACTGGGAAAAATGGCGTGGGAGGCATTACTGGGAAAAATGGCGTGGGAGGCATTACTGGGAAAAATGGCGTGGGATGTATTACTGGGAAAAATGGCGTGGGATGCATTACAGGGAAAAATGGCGTGGGATGCATTACTGGGAAAAATGGCGTTGGATGCATTACTGGGAAAAATGGCGTGGGATGCATTACTGGGAAAAATGGCGTGGGATGCATTACTAAGTTAAATTTTGAATAACAAAAACATCCCTGGTTGCCTGAATCCTGCTTTGTGCACCAATCGTATGAATAATTATTGTGATTGCATGTTATTCCAGTAACTAATATGTGAAGCCGATAAGGTCAGGACTAGCAAGTATTTTATATTGTAACAATAAACATAATAAATTTAAAAAAAAAAGGAGAATAGTGGGAGCGGTAGAATGATTAAAAAAAAAGAAGTATAAACATTTGCATACAAATGCGATGATAAGAACTGCACTTTACATAAATGTTAAAGAAAATGTCAGTGTAAATGTATTTGCCTTTTCAGTGACCCACACGTTAAGAGAAGTGAGGTTATTGACCTATGTGCTAAATAATTGAGTATATTTACTAAACAGCGGGTTTTCACAGCCACCGATTCTGTGCAGCTTTGAATGCTGGAAGAAGTGTAACAAGCCCGATTTACCATTTATTACAATTGCTATTTTCAATTCACTGGTTCTCGGCGGCTTTGAAAATCCACTGTTTGGTAATTATACTCTTAAGGGGCTTATTTATCATTAAATATTTGCAGCATATTCCCTGAAAACACCAGTTTGGTGGATAGCTGCACATATTAATCATCCCCTGAAAATACTCTGGAGGGATCGCAGTAGATATTGGAGACAGCAGCCACAGCACCCATAGGTTCCTATTGGGGTTGCGAAGCGGTCAGATGTACCAAGCTACATAATGCAAAGCATTCCGCAGTTTGGCTTACAGTATCTGAAGATGGCGCTGTGCTGCTGTATCTTATGGGCTGCAGTTTGGCTTACGGTATCTGAAGATGGTGCTGTGCTGCTGTATCTTATGGGCTGCAGTTTGGCTTACGGTATCTGAAGATGGTGCTGTGCTGCTGTATCTTATGGGCTGCACTTCCCGATAGAAGAGTGAAGAGACCGCTGATACAATCAGTTACTCCGAGCACAACGCAAGGGCGGGCTCCATTCCCTGTGTCTACTTATTACATTCCGGCGGCATTATCGCATACTGCAACACGATCATGGGTGCTCAGATCGCACTGCAGTATGTGATTATACTAATTCATGGGCCCTGTAGTCTTACTCAGAGAAGAAAATGAAGCATCGGCTCAGGCATATATGATAATTTATTATTACTCGGTAACCAAGTATTTATTTAATATACGTATGTACATACAAAGGAATACTGAGAAACGAGAACTGCCCGGTCTCCTCTGTATGTATCGCTTTATCAAATGTAACGAACAGAGGATACAAAAATAAAAATACACCTTTTCCTTCTCGATGACTCTCTCTAAAGTTTTAAACCCATGAATCCTATAGCCCGGACTACAGCCATGCACTAAACGGAAGCAGCACAAAGGCATTACTGACCCAGATTAGATCAGCAGCTAGTAAATAATGTCATCCGAAATGTCCACCCAAAGAGAGAATATACACGAGACTGGTTCATCGTACAGGACAATTGCTATCAAAAAATGCAATATTTTTTTTTTTTTAAACTGAATGTAAATTCTCCAGTATAATTGGTCGCAGAGGCTGCAGGCAGACGAGTCTGACAGACATAGGGAACAAGCATTCCAGGTACTGAGAGAGCGGAGGAACTAGATCTCAAACGCAGGGAACTTGGCTTTTGTAGGGTTCAGCAAGTCGGCTAGAAAATAAATTGTGCCAGCCAACCCTGTAGGTAAAAGATAAAACAGGTTAGATCTTCATGATGCCTACAGTAGGCGTAGTAGTTACAATGTAATCAGCTTGAATGTCTGCGTACTAAGGGACAGACCATGTTGCATCAAGGTGTGCAAATATATTTATTTATTATTTTGCATGTGGGGTAAATATTGGCTGCTTTTGCATGTAGCCCACAAATGCTGCACAACTTTATATTTACATTGAAGTTTAGATTTGATCTAGGACGCGCCCCTCCCACATCTAATGTCTCTGCACGTTACATCTGCCCCACATGCAGTGCAGCATGGTTTTACCAAGGTCTTTTTTTGGCTTTACTCACAATTCAGAGTCAGACCCTTAAGGCCGGTACACACTAGACCAGTGGTTCTCAAACTCGGTCCTCAGGACCCCACACGGTTCACATTTTCCAGATCACCCAGCAGGTGCACAGGTGCATTCATTACTGGCTGAAACATTTTAAAAGATCCACAGGTGGAGCTAATTATTTTGCTTTTTATTCTGTGAGGAGACCAGGAAAACATGCACTGTTTGGGGTCCTGAGGACCGAGTTTGAGAACCTGTGCACTAGACGATGTCTAGTGTGTACCAACCTCATCATCGACAAGTGCATACACACTTGCGGATGCCGGGAGCATGGCTCTCGCTAACGATGTCGTCCGTCGGACCAACAGGCAGGTCCGATGCTGCTGAGGATGCGTAAGAGCGTGCGTCGCCAGTGACATTGAGGGTACACACTAGACGATGTGTGCGATATGTCATCTGATCCGGACGATATACTGTCTAGTCTGTACCTGGCATTGGTGTCAAACTTGGGCAATCCAGCTGCAGTGGAACTACACATCCCAGCAGGCACTGCCACAGTTTTGCTCTTAGAGCAAGCTACTGTAAACCTAAGGTAGGGCATGCTGGTATATGTAGTCCCACAGCAGCTGGATGGCCACGAGTTTGACACCCCTGGTGTACAGGGTTAGACTACCTAGAAAAACACTGTTGAGATTAGTGCGGTAATAGAGCTCTAATGCGAGCCTGACGCCGCCCCGTACGTGTGACATCATAAAGAGGATTCCAGGACCTAGAAGCAGAGCGCCGGGAGCATCCTAAGAACGCTCCAATGGGACGCTCCAGGCGCCCTGCGATCCTAATACAGGTACCGCCAAGGGAAGCAATATGGCCACCACCTTAGATTTGCACCCTGTGCGGTGCCACCGCTTGCACACCCCTAGTTACTGCCCTGATAGAGATTGTTGGGGAAGACACTAAAATTGTACAAAACAATATGGTAATGGCCACAAGTGAATGAGTAGCTTTCCACATTCACTTTCTCCCACAAGATTAAATTATATAAGCAGTATAAAGATGAGCTACGATATATCATATAGATGCGTCCTTATTCACCTAGCGTTTCTGCGCTATATGGCGTGACTTTGATCCCGCGCCATGGATAGCTAATTTCGGACTTTCGCGATTTAGTGTCTTTTCCGTACCGCAGCCACATACAAACAGGGCTGTATCGTACTGCGGCCTTAGAATTTGTACTTATCTCACAATCGTGGCACGATGTTACATGGCGGGACGCATAGCGCAGCTTAGTT
The DNA here is from genome assembly GCA_031769625.1 of Taudactylus pleione. NCBI lineage: Eukaryota > Metazoa > Chordata > Amphibia > Anura > Myobatrachidae > Taudactylus > Taudactylus pleione. The sequence goes on along the minus strand of JAUIMM010000146.1, from coordinate 2,772,386 downwards.
GTACGAGTTCCCGCTCTCTTGCCTTTTTCTCAGCTTAGCCTCCTTGTTGCACTGCTATAGCACGCAAATCCACTAGTGGTGTACAGGGTACGCGCTCTCTGTGCTTTGCCGTATTACAGTAGCACTGTGTAAAAGTCGCAAATTCAGCATAAATACTAAGCGCCTGGAGTCATGGCGTGGCTTAGTCGCATATTCCGTGGCGTGCCAAATAGCCCAGTTGTAGGCTAGGAGAATAAGGACACCTCTGTAATATGAGAGTTATTTTGTAATCCAGGACCTTCATTAGCAACGTGCTAGGAAATAATCACTATACCTTCAAAGAGGGAAAACGGAGAGTCTGGGGTCCTGCAGCCATGTTCTCCATAATCCATGCACCACTCTGCAAACTACAGAACAACGCAGGTCAGGTCACCGCAGCGACAGGCCACGCAAACATCAGAGAACAGGTTTAAGAAGAGTTCTGTTACCTAACTGAAATAACTGCGTAAAGTGTATGACAGCGATGCTGAAAGTAATGGTTTGCACTAGGTCAGTGAGAAGCACAGCACCCGTAACCCAGACACACACCTTACACGCTCTGTACAGGTACTTCACATCACCGGTCAGGTTGTACATCACTAGGAAACTATAGGCGTTTCCTGCAGCTCCGTGACATAGGCCATAACCTTTCTTCAGTAATCCACGTTGCCAAGAGATCTCTGTGCACTGTGCAGCATCTGATAGGTATCCATCATCCTGGAAGATCTGCAAAACACCAATGGGTCCAAAACTCTCCGTCCTTTCCAAGTTTTAAAGATATCCATGCTTAAGCACAGGTTAAAATTAGTACTTCAGTCAGTGTGATTATACCATCTGTGCACAAATATGGCTAGACTTGAAACCTGGACTGTTATGGGTGCCTCAAGGACCGAGTTTGGGAAACCCTGATTTAACCAATAATGGGATATATGCACATTAAATGCTTTTTCCTACTACACTGGGGTAGAATGGAAGAATTATGGGATGCACAAAGCCGGGGCACATTAAACCAATCACAATGAAGCTCGGGCTCATCCCCCACAATACCCCGGGGCTGCCTGGGAACTTCGGTTTTGTCTTAAAAAAACACCCTAATCTTAAAAGGAAAACCCAAATGACAGGGAGGACAGACTGAGGAGGGGGAACAAAAAAACATTTTCCTGTAAGAACAATGGGGATATCAGGAAAAGAAACCATGAATAAGAACAGAACTAAGAGAAAAAATATTTCAGGCAAGTACAAAAACCCAATTTTCTCAGGCAGTCTTTGGGGGACACTGTAAGACCCCACATCCCAAAGCGGTGTCTCTAAGGGGGCGTGGGCTGCACCTTTATTAATTATGTAAAGGACTTGTATGAAATACTATGTGAAGTACACATATCAGTAGTACAATGCTTGAGTTTACTTCTAGAGGAAAAGTCACTCTAGAATAGCTAATGAAGGCTTATTTTGATGAATGCATAAAAAAGCTTAATATAGATGTGTCTTCAAACGCCTAGCGTCTATACGCCATACGGAGCAAGACGCCCAGGGAGGACCGAGCCGGTTTGAGAGGTGTAGCGTACCGTTGTCTCTTTACACTTGCATATTATTTGCATCGCAGTCGCAGGAGAACATCCACTCACAGTGTCATACAGACACTGGGCTGCGACTTCAACCGCACAGGAATTCGTTCTACAAGCGTACAAAGTCGCAGTGCAGCACAACGGAACTTGGCGTGAGAAAAGCAGCCGCGTCATACCAGGAGAAAGACGCTCGGTGCGACTGAGCGGGACTGTTTGGTGCGACTTAAGCTACAGTGTATAAGGACACATCTAAAACCTTTTCATGCATTTTAGGAATGTTTTACATGTGTGTTAGTTTCCTTACATCCTGAATAACTATAGTGTTTGTGATGAACCCTTTACATCCCTTAGCAGATAAAGATGAGAAATGATGCTCATAGAGGAAATATTTTATGTATCGCAGATGCCCTAACAGGCCTATAAGCACCAAACATATACAGTAAATTGCAAACATACCAGGCTTCATAGGAACTAAACTGGATTTTATGATGCAAGGTCACCGAGCCCAAACTAGAGGATGGAAAGCCCCAAAGCCCAGAGGAATACAAGGGACAGCTGCTGCTGCAGATGTTGCCCCAGGGCAGCACTCACCTACTGGAGCCTGACGTCTTATTATATCTGCTTTTATGTGTTGCTGCTATTCCCAGGTATCCGTGGACGCTCAGATTCCTTTTTCTGTGTAAGAATAGAATAGCCATCTGTCCAGAATTGCATACTGTAATCCCCTAGACTAGTAAACCTGGTGTATGTGTAAGCTGCACTGGCCTCTGATCCATGGAGCAGTTGCTATTGCACATATCATCCTGCACTGGTGAGGTGACGAGCTTTAGCATTATGTGAATCACAATATTGGATAACAGAAGTATTCACTTCATTACCTTACATCCAGAACTGGCATCTGTGGACGCAAAAGTATTAAACCTGTAAAACAGCCATGCCGCCAAAGGCCATCAGATGTAAACGCTGGTACCGAGAAGGGGCCCTAACTCAGGTCTTCGAGGCAGTAGCCATGCTGGTCCTTCTGTCATGCTCAGTCTGTAGAGCACCAGAATAGACACCTTTTCAAAGGCCCAGAGGGATCAGATACGAATAAATGGATAGACATGGCGTTCACCAGAAACATTGCTTGTTCTAGAGCAGAGGAGCTCCACCTTGTGGTTCAACAGAGATGCCATAATGTCAACATCTGGCTGCCCTCATTGTCACCAGCTACTGAAAGGTTAGAGGGACCACTCTCCGGGGTGTAGGATTTGCCTGCGTCCCTGTTTTCCATTCCATTCCAAGAATGAAAACCACTGCGATGACTGGAAAGTTCTGAGACACCTAACACATGATCCTGTTTGTCTCCATTCTCGTCAGGGGTACTTAAAGTGTCCCCTTGGTGATTGATGTAAGACCACCTGTGTTATTGTTGGACTGGATCTTGATGGCCTGTCCTCGCAAGGACTGGCTTCTACTGACAAGAAAGGTGAAAAGCACTTTGAGCTTCAGCAAATTTATTAGTAGCTTTGACTTCTCTGAAGTTCAAGGTCCTTTCTACTCAGGATTGAAGAGCTGACTGGTCAAGTGCTGGTGAGATTTGGTTCACTACCAATTGCACTGACTTAAAGGTGGACACCATCTTTCTTAGGACCTTCGAGCAAAGGTGAACCACCACTTGTCTGAGAGATAACAGGGACCTCATTAGTCACTGCAGGGAGAGAAACTTGTTCTCTGTGAAAAACACCCTCTGCTGAAGGATGTCGAACAGGTCCCAGAAAAATCATCCTCTGAGAAGAAATTAGGTTGGATTACTCGAGAGTGACAATAGAACTGTGAACTTCCAAGGTGCGGGCTGTCTCCAGAACTCGCATCTGTGGAGGCAGCAAGGCCGGGGAACTCAGCATAGTCAGCAAATTATCCAGGTAAAGAAGGACGGTCACCTTTCTGGATTGGAGAAGGGAAGCCATAAACAGTATGATGTTTGTGAATACCCTTGGGGCTGTAGCCAGGCTGAAGAGAAGGACCAAAGGAGATGGGACTGAACACCAAACCTACAGAGACCCCTATAGTGCTACCATATTGGAACATGTAAGTATGCATCCTTAATGTCTGTTGATACCATGAACACGTCCCGTTCCATGCTGTTGATGACTCTCTACACTCTACAATGACTCCATCTTGAGACTGTCCACCTTTAACAAAACGTTGAGAGCTTTAAAATCCAAAATGGATCAAAAAGAACTGCCCGGTAACTGGACTGGACAACAATTTCAGTAAAAATCAAAACTATTGTCATGTTCTTGGACTGGTAGAGAAAAGGGATTTAATGGCTTCCCCCAGAGCAAATAATTTAGTTTTGGACACAAAAAGACATGTAGTGACAAAACACTTGGATAAGAACTATAATGACTCACCGATACCTATCACCCAGGAGTCTGTGGTAGAATCAAAACACAGATCCAAAAAGAAAAGGCCACCTGCCCAGAATACTGACTACTTGTTAGAGTGCCTGGGAGCTGGTCTCCTAGCTGCCCAACCATGTCTACCTCTCTGCAACTCACAGCAGTGGGTGGGGAACTGAGCCCTGGAGATTTCTCCTGAAGCTTCCAATAGGGATGAAATAAAAATCCTTTGGGTTTAAGGGCACAGGCAGGTAGAGACAAATTGCTATCCCCAGTGTCCTTGGAAATAATAATTTTCACTTAAGGACAAACAGGACTTCCCCAGAATACAGAAAGGACTCCGGAGGTTGAGTGCACTGCCTGCCGAGAGCATCGAGGCCGAACCCTGGCTCCTAAAGTATTGTCTGTGTCAATGGCGGCTTCCCCCAGATACACGGACATGCTCCACCAACTGTAGCAAATCTGGACTGTCAGTACCCAGGCTAATTGTTACGACCACCTCTCCACAGCCATATTGGCACAAACCGAAACTATGCTTGGTCAAAGGGAGTCAAAGTGATATCTGGAGCAGGCAAGAATTTTTGCTACTGTCCCTCCTTTAGGCTGATCCCTGGATATACTTCCCTTCATGGACACAGAGAAAATGAGGGAAGAGAAATACAAGATATCTGGAGTTACACATCCAAGGAGGACGTAGAGCTACAAAGGACACAGGGCAAAGGTAGAAAAGAGCCCACAGAAAAACCCGGCACCAAAACAAAGACCACCGCTATTTCCCTAAAGGTGAGAGGGCAGACAGGGAGGAAAAAGTTGCCGTTTACTGCTCCCCGACATGGCCACTGAACTTGCCAAGTGGGAAGGCACAGCAGGGCCCAGCACAATAGGATGCTAGCCGTCAAAAGGTCCCTTTAGACATCCTAATGTCTTGTGTGGTGCTACCATGACAGTCAGCACCCACCCAACAGCCCCCCAACCAGCATCTGTCTCCTTGCAGCAGGCAATGTACAGATGATGCGCATTTCAGAACTGTTCCCAACGCAATGGCTGGCAGCACATTGTACAGTATTGAGGTGGAGGGGGACCCTGGGCACTTTGTTGGTTAAAGTGCCAAGGCTACCTCTACCGCACTCTATACCCCATGGCTCTTCCAGTCCACGGAATACTGCCAGAAAAATGGTGTATAATGTTCAGTGTCGTCCCACAACAAGAAACAATGTTGACACTAGCGCAATAAATGCTATAAAAACTAAAACAAAGAAAATATATCCCATTTCCATTCAAAGGCTCTATATCCGTGTAATAAAAAAAAAAGAAACCACAAAAAAACCCAGCAATAATAAAACCAAATGACAAAGCATCACCTTGGACATTACAGAACTTGGCAAAATAGGCAAGAATGGCCGCGGGTCACTTTTGCTGACATATTACACCAAAACCAAACAAAAGATGGCCAAAAGACAACCACAAATGGAAAGAGCATGACGTTTACAAGGGACCAGTCACTGCAAATGCACATAGGAGCAACAATCCATTTTGGAGGAAGAATAATATGTGTGACCACCCTCCCAGCTACAAAGATCCCGTAACCTGAAAAGGGGGACAGGAGTGAACTCGAGGGCGGCATCTCCCCTGTGTTATTATTTCATTATAATGAAGAGCACTCGAAGATAATAATAAAACACAACAAAGAGAAACGAGTAAACAAAAATTTCAATAGAAATGTGGGAAGTGCCGGCTTCAGAAAAACACGGTGAAAGATCGCCGAGACCATTCCAAAAAACAAACAAAAAGATCTCTGTAAACAGTATGGGCAAATGGAATCGGTATGAATCAAATCCCGGCAGCGGCATCCCGATATCTGAAGATCCCGACAGGGGTGGTAAGTATGGTATCCCTCCCCCTCCCCCCCTAACCGTCCCTTAGTGGTGCCTAACCTCCCCCCACCTAGTGCCTAACCATAACCACCCCCAATGGTGCCTAACCTTAGCCCCCTTCCCGCACCCTAAACCCCCCTCCCGTAGCCTAACCGTAACCCTCCTGGGGGGATGGGGGGGGTGCCTAACCCTAAGTCCCCCTGGGGTTGCCTAAACCTAAACCGCCCCCCTCTCCCCCCCTCCCTACACGACTAAGACCTACAAAGCCCCGCTTACATTTGTTCGGGGTGACGGCTATCGGTGTGGGGCTAAAGATAGGCATCAGGATTTCGACGCCTAACTTTAGTCCCGGGTCCGGCTTCCACTGTCGGGATTCCGCGGCCGGCATCTCGGCCGCCGGTAATCTAACTACTTCTCTGGGCAAACAGCACAGAGAGCCAAGGGAGGACACTGCTCTTACAGGGCAACATTTGGGGTTGCAATATGTGTATTTAATTTTTTAGGATTACTTAAAAAATAAAAAGAAGAACATCTTTATGTACCTTGTAGGCCTGCGTCAACATATAAATAACACCCGGGGCACCGTGACACCAGTGCACCAGCAGGTCTCGGCTGTCTCCAATGCAGGGAGGATAGTTTCCAGATGGGAATTTGAGTTGACGGACATATTCTACACTGGGTCGAACGAGGGTCTGTAGCTTTTCACTGCTGATATTAGACACGGTCTGAGAAAAACAAGGAAACGTATAAAAAATATAAAAATACCGTATATATAACCCACGTCTAAAATCACACACAGTAATATAGTGAGACACATGCTGTACCCTGGTATTTTACCTAGTGATAAGTATAGTACATAGCAAATAAGCACAAACAGTGAAGCAGAAAGATGGTGGGAGCATGGCAGGGAAGGGCAGGCAAATTGGGGCAGTGAATTGGGGGTGAGAAGCAGGTCATGCATTGGGATCAGGGTTCGGGAGTCTCCTGCATAAGAGTGTGTATACGTATGTGTACAGTGTTCAGTGGTGGCCCACGTCAGTGACATGTAGTGTACTGGGATTGTAGTTTAGATTTATATAGGTATTATGATGACTAATACATGCCTATAACATAACGTGGAACTATTCTGTGTTTCCCTAACATTTCCTTACAGCTCTGTTAAACAGGTAGGGATTAAATGGCTGCTCCTATTACTCCTACCTCCTGAAGCTAAATCCTGCCACGTGTCAGATTTCTGTCATTGTCCACCGTACTATTTTGGGACATACGTCATCAGCTGACCAGCATAACATTATATTTTACAGTGGAAGTAAATACGCAGCCAAAAAAACATACGTCACTGGTGAGCATTTATATGGTCATCAGACTAACATGGGAGCGGCTTGTAACTTATTTACTTTGTGATATTATATGAACTAGGTATGCAGCCACTACTGTTACCTTACACAATAATGTTACAGCGCTCTGTCGTTATCCAATGCCCCAGTGGAACTGCCAATCATAAAGCAGCACTCCCAGTGGGCAGTCACCCTACCCGGGGACGCTACTATGTGGAGCCCCAGGGCACCGTTCCATGCAGCCATATTACTTCGGGCTTAACTAGGGGTGAGCAATAAGCAGCCCCCCAGTGTTTGTTGTAGAACTACAAATCCCATCATGCCCTGCAACAGTTTTGCCATGCTAAAACTGTTGCAAGGCATGCTGGGATTTGTAGTTCAACAGCAGCTGGAGGGCCACTTAGTGCCAACCCCTGAATCTAAGAGCTCCACTTGGACACTGGGGCCATGAGAACTTGCAAAGGGAGGTGAGAGTGGAAAGAGGAATCGGTCGGAGCAATCTCCACGTTATCGCTGATTGGTCCTCCTGCTCACACATCTCTTCGTAGCATCTAAACGCTGTAAATACAAATCATTATCTTGCAGAGCAGCTTTAAAGTAACAGTCAAGTTATTCAGAAACATGTACAGTACTCATACGCCATACAGTGCTCCTCCTTCTCTGCCTTGTACTCCCTGCAGCGATGCCTTACGCTAATGTCCTATTTCAGCTTCTACTTTTAGCTGCACAGAAGACACTGTAAGTGCATAATTCCCGTCACACCCTCTCTTGTAGCCTAGGCCATCATTAGCACTTTTTACCTTTTGTCTCTATTAACCTAACTGCAAGCTCCTTAACGCTGGGCGGGGGCCTCCTCCTTATGTGTTTGCGGTGACCTGTCAGTATCCTTCTCTGGAAGCAGAAATAAAACACGTGTAAGGCGAGGTCACGGGGAGACCTGCGTCGCGTCACGTCACGGCACCGTATGAACTGACTGTTCATTGCGACTTGTAGTTTTATATTCATTTTAGGTGTTTTATTATAAATTTCAAATTTATCTGATGTCTAATATTCAATCCATAGAGCAAAAGTGTGACCGTGACGTCTCCCAGTGACGGTCTCGCTGCAAATGGGGTGGTGCACTTACAAAGCAGGGAGTGAGGCTACATAGGCTAATGAATGGTCAGATCAAAACATACTCATTTTAATTGAATATACTCATGGTTTAGATTAAATTTAATAATTACATAATCAAGGCACGGAGGAGTTATACTGTTAAAGCAAAATATTATGACATTGATTCTATACTTCTGTACGTTGAATTATGAATATATATGTTTGAGGCATATGTCCCTATTAAGAATATAAATGTTGGTTTAGTGTGTTATTATCTATGTATTCTTCAATAAAGGATTATATTATTATACAATATGCTGTTTGTTTCAGTGGCATTTTGGGGGGTTAGGTCTGTAAATTAATTTGTATTCATTTCCATGTTTTTAAAATGACTCATTGCAGGATAAAAGAGTCTACAGATTATGTAAATATGCCCATGTGTCCCCTAACCAAGGGGAGTCTCCAGGGGCGCTGCCTGCACAAAGCATCGCACTTCTGAACGCAGCGCCTTAGGGCGCTCGCCCATCCTGACACATACAAAGCATCGCACTTCTGAACGCAGCGCCTTAGACCGCTTGCCCATCCTGACACATACAAAGCATCGCACTTCTGAACGCAGCGCCTTAGACCGCTCGCCCATCCTGACACATACAAAGCATCGCACTTCTGAACGCAGACCGCTCGCCCATCCTGACACATACAAAGCATTGCACTTCTGAACGCAGACCGCTCGCCCATCCTGACACATACAAAGCATCGCACTTCTGAATGCAGACCGCTCGCCCATCCTGACACATACAAAGCATCGCACTTCTGAACGCAGACCGCTCGCCCATCCTGACAAATACAAAGCATCGCACTTCTGAACACAGACCGCTCGCCCATCCTGACACATACAAAGCATTGCACTTCTGAACGCAGACCGCTTGCCAATCCTGACAAATACAAAGCATCGCACTTCTGAACGCAGCACCTTAGAGCGCTCGCCCATCCTGACACATACAAAGCATCGCACTTCTGAACGCAGCACCTTAGGGCGCTCGCCCATCCTGACACATACAAAGCATCGCACTTCCGAACGCAGACCGCTCGCCCATCCTGACAAATACAAAGCATCGCACTTCTGAACGCAGCACCTTAGAGCGCTCGCCCATCCTGACACATACAAAGCATCGCACTTCTGAACGCAGCAGCTTAGGGCGCTCGCCCATCCTGACACATACAAAGCATCGCACTTCTGAACGCAGACCGCTCGCCCATCCTGACAAATACAAAGCATCGCACTTCTGAACGCAGCACCTTAGGGCGCTCGCCCATCCTGACACATACAAAGCATCGCACTTCTGAACGCAGCACCTTAGAGCCTCGCCCATCCTGACACATACAAAGCATCGCACTTCTGAACGCAGCACCTTAGAGCGCTCGCCCATCCTGACACATACAAAGCATCGCACTTCTGAACGCAGCACCTTAGAGCGCTCGCCCATCCTGACACATACAAAGTATCGCACTTCTGAACGCAGACCGCTCGCCCATCTTGACACATACAAAGCATTGCACTTCTGAACGCAGACCGCTCGCCCATCCTGACACATACAAAGCATTGCACTTCTGAACGCAGCACCTTAGAGCGCTCGCCCATCCTGACATATACAAAGCATCGCACTTCTGAACGCAGCGCCTTAGAGCGCTCGCCCATCCTGACACATACAAAGCATCGTACTTCTGAACGCAGCACCTTAGAGCGCTTGCCCATCCTGACACATACAAAGCATCGCACTTCTGAACGCAGCACCTTAGAGTGCTCGCCCATCCTGACACATACAAAGCATCGTACTTCTGAACGCAGCACCTTAGAGCGCTCGCCCATCCTGACACATACAAAGCATCGTACTTCTGAACGCAGCGCCTTAGAGCGCTCGCCCATCCTGACACATACAAAGCATCGTACTTCTGAACGCAGCACCTTAGAACGCTCGCCCATCCTGACACATACAAAGCATCGCACTTCTGAACGCAGCACCTTAGAGTGCTCGCCCATCCTGACACATACAAAGCATCGTACTTCTGAACGCAGCACCTTAGAGCGCTCGCCCATCCTGACACATACAAAGCATCGCACTTCTGAACGCAGCGCCTTAGACCGGAAAGTGGAATCGGTAGGAGCAATCTCCGAGTTATCGCTGATTGGTCCTCCTGCTCACACATCTCTTCGTAGCATCTAAACGCTGTAAATACAAATCATTATCTTGCAGAGCAGCTTTAAAGTAACAGTCAAGTTGTTCAGAAACATGTACAGTACTCATACGCCATACAGTGCTCCTCCTTCTCTGCCTTGTATTCCCTGCAGCGATGCCTTACGCTAATGTCCTATTTCAGCTTCTACTTTTAGCTGCACAGAAGACACTGTAAGTGCATAATTCCCGTCACACCCTCTCTTGTAGCCTAGGCCATCATTAGCACTTTTTACCTTTTGTCTCTATTAACCTAACTGAAAGCTCCTTAACGCTGGGCGGGGGCCTCCTCCTTATGTGTTTGCGGTGACCTGTCAGTATCCTTCTCTGGAAGCAGAAACAAAACACGAGTAAGGCGAGGTCACGGGGAGACCTGCGTCACGTCACGGCACCGTATGAACTGACTGTTCATTGCGACTTGTAGTTTTATATTCATTTTAGGTGTTTTATTATAAATTTCAAATTTATCTGATGTCTAATATTCAATCCGTAGAGCAAAAGTGTGACCGTGACGTCTCCCAGTGACGGTCTCGCTGCAAATGGGGTGGTGCACTTACAAAGCAGGGAGTGAGGCTACATAGGCTAATGAATGGTCAGATCAAAACATACTCATTTTAATTGAATATACTCATGGTTTAGATTAAATTTAATAATTACATAATCAAGGCACGGAGGAGTTATACTGTTAAAGCAAAATATTATGACATTGATTCTATACTTCTCTACGTTGAATTATGAATATATATGTTTGAGGCATATGTCCCTATTAAGAATATAAATGTTGGTTTAGTGTGTTATTATCTATGTATTCTTCAATAAAGGATTATATTATTATACAATATGCTGTTTGTTTCAGTGGCATTTTGGGGGGTTAGGTCTGTAAATTAATTTGTATTCATTTCCATGTTTTTAAAATGACTCATTGCAGGATAAAAGAGTCTACAGATTATGTAAATATGCCCATGTGTCCCCTAACCAAGGGGAGTCTCCAGGGGCGCTGCCTGCACAAAGCATCGCACTTCTGAACGCAGCACCTTAGGGCGCTCGCCCATCCTGACACATACAAAGCATCACACTTCTGAACGCAGCACCTTAGGGCGCTCGCCCATCCTGACACATACAAAGCATCGCACTTCTGAACGCAGCGCCTTAGGGCGCTCGCCCATCCTGACACATACAAAGCATCGCACTTCTGAACGCAGCGCCTTAGACCGCTTGCCCATCCTGACACATACAAAGCATTGCACTTCTGAACGCAGCGCCTTAGACCGCTCGCCCATCCTGACACATACAAAGCATCGCACTTCTGAACGCAGACCGCTCGCCCATCCTGACACATACAAAGCATTGCACTTCTGAACGCAGACCGCTCGCCCATCCTGACACATACAAAGCATTGCACTTCTGAATGCAGACCGCTCGCCCATCCTGACACATACAAAGCATCGCACTTCTGAACGCAGACCGCTCGCCCATCCTGACACATACAAAGCATCGCACTTCTGAACGCAGACCGCTCGCCCATCCTGACAAATACAAAGCATCGCACTTCTGAACGCAGACCGCTCGCCCATCCTGACACATACAAAGCATTGCACTTCTGAACGCAGACCGCTCGCCCATCCTGACACATACAAAGCATCGCACTTCTGAATGCAGACCGCTCGCCCATCCTGACACATACAAAGCATCGCACTTCTGAACGCAGACCGCTCGCCCATCCTGACAAATACAAAGCATTGCACTTCTGAATGCAGACCGCTCGCCCATCCTGACACATACAAAGCATCGCACTTCTGAACGCAGACCGCTCGCCCATCCTGACACATACAAAGCATCGCACTTCTGAACGCAGACCGCTCGCCCATCCTGACAAATACAAAGCATCGCACTTCTGAACGCAGACCGCTCGCCCATCCTGACACATACAAAGCATCGCACTTCTGAACGCAGCGCCTTAGACCGCTCGCCCATCCTGACACATACAAAGCATCGCACTTCTGAGCGCAGACCGCTCGCCCATCCTGACACATACAAAGCATTGCACTTCTGAACGCAGACCGCTCGCCCATCCTGACACATACAAAGCATTGCACTTCTGAATGCAGCGCCTTAGAGTGCTCGCCCATCCTGACACATACAAAGCATCGTACTTCTGAACGCAGCACCTTAGAGCGCTCGCCCATCCTGACACATACAAAGCATCGTACTTCTGAACGCAGCGCCTTAGAGCGCTCGCCCATCCTGACACATACAAAGCATCGTACTTCTGAACGCAGCACCTTAGAACGCTTGCCCATCCTGACACATACAAAGCATCGCACTTCTGAACGCAGCACCTTAGACCGCTCGCCCATCCTGACACATACAAAGCATCGCACTTCTGAACGCAGCGCCTTAGACCGGAAAGTGGAATCGGTCGGAGCAATCTCCGAGTTATCGCTGATTGGTCCTCCTGCTCACACATCTCTTCGTAGCATCTAAACGCTGTAAATACAAATCATTATCTTGCAGAGCAGCTTTAAAGTAACAGTCAAGTTGTTCAGAAACATGTACAGTACTCATACGCCATACAGTGCTCCTCCTTCTCTGCCTTGTATTCCCTGCAGCGATGCCTTACGCTAATGTCCTATTTCAGCTTCTACTTTTAGCTGCACAGAAGACACTGTAAGTGCATAATTCCCGTCACACCCTCTCTTGTAGCCTAGGCCATCATTAGCACTTTTTACCTTTTGTCTCTATTAACCTAACTGAAAGCTCCTTAACGCTGGGCGGGGGCCTCCTCCTTATGTGTTTGCGGTGACCTGTCAGTATCCTTCTCTGGAAGCAGAAACAAAACACGAGTAAGGCGAGGTCACGGGGAGACCTGCGTCACGTCACGTCACCGTATGAACTGACTGTTCATTGCGACTTGTAGTTTTATATTCATTTTAGGTGTTTTATTCTAAATTTCAAATTTATCTGATGTCTAATATTCAATCCGTAGAGCAAAAGTGTGACCGTGACGTCTCCCAGTGACGGTCTCGCTGCAAATGGGGTGGTGCACTTACAAAGCAGGGAGTGAGGCTACATAGGCTAATGAATGGTCAGATCAAAACATACTCATTTTAATTGAATATACTCATGGTTTAGATTAAATTTAATAATTACATAATCAAGGCACGGAGGAGTTATACTGTTAAAGCAAAATATTATGACATTGATTCTATACTTCTCTACGTTGAATTATGAATATATATGTTTGAGGCATATGTCCCTATTAAGAATATAAATGTTGGTTTAGTGTGTTATTATCTATGTATTCTTCAATAAAGGATTATATTATTATACAATATGCTGAGTTTGTTTCAGTGGCATTTTGGGGGGTTAGGTCTGTAAATTAATTTGTATTCATTTCCATGTTTTTAAAATGACTCATTGCAGGATAAAAGAGTCTACAGATTATGTAAATATGCCCATGTGTCCCCTAACCAAGGGGAGTCTCCAGGGGCGCTGCCTGCACAAAGCATCGCACTTCTGAACGCAGCACCTTAGGGCGCTCGCCCATCCTGACACATACAAAGCATCGCACTTCTGAACGCAGCGCCTTAGGGCGCTCGCCCATCCTGACACATACAAAGCATCGCACTTCTGAACGCAGCGCCTTAGACCGCTTGCCCATCCTGACACATACAAAGCATTGCACTTCTGAACGCAGACCGCTCGCCCATCCTGACACATACAAAGCATTGCACTTCTGAATGCAGACCGCTCGCCCATCCTGACACATACAAAGCATCGCACTTCTGAACGCAGACCGCTCGCCCATCCTGACACATACAAAGCATCGCACTTCTGAACGCAGACCGCTCGCCCATCCTGACAAATACAAAGCATCGCACTTCTGAACGCAGACCGCTCGCCCATCCTGACACATACAAAGCATTGCACTTCTGAACGCAGACCGCTCGCCCATCCTGACACATACAAAGCATTGCACTTCTGAACGCAGACCGCTCGCCCATCCTGACACATACAAAGCATTGCACTTCTGAATGCAGACCGCTCGCCCATCCTGACACATACAAAGCATCGCACTTCTGAACGCAGACCGCTCGCCCATCCTGACACATACAAAGCATCGCACTTCTGAACGCAGACCGCTCGCCCATCCTGACAAATACAAAGCATCGCACTTCTGAACGCAGACCGCTCGCCCATCCTGACACATACAAAGCATTGCACTTCTGAACGCAGACCGCTCGCCCATCCTGACACATACAAAGCATCGCACTTCTGAATGCAGACCGCTCGCCCATCCTGACACATACAAAGCATCGCACTTCTGAACGCAGACCGCTCGCCCATCCTGACAAATACAAAGCATCGCACTTCTGAATGCAGACCGCTCGCCCATCCTGACACATACAAAGCATCGCACTTCTAAACGCAGACCGCTCGCCCATCCTGACAAATACAAAGCATCGCACTTCTGAACGCAGACCGCTCGCCCATCCTGACAAATACAAAGCATCGCACTTCTGAACGCAGACCGCTCGCCCATCCTGACACATACAAAGCATCGCACTTCTGAACGCAGACCGCTCGCCCATCCTGACAAATACAAAGCATCGCACTTCTGAACGCAGACCGCTCGCCCATCCTGACACATACAAAGCATCGCACTTCTGAACGCAGCGCCTTAGAGTGCTCGCCCATCCTGACACATACAAAGCATCGCACTTCTGAACGCAGACCGCTCGCCCATCCCGACACATACAAAGCATCGCACTTCTGAACGCAGCACCTTAGAGCGTTCGCCCATCCTGACACATACAAAGCATCGCACTTCTGAACGCAGCGCGTTAGACCGCTCGCCCATCCTGACACATACAAAGCATCACACTTCTGAACGCAGCACCTTAGAGCGCTCGCCCATCCTGACACATACAAAGCATCGCACTTCTGAACGCAGCACCTTAGAGCGCTCGCCCATCCTGACACATACAAAGCATTGCACTTCTGAACGCAGCGCCTTAGACCGCTCGCCCATCCTGACACATACAAAGCATCGCACTTCTGAACGCAGACCGCTCGCCCATCCTGACACATACAAAGCATTGCACTTCTGAACGCAGACCGCTCGCCCATCCTGACACATACAAAGCATTGCACTTCTGAATGCAGACCGCTCGCCCATCCTGACACATACAAAGCATCGCACTTCTGAACGCAGACCGCTCGCCCATCCTGACACATACAAAGCATCGCACTTCTGAACTTAGACCGCTCGCCCATCCTGACAAATACAAAGCATCGCACTTCTGAACGCAAACCGCTCGCCCATCCTGACACATACAAAGCATCGCACTTCTGAACGCAGCGCCTTAGACCGCTCGCCCATCCTGACACATACAAAGCATCGCACTTCTGAGCGCAGACCGCTCGCCCATCCTGACACATACAAAGCATTGCACTTCTGAACGCAGACCGCTCGCCCATCCTGACACATACAAAGCATTGCACTTCTGAATGCAGACCGCTCGCCCATTCTGACACATACAAAGCATCGCACTTCTGAACGCAGACCGCTCGCCCATCCTGACAAATACAAAGCATCGCACTTCTGAACGCAGACCGCTCGCCCATCCTGACAAATACAAAGCATCGCACTTCTGAACGCAGACCGCTCGCCCATCCTGACACATACAAAGCATCGCACTTCTGAACGCAGACCGCTCGCCCATCCTGACAAATACAAAGCATCGCACTTCTGAACGCAGACCGCTCGCCCATCCTGACACATACAAAGCATCGCACTTCTGAACGCAGCGCCTTAGAGCGCTCGCCCATCCTGACACATACAAAGCATCGCACTTCTGAACGCAGACCGCTCGCCCATCCCGACACATACAAAGCATCGCACTTCTGAACGCAGCACCTTAGAGCGTTCGCCCATCCTGACACATACAAAGCATCGCACTTCTGAACGCAGCGCGTTAGACCGCTCGCCCATCCTGACACATACAAAGCATCACACTTCTGAACGCAGCACCTTAGAGCGCTCGCCCATCCTGACACATACAAAGCATCGCACTTCTGAACGCAGCACCTTAGAGCGCTCGCCCATCCTGACACATACAAAGCATCGCACTTCTGAACGCAGCACCTTAGAGCGCTCGCCCATCCTGACACATACAAAGCATCGCACTTCTGAACGCAGCGCCTTAGAGCGCTCGCCCATCCTGACACATACAAAGCATCGCACTTCTGAACGCAGACCGCTCGCCCATCCTGACACATACAAAGCATCGCACTTCTAAACGCAGCACCTTAGAGCGCTCGCCCATCCTGACACATACAAAGCATCGTACTTCTGAACACCTTAGAGCGCTCACCCATCCTGACACATACAAAGCATCGCACTTCTGAACGCAGACCGCTCGTCCATCCTGACACATACAAAGCATCGCACTTCTGAACGCAGACCGCTCGCCCATCCTGACACATACAAAGCATCGCACTTCTGAACACAGACCGCTCGCCCATCCTGACACATACAAAGCATCGCACTTCTGAACGCAGACCGCTCGCCCATCCTGACAAATACAAAGCATCGCACTTCTGAACGCAGACCGCTCGCCCATCCTGACACATACAAAGCATCGCACTTCTAAAATACACAAGTTATATTGCAGCTCTACATTAAATGCCAACATCAGCCCTGCTCCACACACCCACCTGCATTAAGTAGTAATAGATGCCCGCCAGGCCGTGGGCTGGTCCCACGTAGTGTTCTTTGTACCATTCGTACATTAATGGGCTCTGGGTTCTAATACGTTTCTGAGCTGCCATGTTCTCCCCGGATGTCAGGACCACGTCACACACCTGAGTACAGAGACCCTCATTAAACATCTTAACAAGTTCCTGTCACTTTGTCATCCAGAGATTTTTTTTTATATTCTATCGTCTGCTGCTGAAACATTCATACAAAAAAAGCATTAAATTAAATGTATTTAGATTAACAGTTATAGTGTACAATGTACAGTTATAGTGCACAATGTACAGTTATAGTGCACAATGTACAGTTATAGTGCACAATGTACAGTTATAGTGCACAATGTACAGTTATAGTGCACAATGTACAGTTATAGTGCACAATTTACAGTTATAGTGCACAATGTACAGTTATAGTGCACAATGTACAGTTATAGTGCACAATGTACAGCTATAGTGCACAATGTACAGCTATAGTGCACAATGTACAGCTATAGTGCACAATGTACAGTTACAGTGCACAATGTACAGTTATAGTGCACAATTAGCTTTTGATACGGCAGCTATGGGCTATTTTTTTCTCTGTTAATACATTACCCCTACCTCCCAATATTTTCAATCTGTAAATCAGGACGGCGGGCGTGCTGATGTCATGGCGGGAGAGAGGCTGCGATCACAGGGGGGGCAAGTCCTCACCATGATGGGGGCTGCCCTGTACTCCCCTCCTAGCACCTGTGGACTGCCATGCATGGCACCAGGTCACTGCTGCTCTGCTATGTAGGACACTGGTGAACGAGAGACACCACCCAACTTTCTTACTGTGGGACGAAGCATTTAAATGGGGACTGTCCTGCCTATATCGGGACAGCTGTTAAGTTGTATAGCCCCCATATAGCGGATATAAGATATACCAAGCACAGTGAAATAAATAAATCACTAGATCTTGGATAAAATGAAAGCAGGCAGATAGGTCACGTATAAATCAAATAACACTGTTTTTTTCTGCTGTGTCTATGTAAAGCATACTGGCAACCACTAGGGGGCGTGTACAGTGCCAATCATGGGGAGAATGTGAACTGTTCTCTATCAGGAAGATATCAGCAACACAAACCCTGGCACACATTACTCCTCTCTCCATCCACCGACTCACATCCTGAGCATAGCCACATAGACGGCTCCCACCTCCTGTATGCAGCGCACAGGAATCTTCTCCTCCGCGTAATGCTTGTTGATGAACAGCAGGGTGTAAAGGTAACCCATCCGGCCATATAAGAGTTCATCCGGTAGCCGGGACTCGGACTTGAGCACAGACGGGTGCATTTGGAGCACTCTGCAAAGATACAAGCGATGGGATAACTAGCAGAGGCATTGTTATAGCAATATGGCAGATGGAAGTGACCCAACATAGGGATCTAAGCCTGAGACACTAAGTTTACCTTATGCAGCAATGTAAAACAGCACTGCAGATCATCTTCCCTGCATAGCTCTGTATTTATTACATCACATTAATGAGCAAACATCACTCGTGGTGGTATATTTATTATTAAATGGCTGCTCCTTCCTTATCAGCGCCAAGGAACTGGCAACTGAGTAACATACTATCAGGAACGGACATGGGAGACGATCGGACAAGAATTATGGGAGAGTGGGGGTGTTCCCTGTAACAACCAGACACTAGCTATCATTATCGAGAATGTACTAGATAAATGATATCTAGAATTTGATGGGTGTCACCTCCACTGTTCATTTTTAGGACTGATAAAGCTCCCCCTAGCTGTGGCTGTAGGTACTGTAACAGCAGCTCCTCGCTATCTATGGCTCTCCTGTTGAAAGGTTTGAGTGATGTATAACTCATAAAAAGCAAAGATTACCTAGTTTCCTGTGTTCCTATTATAGACAGACGTTGAAGGGAGCTGTGAATAGTGAAATACAACCTTTGTCGTACAACCAGAACCACAAATATGGCAGAAAACAATAATGTGACATTCCACTAAAACGTACAGAGACAATTAGCCCAATAATGTAACTTGTATGTGGATACAGAACTGGCTTTTACATGTGGCACATGGAATATTTCATTCCGGAAGTGCTGTAACAGCGACGGGTACAGGATCTTTATAAGCAAAAATAACAAATGTACAATGAGACCTAAATGATTCTGCTGATACCAATACAAGTACATACAATGGGCAAACCTCCAGGTTCTGCTACTAAATTCAGCGTACGGGCATCTACGCCCAATTAGTGACCACTCCAATATGGCACCAATGGACATGCAGGCATCTATAACAGTGGTCAGGGAACAGGGGTAAATTACCCCACATGGGGTAAAAATGAAATTCCTGGGGGTAATGGACGGACAGCCGGGCATGCATATTAATCATTGCATGCCCGGCTGTCCGTCCATTACCCCAGGAATGGAGGTCACTGGCGCCGGGTGCGGCGCCAGTGACCTCCAGCCTGGCGCCGCAGGGAGGCTCTAAGCCGGACGCCCGTTGAGATGTTATTACCAGCGGGCGCCCGGCTCCTTCCCTGCAGCGCCGCGTTAGCCGGAGGCTGGAGTTCTCTTCTGAACTCCAGCTTCCGGCTCTCTCCATGCGTACTATGGGAGAGATGTCATGAAGCCGCTCCACAATCCCTGGCCACGCATAGACCCTACTACCGGAGAGCTCTATGCAGCCGGAGATAGGAGACAGTAGACAGCCGGGGACGTACAGGAGGATCAGCGTAGACTGGGACAGACAGCAGGGATCAGAGCAGGCCAGGATGGAGGAGGAGTCGTCACTGCAGGCCGGGACGGACAGAGGCACAGCAGTCACCGCAGGCAACACTCACCACATGACCTCCTGTGCATGATATGAACACCGCAATACTATAGGCACGAATCTCCGCCAGAGCTGATGAGGATCTGCTTCGTCCCTCACTGCAAAATCTAGTAGCCAGGCAGCAAAATCTGGTAGCCATGGCGACCTGGCCCGCGGGATTTGTCGAGCCCTGCTATAATGATATCATCCATTATATACCAGTCTGCACCAAATACAATACATTAGGCCTAGCTCTTGTCCACCACACACGACAGCCTGAGTTGGAACGTAATACAGACATGTGCCATATACATTTTATTTATCCCATGCCACCACAGAATGGCACAACACCTGAAATGTTGCTTTCTCTCCCCTTCATTGCAGTAGCCAGAAAGCATACGTAACGCACAGACATACGGGGGAGATTTATGCAAACTTTCTAAGGAGGATACGTGCGGGTGCTACACATAGCAGATCCTACCCTCCATTTATCTAGTACATTCTATATAATGGTAGCTGTAATCTAATCGCTTGCCATGTACAACACATCCATTTGTCCTCTTTAGCAGGCTTGATAAATCATGTAGATGAGATAGCACAGAGGCCAGAGCCCCGTTACTGGGACAGTAAAAGTGTGTCCCTGCCTGGCGGAATGACACAACATCATAGAACGTTGTGCCAGGGAGTTACGAACACTGGGCACCATCATGGCTAAAGCACTTAAGGGGATCTTAGCACCAACTTCATGTGCAGTGCAGAGGGAATCTGGAGGGTAGATAAGCAGCTAAGGTCACCATAGCAGACTGGATGCCGGGGGGGGGTTACCCAGTCCTGGGTTACTCCTAGATGTATTCATGGGGAAAACTGTTCACACCCCTCAGCAGCACAATTGTAATATCCTCGTGGAGACTCAATAGTCATACAAAACACAAATTCCACCTTATTAGCCTTCCTTACCTACTGTAAATATATGTCACATCCATCCATGTTAACCCTCTCTACTGGCACAGCCTCCCTGCCCCACACCTCAGGGCTACTGGGCACGGGCTGTCACACTTTGGAACAATGAGATAGATGTTCCTGCAAGATTACTATTAAGAGAATCATTGCTTCCAGTCTGTACTGCAGCTGCACAGCGATTGCTAAATACATGAGCCCCATCACCTTACTATACAGAGGCACAAGTCGCTATACAGAGCCGTAACTAGACTTTTTGGTGCCCTGTGCCAGAGAGAGCATTGGCGCCAGGGAAGAGATAGGGGAGGCCAGGAGATGCTGGGGATAAAGGAAGAGGAAGATACAAGTGAGAATGATAATAAACAGGAAAATTGAAAAGGCCCAAACAGCGCCCCCTGCCCTGTACCATGGCACTGGTTGCACCTTAGTTACGGCCCTGTCGCTATATAAAGGTGTATTGTTATATTATACATAGAAGGTGTTTTACCAACCCCCACCTACTGTATAGGGCACTGCAGTGTACTTACTCACGTCTATTCTGTATTAGGTAGATTAAACTCCTGCTATCAATGCATTTAAATCTTCATAAACCTTGGCAATCCCTCCTGCGGTCTTGTTGGCAAAGCTAGCTTAATGTGCACACATTGGAAGATAGGTCTTCTTACTGCTGGGCAGGCACTATATGATATGACATTCAATCAGCCGACGAACAACGAATGCATCGTTCACAGACATATCGCATTGGCCCTGCAGCACGCACCGCTGGCTGTGTGCGCATGCGACCTGTCAACCGCCCGTACACTTGCTTCAGGGACCGCCGGTGACTGACATCTCAACTGGGCGGGCAAATTTCCCAGCTGTGATGTCCCCTACAAAGAAGAAACAAGCATGTATGTGCCTTAAGAGAGAGAGGCAGCATTGGGGTGGAGAGTCAGAGCCTCAGCTGCTGTCGTACAGCGCCCTCTAGTGCTGACTGTTACTATCCTTCCTATGCAACAGCCCTGACATGAAAATACATGAACTCAAATCCTATTAATTAGCCTGAGCTAATATACAGCAAGAGATTCCTTTGTGGGGCACTCTTTTAGCATCAAAAATGATCAAATATGAGATAAGTGAAAACACGTTAAAATATACCTTTTCATTTGTTCTTTCCTTAAAAAATTGGGGTATTAACAACATATAACCCAGTCACCCCTTAAACAAACATACAAACAATTTTATTTGACTACCAAGTGGTGAAGATATATAATATATGTAATATCCTCTTAATAGAGTATATATATATTTCAGCTTGATCCTGGGATCAGAGTGCATCACATTGTGAAGTGTCCTTAGTGGAATAGTTCTATTTAGGGACAATACTCCATCAAGTTTCCTATTTGAATCTTATATTGGATCATATAAAACTCCAAATTCTGATGTGTATGCCCCCGATGAAGTCCTAACGGACGAAACGCGTTGGATTGTGATTTATTCATTGGTCAGAATGGAGAAACCTGCCTATTTGAAAATTTACCCAGTATCAGGATATCAGTTGTCATCTTCCTTTGTAAAAACCATTGGAAAGCTAATTGTGTAAGCAATTTTTATGTACAATATTTGTATGTCAGATTGACAAAATAATTTGAATAAATATATTTGTCTACCACATCTAATAGTGGGCCATTGGGCCATTTTTTCTTGGGTGTTTTTCTGGTGAGCGGGTCTTTTTTTTAGAAAATTTATTTTGGAGTTTATGGAATCTACTATCAACTATAGAATCGGTCCAACTTCCACCAAAGAGAAAATTTGCACATTATGAAAGAAACTTGTGTTTGTGGACATTTTATCAGTATCAAGTTCAAATTATAAAGAAATTGTTTTTTACTATTGATTGGTGTCATATTGAAAACATTCAATTATTTGTGCCCTCTAAGTATTGTTTGTTTGTATATATATATATATATATATATATATATTTATTTAGATCAAATAAATGTAGCATACAACCTTTTCCTGCATCTAGTAAAAAGATACAAAATCATCCAGATTGATAGTTTAGTTTTTTCTAGATAAATATCTTATGAGAACTTTTCTATCCACATCGCGGCAGTGATGTTTATTAAACGTCAGCAAATTATGTTAGCATAAACATGTGTCATTATGAAGTAAATTGAAGTAAATCCCCTTATTAGAAAAAAACTGATACATATCAAGTTTGAAAAAAGTGTGTGACCTCAAGTTGTCTTCAAGCATTGAAAAAATTATAATCGCCTTCCCACATACTGTCATCATATACAAAATAATACAGTCTAATAACTTGTCACGAGAATAAGTTATATGGGTAAATGGCAAAATCCAGCAACATAAACAATGTTACCATAAGAAACCCTGTGTATCAAGAGACTAAACATTTCCCCGTTGCGGGGCCAGATTCGGAACCCTTACCTTGTGACGCAATCCTCTGCCTCCTTGTTATTCCCCAGCTTATAGAAAATAGCGGCTGCTACGGCATAGGACCCTGCGCAGCCGCACAGAAAGGTGACGTCACGCCGATTCACGCAGCGAAGGCCTTTGGAGGCATACTCTTGTGCCCTCTGCAGGTAGGATGGATCGCCATACACGTCAGAGAGGTGCAGGTACAATAGGGCAATCCCTAGAGTAGGTATAAGCAGAACACTGAGAACGGTTACTTTTTATGGTACAGACACGGAAAGGTGATTCAGCACAGTTCTCCAGAGTTACTATATAATGCAATTTACAGTAAATGCAAATATCTTCTTAATGCATATGATAGACCTGTGTGATTTCTGCATTACCATAACCAGCTATGCACATCCACTTACTGATATAGGGGGCTGATTCAAGTAAGAGCATCTAGCGAAGCAATGTGCGCACATGAGCTGCACTTACGTTAGCCCCTAACTTGCGGTACTTTAATATGCACCGCTATGGGGCTCCAAACTAAAATGCGTTACTTAGGGGCGAAACCAAAGTGACTTAGGGTGCAGCTACTGGCATGTCAATGACAAGGGCACATCGCAGGCATACCCCACAATTTGCCTGTAACTGTATTGATCTCTGTGTTTTATATAATAAGCAATAAATGTGCAAATTCCTGAAAACAATGGTGGATTTGGGGTTTGATAATTAGACATGACAAGGAGGTTAGACATAGGGTATCCTGTTCAGATGGTAATACGTTTGCATGGGAATATCATGGATCAATTAGGATCACCATTTATCCCACTGAAACATTAGGGATTAGACACATGAACGTATTATTATGATATGTTGTATGGGGAGAATAAAACTGGACAGATACATTGCAGGCTCGTTCATTGTAGCTATTGCTAGCTGGATATACCGCCCCCCTTCCCCTGTATTCAGAGAGGAGAGGTGATTTTTGAAAGCTGACTCAGAAGTAGACACAAGTAAATCTAAAGCCGGGTACACACTAGACCATATCGTCCACATCGACCAGTGTGTACCGGCTATGTCGCTGACGATGCGTTCTACCACGCGTCCTCAGCGACATCGCCCCTCGGACCTGCATACGGGTCTAACGGGCGATATCGTCAGCGGGGCGCTGTCGTTCCGTCGACCTCGCCCAGTGTGTATGCACTGGCCGATCAGGGCACCCCCGCCGGGATCCACCACGAACGACGTTGCGCTGGGTACACATCGTTTAGTATTTATTTTTTTTTTGTGAAAAATGTTGACACATTCTGCCGATGATATACTGATATATAAATGTTGCAGACTAGTAATGGGGCCCATACATCAGACAGCTAATGGGGCAATTCTCAAATCTGTCGATATCTGGGTCGGGTCATCAGTGAAATCCAACATATTGGACAACCCTGATTCGCCAATTCTGACCCAAAAATAATCAGTATCGGCAAAACAGGGATTTTTAACATGCCGTATTTTGCCTATTCTCTAACGTCTGTGATCTGCGTCGGCCTGTAGATGTATGGCCTGCATAACACATCCATTAGTTTCTGTAAATGAGATTTATTTTGGGCTCTGTTCGCTCAGCGGTGGGAGAACGATTAGATCAGTGTCATGTAGAACGTGACAGTCTGCTAAGACTTTGGAGAAAGTTGTGGCACGTTTCAGTGTGTTTAAGGCGTGTGTGACTAGCGGCAGCACTTTTTTTGGTACAATCTTCATCTCCCACTCATCCAGGTGACTCCAGTTTTTCAGTGAACTGGGACAGAATCTTCTCTGATCTTGGACTGGTCACAGCAGCACAGACTATTTCAGAGGAGTGTGCTGATCTTGCGGAAGATGATGCCCTGGCGACACGGGTGTAACTATAACCGAAGCAGCACATGCGCTGCTATAGGACTGACAGGAGGTGGCGCTGACTTTAGATGCATATATTACCCTTAATTATAGCATATTCTAACATTACACATTTTGTTAGTTTGCATTTGTCGATGTAAGTACATAAGGGAAGTCTGTTCCTCATTACCTGACCAGCCTGTGTACACAGTAAAGTCTCCCGGATCTGCAGATTTCAGTCCATTTTCCATGAGCTGTAGGAGTCCTTTGATTGTGCCGTTCAAGCGATTAACAAAGTCAGGAGTCAGCTGTAAATAAAATAAGTCGCTGTCAGATAATGAATGAGTGACCCATCGTGTCTGTGCAGACAGGAATAAGACATGTACGGTGTCATATAAATGACGTACAGCGCAGGGGACAGCAGTCACACCACTGGCCTCATCACTGCCAGCCTCAGGGAACACAAGCGCATATACATGATATACAGAATTGTTTGGGTCGAGTCGTATAAAGGCGATGCTGGGGGTCAGTCTTACTTCAAATTTTCCTCGCACCTGTGGGATCTGGTTCTTTGGACCTCACCGGGCCCAAAGTGAGCTCTGTATGTGTGTCAGGAATCAGCAGCTTACGACCGGTCAGAGAGAATATCAACACACAGGCAAGGGGTGGCCTCAGATATCCTCTACAGTGTATTAGTTACAGTGACATTTTATAGCACTCTGGTAACAGTTGGTGGCAGTCTCATAAGCTGGGTACACACTGACAGATATATTGGCCGATGAATTGATCGGCCAATATATCTGCTGCCCGTCGGCCAGTGTGTACCCACGATATGTCTGTGAACGACGTCGTGGTGTGGAGAGACCAATCCCACACTCTCTTGCCCTCCACTAGATGTGCTGAGTTCAGCCACCAGAGAAGGGAAATCAGAGTTCTGGGACATAATCTCATGCGTTGGTGAAGAAAAAGATGGGATCCTGACCACTGGGAGAGGAGGTCGAGTTGAAACGGTTTGGAGTGAAAACGTCCGTAAGGAATCGCCTCGAATGCTGCCACCATCTTTCCCAGAAGTCGAATGCAGACATGCACCGATACCTGACGATGTCGAAGAACCGTCCTCACCATCTCCTGAATGGAGGCTGCCGTTTCCTGAGGAAAGAAAACACGCTAACATACTATGCCCAGGATCATTCCCAGAAACCAGAGTCTCTTGTGTCGGTTGCAGATGAGATTTGGGGAAATTCAAGATCCACCCGTGACTTACAAGAAGTTTGTGAGTCACAGCGATGTTCAGCAATAATTGTTCTCTGGAATGAGCCTTCAGCAGGAGATCGTCCAGGCAAGGAGTAATCGTGATCCCTTGTTGCCGAAGGAGACCCATCATCACTGCCATGACGTTTGTAAATACCTTGGGGGCTGAAGACAAGTCAAAGGGTAAGGCCTGAAACTGGAAATGTGAGTTCCAAATAGCAAACCTCAGAAACGGCTGATATGGTGGCCAGATTGGGATGTGAAGGTGGGCGCCCTTGATATCTATAGATACCATGAATTCGGCTTCCTGCAATAACAGACTGCAGAGACTCCATCTTGAACTTCAATATCCTCAAGTAGGGATTGAGGACCTCATTCAGAGTCGGTCGTATGCGGCCGCTCGGTCGTACCCAGCGATGTTCTCTAAACTGCGCATGTGTAAGTTTCACAATGCGCGTGCGCAAACTAGCTGTTACGATCGGAAATTTCTCTCTCCTTGAACTCGGCCAGGTCGTTAGTTTGAGTGACAGGATGAGGCGTTTGTGGGTTGTCACAGGGGAAGGTGCTTGTGAACAGGGGAGTGGAGATCTGAACGCAGGCGTGCCTGACTATGCAAACGGTGTTTTATGGGAGTGCATAATTAACAAAGTAGTGTCATGGCACACGTGACATGGGAGGTTTTTACACTGACTAGATCGTAGTGCTTGAGAGAGGGTATGGTCAACCTTAAGCTCTACGAGCAGCTCCGATGGTCTCGATTAATCCTTATATGCCCGGAGATGACGTGTTTTGCGATCGAGAAGTGGGCTTGTTTTTAGTCTTACGGCTGCATCCTCCCCTCGCTTGTCCAGCTAACGATCCCATCTTAACGACGCAACTTGCGAGCGCATCATTTGCATATCCGGACCCTTTTCCCTTACGACCGAGCAGCTGCAACGACAGACTCTGAATGAGGTCCTGAGATCTTTCAAGTTCAGAACAGGTCTGACCGAGCCGTCCGGCTTCGGAACTACAAACCACCTGGAGTAAAAATCCTGCCCGGCCTGAGACTTGGGAACATGGAAAAAAAACCTGCGCGGATAGTAGTTTGTCTGTCGCCTCTTGTAATACGACACTCCTGTCGTAGGAAACTGGCAAACCGATGGTGAAAAACCGAGGAGGAGGCTGAAACTGAAAATCGAGCTTGTATCAGTGGGTGATGAGGTCTCCAAGAGTCCGTACAAGATTTCGTCCTTACTTTTCTGAAGTCCCGAAGACGTGCTCCCACCCTGGGGTCCCCCAGGTGATAGGGAAGTCCGTCCTGGGGCACAAAAGGACCGAAATGGGGGCCTCGATTAAGATCTTCTAGTAGGCGGAGCCGCAGACGCAAGATAAGTGGATTTACCCCCGTAGCCTGATTTACCCCCATAGCCTGAGAAGTTCCGCTCCAAATCTCCAAATAAGACACTTCCCGTGAAGGGAAGAGCTCCCACCGCTTTCTATGATTCAGCATCTGTCTGCCATTATTTAAGCCAAAGCGCTCTGCGCGCTGAAACCACCAGAGCTGAAGTTCTAGAGGCAAGATTGCAAACGTCCTTGGACGCCTTTCCAAGGTAAGCTGCAGCTTCACTTAAATGCTCTGCCAAAGGAATAAGTTCCTCCACCGGAAGCTGGTCTCTCATCCAGTCAGCCAATTGTCTTGCCCAAAGTTCAATAGCTTTGTTAGTCCAGCAGCTTACAATCGCAGGGCGCAGAGTCACTGCTGCAGCTGTATAAATGGACTTGAGAGTATTCTCTAATCTCCTGACCGAAGTTTCCTTCAAAGACGTGGCCCCAGACTCAGTAGCGTAGTCTTCTTAAACAAATGCGAGACTGAATGGTATACTGTAGGAGGAGTCTCACAAGATGTTCTGCTATCTGCAGGAAAAACAAGAGATATGGTAAGAACTTACCTTTGTTATCTCTGTTTCTACGAAGTCCATAGGGTCCACAGGGTTGACCTTGGGGTTATAGCTGGAACAGGATCCATGGGCACCACACAGTTAAGCTTTTAGCTCCCAGGATGCACTTGGGTCCTCCTCTATACCCCGCCCCCGAGCCACAGGCACCTCAGTTGGTAAGCAGCCTAGGCCGGAGGAGAATATGGAACAGAGAGAAGGAAGACTGGAACACACAAGAAACCATACTCACAGCAATAGGAGACGGAAAACCGGTGACCAGCCACACAGCCCATTTGAAGCCAGGTGCGTCAGGGCGGGCGCCCTGTGGACCCTATGGACTTCGTAGAAACAGAGATAACAAAGGTAAGTTCTTACCATATCTCTTGTTTTCTACTTCAGGGTCCACAGGGTTGACCTTGGGGATGTCCCAAAGCAGTACAACTAAGGGCGGGGACGCTCCTGTGCTGAAAGGAGTACCCGGCGCCCAAAGGATGCATCCTGAGAGGCAAAGGTGTCAAACGCATAGAACCTCAAAAACGTTTGAATTGAAGACCAAGTGGCCGCCCTACACAGCTGAACAGCAGAAGCGCCACGTCTAGCAGCCCAAGAGGGACCCACAGAACGAGTGGAATGAGCCTTAACAGAGGCTGGCACAGGTAAGCCCTCCTGTGCATAAGACTCACAAATAACGGAACGAAGCCAACGGGCTAACGTTTGTTTGTTGGCAGGCCAACCCCTCTTGTGAAAACCAAAGAGGATAAACAAGGAATCAGACTTCCTAACCGAAGCCGTCCGGTCTACATAAATTCTAAGCGCCCGGACCACATCTAAGGAAGTCTCACCAGCTGAAAGATCAGGGGACTGAAAAGCTGGCACAACAAGTTCCTGATTAATATGGAACTTCGAGACCACTTTGGGCAAAAACTCAGGACGAGTGCAGAGCACAGCTCTGTCCTGGTGAAAAATCAGGAAAGGAGGGCGACAGGAAAGCGCCCCCAATTCAGACACCCTCCTGGCCGAAGCAATTGCCAGGAGAAAAACCGTCTTAAATGTCAGCCACTTGAGCTCCACCGCCTCAAGAGGCTCAAACGGAGGACCTTGCAGGACCCGTAGCACCACCGCCAAGTCCCAAGGAGCCACAGGAGGCACAAAGGGAGGCTGGATCCTGAGAACACCTTGGAAAAAGGTGTGAACGTCTGGTAGTATTGCAATCCGCCGTTGAAACCACACGGACAAGGCGGACACATGAACCTTCAGGGATGCAAGGCGTAAGCCGAGATCCAATCCTGACTGAAGAAATTCCAAGATCCTAGAAACTCGGAACACCTGAGGATCATAAAGTCTGGACTCACACCACTGAAAGTAAGTGTGCCACACTCTGTGATAAATCCGTGCTGAAGCAGGCTTGCGTGCCCTGAGCATCGTACCAATAACCGAACTGGAGAAGCCCCGAGACCTCAAGACAGCTGTCTCAAGAGCCACGCCGTCAAAGACAGCCGACCCAGATCCGGGTAAAGGCAGGGCCCCTGAGACAACAGGTCCCGACGTTGAGGAAGAAGGTACGGAGCGTCGATGGAGAGGCTCCTGAGATCGGAGTACCAAGGACGTCTGGGCCACGCCGGAGCTACCAGCACGAGCATGCCGCCGTCCTGCTTGAATTTCCGCAGAACCCGAGGAAGCAGGGATATCGGAGGAAACAGATACGCCAGGTGAAACGTCCATGTCACCGACAGCGCGTCCACCAGACTTGCACCTGCGTCTCTTGTCCTTGACCCGTAAACGGGCAATTTGTGATTGTGACGGGAGGCCATCAAGTCCAGCTCCGGCAGTCCCCACCTGTCCACGAGTAGCTGAAACACCTCTGGGTGAAGCGACCATTCCCCGGGATGCACGTCGTGACGGCTGAGGAAGTCCGCCTCCCAATTGAGGACACCGGGGATGAAGACCGCCGAGATCGCTGGAATGTGACCCTCCGCCCAAGACAGGATACGAGACACCTCCGACATCGCTGCCTGACTGCGAGTTCCGCCTTGGTGATTGATATACGCCACCGTGGTGGCGTTGTCGGACTGCACCTGTACCGCCCTTCCGTGAAGAGCGGGGCCGGACGACTGCAGGGCCTTGTATACTGCCCGCAGTTCCAGGATGTTGATGGGGAGAAGTGCTTCTTCCGCTGACCAACGACCCTGAAGCGACAAAGAGCCGGTCACTGCCCCCCAACCCCGGAGACTGGCATCCGTCGTGAGCAGGACCCAGTCCGGGATCCAAAATGGGCGCCCCTCGACCAGATGAGCTGTCTGAAGCCACCAAGCCAAAGATAGCCGAACGTCCGGAGACAACACCAGCACCTGAGAGCGGATCCGGTGAGGTAACCCGTTCCATTCTGATAGAATCAGCCCCTGCAGGGGCCGGGAATGGAACTGGGCAAATTCCACCATGTCGAATGTCGACACCATGGACCCCAGAACTCTCATAGCCGAATGGACCGACAGGCGGCAACGGCTCAGGCAACTGCGTATCCGCAGCTGTAGTGAGGCGACCTTCTCCGGAGTCAGGAAGATCCTTTGCTGACGCGAATCCAGCAGGGCTCCCAAATGAACCATCCGCTGTGATGGAATCAGAGAGGACTTTTTCCAATTTATCAACCACCCGTGTGCTTGCAGGCAAGCGATCGTCAGGTGGAGATGTTGAAGCAGTACCTCCGGGGAGCTCGCCAGCAACAGGAGGTCGTCCAGGTACGGCAGCAGCCGTACATTCTGGTTCCGAAGATGTGCGGCCATGACCGCCATAATCTTCGTGAACACCCTCGGTGCCGTGGAGAGACCAAAGGGTAGCGCCCGGAACTGATAGTGGTGTTGAAGGATAGCGAACCTCAGATACCGCTGGTGTGAAGATGCTATCGGAACATGGAGGTAGGAGTCCTGGATGTCCAGGGACACCATGTAATCCCCCGGTTCCATCGCCAGAATGATGGAACGTAACGTTTCCATCCTGAACTTGGGAACTCTGAGGAATCTGTTCAGAGACTTCAAGTTGAGGATAGGGCGATGAGAACCATTGGGTTTCTGCACCAGAAACAGAGACGAATAATACCCCGTCCCTCGTTGTGATAGAGGAACGGGAACAATGACCCCTGCTTTCAGCAAGGACTCTATAGCCTCCTGAACCTGTAACGCCTTGGTCTTGTCCTGAGAAGGACTTGTGCAGAAAAACTGGTGTGGTGGTCTGTGCCGAAAAGACAGGGCGTACCCCTGGGAGACCACTTCTCGAACCCAGGCATCCGTGGTGGTATTGTGCCAGCACTGGGCAAATAGAAGAAGTCGGCCTCCCACTCTGAGGTCCCCCAGAGGGAGGCCCGTCCCATCAGGCCGCAGGTTTATCTTCCTGCTTGGAAGAAGGGCGCCGAGCACTCCAGGCTTGCTTCTTGGGTTTAGAGGCCGTCTTACTCGCAGACTGTCTCGGGAAGGACTGACCTTTCGCCTTACCCTGAACCCGAAAGGAACGAAAAGCCGAACTCCGAACCTTAGCAGGCAGTGCCGCCGAAGGGAGGAAGGCCGACTTGGATTTAGCCAGGGTGTCCACTATTTTGTCCAAGTCCGGACCAAATAGTAATTCCCCATTGAAAGGTAAGGCCTCCAGACCTTTCTTTGAATCAGAGTCCGCTCTCCAGGACCGCAACCATAAGGATCGGCGGGCAGACACCGCTGCAGCCGATACCCGCGAGGTCAGCAGACTAGCATCTAAAGAAGCTTCTCCAATGTAAGAAGCGGCGTCCCTCATTTGTCCCAACAACGCCCGCTGGACATCCGGAGCGTCGTCCGGGAAGGTATCTTCCAATGCATTGGCCCACCCCTCAATGGCCTTGGCCACCCAGGAAATGGCCATGGACGGTCGGGCCACCGCCCCGGAGAGGGAGTAAATAGACTTTAAGCAAGTCTCAACTTTCCTGTCCGTGGGATCCTTCAGCGAGGATATCGACGGTAATGGTAAGGTGGTGCCCCGAGTTAAACGGGTGACATGGGAATCCACCGCCGGTGGAGTTTCCCATTTTTTACAATGTGCCTCAGGGAAGGGGTAATTAGAAGTCAACCGCTTCTGAGGAAGGAATCTCTTACTGGGCGCCTGCCAAGCTACCGCCATATGATCTGTCAACTGATCCGACAGGGGAAACACCGCAGAAGCCACCTTAGTTTTTTTGAAACTAGGAAACTTCGCAGACGACAGACGGTCCGCAATAGACACCAGCACTTGAGAAAACATCGCCCACGGTGGTTCCTGCGCCAGAGAAGGTCTGGATGGGCCAGGAGCCACCTGGCATCGACTACACAGGCCATCCTGTGACAAATCCTCCCTATCTACTCCTGCAGAACAGCGTCCGCAGGAGGCCAACACCGGAGCCACTGAGCACTCAACCTCCTCGTCTGACATTTCAGAATATATTATATATCTGGCACCAGGGTAGAAGTAAAACGCACTCACCGGTGTGCTGAACAACAGCCCACAATATGGCACTGAGTAGCACACAACTGTATGTGACGGACCTCACAAATACGTGATCTATATAAGTGAGGTCAGTAGAAACGCCCCTCCCCCACACACCTGCAGGGCTTGTAGGAGAAGTCAAGGGATAGGTATAAGCTGACAGTAAGCGGAAAATAAGCACAGACAGGCAGCACTAGCAAAAGTCACATACCATGCAGGAAGATATACTCACTGCACCTTTACACTACAATCAACCTGCCCAGATTCAGTGTCTGGGAGGGCTATAGTGCTGTGTACGCTGTCCTTAATCAGGGGAGAGGTACACAGGGGGACCGGTCCGCGTGCTCCCTGAGATCTGCGCTGCCACTGGGAAAATGGCCGCTGGAGACCTCAGAGGAGGAGTGGCCGTGTAACTGCAGCTCAGCGACGCCAGACTGCGTGCTGAAAGGCGCGCTGAGCTGAGGGGAGGAGCCGCTGAACAGGGAAGGCTTCCTCCCCTGGCTGGCCATAACCCCAGGGATGCTGGCTTCCCGCTTGCCCCTTTATCCCTGGTGGTCTAGTGGTCCCACGGGTTATGGGGGGGGCCCGCCGCCACTGCCAGCAGCCTCCGGTCTGTCCCCGGACCGGAGGCTAAAGGACTGCATTTAAGGCATTCCGCGCGCCGCCGCTAGCCAGCGACGCGCGGCTTACCTGAATCCCCGGCGACTCCGGCAGCAGTCCTGGGAGGTAGACAGAGTCCGGCTAGTACGGACTCTGCCCTCCCGCCGCGATCCCCAGATCAGTACTGGCGTCGCGGCGCCAGTCGGGGATCAGAGCGGCAGCGTGGGCGTCTGTACAGACAGCCCTTCGCTGCCGTCTGTAGTAAAAATAGATTAAAAATAAATAAAATTTAACTTAAAATAAAAAGCTTCTGGGGGCTGCTCCTGCAGCCCCCCTGCGCGGTGACCGACTCCGGCCGGGCACCAGCTTACACTGAGGTGCCTGTGGCTCGGGGGCGGGGTATAGAGGAGGACCCCAGTGCATCCTGGGAGCTAAAAGCTTAACTGTGTGGTGCCCATGGATCCTGTTCCAGCTATAACCCCAAGGTCAACCCTGTGGACCCCCTATGGACCCTGAAGTAGAAAGGATAATAACCGCCGAAACATCTAACATTTTTTATCCGGATGTTCCCAAGCTGAAATCAGAAGAGAATACAGTTCTTCTGACATTGGAAAATAAGTAGTTTGTCTTTGTTTCTTTAAAAAGAAAGACTACCGTGCAGGACCCTTGTCCTTCTCCTTTATCTGCCATACCTGGCAGATTGCAGAAGTTAACGCCTCTATCGCTTCGGACACAAGCTCAGGCTCCTCTTGGAGCTCTTCAGGCGAATCTGGAGCATATTCACCCTCTTCTAGAACTGGCATATCCTCCTCCTCCGACTGAGGGTAACAGTCTCTTTTTTTAGACCTGTGGAGAGGGTCCCGTTGCCGTGGCATGGGAAGGAGCCATGGCTTTTGTGATCCCTTCCATTGATTTAGCTAAGGACCTTGCCCATGCCGGTTCCTCTAGAGTAGCTGACCTGGAAGCCTCTCTCTCCTTTCGAGAAGCCTCCAGCTCAGCAGAGAGATGCGACCAAGGCGGAGGATCTGACATCCGTGAAGCTTGTTGTGTCACACAAAAGGGAGTTAGATGACTGCCCCTGTGTAAACTTCTCAGCACACTTTGTGCAGGTAAATGACTTCTGAGACACCTGAGAGCCCCCTTCCAGCCATGGAACATACAGACTCCTCACAAACAACAGTAAAGTGTAGTGGAAAAGGACAGGTAGAGACTGAGATATGTTTAGAGGCAGGAGAGAAGGGTTTAGATGAGGAGTATCACCCTTGCTCTAATTGCGCTCCTAGAAGTGCTAAAAAACGCTGACCGTTAATAACAAGCAACCACTGTAGTGAAAGTATTTACTTCCTGCCATAAATGCTCTCCTGACAAGCCTAAACTCCACTGTCCACTTACAGGTTTATCAGTCTCATGCAGCAGCTTTTTGCTTATTGCAGCAGTCAGTGTCCTCCGTGTAATGGCAGCCAACACGCTTCAGAGAAGCGCTGAGGCCGCTGGGAGGAAGGAGCAGGACTCCGGAACTAGGCTCCGCCCCCCCCCCCCCCCACTATGGCGCCTAACCTGAACTGTGAAGCGCGCTATGTGAGAGAGACCTCAAACAGAGAATGATGCCGTTTGGCTGCCCTGTTACTCAGAGCAGCCTGCTGCTATAAAACACCGCCAATGAACCTGGCTACCCTGCTAGTCGGGGAGTCAGGTTATACTCACGTAACTGCCTCTGCTGCCGGTGGCGATTTGACTAGTGGATGGCCTCAATGTGCGCTGCATGCAGCGGTATGCAGAACCTACTTTGTAGAGACAGTGGTCTCTGTAGTCGGGGACCCCAGGCGAACTGCGAGCAGTTGCGAGTGGGTCCCCCAGGCAGCTCCAACGATGCAGACAGGCAGTGGTAGCCGCTGCCTGTCCTCTTTCATTCATTTCTTCAGCGCAGCAGTGCTACTATAAAACTAAAGACATAACCCTTAGAAGACCAGCTCCACTCAGGCACAAACTAAGACTGAGCTTGGAGGGGGCTATAGAGGGGGAGGAGCTAGTCACATTTTTAAAATGTAAAGTGCCAGCTCCCACTTGGCACACGTTTATAAGACTCCAGTGTCGCAATGGGTAAATATGAGCACAGCCGTACAGGGAGACGGCATATGGCAGCATTTCGCCCCTAACTGAAATGACCCCATAGTGTTCTATGTCACTTTATCATACAGAGTAATGGTGCATACACACGGTCAGATGAACGATAAACGGTGAACGATTTAAGGATTTTAGACTGTATTAAAATTAATGGAATCGTCCAAATCTGACTGCAAACACATCAGATGTCAGATATCGTTATCTGACAAGCGGGAGCGCACATCGTTCATCGTTACAGGCCCACATGTCAGATTTTCTTTCAGACATGAACGATTTTTAAAATCGTTATCGTTCAGATCTGACAGAAAATCTGACCATGTGTATGCACCATAAGAGGGGGATAGACATGATTAGGTCACGTTTCCGTGACTAGTCTATATTACAGTCTTATGGTGGGTACACACTAGACTATGTGCGCACGATGCAATATCGTGAGCAATTTACCTTGAACTCTCCCCGGCATTCCAAAACACGATATGGTGCTAAAAAGTGTCCAATCTAACCAACGACCTATCGTGCGTCCTTAACGATTTCCAGTGTGTCGTGTACGAGATTGGCAGGTCTTGTCTGAAGATGCGATGTACGACCCGGGGTACGCACATCGGCATCGTGATTGTGAGTGGACACTCTCGATTTGGACATATTTTATACGATTTGTCGTTCCGATGTGCCGAAATCGGGCGGATCGTGGAAAATATTGTCTAATCTAGTGTGTACGCACCTTAAGCTTCAATACTTTTGCAACCGGGAAGACAAATGGGTCTGCATTAAACTCAGCAGGCATCACGGGGCTGTTTACACCCCACAAAACATTACATAAGACAGACGATGGTTGTTTCAGGGAGGTGTTCAAAAATTCCACCTTCCTTCCTCACATTTATCCAGTGGCCACGCACGGGTCCTGCAGTTATAAAGCCAGCGGCTACTCTGTTAGCAGCGTAAGCTTGACGCTCAGAATAACAAGAGATATGGTAAGAACTTACCTTTGTTATCTCTGTTTCTACGAAGTCCATAGGGTCCACAGGGTGACCTTGGGGTATAGCTGGATCCTGGATCCTCGGGCACCACGGAGTTAAAGCTTTTAGCTGCTCCCAGGATGCACTTGGGTCCAACCTCCCCTATACCCCGCCCCCGAGCCACAGGCACCTCAGTTGGTAAGCAGCCCAGGCCGGAGGAGGAGACGAAACAGAGAGAAGGAAGACTGGAACACACAAGAACCATACTCACAGAAATGGGAGACGGAAAACCGGTGACCAGTCACAGAGCCCATATGAAGCCAGGTGCGTCAGGGCGGGTGCCCTGTGGACCCTATGGACTTCGTAGAAACAGAGATAACAAAGGTAAGTTCTTACCATATCTCTTGTTTTCTACTTCAGGGTCCATAGGGGTCCACAGGGTGACCTTGGGGATGTCCCAAAGCAGTCCAACTAAGGGCGGGACGCTCCTGTGCTGATAGGAGAACCCGGCGCCCAAAGGATGCATCCTGAGAGGCAAAGGTGTCAAACGCATAGAACCTCAAAAAGGTCTGAATGGAAGACCAGGTGGCCGCCTTACAGAGCTGAACAGCAGAGGCGCCACGGCTAGCAGCCCAAGAAGGGCCCACGGACCGAGTGGAATGAGCCTTAACAGAGGCTGGAACAGGTAAACCCTCCTGCATATAAGCCTCAATAATAACAGAACGAAGCCAACGGGCTAGAGTCTGTTTGTTGGCAGGCCAACCCCTCTTGTGAAAACCAAAGAGGATAAACAAAGAATCCGACTTCCTCACAGAACTAGTCCGGTCCACATAAACCTGGAGTGCCCTTACAACGTCTAAGGAAGTCTCCCCAGCCGAAAGATCAGGTGACTGAAAGGCTGGTACAACAATTTCCTGATTAATGTGGAACCTGGAAACCACCTTAGGCAGGAAATCAGGACGAGTGCGAAGCACCGCTCTGTCCTGATGAAAAATCAGAAAAGGGGGACGACAAGAAAGCGCCCCCAAATCTGAAACCCTCCTGGCAGAAGCAATTGCCAAGAGGAAAACAGTTTTAAAAGTTAGCCACTTGAGCTCCACTGACTCCAAGGGCTCAAAAGGAGGACCCTGTAAGGCCCTAAGAACCACCGCCAAATCCCACGGGGCCACAGGTGGCACAAAGGGAGGCTGGATTCTCAAAACACCCTGGAAAAAGGTGTGTACGTCCGGCATAGCAGCGATCCTGCGCTGGAACCACACCGACAGACCAGACACGTGTACCTTCAGTGAAGAAAGACGTAATCCTAAGTCCAAACCGGACTGAAGGAAAGCCAGAATACGCGAAACTCGGAACACCTGGGGATCATAGTTTCTGGCCTCACACCACTGAAAGTAAGTGTGCCACACTCTGTGATAGATCCTCGCGGAAGCAGGCTTGCGCGCCCTCAGCATGGTGGTAATAACGGAGCTAGAAAAGCCCCGAGACCTCAGGACGGCTGTCTCAAGAGCCACGCCGTCAAAGATAGTCGACCCAGATCCGGGTGAAGACAGGGCCCCTGAGACAACAGGTCCCGCCGTTGAGGTAGGAGGTACGGAGCGTCGATGGACAGGCTCCGCAGATCGGAGTACCACGGCCTTCTGGGCCACGCTGGGGCCACCAGGATCAGTGTGCCTCCGTCCTGTTTGAACTTGCGCAGGACCCGAGGCAGCAGAGATATCGGAGGGAACAAGTAAGCCAGTTGAAACAGCCATTTCACCGACAGCGCGTCCATCAGACTTGCGCCTGCGTCCCTTGTCCTTGACCCGTACACAGGCAGCTTGTGATTGTAACGGGACGCCATCAGGTCCAGCTCTGGCAGCCCCCACTTGTCCACGAGTAGTTGGAATACCTCTGGATGAAGCGACCATTCCTATGGATTCACATCGTAACGGCTGAGGAAGTCTGCCTCCCAATTGAGGACTCCTGGGATGAAAACTGCCGAGAGAGCTGGAAGATAGCGCTCCGCCCCAGCCAGGACGCGGGACACCTCCGACATCGCAGCTCGACTGCGAGTCCCTCCCTGGTGATTGATGTACGCCACCGTGGTGGCGTTGTCTGACTGCACCTGAACGGCCCTTCCGTGAAGAGCGGTGCCGGACGACTGCAGGGCTCTGTATACTGCCCGCAGTTCCAGGATGTTGATGGGAAGAATCGCTTCCTCCGCCGACCAACGACCCTGAAGTGACAAGGAGCCTGTCACCGCCCCCCAACCCCGGAGACTGGCATCTGTCGTGAGCAGAACCCATTCCGGGATCCAAAAGGGGCGCCCCTCCAGGAGATGCGCTGTCTGCAGCCACCAGGCTAGGGACAGACGCACCTCCGAGGACAACACCAGCATCTGAGAGCGGATCCTGTGTGGCAATCTGTTCCATTCTGAAAGAATCAGCCCCTGCAGGGGCCTGGAATGGAACTGGGCAAACTCCACCATGTCGAATGCCGACACCATGGACCCCAAAACTCTCATCGCTGAGTGCACCGACACTCTGCCACTGCTCAGACAACTGTGAATCCGCAGCTGTAAGGAGGAGACCTTCTCCGGAGTCAGAAAAATCCGTTGCTGACGAGAGTCCAGCAGGGCCCCCAAATGAACCATCCGTTGTGATGGGATGAGGGAGGATTTCTTCCAGTTGATCAACCAGCCGTGCGCCTGTAGACAAGCGACCGTCAGGTGGAGATGCTGGATCAGTACCTCCGGGGAGCTTGCCAGCAAGAGGAGGTCGTCTAGATACGGTAGCAACCGTATCCCCTGGCTCCGAAGGTGAGCCGCCATGACCGCCATCACCTTGGTAAATACCCTTGGTGCCGTGGAGAGACCAAAGGGTAGAGCCCTGAATTGGTAGTGGTTGTGGAGAATAGCAAACCGCAGAAACCGTTGGTGCGATGTTGCTATAGGCACATGGAGGTAGGCGTCCTGGATATCCAGGGAGACCATATAATCCCCCGGTTCCATCGCCAGTATGATGGAACGCAAAGTTTCCATCCTGAATTTGGGAACCCTGAGAAACCTGTTCAGGGACTTCAAATTGAGGATGGGGCGATGAGAGCCATTGGGTTTCTGCACCAGAAACAGCGTAGAGTAATACCCCATCCCACGTTGAGACTGTGGTACGGGTATAATGACCCCCGCCGTCAGCAAGGCCTCTATGGCTTCCTGAACCTGCAAGGCCTTGGTTTTGTCCTGAGAAGGACTTGTGCAAAAAAACTGGCAAGGCGGCCTGTGCCGAAAAGACAGGGCGTACCCCTGGGAGACCACTTCTCGCACCCAGGCATCCGTGGTTGTATTGTGCCAGCACTGGGCGAATTGAAGAAGTCGGCCTCCCACTCTGGGGTCCCCCAGAGGGAGGCCCGTCCCATCACGCAGAAGGCTTATCTTCTGGCTTGGAAGAAGGGCGCCTAGCACTCCAGGCTTGCTTCTATGGCTTTGAGGCGGTCTTGGGTGCGGACTGCCTCGGGAAGGACTGACCCTTTGCCTTGCCCTGAACCCGAAAGGAACGAAACGCCGAGCTCCGGACCTTAGCAGGTGTAGTAGCTGAAGGGAGGAAGGCTGACTTGGATTTTGCCAGGGTATCTACTATTTTGTCCAGGTCCGGACCAAATAGTAATTCCCCATTAAA
This sequence comes from Taudactylus pleione, assembly GCA_031769625.1. Lineage (NCBI taxonomy): Eukaryota > Metazoa > Chordata > Amphibia > Anura > Myobatrachidae > Taudactylus > Taudactylus pleione. The sequence goes on along the minus strand of JAUIMM010000146.1, from coordinate 2,732,105 downwards.
AGGTAAGGCCTCCAAGCCTTTCTTTGAATCCGCGTCTGCTCTCCAAGACCGCAACCACAAGGATCTACGAGCAGACACTGCTGCCGCCGAAACCCTAGAGGTCAACAGGCTAGCATCCAAAGATGCTTCTCCAATGTAGGAGGCGGCATCTCTCATCTGTCCTAACAACGCCCTCTGGACGTCCGGAGATTCATCCGTAAACGTGTCCTCCAAGGCGTTGGCCCACCCCTCAATGGCCTTGGCCACCCAGGAGATGGCCATGGACGGCCGGGCTACAGCCCCTGAGAGAGAATAAATAGACTTTAGACAAGTCTCCACCTTCCTGTCCGTAGGATCCTTCAGCGAGGATATAGATGGCAATGGCAAAGTAGCACTCCTGATGAGGCGTGTTACATGGGAATCGACTGCAGGCGGAGTTTCCCATTTCTTACAATGCGCTTCCGGGAATGGATAATTGGACGCCAAGCGTTTCTGTGGCAGGAAACGCTTACTGGGCGTCTGCCAGGCCACCGCCATGTGATCAGTCAACTGATCAGACAAGGGGAACGCTGTAGAAGTAACCTTAGCTTTTTTAAAACTAGGATACCTTGACTTGGGAGCGGGTGCCTCATCCTCAATCAGAATAGCCCGCACCGCCTTAACCAGAGCCCGCACATTGATGAAAGACTTAGTGTCTACCTCCTGGACTGAGGCATCTGAGGCTGAGTCATCCTGTACCTCACCATCATCCGAGAACCCCTCAGAATCCGAAAGATGCGCAGCCTGTGCCATGACTGAGCGTTTAGACGCCCTGGAGGGCACGTCACTGCGCAACATCGACTGAAAAGCCGAAGATGCTGCCGCCAAATCTTGGACAGTGTGGGAAAGCGCATCCACCCAGGGTGGAGGAGCTGTCACAGGAGCCTGAAACGGCACCACAGCCGGCTGTGCCACAGGGGTGGACTGAATATACATTGGCAACCCCGCATAGGGACCAACAGGCTGAGACCCCGGGGGAGTCTGCAATAATTGTGGGACACCCGGGGAATGGGGGATGGCAGGCTGGGGCAACGCCCTAGTAGGGGGGCAGTCGGGACCGACAGACGGTCCGCGATGGACACCAGCACCTGGGAAAACATCGCCCATGGTGGCTCCTGCGAAATGGGAGGTTTAGACATACCAGGGACCGCCTGGCACCGTCCGCACAGGCCTTCCTGTGACAAATCCTCCCTATCCACTCCTGCAGAACAGCGCCTGCAGGAGAACAATGCTGGAGCCCCGGAGTGCTCAATCTCCTCCTCAGACATGACTTAGGAAGAAAACGTGCGCACTCACCAGTGTGCTGAACAACAGCCCACAATATGGCACCGTGTAGCACACAACTGTATGTGACGGACCTCACAAATATGTGATCTATATAGGTGAGGTCAGTAGAAACACCCTTCCCCCGCACACCTGTAGGGCTTGTAGGAGAAGGAAAGGGATAGGTACAGGCTGACAGTAAGTAGAAAAAAGACACAGACAGGCAGCACTAGCAAAAGTCACATACCATGCAGGAAGATATACTCACTGCACCTTTCCACTACAATCAACCTCCCAGATTCAGTGTCTGGGAGGGCTATAGCGCTGTGTACACTGTCCTTGTCGGGGGAGAGGTACACAGGGGGACCGGTCCGCGTGCTCCCTGAGAGTATCCACGCTGCCAGTAAGAAAATGGCCGCTGGAGACCTCAGAGGAGGAGTGGCCGAGTAGCTGCAGCTCAGCGACGCCAGACTCCGAGCTGAAAGGCGCGCTGAGCTGAGGGGAGGAGCCGCTGACAGGGAAGGCTTCCTCCCCTGGCTAGCATATTTAACCCCCAAGGTTGCGGCATCCCGCTTGCCGCTTAATTACCCTGGTGGTCTAGTGGTCTGGCGGGGTATGCCTCCGATGGAGGGGGGGTCCGCCGCCACCGCTAGCGCCCCCGGTCTGTCCCCTAGACCGGGGGCATGGGACTGCATATGAAAGGCATTACCCGCGCACCGCCACTAATCAGCGGTGCGCGGCTTACCTGATCTCCCCGGCGTCTTCCGGCAGCAGTCCCGGGGGAAACCAGAGTCCGGCTAGTACAGACTCTGGCTTCCCCCGCCGCGATCCCCAGTTCAGTGCTGGCGTCGCGGCGCCAGCAGGGAGAAGGAGCGGCAGCGTGGGCGTCTTACAGACAGCCCAGCGCTGCCGCTCTGGAGAAAAAAAAAAAAAAAACTAATGTAAAAATAAATTTAACCTAGTTAAATAAAAAGCTTTAGGGGGCTGCTCCTGCAGCCCCCCCTGCAGGGTGACCCGACTCCGGCCGGGCACCATCTAAAACTGAGGTGCCTGTGGCTCGGGGGCGGGGTATAGGGGAGGTTGGACCCAAGTGCATCCTGGGAGCAGCTAAAAGCTTTAACTCCGTGGTGCCCGAGGATCCAGCTATACCCCAAGGTCACCCTGTGGACCCCTATGGACCCTGAAGTAGAAAAAGGATAACGGCAGGCAAGGATTTGTAGGGAGTGTTTAGGAGATTGGCGTAGCAGGCTGCTGGTGACAATCTATTCAGGAAGATCATGGAGACGGTGGAAGCAATGCAGGAAGCAATCAGGTTTGACCTGATCACAAAGAAGGGTGACCACTACCTTCAATGAGTATTTTGTATGAAAGAGCTAATAATATAATAAAGACTGAATATATATATATATATATATATATATATTATATACAGAAAGTGGTATAATTATCACAATACACATTTTTAATGTGGTTGTGATGAGATAATAACCAGTCCATTTTCATATCAAAAATTAACATTTTCAATTGAATTTACAAAATTTCCCTTGCCGAAGAGTTATGGTGCGTACACACTGTCAGATATAACAGGACGATAAGAACAATAATGATATATCGTTATCGATCATATCGTCCTGTTTTTGGGCCCTTCCAACCCCCAAACGATAGTTGAGGCGCGGGCACGGATAGTCGATATCGATCATCGCCCATGCATGCAGGCCAACCTGGTCGGTATCGACCAGGTTTGCCTGGTTACCATAGGGACCCGCAATCAACAATCGTTATAGACGTTTGGGAGTTGGTGCATGTGTTGGATGTTCGATATCGAACATCCAGCATATGAGGGACGACCAGACAGCGATATCTGATCGTTGTATGACCGCTCCGCGTGTATGGAGCTTTAGAAGTAATGTGATAGCATACAATGCCACTTAGCTTTTGGGTACAAATGTAGCAGGGGGTAGCTTCTGTGATTGCAAATGCAGCAGGGGGTGTCATACAGGGGGTGTGTCATACACCTCCTCCTGCATTTGCATATTAGCAAGGACAGAATTACAAAGCTGCCTGCGTCCATCTTTGCAATTCTGTCCTAAACTGTATCACCCCCTAAATTTATTAAATTTAAGTAAGGTGAATTTACATGTCAGACAAAATCTCCGGCTAGTACATACATATATACAGTATTCGAAACAACTTTTATACAGTTTATTTATCAAAAAGAAGCAGATAGGTTAATAATACATTTCTTATTTGTCTTACAACAAAGTGTGGGGGACAGGGAAATAATATTTAGAAAAGTGGAAAAATTGTGTTGACTTTGATCCCCTACCAATAAGCACGGCCAGCAAATCAATAAGAACATATTAACACGCTCATCTCACCTGTCCCGTCATATCGAACGCATTCGAGGCGCCACTACTGTAATCTGGAAATGGATTAGGAAAATTTCTGACGTCCATGGTTCAGGAAAACTAAGAAGAAAGCAACGGCAATTACACCATCAGCAAAAGAAAAAGCCTTTTGTCTAATACTCTCCGCCTACATAAGTATTCTACGGGCTGAATCAGTATGCGGCCTATGAATATGGTAGGAACACAACTGAGGCGCTGCCTGACTTAAGGCCCGTCTCCATTTTTTTTTTACCATCTTCCCTCTGTTGCTTTTTAGAAGCGCAGCTACAAATCAGCAGACATTATACTAAGGGGTCCAACTTTCACTGCTCAGCCCGGAACCTGGGAGCTGCCAGAGTGCTGAATGGCCCCTACTGATAAATTCATTGCTGATTACCTCCATGTGATCATACATAGAAATAAGATGCACAGTTGTGCGGGACTCGGTTATAAGTGTAAATATTAGAAAATATACTCAGAAAGGTATATATGTATGTATGGGATGTAGGTAGTACGTCGACGCACGGGAGAAGCCGTCTGACGGAATCCCGACGTCAAAATCCCGACTTAGGGCCGTATTCAGTTAGGTGTGAAAAGCCATTTTCGGCGATAAAGTATCGCGAGTGAAGTCATTTCGCCATGCGAAAAGTTTCCTCTGTATTAATTTCCGGAGACTTTTCGCCGGTGCGGAAACTTAATGCAATGGAACCGGCGAAAAAGTTTAGCCTATGAATAGGTGTCGAAAAACAGTGCAGAATTGGGGTTTTGGGGTGCAAACGTCCAGAAACCACCCAGCACCCTTGGGACAGTCCCCCAAAGGTAAACTGTGTTAAAAAGTTTAAAATAAACTTAACACTCCATAAAAGCTCTTTCATTTTTGGGGCAAAAATACCAAAGTTGGGGGACAAACTTAAAAACTAGCGAAATAGACTCCAGGGGGGTCCCCAAGTATGCGGCAGGTGTTTTTAAGTTTGCAGGTGTTTGCGGCAGGTGGATTTTTTAATGGTTTTTAAAACGTCACTTTAGCAACTTTAAAATATCCTTGCACCCATTTTCATGTACCCCAAATTTGCTGGGACTACTTATTTTCTGCAAAAAACCTGCTAAAAGCTATTCTTCACCACTTGTGCAAGTACGCTAATTAGCAGCTACTGAGAGCATTTAAGTACCCCAAATACCTTCAGCAGGCCTATTCGGGGGTATCTATAGTGATCCAAAATGTCAGTACATCTTTTGGGGGGTGTCAGGCTGATTTCCCCAAATCTGACAGCACTTTTCGCCAGGTCCGAAATCACAGGGTTCCGTTTTTGCCGATTTCTAATTGAATACGGGGATAAGCGGGACGAGCGAGATACTTTTTCGCATGGAAAACCAGCGATGTCGGCAAAAAGTCCGGGACTTTTCGCACCTAATTGAATATGCCCCTTAGCACTAAAGATAGGCGTCCAAATCCCAACACCTATCTTTAGCCCGACAACGTAATCCCAACAGCCGCCCGAACTAAGGAAAGCGGGGACAGGGGTAGCGTTAGCCGTGTCTGTGTGGGGTGGGGGGGCAGGGTTAGGTTTAGGCACCCCCGTGGAGGGTGTTAGGCTTGGGTATGGGGGGGTTAGGGTTAGGCAGCCCCCCCCCGGGAGGGTTAGGTTTAGGGTGCAGGAAGGGGGTGTTAGGGTTAGCATGCCCTCATTGCTGGGGCACATTCTTTCTTCGTGTGTAGCTGAAACTAGGCATGTAGGGGGTCAATGCACTTAGCGGAGATGTGCCGTACACCACGCTTTGGAATGATGCATTGCGGGAACCCTATAGTGCCAATTGTGCCCCGCACGCATAGTGTAACATGGCATCACACCAATACTCAGCGGCACATCCAGCCTAACTGAACTGACAACGCAAACTACGTTTATCTTCATAATCTAATGATTTGTTGCAATAAAGGCTAATTGGAGAGGACGTTTGGTGGAGGTGGAAGACACAGTGACTTTCAACTTGTGAGATTCCAAACACATGTAAATGGTGGGTTCACAGGTGATCAGCATCAATAACAATACTGCATGCGGCGTAGCAACGGCCTCATACTGATCCCACAAAGGCAACAATTCCGCAGCTGCGATATATTGTCTCCCGCTCCACTGCGTTAGCGTTAACTTTAAACAAAAGCAAAAAAAATTCTCTTTTGGGCAGGCACAATTTATAGCTAACCCCCAACGGAGCATGCATCAAAATAATATTGATTTTCGAGACTGATATTATTTCCACAATTATCTTGTGCATTAAATGCAGACATGGCAATACAGGTTCAGTCTCCCATATCCAAATATTCCGAAATACTGAATTTTTTTTTTAGCATGACTGAGATAGTGAAACATTTGCTTTTTGATGGTTCAAAGTACAAACTATATTTACGGCACAAAATTATTAAAAATATTGTATAAAATTACCTTCAGGCTGTGTGTATAAGGTGTATATAATACATAAGTGCATTCTGTGTTTAGATTTGGGTCCCTTTCCCAAGATATTTCATTATGGTATGCAATTATTCCAAAATACGGAATATTCCAATATTCAAAATACTCCTGGTCCCAAGCATTTTGGATATGGGAGACTCAACCTGTATTGCATTGATCCGAAAGACCACAGGTTCTCAAACTCGGTCCTCAGGACCCCAAACAGTGCATGTTTTCCAAGTGGCCTCACAGAATCACAAGTAGGATAATTAACTCCACCTGTGAATCTTTTAAAATGTGTCAGTGAGTAATGAATACACCTGTGCACCTGCTGGGTCACCTGGAAAACGTGAACCGTTTGGGGGTCCTGAGGACCGAGTTTGAGAACCACTGCGAAAGACCAATGCGGGACCACTGATCGGCCATTGCTAGACCAGAACACTGAAGGCCTTGACTATTGGAAGCATCACAGGTACAGTGTGTAAAACTGCAGATTTTATGGTACAGTAACTTTAAACCCTTTGGCCCATATTCAATTTGAGGTCGGACTTCTCGCCATCATCGCCGTTTTTCCTGGGATAAAGTATCGGGCGCGTCTAGGATCCGGTGAAAACGGGACCCGGCAGAAAGGTAAGCATCGTCAAGTCCTGTCACTTTTGGGGAAATCAGCCTGTCACTCCCCAAAAGATGGTCTGACACGGGGGATCACTATGGGTACCCCCGGTTTGGCCTGCTGAAGGTAAATGGGGTTTTAAAATAGCCGTGGCAGGTGCATAAATGCGCCTGTGAAGAATAGCACTTAGCTTTTTTTTGGGGGGGGGGGGAAATAAGTAGTCCCATCAAATTTGGGGTACATGAAAATGGGTGCAAGCATATTTTTAAGTCCCTAAAGTGATTTTTAAAAATTCTTCAAAAATGCACCTGCCGCAACCAGCCGCATTCTAGATAACACCCGCCGCATACTTAGTAGCCCCCCCGGGATCGATTTTCGCTAGTTTAGAAGTTTGTCCCCCAATATTTTTTTTTCCGCCCCCAAAATGAAAGTACCTTTTTTGTGGTGTCCTGAGGGACTTTTTAAAAACTTTTTTACACAGATTACTTTAAGGGGGCATTCCAAAGGCTGCAGGCTATTTTTTTTAATTCTGCACCCCAAACCCCAATTCTGCCCTTTTTTCACCAGCTAAAACAGTGGTGAAAACTTATCCCCGTTTTTTTAACAAAGACTTTTCGCATTTGAAATTGAATATGGGGAGAAGTCAAAATAGCGAAAATTACATCATCGGCGATAAATTATCGCCGATACTGACTTTTCGCTCCAAATTGCATATGGCCCTTAAAGAACTTTTTGCTTTATGACCAGACACATTTTACGTTTGACCAACAATATTTTACTTGAATTTTAAATTGCTTTTATTTCATGACAGATATGATTTAAACATGTTACCAATAGAAATCCCTATCTATTTGCTAACGTTATTAAGCTAAAGTACACAAAAATAGAAATAAAATACATTATACATTACTGATGGATTATTCTTAAGTAATAAGTGTGCCGGCAGCAATAGTTCCTTAAAGCTTACCACCACCCAAACCGGCATACCTTTAAAGGTCGCCGCTGTGAGGGTGAGCAGGAGGACCCACGAGTAATCGCAAACTCTGCAATTGCCGCATCTGATTTGTCCCCCCGCTCACAGCCCCTCTCCGCAGCGTCACAGAGCATCGTTTTTTGCCTAGGGTCGTGCGATGGAACAAGACCCAGGAAAAACAGCTGCACAAAGCAACTGCAAAAAAAAAAACAATGGTGCCCTGGATAGGACGAAATTAGGGCAGCCTCATTCCTGCTCGCACCAACATAAGCTGCGAGCAGTAATCAGCTAGAGACCGTCCCGCAAAGCCACCGAAAGACGTTTCAATGGACGACCCTAATGGAGTTCAGTTTTTAGGGGTCGATTCAATTAGCGGGCGTGATTACATTCACCATTTTTGTGCGCACGCTCTATGGGAGGGAGGCAAAATCAGCGATGTACTGTAGGGGGTGGTCCCAGCAGCCATTTAGGAACATACTGAATGTTGCACCTAACTAGATTGCCCCCTTGAGGTGGGGGAGGGGGGGGCTGTTATGGGGGACAACAAAGGCAGCTTCAGCCTGATCCCACCATCATTCGCACAAGCCCCCAATGTGATCACACCCAGAAACATATAGACATGTCCGGTTGCATCTTTACCGCTAGTGCAGCAAAACGCACCATGCGCATTGCGTTCGCAACGCCTGCAACCCCATAGGAGTGTATTGTGCAAACGCAGCGCATGGCGTGTCGTACCGTCGTACGCGCAGCTGCGGCTAATCGCATGAGGCGATGCGTGCGCACGTTTGCAGCGCGAGCTGCAAGGATGCAAGAGGACACATCTGTATCTTTGACTGAGATAACCCCAGACTGGAGCCCTATCCCCCTGATAATGATAGGGTGGTGGTGGGGTATGAAAACCTGCGCGTGCTGCAACAAGTGACGCTCCCAGGGCGCAGCAGCTGTACAGCAACCTGTACCACAGCTCCGGCCCGGTCCTGTGCAGCACGGAGAGCAGGCCCAAGCCAGCTGCACGTGTGCCAGGTTATTACCCGCGCATTCCCGCACCGCTTCCCTATGGCAACAAGACCCGGAACCGGACCATCATGCATCGGGACTCACAAGGAAACGCAGTGCAGAGGATGACAGCGTGAAGCCAGCAGCGGCGTCTCTCGGCCACGCCCACTTGAATGGTATGACGCTCTTGCATGGAGGCGCCTTCATACACAGCGACCCCCACTGGTCAACAGTGATATAGCAGCCACACAAATCCCCTCAGTTGTATTGTAACTAATGATATATATTATATACTGTAGACAAGTTGACAATGATAACACACTCTCCAATGCATGACACTTCCCTCACACTATTCTGTCATATGTAGGCCCATATTCAATTAGTTTCGCATACGCGATATAGTTTCGCCTGCCGGAGTTTTCGCCTACATCGCGTCTTTTAGCCGCGGAAACTTATCGTGAACGTACCCGCAATTCGCCCTATTCAATTCCAAAAGGCGCGAAAGCGGAGACACGCAAAGTCAGAACAGGCGAAAAGTGGTGTCTGAATCTGGGAAAATCAGCCTGAACCCCCCAAAAAGATGCAAAAACATTGGGGATCAATGTAATAGTGCCCAATTAGCCCTAATGGAACAGTTTGGGGTACTTAAGTTCGCACAATTTCCACTAATTAGCGTCTTTGCACAAGTGGTGAAGAATGGCATAAACAGTATTTTTAGGAGAAAATAAGTAGTCCTGTCAAATTTGGGGTACTTGGAAATGGGTGCTAGCATATTTAAAAGTTGGTAAAGTGAAGTTATAAGAAACGTTAAAAACGCACCTTCAGCAAACACCTGCAATCCAAAAAACACCTCACCCATACTTGCAGTCTCCCCAAAAGTCTATTTCGCTAGTTTTTAAGTTTGTACCCACACTTTGCACTTTTTTACCCCCTTTTTCAAAGTGATTTTTTGGTGTGTTCCTCACTTTTTTTTCGTTTTTTTTTACGTAGTTATCCTTTGGGGGGCTGTCCCAAGGGTGCTGAGTGGTTTCCTCACCTTTGAACCCCTAAATAGTGATTTTGCACTTTTTTTCCTCCACCTATTCATAGGCGAATCATTTTCTCCTATTACATTGCATTGCGTTTTCGCGTATGCGAAAAGTGGATGGAATTGACAGAGGGACCGATTCTGACTCGCAAGCGTCCGCGTTCGGAATGCAGGCATTTTGCTAACGGATTGCTAATGCAACTATATTCCCGTCTTCATGCGGATGCATCAAGCCGCCGTGTTTTCCATCTGACAGCGCAGCGGTCATCACTTAAACAGACATGCCGACATTTTGGCTGCCCCTTCCCGGGAGGGGGCAGCCAGATCGGCAAAATAGGGGGGGGCAAGGCCGGCTGTTGTGGACGGAGCGGGGGGCGTGGTCATGCGCTCGCATCATTTTGGCCCCGAGGCTCCCGGCCAAATCGGGAGGGTAGGCAAGTATGCACTTAAATCAGCTCTTACACCTACCCTATCCTGGGCAGCGCCATAGAGGGTGGGGCCAGGCCCTGGTACTGTACTGTCTTAAGAACGCCATACCCCCCAACTGTTCCGCTTTTGGCGGGACAATCATGTTATTCAGGGTCTGCCCAGCTGTCCCACCCACGGGCAGCGGTTGGCGGAAGTTAGTGAAGATCACTCTGACCGCTGCTTTGCGTGGCAGAGCAGAGGGTGAATAGATGCCGTGCGCATTTCAGACGTGCGGAAGTTCCGAATCTGCAATTACAACTGTTGTGAGGTATGGTACAATCTGTGAGAGAGAGAAACGCTCTGACCCTAATGACCGCTGCTTGTATGTCCGGTCGTTGATACGGAGAAAACCCGCTGTTCCATATCTATACAGTGCACTACATGGGAGCTAAGCCCTGACCGCCGCAGCACCTGATCTGTTCACCAAAGGAAGGCCTGCATACGGCTCGTGATTAAATCCAACAGGTGTCCCGTGCGGTCCGGACGAGCAGCTACTTGGCAGAACACTGCGTCCTCCAAATGCACTGGAGGCTCAATCTATATAAGTAAGCCGGGCCGGCTGCCCTCCCACACTACACTTGTCCTCTTCAAAACTTTCCCGACCACTACTAAATGGAGCATTATTATACTTGGAGGTAACATTCTACCCTAAAGTCTCCCTGATATACCCAGAATATATTATTATACCGAACATTGCAGCAATCATTTACTTATCTTTTTTAATATTGTGGATATATATGCACTTTGCTATTTAAATACTGTTTGTGCCAATAAATGTTTATTTTTTATGGTAATGAGAAGCCTATTATTTGTATCAAACAAGCAATTATACAGTATCATACTTTTTACAAGTTGCTCAATACCAATTTAAGCGCAGTCAATTTGTGTGTAGCTTTTTATTTTGATGTATCTTTTGCCAGACTAGCAACTGGCTAAAATTAGCTCAGAGGTTCCCGAACGCGTCCTCGAGGCACCCCAACAGTTCAGGTTTTAGAGATAGCCATGGTTGAACACAGGTGGTTAAGTCAAATTGACTGAGTACTAATTGAATCACCTGTGGCCAAGCATGGATATCCTTAAATCCTGGACTGTAAGGGTGCCTTGAGGACCAAGGGCCTGATTCAGAGCCGGACGCTCTGACCAGAGCGCTCGCTCTGAATCAGGGCCGTCCTACCTAAACTTAGAGCGGCCTCCTGGTGACCACCCACAGCATATGCAAGCGGCCAAAAAGATGGTTGCGATGGTCAAGACCATCACGACCATCGGGCTTGCGACGAGACCCTGCGGTAGGGTCTCGGTGACCGCAAGCCCTGGAGTGATTTTGGCTCTACCACTTGTGATGTCAGTGGGGCCAGACCCAGACGGTAGGCGTTCCCATGGGAACACCTCCGTCTGGGCAGCCACGACCCCCGGCACCCCCACCAAAGGGGGCGTGATGTCAATCACCATCGACAGCACGCCCCCTTTGGTGCGAGACCCCGAGCGACGGCTTCCCCGTCGCTAGCCGGGTCTTGCGCATGCGCACTAGGCCACCATCGACCCGCTTGCGTGCGCTCAGCGCTCGCGAGCGGGTCTGAATCAGGCCCTAAGTTTGGGAACCTCTGCAGTGAGCAATCTCTGGATAGTTTTATATATTCCCAAAATCAGCCACCCACTTGGACATAAGAGCCTCTATTCATCCGCTGCTCTGCCATGCAGAGCTTCAAACGTGCACTGAAAACCCACCTGTTCACCAAAGCATACCCTTCCGCCACATAACCATGTTACCAGGTCTCTGGACCTCATTCAGAGTTGGTCGTAAGTGGCCGCTCAGTCATACCCAGCGATGTTCACTAAACTGCGCATGCGTAAGATTCGCAATGCGCGTGCACAAACTAGCTGTTGCAATCGGAAATTTCTCTCTCCTTGAACACAGCCAGGTCGTTAGTTTGAGTGACAGAATGAGCCGTTTGTGGGTGGTAACAGGGGAAGGTGCTTGTGAACGGAGGCATGGTGGTCCGAACACAGGCGTGCCTGACTATGCTAATGGAGTTTAATGGGCGTGCATTATTAACAAAGTAGTGTCATGGCACACGTGACATGGGTGGTTTTTACACTGACTAGATCGTAGTGCTTAAGAGAGGGTATGGTCAGCCTTAAGCTCTGCGATCAGCTCCGATGGGTCCCGATGGTCTCGATTAATCCTCATAACCCCGGAGATGACGTGTGTTGCGATCGAGAAGGGGCGTATTTTTAGTCTTACGGCCGCTTCTTACCCTCGCTCGTTCAGCTAACGATCCCATCTTAGGGCCGCAACTCGCGATTGCTTCATTTGCATATCCGGCCCTTTTCCCCTACGACCGAGCGGCCGCTTAAGACCGACTCTGAATGAGGTCCTCTGTCCCTCCCGCCTCAGCCATCTCTACCTTGCTTACTTCCTGCACTCAGGTCCCCCTCTACACACTCATGCCTCATGTCATCTGTCTGTCTACCCTCTCCCCTAGACTGTAAGCTCCTAGGAGCAGGGTCCTCCTCCCCACTGTCATACAGCCTTCTTCTCTAGCACTTCTATGACAGCCTTTACCTTCAGAGCTGTACTGTGTATGGAGAATTGTGTTGCTAATTGTTACTTGTGTTCTGTTTATATTTTGGTTACTGTATTGTAATGTAATGTTCTGTGTACCCTTTACTGTATGTACGGTGCTGCGGACCACTTGTGGCGCCCTATTAATAAAATGTAATAATAATAATAATAAGAGAGTTTAGGCCCTCTGGCGACACGTGTGGCAAAATCAGAAACTAAAGAGTTTCACACAGGTCCATTAGGAGGAGTAATCCTGTGTGTTTTTGAATGGCTCACAGTCTGCCCCTGGAACCCTTTTGAGTCGAACTCAACTCCTTACCCTGAATACAGGAAAATGGGTACAGAACCAGTGTTTGAGAACTCAGGGGACAGAGCAGCGAGTAATACAGAATATCGGTAGACTGTCTGGGATCTGCTAGCTGATGCTGCAAACCAATTACCGAAGCTGGAGCCTACACCCTCAAAGAGGAATCTAGATACAGTACCCAGTCACCAGCAACTGGAGTATACACTGAAGCAGAGACTCAGCACAAATCCTAACACTCACAGAGAGGAACCTCAGAGCAACAACCACCATTGATAGTGACACCAGTGGTATGGTGAGTAGAGAGTCCCAAAACTAGATTCGGAGATGTGATGCTGAGAATGATCAGTACACTTTCTGAGCAGCAAAGTAATCTGAAGTGTAATACAGGTAAGGACGATTTGATATCGCACTAAGCAGGAGAGTTGTACTCAAAGGACTTGCTTGAAGTTAGGATCATTGTAGGCTGAAGACTTGGAACTTGAAGTACAAGGATAGTCTATGATACACCCAGGAGACATCAGGCTACTGCACAGGCTGGAACCAAAATGTAACACTCAGGCTTGAGCAGGGCTGGAACCGAATTGGGACCGGAGGAAACAGCAACAAAACCGGACTGGAACCGGAGGCTTGACCAGACTGGGACTAGAGGTAACAGCGATAGAACTGGAATGGGACCACACTGTAACAGAACCAAAATGGGACTTGAGGCATGAACTGGGCTGGGACCAGTGATAGCAATAAAATTGGAATGGGACCTGAGTCTTGAACCAGGCTGGAACCGATGGTAGCAACAATAGAACTGGATTTAGATCAGTTGAGAGCAGCAGCTTGAACGCAGACCAGTAAAGGTGCAGACTGGAGTCTGGTCACAGTGCGGGACTGCAGAGTGGATGGAGCAGCAGCAGCTTGCAGGTAGCAGCACGTGTTCAGGCAGGGGATAAGAGCTAGCACATACACACTGGTGAGTGACCACACAGGGGCCTATTCATCATCAGTGGCCGTATGGCCTCCGATGATGAAGGTTTGAACTCGCTGCGAGGGATACTTAAGTACTAAAGAGCTGTGCAAGATAACGGGAGTCACTTACATACCTTCATCTCTGCCCCAGAGTGTAATATACATTAGAAAGGCTCCTCTGTGAAACAGTATGCTGCAGATATAATTTGTCTGACGGAGACTCATTTGATTGGTGGGAAATTGATTTCCTTGAAAAAGCCGTGGATCGGCTGGACATATCATTCTACACACACTTCTGCATCCAGGGGTGTGTCCATATTAGTGCGTAAATCTGTCCAATTTTCAATGGAGCAGGTGCAGGGTGATATATGGGGTAGATATGTGTTCCTGAAATGCAAAATTAACTTTGTATCTGTACTATTAATGGCGGTATACATTCCACCACCATACTCACTTGAGGTTCTCAAAAAGGTGGCTGAATTTTTGGCCATGTTCCCGGACACACCTGCTTTGTGCCTGGGAGATTTTAATAATATACTAGACCATTGTTAGACAGGCATAGAGTGTCTACTTCAGGTACACAGGGGAGGGGATCTGGTTTTTCAAATATGGTCCAGGGGATGGGCTTGATTGATGCCTGGAGGATGAGATATCCTAATGTGAGACAATATTCTTGTTTCTCCTATACACACTCATCGTTTTCCAGGATTGACATGGCTTTAGTTACATCAAGTTTATTACCGAGAGTCTTGACATGGAGAGACAACGGGGTCAACAATTCTGGAAATGTAACCAGTTCTGGTTGTCACGTATGGGATCTGGGGCGGAATTAGAGGCCGCGTGGAAAGATTTTTTTTTATTAAATAATGGCACTGCATCTGCTGCAATTATTTGGGATCCCTTAGTCATTTCTAAGAGGTTCTTTAATTCAGAAAGTTGCTAATTTAAAGTTTTCTTATAAAAAAAACTGAAGTGGATCTGGAAGCTTCCTGCAAATCTTTAGAGTTAGCCTATATTTCTGACGGATCAGAAGCGAATAAAAAAGCATGGTGTGATGCACAAAAATTATGGAAGGATTGCTTAATGGACAAGGCCCAGTATAAAATTCTATTTATTTCGCATTTACAATATGCTACGGGTGATAGACCTGGATCATATCTAGCTAACTTAGGCCCTCATTCAGACCCACTCGCAAGCGAGCGCACGTACGTTAGGCGTACGTACAAAAATATTTAAATTCAATGGCTCGCTCGTATTTTCGTTCGCATTTAAAATTCCTCCCTAATCTCTGACGACCCCTCCTCTAACTAACAAGCGTACGAAATAGCGAGCGTACATCCCCGAAATGGCTTGAAAGGAACGCACGCACAAGTATAAACAGGAAGTGGCCTTGTCAGATGTCGATTACCTGCTCCTTTATTCTGCCTACCTCCCTCAATCGTATCATGCCAATCAATGTATCAATTAGCTTAATTGTTTGTTTTTTTTCAACACAATGCAAGAAACTTTACTCTTGTCCGTGTTTGTGTTTACCCGCAGAATACGTACGGATGAAACATTCGCTTTTATTGTTCAAAAAACATGTGAACCACAATTAAACAATTGTTCTATTGCTGTGGATCCCCGCATATTTCCCTGGGTTCATTTCTTTATTTAAATTTGCTTACGCATGTCACTGAATCAAGCCTATCATAACTCTCCAGAGATTTCTGGCCCTGTCGAACACATGACTCATACACTAACCAATAAAATTGCTCCTGTTAATTTCCAAAATACATTAGCCAATCAGAAAATTTTTAAACACTTTATCAAAAATGATTTTTAAGAAAAACACCATTGCCATCATGAGAGCCTCCGCATTCACCAGGCGCGAGCTGCTGGTGCTTACGGAGGTCATGGATCGCCGGATCACCAGCCAACCTCAACCCATGACCAACCGGCAGAAGCGCTCCGCGTATGCGGAGGCACGGTCCCGCCTGCGGTCCTTCGGCTCACGCCGCAACATCGGGCAGCTGGAGCGCAGGTGGTCCGACCTGCAACGGCGAACGCCCCGCTTGCTGGCATGCTTTCGCATGGAGATCCTGGAAAGTAAGTGTTATGTATTGTGGTTTTAATGTTTGTGTTTGTGGTGCAAACTGCGTGTGCATGTTTTCGTGTCTGTCCTATTTATTATTTGTACTCATATCTGCGTGTGCATGTTTTCCCTCTATTTCTGATTTATTCATTCTACTCCTATTTGGCTTATTTTTTGGGTTTTTATTTTTTTTTAGTTTTGGTCCCCGGATTTGTCCAGAAACTAACCGCAATTTCTTTGTCATATTTTAGGGGGACAGCCAAGACTCCGCCGTCACCGTCCGTCCAGACGGCGTTCCCGGCCACTATCCCCAACCCCCAGCCAACACTCCACCCCAAATCTTTCCCCTATTCCCCACTCCTCCCCATCCTTCCCAGACCCTCTCCCGGAAATGTCGGGCCTCCTTCCCCTCCGTCCCACTTCCCCCTCTCCTCCACCCACCCCTCTTCCAATTACCCCCTCCCCGGAGTCCATCATAACTCCTCCCCATTCTTTGGGGATTGACGGATCCTCCGAGGAGGATCATGGAGGCATTTCCGGAGCTCCCGTTTTGGCTCCCGGTATGTTTGTATTTTTTTTTTTTTTAAAGCACAAACTGTTTGTATGTAATCATGTGTCGTGCCTTTCTTCGTGTTTTTGTGGCTTGACTTTTGGTGATTTTGCAGTTTGCCTTTACCTCTTCCTGGTGATTTCAACATACACATATCATACCTGTGGGAATTTGTACCTAGGCCTTGTATTTTTGCCAGCCCCCCCTTTTTTTTTTTTTTTTTCGGTTTAGGAGTGATTTCGTTGTGTTTTTGTTTTTTTAATGTGGATTCCCTATTGTTGTATTAACCCACACACTTTTCTCACCCACAGAGGAACAGAGGCGTCGGCAAGAGGTGGCGGATTGTGTTGGCCAGATGCGGCAACAAGTAATCGGCATTCTGGTGGCCCTCGACCGGCTGTCTGGCCTCCTTCGCCAGTAGTTTTTTTATTTTTGTTATCGTTTCTAAATAAATTTATTCTGACAAATATACGTTCTGGCTCATTTTTTAAATCCAAAACCAAGATAGTTTAGCATGACATAAGTAGACTGTTCCTGCAAGGATTTCCCTTTTTTAAAAGTTAGATTGTGTTTTGTCTTTGTATGTCAAACAGACACAAGAAACACATAACAGTAACAATGTCATTTCCCTTTTTGGGTGTAGTGTCAATTACATATTTCGACATTTTACAGGTTCCTAGTTGGTGCGCAAGCTGCTTAGGCCAATCTTACAAATCCCAAGGTTGGGCCAGGCTTCCTTTGGGTGTGGGTTGGGAATCTGAAAACATATTTCAGTTTAGCTCAACTGGCGTCAGTACTGGATTACCCCTTAGTCAAATGTAACTTGTGTTAACCTGGTTACACTTGCTGTTAACGTCCCAAAAAAGGAAGACCATTTCACTCTCCAAACATTTATTCACAACATAACAGAGAAAACAAAGTGGTCACTCCCAAAAAAAGAACACAGTGATAAATTCAAATACAACACATACCAAGAAATAATTAACTAAAAACAAAAAATCAAGAACTGGTTGACGAAGGACCATGCCAACATGATTCCACAAACATGGCGTTGCAATATGGGTTCCAGAATATATGCCCAAAAGGACCAGATCCAGGTTTGGTAAGGGTAGCAGGAAGTAGTGAGCGTTGGAGTGCCAAAGATTATGTGAACAAACAGAAGATGGTGAGAAAAAAAACACAAAATTAGATGTTCGCAAACAAACACAAACACATTAGGTATAAACACTGTACTTTTGTTACAACTTACCTAAAAAATCTGGCCACCACATCATCGCGTATGGCCCCCCCACATACTGACCTACGACCAACCTCGGGGGGGCCATCCTCAGGTAAGGCATCCTCTGGCTGCATTGGGACACCACTCCTTATGGCAATGTTGTGAAATATCCCACACAGGACCACAATTTTAGACACCATATCCGGCACATACATGAGCTCGCCACCAGAGCGGTGGAGGCATCTGAATCGCCCTTTTAAAAGGCCGATACAGCGCTCCACCACTTGCCTGGTGGCTGTAAGTGCGGAATTATATGCACTTTGTGGCCCTGGTGTGGGAGCCAAATAAGGAGTGAGCAGCCAGGACATGCAAGGGTATCCACTGTCTCCTGTGAAAAAAATTAGCCAACATCAGGACCACTGTGTATCAAGCTTAACATTGTTATGTACTAAAGGTCTCCACTTACCCAGAAGCCACGCATCACCAGCTTGTAGGTTGGTTAATTTCTGCCATATCCCTGATTGCCGGATGACGAAGGAGTCATGAGCACTTCCTGGTAATTTAGCATTCAGGGACAGGATCTGGAGGGAGGCATCACATACCACCATTACATTCAGGGAGTGATAGTGTTTACGGTTTTTAAATATTGCCTCCAGCCGTGCTGGAGGCTGAAGTGGTATGTGAGTACCATCCACAACCCCTATGATGTGTGGGAAGCCAGCTATTTGGTAAAAATTGGCCTTGGCCACACTAAGGGCACCCATATCCAAAGGCATTTTAATAAAATGATGGAGGTGCTTGAAAAGTGCCTCCATCACTGCCCTCAGGATCCGGGAAAAGGAGGATTGGGAGATGCCCGCCACTATTCCCACCGTTGTTTGAAATGATCCTGAGGCACAGAAATGTAACACCGCCATAAATTGCGTCAGTGGTGGTATTGCTGTTGGACTGTCAATTTGCCGCTCAAGATCACTTTCTATTAATGAGAGAGTGTCTATGATGATTTTGGGAGGTAGACGGTAGCGTCTTAAAACCTCATCATCGGGCATTCCAAAAAGGGTGACACGTGTTCGAAATATCTGGGGCCTTGCATGCCTACGATGCCTACGCCTGGGACGAGTTTGAGGTTGGTCGTCTTCCGGGAGCAGGGCCAGAACAATTCGCCCCAGATCTACCTGAAATTCCAAGTTTACAATGTAAGGCTTTTGAGTCACCCCAAAAGTAACATAAAACAACTTAGCTTTATGATACCATCCATAGCTGCTTACATGCCGGGGTATTGTCATGATACGTATAAACTGTAAAAAAGCCAAAAATGAGACATCAAAAATTTAGAGGGTGATTTTTTGTTTGTCAAATTGGTGCAAGCCAACACATAAAATAGTCGAAACACACATTTGGCCATCGATGAAAACGACATTGCACACCGTACGTCAAATAGGGGTCAAATGGACCCCAAAAATGGAAAAGGGCAAAGCAAAACTGGTTTACATGATGAATAAGCCTCGAAAAATGCGTTAATTAGTTCACAAATGCAAGTCACTACACCAACTGTCAAAAATGCGTTAATTAGTTGGCAAATGCAAGTCACTACACCAACTGTCAAAAATGCGTTAATTAGTTTGCAAATGCAAGTCACTACACCAACTGTCAAAAATGCGTTAATTAGTTCGCAAATGCAAGAAAAAAAATGGACTTACCCAACTCGAATATATAAGATTTCCAACAAAAAGGTCTTTGGGTCCGAAAGCCAAAACAAACTAAAATAGATGAAATTAGTGTAAAAAAAAAAATATAAAACCAAAAACCAGAAGTAGACACCAATTGGCCACAAATTAGACTGCACAAAACTTACCAAATCAGGAAACGATGGAAAAAAATCAACCCAAAAAATGCGAACGGAAAACCAAAACAACTGTAGCAAAACCAAAAATAAACAAACTCCGCCATATCCTCCAACCGCAAACAACCAAATCCAACCACCTTAACCGCCAACAAACCAACAACGCAACCTCGACTCCACACACACCAAGCCATAAATAGTGTTTATTTTCCCGCACAAATTAAGGATGAATCATAGGGACGCACAATCAATGATGCGGCCGCAAACTAAGGACGTATGTATAAATACGTCACGAAATCACATTTAATTTCTGGTTGATTTCATTCTGGAAGCAGAGACATGGCTTCAGACCAGGGAAACAATGGCCAAAAATCAGGCGGTAAGGCCTTCATGCATTTTGTCTCAATGATTCTTTTAAAACATAATATTGTGAAAGTTGTGAAGTGGCTAAATCTGCATATTTACCCAAATAGGTGAGGAGGATGACATGGAAGAGACTGCTGGCCCCAGTCAACCCGCCAAAGCTGCCAAAAAAAAAAGGCAGCCACATTTCACAAGCAAGGAGATGGAGGTTTTGATCCAGAAGTGCGTTGACATCCTGCCCCAGGCAGCCAGGAATATGAGCCAAAGCCAGAAGTGGAGAATGTGGGAGGAGGTCGCCGTTGCTGTCAATAGGGTGGGTGATTATGTCCGTCTAGCCCGGGATGTCAAACGGCGGTAAGTAAACACTTTCCCATCCTATAAACAAACCCCATTGTAAAACAAAGGATAATGGTTCCAATTTCATTCCACAGATGGGCAGACTTCAAATATCGTCTCAAGCAAAAACTTGCCGACAGGGCTAGGCATGCAAGGGGGACAGGTGGGGGTCCCACCCCTGTGTCATTGGAGTTGACAGACTTAGAAGAGCTGGCACAGGGGTGTGTGCAGGCTGTGGAGGTGTTTGGCGTGTCCAACATGGATACGGACATGCCAGACTTTGCGGCTCCTCATGTTGGCCAAGGTAAGTCTTGTGATGTCACCAACTCTGAAATGCTATTGTGCCAATATGTAGATTCTAATGTGAGTCTTTTCGCATTTTTCCTAACAGAGACAGAGGCAGATGAGTCTGCTCCAGAGGGGAGCCTTGGCCGCAGAATTTCTGCTGGCTCTGCAGGGGAGGAACCAGTACATCCGGCTGAGGACCCTGCAGAAGCCAGTCCAGGGCGTGCCCCCTCGCAGGCAGTGGGCCTCCTCACAGAACTCAATTTTAAATCGGATTTCCATACGGAGATTCTGCAGAGGATGGACGCCAGTCTGATACGGGTGGCTGAGGCCCTGGAGCAAAATGCTGCGGCCAACGTGACCATTGCTCAGGCCCTGGCGGAAAATACCAGGGCCAACATCCGCATCGCCGATGCCCTTGAGCAGCTCGTTCGCCAGCACATGGTGGAGCCGACCTCCCTTCCTGCCGGAACATCCGGATCCTCCACCTCTGGCACAACATCAGCCAATCCTCCAAATGTGCCTAGCCCTGTGCCTAGTCCAGAGGCCACAACATCTGCCTCTGGACAGGCCAGCCCGATGGCATCCCGGACCCGGTCTGGCGCCCACCCTCACCCAGCCAAACGGGCGAGAAAACGGTGACAGCAATGGCGACTTTGCCCACACTCCTTCTGTGCTTGGCTCATATTCCTTTCTGGTCAAAACTTCCCTCTCCTTTCTTGTGAAATTTTTATAAATTTGGTATTTACGTTTATGTTACCAGTTATGGCATTTTTTTTTATTTTAACAAATATCTTTGCCACAAAAAAAAGGCCAAAAAATATTAGGCCAATTTGTTGGTGTTTATACAATAAATTAAAAACAAAAAACTGACATTGTATTGTGACATTATTGTACAAATGGGTTACATTTAATCCTGGCCCTAAAGGCAAAAACTGACCCTCTTATAAAAAAAAAAAGGCCTCTTTAAGGAACGCTTCAAAAATCACATAGCGATGCAAATTCCACAGTAAACCAAAAAAAAGGGGAGCTAATTAAAACATGATGACATTATTGTTACAATAGGCCATAACCAACAAATTGTGGCCAAAATAAAACCCCCAAAATGTACGCTAATTGATTGTGTAATCATGACATTAGCAGCTCTGATTTCCACCTGCGTACGCTTTTGTGCTATCCCAATAAACTGCTTTCCAAACACATACCAAGCCGGTTTTCAATCCAACACTAATTACTTTACTGACCAGCCGCGATTAATCGCAGCACCATCGTTGAGTCCCGGGACGGAGGAGAAGGCCATCGCCAATGTGGTCGAGTAATCCTGACCCTAAGCTGTGCGAGCATTTTGAAGGGAAAGCGGATGTTCCAGTGACGTATGAGACGGTCCGAACACATTTGACGTTCGCATCTGCTAATGTATGTACGCCCCAAAAACGCCTCGCCACGCCTGCGTTTTTTCATCTCCACCCCCATCAACACCCAAAAACGCCCTGTTCTGTCAATCACATTTGACATGTCACTTCCTGTACGCTATTTTAGGAACGAGAGAAAAAAAGCTCGCAATCTGCCGTACGCACATGCGCAGTGTAACACCGACGCATGCGTGGTTAGCCAACATCGGAACGCAACGAGCGTACTGTTGTTAACGTGCGGCTCTGAATGAGGGCCTTAGCTCGAATAGAACAAAAATCTTCCAATACGGTGGTTAAATTAGTTGGTTCAGATAATGTGGCATATGTGCGTACCCCAGTGATAGCAGAGGAATTTGTAAGATATTATTATCAACTATACAAATCTAGGCTGGTCTATACTCAACCAGAAGTGAGAGAATTCCTGCCTGCTGTTTCCCTTCCGACACTCTCTCCAGAGGTGAGGGATTTGCTGGATTCTCCTTTGACATTAGAGGAAATTGAAATGGCCTTAAATTTGTTTCCCAATGGTAAAGCCCCAGGGTTAGATGGGATCCCACCTGAGTTATACAAAAAACATAATAAAATACTTGTACCCCAATTATTTGAACTTCTTAATCAAATGTACACGAATAATACTCTACCTACATCTATGTCTCAGGCATTAATAATTGTGTTACCTAAGCCAGACAAAGATGCTACTCGGCCAGAATCATACAGACCTATATCACTACTCCCCACAGATATAAAAATCCTAGCAAAGGTATTGGCCTCCAGGATTAATTAGGTTATAACTCAACTGATCCATTCTGATCAGACAGGCTTTATGCCTGGTAAGTCCACGGCAGTCAATTTACGCCGTTTATTCACACACTTAAGCTGGCCGCACACTAGACCAACTTACATCCAACCAGCCAACTTGTTAATTGGTTGGAATGAAAATCTGGTAACGGATGGGAGTAACTGATGATCAGCAATTTGCTCCTAAATGCCATAAAACAGATGAAAATGGTTATCAGACAAGTTTGTTAAATGTTTGATCTAAACAATTTGTTCAAACACCAGTTTTTGTCCATTTTCTGGCGTTTGGGAGCAAATTGCTGATTGTCATTTGCTTTCATCCTTACCACATTTTCATTCCAACCAATCAACAAGTTGGCTGGTTGGACAGATAAACTTTAGATGTGTGGCCAGCTTTACAGTTAAAACGGAAAGATTATTGTCTCATTGGATGCCGCCAAGGCGTTCGATTCAGTTGAGTGGTTGTTTCTTTGGGAAACCATGGAACGCTTTGGTATTGGCCCAGGATATATTAAGTGGGTAAAACTCTTATATATGAATCCTGTGGCGAGGGTGTCTGTGAACGGTTATGTGTCTACATCTTTTTCACTGTATAGGGGAACAAGGCAGGGGTGTCCCCTATCACCCATTTTATTTGCTATGGCTATTGAGCCTTTGGCCTGTATGATTAGAGATCAATCAAATATTCATGGGTTTCAGCTAGGTTCCAGGATAGATAAAATTGCACTTTATGCGGACGTTATACTGCTCTTTATCTCGCAATATAAGACATCTATGCCTAAGGCCCTTGAAATTATTGATCTATTTGGGAAATACTCAGCATTGTTAATTAATTGGGATAAATCCTGTATCCTCCCATTTAGGGGCTCTCGCCCCAATGATCCTAGTATAAATCTTCCTCTACAATGGGTGGATTCGTTTAAATATCTGAGAATCTGGATTTCTAATACACCTCAAAAGTATATAGCACTTAACGTACAGCCGCAGATTGAGTATCTCAAGTCCTGTGTCCCGATATGGAGTAAGCTGCCACTAACTTTAACGGGCAGAGTAAGTTTAGTTAAAATGGTTCTCCAACCCCAAATCCTCTACATTTTAAATCATTCCCCAGTATATATCCCTCAGAAATTCTTCAAACAAATTTATGGTCTGTTGTCCTCACTACTCTGGGTCAACAAAAGAGTTAGGATTAAATTGGACACTTTAACCAGACCTCGTGATTATGGTGGTCTGGCGCTGCCCCATTTCAAATGATATTACTATGCTGCACAATTATCACATACAGTCAGGTGCATAAATATTGGGACATTGACAGAATTTTCATATTTTGGCCTCTATTCACCACCACAATGGCTTTGAAATGAAACAACCAACAAGATGTGCTTTAACTGCAGACTTTCAGATTTAATTTGAGGGTAATTACATCCAAATCAGGTGAACGGTGTAGGAATTACAACGGTTTCTATATGTGCCTCCCACTTTTTAAGGGGCCAAAAGTAATGGGACAAACTAAACAATCCTAAATCTAACTTTCACTTTTTAATACTTTGTTGCAAATACTTTGCAGGCAATTACAGCCTGAAGTCTGGAACGCATAGACATCACCAGACACTGGGTTTCATCCCTGGTGATGCTCTGCCAGGCCTCTACTGCAAATGTCTTCAGTTCCTACTTGTTCTTGGGGCATTTTCCCTTCAGTTTTGTCTTCATCAAGTGAAATGCATGCTCAATCGGATTCAGGTCAGGGGATTGACTTGGCCATTGCATAACATTCCACTTTTTAGCCTTAAAAAGTCTTTGGTTGCTTGGTTGCTGACTGTATATGGGATTGGATAAATGATAAAACGGCGGTCTCCCTACCCGCTCTAATATTGGCTGAGTCCAAGACAGGTCTATCGCCATTGCGTCTACTCTTGAGTGATAATATACACATAGTTAGTATGCCATTAATTAAGCAGGCCATCAATATTTGGAGACTTGCCTCGTGTATTTTGCAGGCGGAAGGCGTAGATCCAGACACTCCTCTAGCACATGCTATTAACCTTAAGGAGCTATCTGCCCTTCAGGTCGGAGAAACATGGGGTCAGTGGGACGTAGTGTCCCTGGGACAGTTATTTCAGGCAGGAGTTCTAAAATCCTTTCATCAATTGCAACTTGAGTTTGATGTCCCCAATCATTTTTTCTTTCGGTATCTTCAGCTTAGACATGCCCTTAATGCCCAGTTCTCTGATGCGCCTTTGACCTTACAGGAATCTCCTATTAAAACTCTTTTACAATCTATTAGTTCTGGTCGCTTGGTATCTGTGATCTATACTAATTTATTGAACAAGCATCATAAGTCAGATTTAATATCTATAAAACAACAATGGACAAATGACGTTGGGGTATTGGCGGAGGAGGACTGGAGTGTAGCTCTTGCTAGTCCACGCCTTGCCACTATGTCTGTCAGATATCAGCAGATACAGTATTTCATATTACATAGAATATATATGACACCCGTCCGATTACTGAGAATAGGGGGCAGGACAGATTGTAAGTGTCCCAAATGCAATTCATCTGAGGGTAATTTTTGGCATCTGTTATGGTTATGTCCTATAGAATATTCCTTTTGGCAAAGCGTACTCAGGGTGATTGTTTATATGGGTATACCTCAGGATATTCTTACCCCTGCGGAATGTACTTTGGCCGTAATAAATGCAGACGCAATTGACAAACCTGCTACACGTTTTATTAATAATCTATGTGCGCTTGCCAAAGTATGTATTGCAAGGGATTGGATGGCAAATGCTGGGCCAAATCTGGAAACCTGGATATCTCTGGTTGGAGCGGTTGCAGCACATGAAAAATATGTCTATACTGCTAGAGATATATCTCAGAAGTATTATACTGTATGGGACAGATGGCTAGACTCCCCATATAACCGTACGGGGGCTGCATTATTGAGTAATCCCTTAGTATAAGATTATAGTATTACTTGTGGGATGCGGTAATAGATGTCATTATTAAGATTTTTTATACCAGATAATTATACTTTTTTTATTTTTATTATGTGTTATATATACAGAGGAAAGATTGTATGGTACAGTGATATTTAAATAGCAAGAAGTGAAGCCACACATGTATGTATTTTTGTTTTTGTCTTTTGTTATTTTTATTGTTTTTATTTCATCAATTGTAATGTAATGTTTACATTGTTTTATTGGTTATAAATGTACATTTAATTGTATACTTTAAACAAAATTGAATAAAAAACAAATAACAAATTTATTGGATTTAAAAAAAAAAAAGAAAGGCTCCTCTGTAAGGAGCTCACCTAACAGAAAAAGTGGTCAGACAGACAGCATTAGGTGCAATGTGCTGGGATTATTGGGCCTGATTCATTACCGATCGCAACTGCGATTATGCACGCAGACGGACGATGTTTGCACTCTGCGCATGCATATGCATGGCAGTGCACGCGCGCGAAGGTCTCGCTGCAGTGACTAAGCAGAGTGATTGACAGGAGGTGAATGTTTGGGAGTGATGACGGGGGGGGTGGTCGGCGAAATGCAGGCGTGTCAGTGCGTTTTAACGCCGTTACAGGGGCGTGTATAAATTAGCCACTGCGATTCCATATGCAGCCTGGGCTTTCACTGCGTGTGATGAGGTTACCAATTCCTGAGTAAGGTCAGACCTTGTGCAACTGAGCGTGAGGCTACGATGGTACTCCATGTTACCGATGGTTTTGCTATTCTGCTAAGTATTACGGATGTGAGTAAGGGGATGTGGGCGTCCTTATGTTAGGCAGCGACTGCATTGCGATTGCAAACATTAGCATATTTTCGCAGTGGACCTGCATGTGTAATCGCAGTTGCGATCTCTGTAGCGATCTGTAATGAATCAGGCCCATTGTCTGGGACAAGCTACTAGGATGTTGATTTACGCTTGTATTGATGCCTTACACATTTTTTTCCCATAAAGTATAGGGATATTCTAGAAGCTGCAATCCCAGCGTTGGAATATATAATTATGTGCTAATTTAGTTTGAGTGGGAAGTATGGGCAGCACGGTTGGTGTAGTGGTCAGCATTCATGTCTCACAGCCCTGAGGTCATGCGTTCAATTACTGACCGTGGGCCTGATTCAGAGATTAATGCAATGCCAATTTATTACACAAATCGTGCGATTGATCGCCATTGCGCCTGCGTGTCAGCCGCACTGTGCACGTGCAGCGATTGTTTTGTGACTATGCCCGCACAGAGGATCCATTCCTAGAGTGAGTGACAGGAAGTCACCATTTGGGGGAGGTAAGTGGGGGCGGGGTTAAACAAAAAACGCAGTTGTGTCTTACCATTTAAACGCCGTTATTAAGGCGTTCATAAATCAGGTCCCCCCCTAACTTAGGTCTTACATAATGTCCACAGTAGTAGTTCCCCTAAAGCACTAAGGGCCTCATTCAGAGGCGGTCGGAGGATGCAAGCGGTCGCTCAGAAACTGGGCGGCCACTTGCATCCTGACCGCCCGCCTCTGTTGCAGTCGTTAGGCTGTGGGTTAACACCCACAGCTCTAACGACCGCTCGGGTGATGGTCGCGATGGTCAGAGACCATCGCGTCCATCAGGGCTTACGACGAGACCCTAGGGTAGGGTCTCACTTGTTGTAAGCCCCGGAGAGCTTCTGGCTCTGTCAGAGCCGGAAGCTCTCCACTGACATCCCACGGGGAGGAGCCACGATTCACAGAGCCACACCCCTCACACATCCCGCCCAGTCCTCCCCCTTCGGCATCTCACGGATGGCCAAGGAGAAATGTCAGCAAGTATGTATTTAAGAGAGCTGGAATTTGATACAGGAGGAGGGGTGTTGTATAAACTGTTGACATCAGAATGTCAACATGGGCTGAATGTCGACAATTATAATATCAACTTGTGTATTTTTGTCCATATAAGCCCTAAGACTAACATGAGTTGTCGACATTATGGCAACATTTTCACTGTCAACAAAATGTCGACATTCTGGTGTTAGCATTCGGATGCCAACATTTTGACTATTTACCAACATTTTGACTATTTACCTTCTGCCCGTATCATTCCTACATATTTTATGCATTACTTGCAACATAGTGCTAAATAAATAGCTTTTTCAAGGGCTGCTATTAGAAAAACCTGTTTGCATATTCATGGTTTTGCTGCTTTGGGGGGTCTATTCATCATCAGGGGCCGTATGGCATGCACAAAGCTGCCGGGGAGGCAGTGAGGAGGGGGCGGAGGGATCTGCACGGATCTCTCTTCGCATCCCCGGAACTCAGTGGCGTCACAAGGAGGGTGCGGTCCGCTCACGGGTGTCACACGCCGAGGGGTGACACCAAGGTGCAGACTCCCCCTCAGTGACAGTAGCCGGGTGCTGCACTGTAGCATTAAGTTCAGCTCTTGACACTGAGGGAGCCGGCCAGCACTCCACTCCACACAGGTACCTCCTGCTCCCCCCCAAGTAATAGCCACTGGGCTTCCCACATTGCCACGCCCCCTTTCGCATGGCCACACACCGGGTGACACCGCGGGGAGGGACACCACTGCCGGAACTCCTTCCCATAGGAAGGAGCGGGGCTCCGTCAACAAGCGCCGTCTGAAGATGGTTTTTGTTCTCGCAGGTAAACTCCGAAAACTTTACATTTTCAGAGTTTACTGAATATCAAGTGGTTATAACGGACCCCTGATGATGTATGGCCGATTACCTTAAATATGCGGAAACTAGCGTGTGTAACGGGCTATTTAGTGATGAATGGACCGCATGGAAAGGTCAATAAATACAAACTCATAGCCAGAAAGTGATTCTTGATGAAAAGAAGAAAAAACAGCATGTACATATACAATTAATGTTCTTGCAATAACAAGTAAAAAAATATCAAGACTTTTTCGTGGTTATGTCAGGTGTAAAAATAAAAATAAATAAATAAAACAAATAATTACTAATATTGCAAGCGGAATGTGTTCAGCCTAAATAAAGCAAAAATAGTCTCTGCACGGGGGGGAAGAGGGGGTAACAACCGCAGTTTCAGCAGTGAAAGGGTTAAGGACAGCTGCTGATTTTCGACTTCCTCCTCCCAACCTTTCCTTATGTGTCTGTACCTATGTACTCTGGCTGCCTGCACACCACAGGAGACAGACCAGCATTGGTAAGAGCCTGAGAAAATAACTGTAAGCAATAATGTATTTATTTATGTCTTATAATATAAGCTCCAGTATAATCAGCATTCAGCCATTGTGGCTGCCTGCTCCTAACATATTGTAGAGAAGAATATAAGCACATGTAGTACGTAACGTATGTATGTAACTTGTTGCAGATAGAACTAATACATGTGTGACTGCACCCTGGGGTCTCTATTAGGGAAGACACATCTGCTATTGTAGTGTAATGTAGGGATGTCAGGGTTGGGGTGAGGGGCAATGAGACTGGACATACTGTACGACTGAAGAGGTAGAGAGTTACATTTATTAGTAAAGCAAGGAAATCCCATTAATGCACTCACAATCATAGTCATATTCCAATTTCCTGCACATAAATAATTAGAATATTGCACAACTTCCATTAATGCCTTACAGCCTCCCTGTCCAGATTGCTGATTTATGTGTGTCTTAAAAAGATAAGAAAAAACAGCGCTTACCCACATCAGGGAAACAAGTATTTATGCAGCAGTAACAAAGAGGTTTTTGCTACCTCTTGACAACAGTACAGAAAAGGGCCGCAGTTTGAAAGAAATCGACGTTTCAATGCTCAGCGCATTTTCATCAGGATACCTGATGGAAAATGCGCTGAGCATTGAAACGTCGATTTCTTTCAAACTGCGGCCCTTGTTTTCTTTGATAGTCGTCTTTGAGTGCCGCCGAAACCCGCTGTATTTACATTCCACCCTGCCTAGGGTGGTATTTGGAGGGCACCAGACGCAAGTTATATTCACTAAGGACAGGAGTGCCGGCCAACTACTATTATATATATATATATATATATATATATAAATAATAATTATTATTATTACCAGTTATTTATATAGCGCACACATATTCCGCAGCGCTTTACAGAGTATATTCGGCCATTCACATCAGTCCCTGCCCCAGTGGAGTTTACAATCTATATTCCCTACCACATGTACACACATACAACTAGGGTTAATTTTTGGGAGGAGCCAAGTAACCTACCTGTATATTTTTGGAGTGTGGGAGGAAACCGGAGTACCCGGAGCAAACCCGAGTACCCGGAGCAAACCCATGCAAGCACAGGGAGAATATACAAACTCCACACAGTTAGGGCCGTGGTGGGAATCGAACCGACGACCTCAGTGCTGTGATATATATATATAAATATATATATATACCATACTGATAACAATATAGATAGTATTATAAAAAATACAGAGAGTTGATCAGACTCTATGTATAGGAACCATATATTACTTTCCCAAACAGGAAAAGAATCCCCAATCAGGGTTCTCCGGGGTAAAACACAAAATCACAATTTAATTTATTATGCATAAATAAAAATTCATCTCATGTATCCAATGGAATTATTGCACTTTGTATCTAAAATAAAATCCTCCCTTGCCGCAAGTGGTATGACAAGTATATGTCAGTCCACCTCAAAGCATTCATGTAATCATTCTCATTTCAACATTATTACATCTATTTCCCTGCACCCCAGCTGGAAATGTAAGTCTGGTGTATTATTGAGAGTTTTAGTACTTGCCGTCACCTCTCATCAGTAGCCTCAGGCGGCATTGGTAGAAATACCCGCACTTGACGGGTGTCCCGTACCTCAGTGGGATAACACTCCCATATGCTGTCAGTCTCTGTAGCCACGTGGGTCCCCAAATTAATAGATCAAAAGACGGCTTGGTGCTGGTAATAGATGAATGCTGCTCTCCTTGTTTTTTGGACTTGTACCCTCGGCATTCATCTATTACGGGTATTACATTCTACCAACGCCAATGTAAATTTATATACTTTTTCTGACCATAAGTGCAGATAATTAAACCTATTCATTTTTTACGTGTGTTTGAATTAATGTCCTGACTGGGGTATTTAAGCGCAATATTTTGCCTTTTCTGTACTGTCTTAAAAACATAACAAATCGGCAAAATTTTATTTAAATGTGATAACGTTCTGCCCCATTGTACTTCCGGGGCCTGAAAACTATATTTATTACCAGTTATTTGTATTGTGGACACACATTATGCAACGGGTTACAGAGAACATTTAGGGCCTGATTCAGACCCACTCGCGAGCGGCTGTCCGCTCGCAAGTGGGTCGATGGTCTGCACTGAGCATGCGCACGACGGAGGGAGCTCCGTCGTGCGCATGCGCCAGACGCGACGAGCGAAGGACTTTCCTTCGCTCGTTGTGTCTGATCAAAGGGGGCGTGCTGTCGATGTTGATTGACAGCACCCCCCCTTTGGTGGGCGTGCCGGGGGCGTGCCTCCCAAGGGAACGCCTACCGTCAGAAGCCGGCCCACTGACATCACTAGTGATGTCAGTGGGAGTGATTTTGGCTCTGATAGAGCCAAAATCACTCTGGGCCTTGCGGTTGAGAAACTCAACCGCAGGCTCCGGCTCGCAGTGGCGATGGTCGCGATGGTCAAGACCATCGCGGCCATCAACCTGCACGCTCGTACAGGCTGTGGGTGGTGACCCACAGCTATACGAGCGTCCAGGAGGACGCTCCATAATTATGGAGGACGGCCCTCATTCAGAGCGTGCGCTCTGCTCAGAGCGTACGGCTCTGAATGAGGGCCTTAGTCACAGGACCTGACACAGTGGAGCTTACAATCTATGAGGCATATTTAATAACGAGTGATATTCTTGTAATCACTCATTACTAATCTTAAATGGTGCTCCAACCAATCAGCTCCTGTCATTTTTCAAACACATGACAGTTAGGAGCTGAGTAGTTGAAACATCATAATTAAATATGCCACTATATTCCCTACCACTGTAGGGTCTAATTTTTTGGTCATAAGTTATTTAACCTAAAGAATGTTTTTGGAGTGTCGGAGAAAACTGGAGGAAGTCCATGCAAACACATGGGGGACATACACACACCACACAGATAGGACCCTGGTAGTGATCAAAACCATAAGCCCAGTCCTGTGAGGCAGCAGTGCTAACCCCTGTGCCACCGTGCAAGTTACAATAGAGAAAAAGGGTGGATTTTAAATAAGTTATGCCATGCTAACAAGAGCTGCTGCTGTACTATAATAACACTTTGGGGCAGATCTAGGATATTTTTGTGAACATGTTGAAATAAAAAGTTACTTTGGGCATGGTTTTCTGTTATTTTTCACAATATGTATTAAACTCAGTGCTCGAAGTGTGCCAGTATGAAACGGTATGTCATACCGACACTTCACTTATGCACCCGTCCAGCATTGGGACTGTCACTGTCCCAGCGCCAGTCACCAACAAACAGCTGCTCGCTGCTTGTTCGAATTTGGCTCTAGTCACGAGCCAATCACGGCTTGCAGACCGGCAGCCAAGCAGGCCTGGCCAGTGGCATATTGGCATCTGTCCGGTACTGGGACTGCCACTGTCCCAGCGCCAATCCAGCGGCTGCTTGTTTAAATTTGGCTCTGGCCACGAGCCAATCACGACTTGCGGACCGGCAGCCAATCAGGGGCGGCCTCAAGGCCGGCCCTAATTGGCTGCCGGTCAGCGAGCTTTCATTTGCATAATTTAAAAAATGCCGCCAAGGAGTGGGGAAAGGAGCACCACGGTCACCAGAGCAGAGCAGGGTGAGGTGTGGTGGGAGGGGTACAGTAATTTGTGGTGTGGTGTGCTGTGAGGCAAGGTTTACCCATTTTAACCCCTTCACTGCTGAGGGTTTTCTCACCTCTATGCTGAGACCTTTTTAATGTGCTTATCACGTCAATATCTCTCAGGGCAGGCAGAATGTGGTAACAGAGCCCTTATTTTAAGGCTGCGTGTAAAATACTGCAATTCTCCCATAGAGAATTCTGGAGGGGGGGCATGGTGTTTAAGGGGCTACACCTCAAGAGCTGTTGGAGGTGCCGAGCTGAAATTTGGCATGGGCGGGTAGAATTGTCGTTCGATGTTGCATGCCAAATTTCAGGGCATAAACATAAAAAAATGAGGATTTGGGAGTACTTTAACTTCACAGCCTGAGGAGGGGGTAGAGTGGAGAGCAGACAATCGGGGCTGGCTGCCTGGGAGATAGACAAACAAAACTGTCAGAGGCTTCCATCGGCACCTGCTGCAGGAGTCATGCCTTATTTGCTTTTAAAAACAGACTGGATAATAGGGAGATGAAAATCTGTCTCTGGGGGAAGGGGGGCTATTCTGTACTAGTCTGGGGTGGGAGAGGAATGATGATCTGTCTGTCTGGGGGGGGTTATTCTGTACTAAAGGGATATTATCTGTCTGTGGGGGAGGGGACTATTTTATTTTGTACTAAGGGAGATGATCTGTGTGTGGGGGGCTATTCTGTGCTAAGGTGAGATGATCTGTGGGGAGGGGACTATTCTGTGCTAAGGGGAGATGATGATCTGCGGGGAGGAGGGCTATTCTGTGCTAGGGCAGGACGCAGGATGAAGGCACTGGGGAGACACAGGATGATGACGCTGGGGAGACACAGGAGTATGATGCTGGGGAGACACAGGATGATGGTATTGGGGAGACACAGGATGATGACGCTGGGGAGACACAGGAGTATGATGCTGGGAAGACACAGGATGATGGTATTGGGGAGGCACAGAAGGATGGTGCTGGGGAGACACAGGATGATGACGCTGGGGAGACACAGGATGCTGATGCTGGGGAGACACAGGATGATGACACTGGGGAGACACAGGATGATGACGCTGGGGAGACACAGGATGATGGTATTGGGGAGGCACAGAAGGATGGTGCTGAAAAGACACATGGGGGATGGTCTGGGGACACACTAAGGCGATGGTGCTGGAGTCACACATAGAAGATGGTAGGACCGTTGGTACTATTAGAAGAAACGACTGGGGAACAGTAATCATCAGTAAGACAACAATTCTAATTAAATCATATTACTGATGCAAATTGTACCAAATTAACAAATATATTTTATTAATATAAAATTGTTTGATATGGGAAACTCACATTTATTATCTGGTTGAACCTCTGTTGCATGATAATGACATTGGTTTTATTGCGACACATACAGGCAGCTTCCAGACCATGGGATCGCGTGAATGAATAGCAAATACCAACTCAAGACACTGCCTGTCCAGGGAGGATCAATTTCTTCAGAGGTTCCCCGTTGCAGAGAAATGATATAGGTAAGAAAATGCTCATTCACATGCTTGCTGTGCTTATTCACTGGAGGACAAGCCCATCAGCTCCTGGAGCGGTGGGCATGCCCCCAGCATGACTAAAACAGGGGACGTGGCTTGCAGGTATGGCTTTTCACATAAGGCCACACCCCTTTCCACAAGGTCACACCCACTTTTTTGGGCGCGCGCCATGGCCGCGTGCACATTGGGCCACTATGACACATTTTTCCAGGGCCACTTTAATTTCCCAATCCGCCCCTGGGTGTGGATGAGGGAATAAAGAACTAGCACAGTTGGAACACACAGCTGTAGGAATTGGGGAAGTTATAGCAGCATGGAGGCGAAGTTAGTGTAAATGCATAGACAGAGTATGATAGTTTTAGCAATTAGGAAGCTGGATGTGTATATTAAATGAGATAGATGTATTGAGTTAGAAGGATGTTGGAACCCAGCGGGATTATTGTGGTGACTGAATGGGAAGATTGCGGGCACTGAATGAGATGTGTGATCCACATAACTGCTCAGACCTCAGTTGCACAGACTGCATGTGTGTATTCCAACGAACATACAATTCTGTGAATTAGCAGCTCCACCATTTTGTGAGTGACAGCAATCTCACTCTGCGAGAGTGCTGTATCTGCAGTTAACCACATGGTGTCATGGCATACCATATCTGTATTATGCAAGGAACACGTCCATTAAGGCACAGCCTTAATGATCGTAATTTCATTGCTTTCTGAAGTTTGTGTGGCAGAAATTCAATAGGTTTTGTGAATTTTCAGATGATATCTAAGCAGCCTTAATGGGACATGTGAAACCGTAAGGTTTTTATGTCTATGGTGTGTGTATGTATATATATATATATATATATATATATATATACAAAATAAACAGTGGCACTCGCAGGACTTGTCATCAGCAATACGGACAGTGTACTAACACCAAATCACCAGCATTGTATCCTGATAGGTCCTATAAGGATATAATGCAGGTGATTTGGTGTTAGTACACCGTTTGTATTGCTGATGATGTCTTGCGAGTGCCACTGTTTATTTTAGACGTGTTACACTTTGTGGCTGGAGGCACCGAGGCAAGCTGCAGTTTGGATACCATTGAGTGCCGGCCTGCTCTGATTGTTTATATATATATATATATATATATATATATATATATATATAATACATATACACACATAGTATATATATTCATATACAGTATATATATATATATACACACACACACACACACGAGGGCTGTTCAAAAAGTAGGGCCTAGATGCTCACAACTCAAATTTTATTATAGATACAGATTTGAAAATTTGCAGCAAAATACTTTGAAGTCTTAGTAACAGAAAGACTCTACTCAAAAAATTCACCAACTGCCCTCAAACATTTTCTCCACCTCTCAACCCAAGCTGTGAATCTTTGGAAAAATTTCAGTGGGTGGTGTTTGACACAGGAACGTATGGCGTTTTTAACAACCTCTATGTCTTCAAAATGTTGACCCCGGAGACAGATGAAAGTCAGAAGGGGCCAAATCAGGACTGTATGATGGATGTGGCATTATTGCCCTCCCCATTTTGCCAATGGCCGCAGATGTTGCCATCGAAGTGTGAGGTCTGGCATTGTTGTGGTGGAAGAGGACATTTGACAGTGAAATTGTTGACCTTTTTCTGCGGATGGCTTCTTTCAGCTTCTTAAGTGTAATAACAAAAACAACTGGGAGCACTGAATGACACTAGTAGTGTCTAAATTTAATGTATGCAGATATAGTCATGAAATCACAAAAATACATATAATAAAATTCACATATTAAATAGACCTTAAATCAAATCTATAGATGACCAAAGGAAATCCTGGATAAAGAGACAAAAAGAAAAAAAGAAAAAACTCACATATCTATACTAACATTTATTAATTGGGAAATATCCCCTTTTTTATGCATGCTGATTTTTTGTCTGTTTTTCTGTGGCCACAGTGGTTCCTTTATATTTTTTTATTTAATTTACTTTTATTTCTTTTTTATTTCATTTGGTCATCTATAGATTTGATTTAAGGTCTATTTAATATGTGAATTTTATTATATGTATTTTTGTGATTTCATGACTATATCTGCATACATTAAATTTAGACACTACTAGTGTCTGTCAGCGCTCCGAGTTGTTTTTGTTTTTCCATAAGGTTTCAAAGGGGTTAGCCACTCCTTCCTGGTGAACCGCTTCTAGATTTATCTATTGCCATTTTTGATGCGCCTACCCCATCTTTCCTTCCTTTTCTCTTAAGTGTAATAATGTATCGACCACTGTTGATTGATTGGTTTGGTTCCAAGTAATCGATGAGAATAACACCTCGGCAATCCCAGAAGAATGTGGCCATGACTTTGTTTACAGATCGCTGTGATTTTACTTTTTTGGCCTAGGTGAACTTGGGTGTTTCAATTGCTTTGATTGGGCCTTTGTTTCTGGGTCATAAAGGAATACCCAGGTCTCATCTCCTGTAGTGACATTTTCCAAAAACGTCTCAGGGTTGGCTTCAAAGTTGGTCAAAAGGTCATTGCACACTTCCACCCTCTGGGCCTTATGATCCCTGGTTAATTGCTTTGGAACCCATTTAGCACACACTTTACGATATCCCAACTCATTGATTAGTGTTTTTACAGTGCCATGGCTACATTCAAGTTCATCACTGATATCTCTGATGGTCACACGACGGTCTTTCTGAATCATGGCATCGACTTTGTGTCGGTTCTCTGCTGTCACTGCAATTGATGGTCTGCCACCACGCGGTTTGTCGCACACGGACGATTCTCCCGATTGAAAACGCTTTATCCACCTTCTGACATTGCTATAGTCAATTGTACGCTCACCATACACTTTTTTCAGTCTTCTGTGGATTTCTGTAGCACTGCAGCCTTCTTTTTCCAGAAATTCCATTACGGCTCCATGTTTCATCTTGGATTCCATGGTATTTCTTGGACTACCTAAAACAAAAATACATATATAGCTAGCAGACATATTAAACTACAAACTGACTAAGATTCAAATAAATATTGCATATTATTTCAGAGTTATGAGCATTTAGGCATTACTTTTCGAACAACCCTCGTATTATTTATATATATATATATATATATATATATATATATATATATATATAATATATATATATATATACACATATGCACACATATATATATATATATATATATATATATTGCAACCATCACCATTCATGTATATAATATAGGGGTGTGCACCGGCCACTTTTCGTGTTTTGTGTTTTGGTTTTGGATCTGGATCTTTCTTCGTGTTTTGGATCTGGATTGGTTTTGCCAAAACCACCCTTCCGTGTTTTGGGTTCTGGGTTTTGTGTTTTGGATCTGTATTTTTTTTTAAAAAGCATAAAAACAGCTAAAATCACAGAATTTGTGGGTTTTTCTGCTCCTATGCTATTATTAACCTCAATAACCTTAATTTCCACTCATTTCCAGTCTATTCTGAACACCTCACAACTCACAATAGTGTTTTTATGTGCAAAAGGTTGCACCGAGGTAGCTGGATGACTATGCTAAGCGACACGAGTGGGTGGCACAAACACGTGACCCATCTAGGCGTGATACTGCAGTGGCAGACAGGATGGCAGTTTGAAAAACTAGGCCCCAAACTGTACATAATGCAAAGAAAAAAAAGAGGTGCAAGATGGAATTGTCCTTGGGCCCTCCCACCCACCCTTATGTTGTATAAACAGGACATGCACACTTTAACAAACCAATCATTTCAGCGCCAGGGTCTGCCACACAACTGTGGTTGAAATGATTGATTCGTTTGGGCCCCCACAAAACAAGCTGGCAATTAATGTGTCCCTGCACAAACTGTCTCTACGGAGGCAAGATGTCATCCTCATCCTCCTCATCCACCGATTCCTCACCCTCTTCAGTGTGTACATCCTCATCCTCACAAAGTATTAACTCGTCCCCACTTGAATCCACCACCACAGGTCCCTCTGTACGTTCTGGAGGCTGGTCTCCCTGGAAGAGCTGATAATTCATTTTGATGAACATCATCTTCTCCACATTCTGTGGAAGCAACCTCCTACGCCTTTCGCTGACAAGGTTCCCGGCTGCACTAAACACTCTTTCGGAGTACACACTGGAGGGGGGGCAACTCAGGTAAAATAGAGCCAGTTTGTACAGGGGCCTCCAAATTGCCTCTTTTTCCTGCCAGTACGGGTATGGACTGTCTGACATGCCTACTTGGATGCTGTCACCGATGTAATCCTCCACCATTCTGTCAATGGTGACAGTATCATATGCAGTGACAGTAGACATGTCAGAAATTGTTGCCAGGTCCTTCAGTCCGGACCAGATGTCCAAACTTGGTCCTGCCTGCCCTGCATCACCGCCAGCGGGTTGCTTAGGATACCTAAGTTTTTTCCTGGCAGCCCCAGTTGCGGGAGAAAATGAAAAAGGAGCTGTTGACGTGTCACGTTCCGCTTCAGCTGACAGTGTGTTCACCAGCAGGTCTTTGCACCTCTGCAGGCTTGTGTCGGCCGGAAAGAGAGACACCACATAGGCTTTAAACCTAGGATCGAGCACGGTGGCCAAAATGTAGTGGTCTGATTTCAACAGATTGACCACCCTGGAATCCTGGCAAAGCGAATGAAGGGCTTCATCCACAAGTCCCACATGCCGAGCGGAATCGCTCCGTCTTAGCTCCTCCTTCACTTTCTCCAGCTGCTTCTGCAAAAGCCTGATGAGGGGAATGACCTGACTCAAGCTGGCAGTGTCTGAACTGACTTCACGTGTGGCAAGTTCGAAGGGCTGGAGAGCCTTGCACAACACGGAAATTATTCTCCACTGCGCTTGAGTCTGGTGCATACCCCCTCCTTTGCCTATGTCATAGGTGGATGTATAGGCTTGAATGGCCTTTTGCTGCTCCTCCATCCTCTGAAGCACATAGAGGGTTGAGTTCCACCGCGTCACAACCTCTTGCTTCAGGTGATGGCGGGGCAGGTTCAAGAGTGTTTGCTGGCGCTCCAGTCTTCGGCACGCAGTGGCTGAATGGCGAAAGTGGCCTGAAATTTTTCGGGCCACCCAAAGCGTCTCCTGCACGCCCCTGTCGCTTTTCAGAAAATTCTGCACCACCAAGTTTATTGTGTGAGCAAAACATGGGACGTGCTGGAATTTGCCCAGATGTAATGCCCGCACAATATTGGTGGCGTTGTCAGATATCACAAATCCCCAGGAGAGTCTAAGTGGGGTAAGCCACTGGGCGATGATTTCCCTCAGTTTCTCTAAGAGGTTGTCGGCGGTGTGCCTCTTAATGAAACCGGTGATACACAGCGTAGCCTGCCTTGGAACGAGCTGGCGTTTCTGAGATGCTGCGACTGGTGACGCTGCTGCTGTTGCTGCGTAAGGTGATACATCTACCCAGTGGGCTGTCACAGTCATATAGTCCTTAGTCTGCCCTGTTCCACTTGTCCACATGTCCGTGGTTAAGTGGACATTGGGTACAACGGCATTTTTCAGGACACTGAGGACACTTTTTCTGACGTTTCTGTACAGTCTCGGTATCGCCTGCCTAGTGAAGTGGAATCTAGACGGGATTTGGAACCGGGGACACACTACCTCCAGCAATTGTCTAAATCCCACTGCACTAATGGCGGATACCGGACGCACGTCTAACACCAACATAGCAGTCAAGGCCTCAGTTATACGTTTTGCTTCAGGATGACTGCTGTCGTACTTCATCCTCCTCGCTAAGGACTGTTGGAGGGTCAATTGTTTAGTAAAAGTAGTGGTGTTCCTACTTCCTCTCTGGGATGATGAACGACTCCCAGCAGCAGCAACAGCAGCAGCGGCAGCAGGAGGCGTAGCAATGCAGGATCCTCCGGAGGAATCCCGGATAGGAGAGTCAGTCATGCCAGTGACATGGCCTGCAGGACTACTTCCGATCCTGACTAAGGAGGAAATTGACGAGGAGGGAGTTGACGGTGTGGTTTGCAGGCGCTTGGATACAACAGGACAACGGGATTTAGGTGTCCCTGGACTGCTTACGGTCTTAGCCAAAGTTTCTGAACTTGACAGTAACTTATTATGAACGCGCTGCAGGTGCCGTATAAGGGAGGATGTTCCTAGGTGGTTAACGTCCCTACCCCTACTTATTCCATCTTTACATAAGGTACATATGGCAAGACAGTTGTTGTCTGGATTTGGATAGAAATATTGCCAGACCAAAGAGGTGGAATGTTTGGTCTTCTGCCCAGGCATGACGGTGATGGGCTTTTTCATCCCACGGACATCAACTGTCTCCCCCGGAGCCTGATTTAAACAAACCACATCACCATCAGAATCCTCCTCGCCAACTTCCTCCTCAGCGCCAGCTACACCAGTATCCTCATCCTGTTGTACTTCAACAGTGACATCTTCAATTTGCATATCAGCAAGTGGACTGTGGGTGCTCCTTTCAGCACTTGCAGGGGGCGTGCAAATGGTGGAAAGAGCCACCTCTTCCCGTCCAGTGCTGGGAAGGTCAGGCATCGCAACCACCACCACACTTGGACTCTCCTTGGGGATTTGTGATATCTTCTTAGAAAGCACAGTTCTTCGCTGTGCTTTTGCCAGCTTAACTCTTTTGATTTTTTTAGTGGGAGGAGGGCTTCCATCGTCATGTGAAGCTGAACCACTAGTCATGAACATACTAGGGATCGACCTTAGCCGTTCCTTGCCACTCCGTGTCGTAAATGGCATATTGGCAAGTTTACGTTTCTCTTCAGCTGATTTAAATGTTTTTTTCAAGGTCATTTTCCTGAACTTTGTCATTTGGGATTGTATGTGCCCTCTATTATGACATTGGGCATCGGCCTTGGCAGACGACGTTGATGGCATGTTATCGTCTATGTCATGACTAGTGGCAGCAGCTTCAGCACTAGGAGGAAGTGGTTCTTGATCTTTCTCTATTTTATTTTTATCGGAGAAAGTTTGGTCCTCCATTTATGTTATATCGATTTGATATATACGTGCGGCTAAACACAGAAAATATTTTTTTATTTTTGCTGGAGAGTAGTGCACTTTGTGGGTTACACCAGCCTTTAAGAAATGAGCCAGCTCTTTACTTATGGGACACAGGCGCACGCTTGGCACTACTTTGTTGATGCACGTGCGGCTACTGCGCACACAATTCACAAACACAGAAAATATATATTTTTTTGGTTTGGACTGGAGTGTACTTTGGGGGTTACAGCACCCTTTAACGGTCAAGCCAGCCTGCCCTTTACTTTTGACACAGGCGCACGCTTGGCACTACTTTGTTGATGCACGTGCGGCTACTACGCACACAGGCCCTCATTCAGAGCCGTACGCTCTGAGCAGAGCGCACGCTCTGCATGAGGGCCGGGCTCCTTTTTCATGGAGCGTCCTCCTGGACGCTCGTATAGCTGTGGGTCACCACCCACAGGCTATACGAGCGTGCATTTTGATGGCCGCGATGGTCGTGACCATCGCGACCATCGAAATTGCGAGCCGGAGCCTGCGGTTGAGGTTTTCAACCGCAAGCTCCGGAGTGATTTTGGCTCTATCAGAGCCAAAATCACTCCCACTGACATCACTAGTGATGTCAGTGGGCCGGCTTCTGACGGGAGGCGTTCCCGTGGGAACGCCCCCGTCAGGGAGGCACGCCCCCGGCACGCCCACCAAAGGGGGCGTGCTGTCAATCAACATTGACAGCACGCCCCCTTTGATCGGACACAACGAGCGAAGGAAAGTCCTTCGCTCGTCGTGTCTGGCGCATGCGCACGACGGAGCTCCCTCCGTCGTGCGCATGCTCAGTGCAGACCATCGACCCACTTGCGAGCGTACTTTGGGGGTTACAGCACCCTTTAACGGTCAAGCCAGCCGGCCCTTTACTTATGACACAGGCGCACGCTTGGCACTACTTTGTTGATGCACGTGCGGCTACTGCGCACACAATTCACAAACACAGAAAATATATTATTTTTTTAGCACTTGGGGGG
This sequence comes from Taudactylus pleione, assembly GCA_031769625.1. NCBI lineage: Eukaryota > Metazoa > Chordata > Amphibia > Anura > Myobatrachidae > Taudactylus > Taudactylus pleione. The sequence continues at coordinate 2,689,915 of JAUIMM010000146.1, read as the reverse complement.
AGCACCCCTGATGGACAGAGCACCCCCTGGACAACACTACAGCACCCCTTTAGGACTGGGACACTGCACAGGACTTTGGAGTGGACACAGCCCCTATGGAGAACTGACTGCACAACACAGTCCAGCCAGCCCCTATGGACTTTGAAGTAGTGGACACAGCCCCTATTAACAACAGCAGCACAGCACAACACAGCCAGCCCCTATGGACTTTGAAGTAGTGGACAACAGCAGCACTACACTACACTACACTACACAGCCCAGCCAGCCCTAACTCCCACCCTCCCTCTTCACTGTCCACAGCCGAGTGAGAAAATGGCGCCGACGCGGGTACCTTATATAGGATCCAAAACCCGCGAGACTCGGAAGGCGGGATGATGACGTTTTGCCTCGATTTCAGATCCGAGTCAGGCGGGAAAAGTCGAGCCTGACTCGGATCGGACTCGGATCGGGGGGGCTCGGGGGGGTTCGGATTTCAGAAATCCGAACCCGCTCACCCCTAATATAATATGCTATAACTAATATACACTAATGGTGATTCATGCATTATATATATAAATTATATAGCATTTATAGATTTGCTACTTGCAACAGCACCACAATGTCAAAATCCACTTACACAACACAGATTCACAGCGTCAACCTAGCAGCCACTCAGTTTTTCCCTTCACAGACAGTGACAGTCATTCTGATTCACTGCACCAGACAAACAAGGTAGCCCACGCAGCCACCTATTGCCTTTACCCCTCCCTCCCTCCCTCCCTCCCTCCCTCCCTCCAAGTCTCCGGCCAATGCCTGTAGCCTGGAACTGGTGCTGAGAGAGCCTCGGGAGATGATGATGTCACCATCTCGCGAGAGCAACAGCTCCTAAGTGGCGCTGCACTGTCTGTGACACTGACCCACACCCCCCCTCCCCTCTCCCTTTGAACTGCCGCCTGCCACCGCCCGCAGTGGTTTTAGTAAACGGAAAAAAAAAAAGAGTTGGAAAAAAAACTGTGATGTGCTGCGGGCGGCCCGGGCCCCCTGCCATGCCCAGGCCCGGGTAACCTGACGTGAATGCTATCTGTATGCTGAATGCCTGACTGATACCTGTTGTGAAGAACTCTCAGGGGTCCTGAGAAGCCCCCTTCGATAAGTGCATCATGGTGCCATCTCTTCCCCTGGTAACCGACGCACGCGCCATTCCCATAATGTCCACATTGCTCCATGGTCCAGTTCTGATGCTCATGTGCCCACTGTAGGCGCTTTTGGCAGTGGACAGGGGTCAGCATGGGCACTCTGGAGCTCATTCAGACCCGGACGCTAAGCTGTGTTCTCACGCTGCCAAAAGGGGTCAGGTATGCAAATGCCGCGATCGCACTGTCTGGTAGAAGGACGCCCTCTATGCCTTAGAGAGCGACAGCAGAGCGAACGCACGCCAGTATAAAGACGCCCACTTCTCTCTTAGCACACGTCATCTCTAGGGGGTGTATGATTAATCGGTGACATCGAGAGCCATCGGAGCTGCACGCAGCGCTTGAGGTAGACCCTACCACACCACAAGCACTGCGATCAGTGCTGGCTAAAATTCAACCAAGTGACGTGTACAATGACGCTTCTTTGCTAACTATGCCCACCCCTAAAACGCCGTTTAGACTCCCAGACACGCCTGCGTTCGCACCACCACTCCCCATTCACAAGCACCTTCCCCTGTTACCACCCACAAACTGTCACTCAAATTAACCTCCAGTCTGTGTACTACTAGCGCACAATTCCCGAGCACAGTGAGTGACTCTCCCATGCGCATATTGACGCATAAGCATGTGCAAATGTGCGATTATCGGCCATAGCATGTGTCCTCGGCTTAGCGTCCCTGTCTGAATCAGACCAGGCCCTCTGACCGGTCTTCGGCTATGCAGCAAGCTGTGATGCACAGTGTGTTCTGACACCTTCTATCATAGCCAGCAGTAACTTTTTTGGTGATGCTCTGACTCAGTCATGCAGTCATCACAATTTGGCCTTTGTCAAAGTGGCTTTGGCCGTTTTTCCTGCTTCCAACACATCAACTTGAAAGAACTGGCTGTTTACATGGAATCGGTATGAAATACTGACAGCCGGGATCCCGACAGGGTTAACATACCAACATTTGTTGGTTGGTATGCTAACCCTCCCCCTCTCCCTACCCTAACCCTTCGTTTGTGGTGCCTAACCCTAACCCCCCCCAGTGCCTGAACCTAATCTCCCCCTCACCGCACCCTAAACCTAACCCTCTTCCTTTAGTGCCTAACACTAACCCTCCCGCTAGTACCTAACCCTTAAATCTAACCCTAATACTCCCCCCCCACCCCGCTACCTTCAACATCCCGATGAGATTCTGACCGGTGCCGGTAATGTAAGCTAGGCATCCCGACCGCCGGGATGCCAAACGCATACCGTTTGCATGCTGCCTAATATATCTCACCCCTTGACAGATGTAATTTTAACAAGATAATCATTGTTATTCACTTCACATATATATTACACATTTTTGCATTTGCTTTGAGGCTGTCAGTGGGGACGGGCAGAGGAGAGATAGTGAGGGGGAATAGCACCAGCTCACAGAGATAACAAAACCTCTCTGTAACAACAGTTGGGCAGAGGAGCTCATTCAGACCTGCTCGCAAGATGCGGCCACTTGCTGGCAAAAAGGGGCCGGATATTTAAATTAAGCGCTCGCACTGCATTGCGTAAGGATGCCCACTATGTCTTAGCGAGCTACGGCACTGAGCGCTCGCTAGTGTATAAAGACGCCCCCTGTCCACTTGCAACACACGTCATCTTCGGGAATTGTAGGATTAATCGGTAACATTGTGAGCCATCGGAGCTGCTCGCAGCCCTTGTGGTAGCCTTACCCCGCCGCAAGCACTGCGATCAGTGCTGGCTGAAATACATGCATGTGACGTGTACAATGACGCAACTTTGCTAATTATGCACGCCCTTTAAACGGCGTTTTGGCGGCCTGACACGCCTGCGTCCGCAACACCACTCCCCCGTTTGCAAGCACCTTCCCCTGTTACTACCCACAAACGGCGCAATCTGTCACTCAAAGTAGCAGGCAGTCTGTGTGCTCCGAGTGCACGATTACCCATCGCTGAGACAGGCTTGCGCACGCGCACTGCGGATTATACGCATGCGCACTTAGCAACAATCGACCGGCAGCGAGCGATCGTGCCTTAGTGAGCGGGTCTGAATCAGGTCCAGAGTCCAGGTTTCAAGTAGCACACGGCTGTATAACAAGTACTATAAGTATTTATACCGGCTTTTCCCACCAAACTAAAGATAAGGAGCAGCACTTGTTGCAGTCCTAGCTCATAAGGGAGATGTACTCAGCCTGGTGGCTTATGTAGGTTGAATAGATTGTGAGGTGCAGCTGCTGCAGGCACTCCTGCGAGTCTTCCCGAATTTTTAAAGCGGCAATCATTTAAAAGGCAAAAACCAGCTTGGTTTTGCCTTTAAAATGATTGCCACTTTACCTAAGCATCCTGGAGAAAGATAAAGTACCAGCCAATCGGCTTCTAACTGCCATATTACAGTGTGTTTGAAAAATGACAGTTAGGAACTGTTTGGTCTGTACTTTGTCTCTCTCCACTTTATCACTCTCCAAGGCTTAGTACACCTACCCCAAAGTGTTAGTGAAAGAATGAAATAACTGTGGTTATAGGGCCTGATTCATTACCGACCGCAACTACGATTACGCACGCAGACAGGCGATTGTTGCTTTGTGCGCATGCATCGCTGTGCGCGAAGGTCTCACTGTGATCAGACTACGCAGACCCATCGCACAGTGATTGACAGGCAGTGAGCATTTGGGGGTGGTGACGGGGGGATGGGCGGCGGAACGCAGGCATGTCAGTGCGTTTCAACGCCAGTGCAGGGGCGTGCATAAATTATCCGCTGCGATGCCAGACGAGCTTTTACTGTGTGAGATGAGGTTAACAAATTTTGAGTAAGGTCAGACCTTGTGCAATTGTGCGTGAGGCTCCGATGTTACTCGATGTAACCGATGGTTTTGCAGACTTGCAAAGTATTACAGATGTAAGTAAAGGGAAGTGGGCATCCTAATGTTGTGCTGAGATTGCATTGCGATTGCAACAGCATATTTTTGCATTGGGTCTGCGTGCGTAATCTCAGTTGCGATCTGTAATGAATCAGTGGAGCAAACAAATTAATTTACAACCTATAACCAGAACAGTTTGTAAACATTTTCTATATGACTACACTTGTCTCTCTCTCTCAAATTGTCAATATTAACTGCACTATCTGTAGAGGATGGATTACAAGTAATGTAGAGAGAATCAAGCACATAAGTCACATAAGATTTCTTGAATCCCCTCAAAACAACTTATAAAGAATACTTTACCATTAAGGTGCCTAAGCACTCCATGGTATGGCACCATAAGGGGTCCACAGCACTTTACAAAGTGCATAAACAGAAACCGTATGAACATAACAATAAAAAAAGTGACTTACAGTACAAAACATTGCAGGACATGGACAAGGTTTATAAACATTACTACATCAGCAGTCATAAGGGCCAAATAAGCAGCATTGCGTCTGGTCCCAAAGGTTTGGTTCTGCTGTTGCCAGTGGGGAGGAGATGATGGTATAAGTGAGGGCCCTGCTCGTGAGAGCTTACAGTCTATAGGGGAGTGGTAGACACCAGTATTGAGGGATGATTGGAGTGGAGCGAGGTGCCAGACAGGGAGGCCGGATAAGAGGAGGTTACAGTAGTCCAGTCTAGAGATGATTAGTGAGTGGTTGAGGGTCTTACTTGCCTCCAGGGTGAGAAAGGGTCTGATCCTGGAGATATTAATGAGATGGAAATGGCAAGACTGAAGTGTGAGGTTTAATGGTGAGGGAGGAGTCAAGGATAACTCCAGGATAGCGCACTTGTGGGCTAGAGAAGAAGGTGGTATTGTCAATAGATAATGATATTGATAATGAAATTGAGATGATATTGGATGCTATAGGAGCTAATGAACTCACCTAAAGAGGATTGTAACAGGACCGGATTAGGGGTCCCTCTCCTGGGGTAGATGGACTCCCTCTTCACAAACAGCAGCCGGAAAATAGTACACCAGTCTGGGGTCTCGTGCTAACTGGTCGGCGCCAGTCTTCATTGTGCAATGTAAAAAGAAAAACAAAACATAAAAGTAAACACTAGCCCATCTGGGCGCTAACTAAACAAGAGGCTCCCTCTCTACAGAAATAGTGGGGCCTACTGCCTCCACCATCAACACAAGCGCATGCACAAAACCTTACAGGTAGTTTTCACCAGGTGTCTCTGAGCCAGCCCGTCTGCTTGCTCTCCCAGGTATGACACACTAGCTTACAAACACACACAGCCTATATCAGCCAGCTCCAGGTGCAGTCCCTAATGAGCAGGCTAACAGGTCTAAACCAAAACCTGGAGTGGGTTGTGGATGGAGCCCACCCTCTCCTCACATCCACACCCCCAGGTCCCAAACCAGCTTTTCCAAAAGCCGATACTTAAATCTGCTTCACTGCAGACTTTCTCCTGGGGTTTTTAGAACACATAGGTCAAAAACCTAGGAGAAATGTATCTACCACTGACCACTTTACCAGTGATCCTATCACAGGATGTATAAAGTGGGAGAACAGAACCTTCAGGAACGCATAGTGGAAGTGGGGCAGAAGTGGAATCATGAGAGGAGACAGAGAAAAAATGGTCAGAGAGCTAGGAGGACAGCTAGGAGAGGGCAGTATCATGCAGACCGAGGTGAGTGAAGGATTTGCAGGAGGAGAGGGTGGTCCATAGTGTCAAAAGCAGCAGAGAGGTCAAGAAGAATTAGCAGAGATTATTGGTCCTTGGACTTGGAAGCAAGACGGTAATTTATTGATTTATGAGGGCAGTTTCTGTGCAGTGGAGAGGAGGAAAGACAGAAATGGGTCGAACAGGGAGCGGGAGGAAAGAAAGGCAGTAAGGGGATTGTAGACAATCCGATCAAGGAGTTCAGAGGCAAAAGGGAGGAGAGATGGGGCAATAATTAGATAGAGTGTTTGGATCAAGGGTGGGTTTTTTATGGATGGAGGAGACAAGGGTATGGATGAATGCAGAGGGGACATCACATTGCCTGATTAGAGGGAGGGATTGAATAGATTTGCAAGATGAGAACAGGCAACAAGAGAAAGGGGGTGGAAGAGGTGGGAAGGGATAGGGTCAAGGAGGGACGGGTAATGATGGAGGATGAGATTAGAGACCTGGCTTCATCTCTAGATACTGGGAAGAAGGAAGTTAGAGATGGTAAAATGGATGGGTAGGATGAGAAGAGTCAGGCTGGGAAAGAAGAGGATGGGACGATGATGGTCTGGCGGGATGTGATGTCCCAACGTATGGATTCAGTTTTAGATGTGAAGTGGGAGGTGGTCAAGAGCAGATAGCGCACACATTCCACAGCGTTATCTCATCAGTCATATCAGTCCCCGCCCCAATAGAGCTTACACTCTCTAATCTCTCACAAACTGTAGAATTATTTTTCTCTCAGAGGCCGATTAATCTACCAGTGTGGTTTTGGAGTGTTTGAGGAATCCGAGGCAAATGGAGGAAAACAAATTTAGGTAGAACATACAAACTCCACACATATAGGTCCCTAGTTGGAATTGAATCTATGATCTCAAATAGACCATGTCCCATATGTTTTACCTTAAAGGATGGTGTCTCCCTGGGGATTCCTTCTTTATGCTATTGAGGACACCTAATAAGCTGTCTAACATCCAGAAGCCAGAAGCCTTTTCTATTGATATCAGTGTATGTACATCTTCCCTGACCCCTATAAAATAATGTTCAGGCTCCGATATATGACTGACTAGTTCCCTGTGCTATACAATATTTTTTCCACCCCAGCACTAGGTAAAATGACACTTGTGCGCAGTCAGTGCATCGCTGGTACACTATGCTCTGTTATCCGTATTCTGTATACAGTACATGACTATCTTGTGACTCCTCTGTCTAGTACAGCTGTGGGGAATATAACACAAGGGGGTACCAAGCAAAGAAGAAGGAAGAAACAGACCACCGCCTGCAGACACACCGGCCATCTATCGGAACAGATTTCTTATACCACTTTTCCACCTAAAGTGCGGGTCTGACCAGGAGTTGGAACTGGGTTCCTATACGGATCAGACCCGGAATTTAGCTGGCGCCGACCCAGGACATTCCCGAGTCGGCGCCGTTCACACCGGAGTCGGGTCTGCATAGACCCAGCATTGAAGTGGACGCTTGCAGATGACGTCATCTCCAAGCACCACTGTAGCTGGACCAATCAGCCGGCTTGCGGCACGCTCCAAGTCATCGTGACCCGGAGCGCGCCGTACACGCAGCAGAGTTTCACGGGTTACGCCCGTGTTAAACCCTGCTAGTTACCTGTTTTGGATTGCCGGGTCACTCGACCCGGCGATCCAACCCTCTCCCCTTTTACATCAAAGAGCTGTCCGGGTTAACCCTGCAAAAACCCGGGTTTTAGCTCCGGTGTAATAGGGAAAATAACAAGGCCTTCTCAGAACTTGTTCTGCTGCAGTCCTGTGATTATAGATTGGTAAGTATGCATTACAACAGAGATAAGTCTCTCAGGATTTAAGGCCAAGGGGCCCATTTATCAGTAAGTATTCGCGACACATTATGTTTGGTACCAGAAAGCGCTATAAATTAAGTGTAATAAATACAATAAATATGCCTAAAATAATAGCAAAACAAGAAGAAAAAATATATATATATATACACAAAGATACCCTATTATTTGCGCTAAAACTAATAATGATGCTGATATGTAACCAACACTTAAATCTAATAGAGTGGATGGCTGCACCTTTCATCTAATATCTCTGTTAGACAGATATGGAGGGAAATGGAAACCAAGAAAGAAGAGAAAGGGCGCTCTAATGTACAAAATATAAAATATATTAAAATACAAAATGTGTAAATAACACAAACTGAATAATTAAAAAATCAACAATTAATGCAGCAATGAAGCTACTTCAATGATCAGTCCTAGATGTCGACACAAAGGATGAATCTCCCTTTGGTTTCACAGAGAGTAGATTTATTGAGTCCTTTGTTGGTCTTTAAATGATTTTGTAGAGATCATAAATCCTGTTTTCAGGGTTTGCAATGATTCCTTGTAATGTTGATCAAACACTAGTCAAAATACGATGGAGACCCAACGCGTTTCATCCCCACATGGGACTTCATCAGGGGTACATCATCAAATGACTGTATTATCAGTCCTATTAATAGTCAGGAAAATGTGAACACTGATCAAACGATCCTAAGATCTGTTTGCGGAGAATAAACTGGAGTAGACGCACTTTATATAGTGGATGGATTTATACTCCCAGGTAAGGATTGCTCAGAAGCAATAATCCTGTTCCACTCCTGCAAAATCCTGCTGACAAGTGTTTCAGTCTGCTGCAAAAAAATAAAACTTTTGCAGCAGACTGAAACACTTGTCAGCAGGATTTATGACAGGATTTATGACCTCTACAAAATCATTTAAAGACCAACAAAGGACTCAATAAATCTACTCTCTCTGTGAAACGAAAGGGAGATCCATCCTTTGTGTTGACATCTAGACTGATCATTGAAGTAGCTTCATTGCTGCATTAATTGTTTATTTTCAATTATTCAGTTTGTGTTATTTACACATTTTGTATTTTAATATATTTTATATTTTGTACATTAGAGCGCCCTTTCTCTTCTTTCTTGATATATATATGACAGAATAAACTGCAGCACTCCAAGACTGGTTGCATAAAAATCAAATTGTATTGAATATATGAAAACCGTCGTTTCAAAGCCTCCGGGCTTTTTTTTATCAAGGTTCATACAAATAGCATATACAAATACAAGTAAACATTCTTACATTAAATAGGCGGTGAATCACGCTGATCTGCTGGAGACCGGGGAGAGGGGATGCACCACGAGTTCCTGGTCGTCCCATGATGACATCACAGCGCTGCCGGGTTGTCAAGGCAACCGGCTAGGTGCCGGAAAAAGTCTCCCCGGTCTGCAAAAGCAGAACAAGGACACATGAATTACTCAACAGTGCACAATGTTACCAAATCACAATAATAATTATACAAAAACATGTGTCAGATGGTTACACTACCTCACGTCAAATACTAAACACAAGTGATTGCTAATATATCACACTGGGACCCCACACCAACGCATAGTGCAGAATGAGAGGTATGAGGAAAGCGGGCAGCGAGGTATCGTGGCAGAACTTCCTAAACTCAAAAGAACCTCCATAATGTATGAAACCACTAAGTGAACAGGGCTAAAAAAAGCAAAACAATGAAATAAGGTAAACATAGACCTAATGCCGGTTCTAAATACCAAAGCTCCAACTATTACATTTGCATAAAAATTATATATATATATATGTATAAATAAAAAAAAAATGTATAATAAAAATGGATCTGCAGAGTATAATCAGTTAATAGGACACATAAAGTACACACTTTAAAGAGGCTTTTGTATGAATGTGGTGATTAACTTCTCGGGGTCTGGCACAATAAGTACTGAAAAACTTTCCCTGTCTTACCCTACTGAGTGATCTTCTGTTCACAGCCAGTGCAGCTAGCTGACGTGCTGTCAGCGGTGTTCACTCTGGGTCTGATTCAGAGCCAGACGCTATTTGCGCTCGCTCGTTCAGAAAAAGGGGTGGCTATTCAAATGAACCGTTCGCTCTTTGCGGTCTGTTCACGCCTCTATGTCTGAACGAGCGAACAAAACTTGCGGTCGTAATTTTGAAAAATACGCCCCCTGGCCGCTCGCATCCTACGTCATGTCCGCTATTTATTAGATTAATCGAGTACATCGAACAGCATATGAACTGCTTGCTATTCTTGTGGTTGGTTTTTCCTACCGCTATCTTGCGAGCAGTTCTGACTATAAAACAACCAAGTGACGTGGTCAATGATGCTGCTGTATTAATTATGCACACCCTTAAAACGCCCGTTTTGACCTTTAAAAACGCCTGCGTTCTGATCTCCACTCCCCGTTTTCAAGCACCTTCCCCTGTTACCACCCACATACGCCTCATCCTGTCACTCAAAATAGCAGGCATTCGCTATATAGCGAACAAACGATTTTCGGCTGCACTGACTGGTTCGCGCATGCGTATTACAAACCGTACGCATGCGCTGATGTGCGAACATCGCTCGGAACGAGCGAACGGCCGCTTACGAGCGGCTCTGAATGAGACCCTCTGTCCGGTTTTTGGCAAGCGGCTGCCCGATCACTGCTCCGTGCTGAGGACCTGATTCAGACCCGGACGGTATCAGGAATGCGTTCGCTATTGCCGATGATTGCTAATCTGCGCATGCGTATGCATCGCAGTGTGCGTGCGCGAACTACACAATGCGTTCATTGACCGCTCGCTCGCCCAGTACAGCCAGTCCAGCAGAGTGAGTGACAGGAGAGGCTGTTTTATGGGTAGTGACGGGGCAGTCCAGTAAAAACGGTTGGTTGGATTTGTGAACGCAGGCGTGCCTGAGTGTTCTAACGCTGTATTTAAGGCGTGCATAATTAACAGGCAGCGTCATAGTATACGTCACTTGCCTTTTTTTTACTCTGATTTACTCGCAATGCTTTTGGTAGGGTAAAGCAACCGCAAGCACTGCGTTAGCATCCGATGGTGCTCGATGTACCAATGTTTTAATACACTTCCTGGAGATGACGTGTTGCTAGTGGGCGGCTCTGCCTGTGCGATTGGGCGTACGCTCAGACAAAGTGGCCGCTCGCTAAGACATGGTGGGCGTGCTTATGCCTTGGCGAGCGTTCGCTTCCCGTGGTGTCACTTTGACAAATTTGCATACTCATCGTGCGAGCGTACGCTCATACCGTCCGGGTCTGAATCAGGCCCTGAGTGCTGTAAGCTGATAGTCCAGGAGAGTCTCCACGAGACAGTAAAATCACTGTTGCTGGGTGCCTTCCTTCACCAACATGTTTCGTTATAATGAGTAAGGACCTTGAAAAAGTTACTCGTTGTAACGAAACATGCTGGTGAAGGAGGGCACCCAGCAACAGTGATTTTACTCTCTCGTAGAGACTCCCCTGGACTATCAGCTTACAGTGCTCAGGAGGGAGCAGAGTGATCGTGCAGCCGCTTGCCAAAAAACGGACAGAGTGAACACCGGTAACAACACGTCGGCTAGCTGCACTGACTGTGAACAGAATTTCACTCGGTAGGGTAAGACAGGGAAAGTTTTTCAGTACTTTTTGTGCCGGACCCCGAGAGGTTAATCACCACATTCACACAAAAGGTGCTATAAAACATCTTTTAAGTGTGCATTTTATGTGTGTCCTATTAACTGATTACACACTGCAGAGACATTTTTTATTATACATTATATATTATATATAACTGCATGTAGATGGGCACTCTGGATAAACAAAAACGTAACCGCCGTGGTGCCTTCCTAAATGGAAAATCTATCCAGCAAACCTTCTAAAAATAGAAGCAGGCGGCACTCATCCGGAAAAAGTTTATTGTTCCATGTAAGCCGACGTTTCAAGGCCTGAACGGCCTTGTCATCAGGGTGTAAAGAAACAAACGGTGTAACGTGCTTACCTTATATAAGATACCTCTAATGGTAATAGTGTGGAAATGTGAGCTCGTGTCTCCGTTCACTGGGCGCTGTGAAGTTGTGACGTCATCAAACAGTGACCCACTGCAGGGTACTCTGGGTACGTAACCAGGGACGCAATCGGCTCCTGGTTACTCCGTCTCCATGACAACATACACGGACACCGCGGCTGAAGGGAGAAGAAGATAAAGACATTAAAATGTGGCACATAAAATATAAAACATTATCTAATGCAGAACTTTAAATCTATAAAACAAAACACATCAAGAAGGGACACCTACTATCTAATTACGGGTGCAAAAGCTATGGGATCTGGGTACTGCCATTAATTCCATAATATTACCTGCGCAAGTAAAGGCTAGGTCCCACACCAGTATCAACTATAGAGCAGACCCGCATCTACTATGTACAAAAGATGATGTATCCTTATTAAACATCACTATGTATATATGGGTGCATAAATATATGTACTACTATATCCAAATATATTACAATATACATCCAAGTTAACATCAATATTGTAGTGCAAAGACCAATACAGCAATGTCCATTACTATATAAAAGCCGACCAGACGATTTTATCATTCAGTCCCTTGGGGTGGATAGTCTCCAGTATACATATCCATTTTGCTTCCCTCCGGAGCAACTTTTTTGCCCGGTTTGCTCCCAATGATGAGGGAAGTATATGGTCGATTATTTTATAACGGAGGCTTGAAAGTTGGTGATTAGCGTCTTTGAAATGCCGTGCTACCGGTTGATCTGATTGTCTTCCTTGTAAAGCAAGTTTGATTGAAAAACGATGTAGAGCCATACGTTCTTTAAACATCCTGGTAGTTTGGCCGACATAGCTAAGTCCACAGGGACAGGTCAACAGATATATCACAAATCTGGTAGTGCATGTTAACACATGCCTAATATCAAAATATTTTCCCGAATGTGGATGTTTAAATTGTGGACCTGGCTCAAGATAACCACACGTTACGCATGACTAACATCTATAACAGCCAGGTTTCTTATATAATATTCCTGTCTGTGATTGTAACAGCGGTGTGATATCCGTTCGCATCAAGATGTTCTTTAAATTTCTTCCCCTTTTGTAACTAATTAATGGGGTTTTGTCCTGGAGTGATGGTAAATCTTTGTCTGTGCGTATAATGGGCCATAATGCCTTGGCAGCTTTTGATACCACTGGGCTCGCCAACGTATACTCGGTAACAAACGGAATTCTAGTGTTCCTCTCTTCCTTAGGGTTTAAAGATAAAAGTTGTTCTCTTGGAATCGACAAGACCTCTTGTTTTTGCTGCTGTAATGTATGTTGATCATACCCACGCTGTATAAATTTGTGGATGATACGGTCTAACGATTGGTCTAATTCACCCACTTTACTGGTGATGCGTGCCACCCTCATCATCTGGGATTTTGCCAGACTCCTCTTTAATGCAGGCGGATGAAAGCTATTCGAGACCAACAGGGTATTACGGTCCGTGTCCTTAGAGAAAACCGATGTATGAAGTACTCCTTCTTTGAGAGATACTAGTACGTCCAGATAATTAATTGTTTCTGTACTACATTTGTACGTAAACTTGATAGGCGAATCCAATGAATTTAAATTATTAATAGTAGAGATAAAATTATTTTCATCTCCTATCCAAATTAGAAACAAATCGTCTATATATCGAGTATACATAAAGATATGTTGTTTAATATCTTGGCTTGTGAAAAACAGTTCTTGTTCTTGTTCAAACATATATATGTTGGCGAAGCTTGGAGCCACATTAGAGCCCATGGCACATCCCGTGCATTGTCTGTAAAATTGCCCATTATAATAAAAGTAATTTCTAGTCAAAGTTAGGTATAATAACTCCACAAAGGCATGTTTATCACAGGCATCAAAAGAATTGGAAATTAAAAACCTCTCTACTGTTTTTAATCCATCGTGTTGCGGGATCACAGTATACAAACTTTTCACATCTAAAGTGCACAACAGTGCATTGGCTGGAATATTTTTAAAACTGTTCAATTTATTTAAAAAGGATGTAGTGTCCTTGAGAAAAGTTGATTGCTGCATTACCAATGGTTGAATGAGAAAGTCCAAAAACTGGGATACCAGTTGAAATAGAGATCCCCTAGCAGAGATAATAGGTCTGCCAGGGGGCTTGATGGGATCCTTATGAATCTTTGGTACTGTATATATCAATGGGATGTTAGGAAACTCCGTTCTCAATGCTTTGATTGTTTTCGCAGAAAGTTGTTGATTTAGTTCCATCCTGTTTAGTATATCATCCAGTTCTTTCTTATATCCATCTGTTGGGTAACCAGGTAACTTTTCATATGTTGAATAATCCGCTAATTGACAATCCAATTCCTCCTTATATTGCCATGTATCCTGAACAACCACCCCCCCGCCCTTATCTGCGGGTCGTATGATGATATCATTATATTTAGATAAATTCTTGAGTGCTAGTTGTTCTTTGGGCGATAAATTGTGAAAAAAATTTCTTTGTGCCTGATTAAATCTATTCACCGAATCATCCATCAAGCGTGAAAATGACTTGATAGATGCATTTGATGAAGTTGGGTCAAACGTTGAGGTTGGACCAATATTAGAAGGTAACTTAAGCTGTAAATCCATATTGGGTGTTACTTTATTTTGGAAAAACTCTTTAAGTCTTAATTGTCTTGCAAATCGATGGTTCTCTATTTTCCATTCAAAATCTTTATGTTTATTCGTTGGAATGATTGAAAGTCCCTTATTAAGTACAGCCAATTCCGATTCAGTAAGTGACCTATTTGACAAATTAAAGACTAGGGGCCTGATTCAGACCCACTCGCGAGCGGCTGTACGCTCGCAAGTGGGTCGATGGTCTGCACTGAGCATGCGCACGACGGAGGGAGCTCCGTCGTGCGCATGCGCCAGACACGACGAGCGAAGGACTTTCCTTCGCTCGTTGTGTCCGATCAAAGGGGGCGTGCTGTCAATGTTGATTGACAGCACGCCCCCTTTGGTGGGCGTGCCGGGGGCGTGCCTCCCTGACGGGGGCGTTCCAACGGGAACGCCTCCCGTCAGAAGCCGGCCCACTGACATCACTAGTGATGTCAGTGGGAGTGATTTTGGCTCTGATAGAGCCAAAATCACTCCGGAGCTTGCGGTTGAAAACCTCAACCGCAGGCTCCGGCTCGCAATTTCGATGGTCGCGATGGTCACGACCATCGCGGCCATCAAAATGCACGCTCGTATAGCCTGTGGGTGGTGACCCACAGCTATACGAGCGTCCAGGAGGACGCTCCATGAAAAAGGAGCCCGGCCCTCATGCAGAGCGTGCGCTCTGCTCAGAGCGTACGGCTCTGAATGAGGGCCTAGGTTTTTTTCTTGTTGGATTTTACTGGTACTTTTATTTTGACCCCTACGTCTTGTGGGTTTACAGGAGGGATGTCTGTGCGAGCTCTGGTAGCTACCCCTAGAGGTTTCTGATCACTTCAGAGACCACTGTTGCCAGCCTGGTAAGTAAACACTGCCCAATCGGAGCTGTGCTCCAATCGTGGCAGGGGTGTGGGACGCAGAAAATGTTTATTCGGGCCGCATGTTTGACATGCCTGATGTAGAGTCTACATACACTAGAAAAGACGGCATAGGGGAGAACTCCTCAGAATTCTGAGGTTTTTCTTGGACATTCTGGGAGAGTAGGCAGGTATTAATTATATCTCATCATTGCAAGAAGTTATGATGTGGTGTAGGTATCGTCTTGTGTATCTGAGAGCATCCATTAATATTATCACATGACAACTGTTGGATGATCTGTTATATCACTTCTGTAACGTTAGTCACTGACCAGTTAAACAGACGTGGGTACATTGAGCAGAGACTATCAACATGAATGCGACAGAAAGACAGACGGGTCTCTACTTATGGCAAAAATGTGACCACTTACAAATTTGTCCAACAGATCCAACGTCTCCAATGTAATGTTATTAATCCCTAAATTATCTTCTGTTGCAGATTTATTTGGTTGAGGACAGTGAAGCACTTTGAGCCTACACTTCCATTGACCCTGTGGAAAGAACATCCATTGTTTAATAGCCCAAATAAATATGGAAGCACTAATAAAGCTGCCGGCATTCCAGGAAGCCTGTTGGCCTATGAAGATAATATGGGAGCGCATTAACCATGCCTACAGCTCAGATACTCCCCCTAAACATTGGGGACTTCAAAAAGGGGACTACTGATTCCATACCTGGGTTTTCAGAGCCAACAATGAAAAATACTCAGTGGTTTGGGATTCTTACTGCTCTTATTGGAAGGTGAACACTCCGTTTGGACATTGTTTATTTTTTACAGGACCTCTGTTCATCAACAAACAAAAAGAGGGTTTAGCTGTACCCCCGTTATTCACTGTCAACAACACAGATCTAGATATATTGATGCCAGCCTGTGCCTCAAAGGTATTGGGGCAAATAAATACAATTGTGCACTTTGTGGTTAAGCCCTGTAGCAACAAAATCTCATGAGATACAAACTGTATGTTTTTCTATAGTGATTGCTGATAACCCATTGTTCTAGGGCCCCATTTATCAACAAATGTTAATACCAGAGGCATATTTAGTTTAATATCGCAGTGATACTAAGGAATATCTCACTGGTATTCAACATTACTTAGCTCACCGGCAAGATCTAATGTCGCCCCCCTCATCGGTGGCATCCTCCACTACGCTGCTGGTAGCCTAACACTGTCACCAACGGGCTTCTGTGTCAAGTGCACACGTGACTATCAGTTTGCGCATGTGGACTACAGTTTAACCCGACGGGGACCTGGCAGTGTATGGAAGGCTTTGCTGAAGCTGGAAAGGCAGCGCTGGGTCCTCATTCCCGGCAATGGGGACCGTACTTCTCTCGGCGTTAGATATACAGTGACAAACAGCGGTAGTCTTAGGTTACCGCTGTTTGTTAAATAGTGAATGGCTGACATCACCCTGTTAGTGAGTGATAAAGAGGTTATGTCTCATTTATAAATGGGACCCTACCACTGTCCGCTCACAAACTCCCAATTTCCCCCAAAACGCCATCCCTCTCAAGGGTCACAAATTGGAACAGTCCCACCCCAAACTTAGGGCATGTGAGAGGTATGCATGAATTGTATACTATAAAACATTGGGGTCTATTTACTAAGCAGTGTTAGGAGACAGAGTGAAAAGTGATAAGAAAGTGATAAGGTGCCAGCCAATCAGCTCCTAACTGTCATCTCACAGGCTGTGTTTGAAAAATGACAGGAGCTGATTGGCTGGCACCTTATCACTTTCTTATCACTTTTCACTCTGTCTCCTAACACTGCTTAGTAAATAGACCCCATTATATTAAATAACATTGCTCCATTTTGGGTGCCAAGTGGAAACATTGTAATGAATTAAGCAGATAAACGAAAACTAGCGCATACGTCCGCACTGATGGGGTCGGACAGTAGAAGGGTGCGTACATCTAGTGAACACATAGGGCCTCAAGGCCGGCCCTAATTGGCTGTCGGTCCGCGAGCTGTCATTTGCTAAATTACAAAATGCCGCCAAGGAGTGGGGAAGGGATCACCATGGTCACCAGAGCAGAGCAGGGTGAGATGTGGTGGGAGGGGTGCAGTAATTTGCGGTGTGGTGTGCTGTGATGGAAGGTTTACCCATTTTAACCCCTTCACTGCTGAGGATTTTCTCACCTCTATGTTGAGACCTTTTAATGTGCTCATCACGTCAATATCACTCAGGGCCGGCAGAACGTGGTAAGAGAGACCCCCCGTCTCCACACCAGAGCCTGGGAAACGCCATGCTGCTCAGCTGCTCTGCCCTCCTGCCCACCATTCCGCTCATATACCCGATTGCCAGCCTGTTTATTTTGATTCGGGAGAGGACGTCAGTGCCGCATCAGGTAATGATCCCATTTCATCCTCTTGTTGCCTGAATCTGTCACCATGCTCTGTATATGTGGGACGTACCATAAGAACTCTAAGACAAAGGATTTATGTGGGTTACAATATGTGGGACGTACCATAAGAACTCTAAGACAAAGGATTTATGAACACTGTCGGAACATCCAAAGGGGTTTGGAGACCCATAGTGTTTCAGAACATTTTAAAAATACCCATAAGTGTGACCCCAAAGGTTTGAAGTTCATAGGGATTGACAAAGTCACTTACAACTGGAGGGGAGGAAATAAATTAGAAGTTATCAACCTTAAAGAGAGCAGATGGATATTTGATCTGCAGACCCTACACCCTGAGGGCCTCAACATAGACCCCTGATTGTAGTGAACCATTACCCCCAACATACACCTATCTTAATGGTCCAATCTATCCTTATAAGCACATTGTACATATAAAATACTTATCTCTACTTGATTACTTTATCACTTTACTTCACTATAATTTTTAATGTGGCCTATCTGGGAAACACTTTCAGCTAGTTTCCTATCATATTGTCTATTAAGACCCAACTACATCAATTGATCCATAGTCAAGTATAACCATTAGCATATAGATTTCTTATAGTTTAATCCTTAATGGATACACCTTACATATTATTAATGTCTAAATATATCATTAAACATTGGCGATTCATGCTATGTGGATGGACCATTCACCTACAATAAATGTATATCCCGAATAAATCCAACCCAAAATGGCCGCTGCAACACTTGAGGACAGAGAAGCCAGGCTTCTATGTTAAATATGGTACCTCCAAGGTGTGCATATAACTATATGGATGCCCTGTTTCGTTCTCACTAGTTTACATTTAAGACAAACCCAACCAAAAATGGCCGCCGCCACATCTGAGGACATAGAAGCCAAGCTTCTATGTTACCTCTGATGTGAGCAAACGGAGGGCGGTGCGGCGTTCTGTGCTGCCGCGTGTATGGTCACATCACCTGACACCCAGGCAGACGCTGGTAACAACAATCATATTCAACTCCCGCCCCCACACACGCGGCACGCACGACCCGGAAGTGATTAAACCGGAAGTGCGGCGCCGCTTCACATGGGGACTGATGATCAAAGAGGATGCCTATAAAAGATGGATTGCACACTAGGAACATCACTTGCCCTTGATAAAGTCTCTGGAAGAGATGAAACGCGTTGGGACATATATATTAGCATATGTACTTTTAACCTTAATCCTTGTTTGAAGGGTATTTTGCCATTTTTTTTCTATTTCTTTTTTCTATTTTGTACCATTTCAATACTGTTCAATAAAACAGTGTTGTATTATCTGACGATCAGTCTTTTATAGTACCATAGCCTCCCCCTGCATACTCACACACAGGGATTGCGGATACAGATTGACACAGGACCAGCAGACTTCATGGTCAGGTAAGCAAACATTCCATACCTAAAGTCACTGCAATTCTAGTGTCGCATGTCTCTCTGATACTACGTTCCTTTCCTGAGGTGGAGAGTGCAGTGGAGGAGAGGAGTTCACGTTCTCACCATACCCTGGTTAAAGGTCTCTTTTGCATACAAATACCTGCCTACAGTTTTTGCCTATCTGCAATTAGCTTAATGCTATAAGAATTTTTGAATATCCTGCCAACAGCTTTTGCCCACCTGATACGCATATTACTTGTTGATTGTTATATTACATTCATTGGAGAGACATATCCTGACTACATCATATTGGTATTCATGCCAAACTTGAACTCCAGACGTATAAAATTCTAGTCCTGAAAATCCAGCCTCAAGTTATTGCCCACCAGCTTGATAACATAAGCAGACTGTGTTATGTGTATATATATATATATGTATATATGTATATATATATATATGTATATATATATACACTTATATATTAGAGAGCTGTCTTTCTGCTTAGACACCTCCCACCAAATCAATTCATTTTGAACACACAGCCCCAAGTTTTTGCTAACCAGTCTTTGTATGAAGCACTGACATATATATTATACGGGACTACAGAAAGTCAATTAACTTTATACAGTAGACCAATTACCACAGAGCGCTTTATCTTATTATTGTTTGTGTCTGTATATTGACGCTCTGTGTATCCACTCAGTGTTTGCCAGGGATGCTCCGCAGAGAGGACATATTTCCTCCATAGTCTTGTTTGTTAGGTTGTTGAAAGCGGCCACTGGCCCGGGTTCTGGAGGGGTCATGGACAAATTGAGGAGGCGTTGCCAAAAATTAAAATAGGTGGGCACAGCAAGCTGCAAATGGGGTCGGATCCAGGGGTGAGGCACAATGTGCGATCGCTCCCACCCCGTGACACTTCTTACCTGCACACTACCACTGGTCACTGTATAGCAGCGGCAGTGGCACAGCGGGAGGCAGCAGCCTCACTGGACCCTCCCCAGCCCAGCACACAGCAGCTGCAGTCTCCTCTCTCTCCCTGCCCAGTATGTAGCTGCACTGCTATACAGCTGTCAGCAGCAGCGATGCAAATGGGGTCAGTGTCCCCTCAGCAACTGACCTGGGCCCCTCCAACAAGCCCAGGCAAAGAGTACTCACCCCCTAGGTGCAGGAGGAGGAAATAAGAGGAATATGGAAGTTATATACAGCTCTGACCCATTGAGACATGGGAGCTTATTCAGACCCGTTCGTTAGCTCTACGAGCTCGCAACCGGGTTGATGTTGCTCCAGTGCGCATGCGCACGACGGAGCCGGCTCCGTCGTGCGCATGCGTGAGACCCGGCTAACGACGGATGATCCGTCATTAGGGGTCTCATAGCAGACGGGGTGAGCTGTCGATGTTGAGTGACAGCTCGCTCCGTTTGCTGGGCGGGCCATGGGTGTGCCTGGCCAAACGGAGGCGTTCCTTTCGGAACGCTTGCCGTTTGGGGGCAGCCCCACTGACATCATCAGTGATGTCAGTGGGGAGCTTCCTGCTCAAACAGAGCAGGAAGCTCCCTGGGGCTTAAGGTTGACGAGACCCTACCTTAGGGTCTCGTTGTAAGCCCCGATGGTGGCGATGGTCTTGACCATCGTGACCATCACCCTTAGCGGTCGTTAGAGCTGTGGGTGTTAACCCACAGCCTAACGACCGACATGGAGGCGGCCGTTCAGGATGCAAGCGGCCGCCCTGTTTCAGAACGACCGCTTGAATCCTACGACCGCCTCTGAATGAGGCCCATGGACTCCACAAGACCTCTGTAGGTATCTGGCACTAACAGACATTTGCAGCAGTACTGCTCAAAGCATAAGTACTGTATAGATAAGCATAACAGTTTTGGCTAGGAAGATAAGGCTTAAGACAGAATAATTAGCTTAGCCAATAGAATTGCAGTTAGTCTGCATTAATCAGGAAAACGCCCTATATGATATGCTATATAAGTGGATTGTAAGTTTCAAATAAACTTTGGAGTGAGTTCAACCTTACACAAGCTGCAGACTCGTGTCACTTTCACTCTCCATGGCCGTGAATGCTATCTGTATGCTGAATGCCTGACTGATACCTGTTGTGAAGAACTCTCAGGGGTCCTGAGGAGCCCCCTTCGATACGTGCATCATGGTGCCATCTCTTCCCCAGGTAACCGACGCATGCGCCATTCACATAATGTCCACATTGCTCCATGGTCCAGTTCTGATGCTCATGTGCCCACTGTAGGCGCTTTTGGCAGTGGACAGGGGTCAGCATGGGCACTCTGGAGCTCATTCAGACCCGCTTGCTAAGATGCATACTCTCGCTGCTGCCAATGGTATGCAGTGTGTATGCAAAGTTCACAATGCATTCACTCGCTGCGCATAGACAGCCCAGCAGAGTGAGTGATAACAGGGGCTGGCCATTAAAAACGGGGGAGTGGAGGTGCAAACGCAGGCGTGCCTGAGCAACTCAATGGCGTGTTAGAGGTGTGCATAATTATAGTACAGCATCATAGTACACGTCACCTGGCTTGTTTTTACACTGAAGTGCTCGCAGTGCTTGTGGCAGGGTATGGTCAACCTCAAGCGCTGCGATAGCATCCGCTGTGCCGATGGTTGCATACACTTCCTAGACATGACGTGCACAAGTGGGCGTCTTAAAACAGGCTGGTGGGTGTCTGCATACACTATGTGATCACTCTCTAAGTTATACTGGGCGTGCTAATGCATTGCTGTGCGATAGCACTGTCTACGCAATTTGCATACATATCGTCCGAGCGATCGCATCTAGCGAGCGGCTCTGAATCAGGCTCTCTGACCGGTCTTCGGCTATGCAGCAAGCTGTGATGCACAGTGTGTTCTGACACCTTCTATCATAGCCAGCTTTCACTTTTTTGGTGATGCTCTGACTCAGTCATGCAGTCATCACAATTTGGCCTTTATCAAAGAGCCTTTGGCCAATTTCCTGCTTCCAACACATCAACTTGAAGAACTGGCTGTTTACATGGAATCGGTATGAAATACTGACAGCCGGGATCCTGGTGGTCAGAATTCCGACGCCGGGATCCCGACAGGGTTAACATACCGACACTTGTTGGTTAGTATGCTAACCCTCCCCCTCTCCCTACCCTAACCCTCCATTTGTGGTGCCTAACCCTAACCACCACCCCCCTAGTGCCTGAAACTAACCTCCCCCTCACCGCACTCTAAACCTAACCCTCCCCCTTTAGTGCCTAACACTAACCCTCACCCTAGTGCCTAACCTTAACCCCTAAATCTAACCCTAACACTCCCCCCCACCCCGCTACTTACCTTCGGCATCCTGACGGTCGGGATGCCGGAACCAAGATTCTGATCGGTGCCGGTATTCTGCTGCCGGTAATGTAAGCACCGGCATCCCGACCACAGGGAAGCCGAACGCATACCATTTACATACTGCCTAATATATCTCACCCCTTGACAGGTGTCATTTTAACAAGATAATCATTGTTATTCACTCCACATATATATTACACATCTTTGCATTTGCTTTGAGGCTGTCAGTGGGGATGGGCAGAGGAGAGATAGTGAGGGGAAATAGCACCAGCTCACAGAGAGAACAAAGCCTCTCTGTAACAACAGCTGGGCAGAGTCCAGGTTTCAAGTAGCCAGGCCCGCTGAGAGCCGCGGCGGGCCCAGGTAAAGGGGACGTGGCCTAATTGCAGGAGGCGTGGCCAAGCCCCCTTCGAGGAAAAAATAAAAAATAAACAAGTTTTGCAGCACTGTGCGCTAGCGAGGGGTGCGCTCTGAGCCCCCTCAGCCCGATGCATAACCTGTGAGGGGCGCGATCAGCTTGATCGCTCCCCCCACAGGCATAGGAGACTGCTGTGGCTGCTTCATAGTAGCCGCGAGCAGTCTCCCAGAACAGCCCAGCACACAGCAGTGTGTGCTGGGCTGCTGTGATGAAAGAGGGGGGGAGCGGTACTGGACCCGGGCCCCCACCGGGCCCCTCCAGCAAGCCCGGCCCGGGTAATTTGTACCCGCTCCCCCCCCCCTCTCGGCGCCCCTGCAAGTAGCACACGGCTGTATAACAAGTACTATAAGTATATATACCGTCTTTTCCCACCAAACTAAAGATAAGGAGCAGCACTTGTTGCAGTCCTAGCTCATAAGGGAGATGTACTCAGCCTGGTGGCTTATGTAGGTTGAATAGATTGTGAGCTGCAGCCGCTGCAGGAACTCCTGCGAGTTTCCCCGTATTTTTAAAGCAGCAATATATAAAAGGCAAAACCGGCTTGGTTTTGCCTTTAAAATGATTGCCGCTTTACCTAAGCATCCTGAAGAAAGATAAAGTACCAGCCAATCGGCTTCTAACTGCCATATTACAGTGTGTTTGAAAAATGACAGTTAGGAACTGTTTGGTCTGTACTTTGTCTCTCTCCACTTTATCACTCTCCAAGGCTTAGTACACCTACCCCAAAGTGTTAGTGAAAGAATGAAATAACTGTGGTTATCGGGCCTGATTCATTACCGATCGCAACTGCGATTAATCACGCAGACGGGCGATTGTTGCTTTCTACGCATGCATCGCTGTGCGCGAAGGTCTCACTGTGATCGGACTACGCAGACCAATCGCGGAGTGATTGACAGGAAGTGAGCATTTTGGGGTGGTGACGGGGGGTTGGCTGGCGGAACGCAGGCATGTCAGTGCATTTGAACCGGGGGCGTGCATAAATTAGCCACTGTGATGCCATACGCAGCGTGAGCTTTCAGTGCGTGCGATGAGGTTAGAAAATTCTGAGTAAGGTCAGACCTGAAGCAACTGTGCATGAGTCTCCGATGTTACTCGATATTACCAGTGGTTTTGCAGACTTGCAAAGTATTACGGATGTAAGTAAAGGGAAGTGGGCATCCTTATGTTGTGCTGAGATTGTATTGCAATTGCAAACATTAGCATATTTTCGCATTGGGTCTGCGTGCGTAATCTCAGTTGCGATCCGTTATGAATCATGCCGATAGTGGAGCAAACAAATGTATTTATGACCTCTAACCAGAACAATTCGAAAACATTTTTTATATGATTACACTTAAAACATTTGCCTCTCTCTCGACCTGATTCAGACCCGCTCGCTAGGATGCGTTTACTCGTAACTGGCCGATTTTTGCATTGTGCGCATGCATCGCAGGGCGCGAACCAGTGTGAGAGATCGGGAAGCGTTCGCTCGCTGCGCATAGACAGCCCAGCAGAGTGAGTGACAGGAGAAGCCGTTTGTGGGTGGTGACGGGCTGGCCGGTAGAAACGGGGGAGTGGAGGTGTGAACACAGGCGTGCCTGAGCATCTTAACGCCGTTTCAGAGTTGTGCATAATTAACAGTCAGCGTCATAGTACACGTCACCTGGTTGTATTTCACACTGAAGTGCTCGCAGTGCTTGCGGTAGGGTATGGTCAAACACAAGCGCTGCGTTCGTTCCGATGTTACTCGATGTACCGATGGTTGCATACACTTCCTCGAGATGACGTGCGCAAGTGGGCGTCTTATGACAAGCTGGTGGGCGTCTGCATACACAGGGTGATCGCACGCCAAGACATAGTGGGCGTGCTTATGTCTTGCCGTGCCATCGCCTACCTTGCCATCACTTAGCCGAATTTGCATACGCATCGAGCGAGTGTACACATCTAGAGAGCGGGTCTGAATCAGGTCCCCTCTCTCTCTCTCTTTATAAAATTGTCAGCAAAGAAGCTTTTAAAAAAAATTTAAAATGTTACAAAAGTGTGGGAAAAATTAACTGCACTATCTGAAGTAGAGGATGAATTACGTAATGTAGACTTTAGAGAAAATCAGGCACATAAGTCACTTATAAGATTTCTTCAATCCCCCCTCAAAAAAACTACTTATAAAGAATACTTTACTATTAAGGTGCCTAAGCACTCCATGTTATGGCACCATAAGGGGTCCACAACACTTTACAGAGTACATAAACAGAAACCGTATGAACAAAACAATAAAAAAAGTGACCTAAGGCCCCCATACACGGCACGATATTTTACACGATATGAGCGTTTTCGATGGATCGTAACGAGCAATCGTATAAAAGTGGTGCTTTCATACACGATTACGATGCTGATGGGCGTCTCCGGCGTCGTCCATCGTCATCGTAGATCAAATGGTTTTGCAGAAAGATTTCAACGTACGATGTGACACACATCGTTCGCACTTTTGCTGATGTACGATGTCCCTGGCCACTCCCCTCCTCCATTGGAGGAGGGGATGCATTGTGTGGTTATTTGCTGCAAACGATATATCTTAATTGATTTGCTATCATTTAAGATACATCTTATCGTATGGTCGTCTGTACAATTGTTCCTTTTCTTTACACAAATCGTACAGATGTCAAGGGAAGAATTTTCAAGGGAAATCGTATGCAAGATCGAATCTTATACAAATCACACCGTGTATGGGGGCCTTTACAGTACAAAACATTGCAGGACATGGACAAGGTTTATAAACATTACTACATCAGCAATAATAAGGGCCAAATAAAAAACAGAAAAACACAGCGCTAAAGAATAAAGTATTACTAAATGTACAGTAGGTCGTGATAAACAATTTAATAACACTAAAATATCAAACATAAAAAAATAAATAAAAAATAATTATATGTAGAGTATAATAAATAAATAATATTCAATAAATAAACCTGCACATATTAAAACATGTGTGAATGTAATATAGCCACATAGGAATATATAAATATCAGCACTGCTGGTCCATGGTAGATACTCCTTCCAGGCAAATAAGAACACAGTCATAGGGGCTCACACAGTTAATCAGGACTTATCTCCCTCTAGGCATAGAGTTTTACTGGATTCCCAATGGGTGTTAGTCCACAGTCCCTGGCCACCTGCAATGGCCGAATAATAAAGATGGGGCTGTTGTCTTCCTCCGGACCATGGTAACTCGCCCAAATCAAAAAGGGTAACTTGCAGTCCAGGATATAAGGTAGCCCAATAATGGAAAGGAGAACATCCAAGTGTCCAATAGCTCAACGCGTTTCGCTGGCCCAGAAATACATCCACCTTCCTCAGGAGCATATCTCAGAGTGTCCCAAATAGGAGTATAATGTGGTTGTCAATTAAAATAATTAGTGGCATATGTGTGGCTCAATTCATCAATTATATCACAAAATCAATAAATACATACAATAAAAACATACCAAACGACCATCTGTCCATTAAGGAATGAATATAAATAAATAAATGAAATCCTACATGTCACAAAATCAATAAATCAAGAAGGTGCAATTACCTTATTAAACTCCATGTATATCCAAACATCTCCGTCATGTGACACCTGGTCACATGACATGGAGGTCAGATCATATCAGGAGATAATAAAGGAAAGAACTAAAGTTTCCCAGAATCAGACACAATCCCCAACGAAGTGGGAAAGATTTAATGTATCAAAAAATCAGGTTCCAAAAGGAAATAAGTTAAATAGCTAAGTCCGAAAAATATCACGGACTGCATTACCCACAAATCACTGCAGAGTTCAATAATTTGCGTGACTAATCAAGTTCACTAACATCGTTGTGAATAAATATTCAGCATATTTAAATCCACTATAATAAAAACTCCGATTCCCATGATGTCTTATATTTGGTCATCTGATTAACTCTGACCATATGATCAGGACTAAAATATAACTGGGACATTTTAATGTATATATAGGTGTTGACAAATTGAGATCATTAGTTATCTATATTTATTTTAGAGATATTATTAATTGTAGGCTGTGTATTGAGAGTTTCGATCACATGATCGGATAGAGTTAGGTGATGAAACGCTGGGCCTCATGGGAATTGGAGTTCTGATTTTGGTGACTTTAAAATGTCCCGGTTATATTTCACAGCTTTATCACGAATCGGATATTGATTACGTGAATCATGTGACTCATATTTATTAATAAATAGGCCCTAAACTGTATTTGTAGATGTTTATGCAGTTAGTATGTTAGAAGGTTTTATTAAAAGTTCCGATCATATGAGTGGAGGTAATCAGATGACCAAATATTAGACATCATGGGAATTGGAGTTTTTATTATGGTGGATTTAAATACCCCATATATCTGCTTACAACGATGTCAGTTAACACGATTGGTCACGTGAATTATATAACTTTATAGGGTCTTGTGGATGCAGTCCGTGATATTTTCCAGACTTAGCTATTTAATTCATTATTTTTGTGTATTGAGAGTTCCGATCACATGATCGGATAGAGTCAGGTGATTAAACACTAGGCCTTATGGGAATTGGAGTTCAGAGCTTGGTGACTTTAAAATGTCACGGTTATATTTTAGTCCCGATCATATGGTCAGAGTTAATCAGATGACCAAATATAAGACATCATGGGAATCAGAGTTTTTATTATAGTGGATTTAAATATGCTGAATATTTATTCACAACGATGTTAGTGAACTTGATTAGTCACGTGAATTATTGAACTCTGCAGTGATTTGTGGGTAATGTAGTCCGTGATATTTTTCGGACTTAGCTATTTAACTTATTTCCTTTTGGAACCTAATTTTTTGATACATTAAATCTTTCCCACTTCGTTTTTGGATTGTGTCTGATTCTGGGAAACTTTAGTTCTTTCCTTTATTATCTCCTGATATGATCCGACCTCCATGTCATGTGACCAGGTGTCACATGACGGAGATGTTTGGATATACACGAAGTTTAATAAGGTAATTGCACCTTCTTGATTTATTGATTTTATGACATGTAGGATTTCATTTATTTATTTATATTCATTCCTTAATGGACAGATGGTCGTTTGGTATGTTTTTATTGTATGTATTTATTGATTTTGTGATATAATTGATGAATTGAGCCACACATATGCCGCTAATTATTTTAATTGACAACCACATATATACTCCTATTTGGGACACTCTGAGATATGCTCCTGAGGAAGCTGGATGTATTTCTGGGCCAGCGAAACGCGTTGAGCTATTGGACACTTGGAGTTTCTCCTTTCCATTATTGGGCTACCTTATATCCTGGACTGCAAGTTACCCTTTTTGATTTGGGCGAGTTACCATACTCCAGAGGAAGACAACAGCCCCATCTTTATTATTCGGCCATTGCAGGTGGCCAGGGACTGTGGACTAACACCCATTGGGAATCCGGTAAAACTCTATGCCTAGAGGGAGATAAGTCCTGATTAACTGTGTGAGCCCCTATGACTGTGTTCTTATTTGCCTGGAAGGAGTATCTACCATGGACCAGCAGTGTTGATTTTATATATTCCTATGTGGCTATATTACATTCACACATGTTTTAATATGTGCAGGTTTATTTATTGAATATTATTTATTTATTATACTCTATATATAATTATTTTTTATTTATTTTTTTGTGTTTGTTATTTTAGTGTTATTAAATTGTTTATCACGACCTACTGTCCATTTAGTAATACTTTATTCTTTAGCGCTGGTTTTTTCTGTTTTTTGTGTTTTCTTTTATAAGGGGCTGACATCCCCTTATTACCAGCAGCTCTCTGGCAGCGCTTGGGGTTTTTTTCTATTTGAGATACTCTGTTTTCTGTTTACCCAGCAGCAGCTATGAGTTGTTTTACTACTTTTCAAGATAGAAATTTAAGAAGGCAATCCTACATGTTAAATTGGGAGGAACAGGTGCAAGATATACTGACACCTGGACCTTACCAATTAAATATGTTTCAATGTTTTTGTAAGTTGGAAGACTTGTTTAAAGCTGAGTCCACAAATTGGTTGGATGGTGTAAATCTCCAGAAGTACATAGATAAAAAGATGGTACCTAGAGGACTCAGACTTTTCAAACCTTCCATATTTCATGATGATATGAATTACCAAAAAGAATGGGACAAATTACTTAATGATTGCTCATTAGCTCTGATGAATCTTATTGTAAAATATAGGACAACTAGAGTACAATTAATTTAAAGCGAATTTGATGAGTTGAAGAAATCTATGGATCATTTCAGTTCCCATGAGGGTTATGATGAGAAAGATAAGAGGTTCAACAATAGAATAATCAGTTATGAGAAACAATTAATGGAGACTAAACAAAAAAAGTTCAAAAGGGACTTAGCTGATTATGATAGTGATTCAGTTAGAACCTATTGATTTAAACAAAGAGAAAATCAGAGAATAGGTGAAAATGGACATAGACAAGACATGAATAGATTGGAGTCAACTAGAGGTTTGGGTTTGACTATAAAGAACAGTTCGGATTGGGGTAATTTTCAAGATAAGAATAGATATAGCCCTCTTATGAGAAATAGAGATTCTCCTCAATTTAAAAGTCCATTGAGGAGTAATTTTAATCATTCCCGTCATCATGTTCGATTTGATTCACATCGAACTGAACCGACGAATACAACTACTTTGAAAAGAGATGACATAGGAGACTTGACTTTTTTAGGAGCAAGACCCAAATACAACAAGGAGACAAGTCGATATTCCGATTTGAATCTATCAGGGTTACCAAAAAGAAGGAGAGACTCAAGTCCAGAGGTAGGAGAGGAGGGAAGATCAATAAGGGAAAATGCAAGAAGGTAGATATAAGGGGACATTCTGAACCCATTATTGGGAACACTAAAAAGAGGAATATTTTTAACATCTCTTCTATAGAATTAGATGACTCCCAATTATCCTTACTCAATAAAGGTTTAAAATTTTCCCCCACGAGTGAACCGAATATTTTCGATCTTTATGTAGATCTTAATCGCTACATTCGCACACTTTGCCGCAAGAGATATTTTGCGAAAAAGCAACTTACTCAAAATACTGATTCTTCTATACCGATTGTACTATGTGAAAGTGATAAAGAGTCCCTATCTATGTTGGAGGAGTTATGGGAAGAGGGTAATATTACTGATGGGAATGATCATGATCAAATTAAGATCTATAATAGTACTAGATTGAAAGATTCTTATAAAAAAAAGATCGGAATTTTTTCCTATAAGTGCTAGGAGTAATCATATAGACATATTCTATCAAACCACACTTGAGGACTTAAAAACTCTCTGTATCTCTAAACAGGGCAGTTCAAAAGTTGCTTCTAATCTATCAAGGGAAGAGAAAAGGGCTATGAAGAAATTAACTCAAGATAAAACAATTATTATTAAGGAGGCCGATAAAGGTGGTGGCTTGGTAATCATGGATCGCTCTAAGGGCCTGATTCTGACCCGCTCGCGAGCGCAGAGCGCTCGCAAGCGGGTCGATGGTGCACAAGTACGCATGCGCGAGACCCGGCGAGCGACGGGGAAGCCGTCGCTCGGGGTCTCGGACCAAAGGGGGTGTGCTGTTGATGGTGAGTGACAGCACGCCTCCTTTGGTGGGCGTGCCGGGGGCGTGGCTGCCAGATGGAGGTGTTCCCATGGGAATGCCTACCGTCTTGGTCCGGCCCCACTGACATCACTAGTGATGTCAGTGGGAGTGATTTTGGCTCTGATAGAGCCAAAATCACTCCAGGGCTTGTGGCAGCGAGACCCTACCGCAGGGTCTCATCGCAAGCCCGATGGTTGCGATGGTCTTGACCATCGCGACCATCTTTTTGGCTGCTCGCATATGCTGTGGGTGGTCACCCACAGCTATGCGAGCGGCCAGGAGGCCGCTCCAAGTTTAGGTAGGAGGGCCCTGATTCAGAGCGAGGCTTCTGGTCAGAGCATCCGGCTCTGAATCAGACCCTAAGTATGTAGAGGAAGCTCATAGACAATTAAAGAACAAAGTTTTTTATTCTGTTCTTTCCCACAAGTAGTTTTTTGCTTGAGCTTAAAGAGATGTTAACTGTAGCCAAGACTTCAGGTGTAATTACCAAAGATACGTTAAATTTTTTGTTACCTTCCTTTCCAGTTACACCCACGTTTTATATTTTACCGAAGATACACAAGTTCCTCACTTCACCCCCTGGGCGTCCCATTGTATCGGGAATTAATTCACTTACATCTAATTTATCTTTTTATGTAGATTCTTTTTTACAACCACGGGTGAGCACACTTAAATCACATCTTAAAGACACGACATTTTTTAAATAAAATTGAAAATATTCAGTGGAAGGAGTCTTATGCTTTTTTTGACATTAGATGTGACTGCCCTCTATACACACATTCCACACTGTAAGGGGGTTGATGTGATTAGAGAATGGATTAAACAGGATGGTGATCTTTCTGAGGACCACGGACAATTTCTTTTGGATTGTATCACTTTTATTTTGTCACATAATTATTTTTTATTTTTGAACACATATTATTTACAGGTGATGGGTACGGCCATGGGGACCAGGTTCGCACCCAGCTATGCCAACCTCTACATGGGTCATTTTGAGGAGGCCCTTGTTTGGGGGAGTGGCTGGGATGCGAACTGGGTCCTCTATGGCCGATACATTGATGATTTATTTTTTATTTGGGATGGTGATCTTCACACAGCCACGTCGTTTGTTGATTTTTTGAATACTAACACATAATTTATTTTTCACTTTCACTTACAATCAGACTAAGATAGATTTTCTTGACATTTCCTTAGAGATCAAAGACGATAAGATCTGTACCTCAAATTTTCGTAAATCGATTGACACCAATTCCTATCTACATTATAAGAGTGCGCACTATGCCCCTTGGAAAATTAACATCCCCAAGGGACAATTAATGCGTCTCCGTCGAAATTGTAGTGATCTAGAGGTTTTTACGGACCAAGCAGATGAAATGGTGGGGGCCTTTTTTTAGGACGTGGCTATCCAGAAGCTTTATTATCAGATGCTTATACAGAATTGGCCAAATTGGATAGAAATACAGTTTTAAATAAACAGAGATTGGAAAAAAGGGAAGGCCACGATAAAAGAGAGAAACAGCTTTTGTATGTAAATACAATAACAGTTTTAGGGAGATCAAAAATATTGTTTCACGTAATTACCGATTAGTACGACAAGATAATATACTTAAACATATTCTTCCGATTGTTCCAGAGGTTATTTTTAGAAAGAATAGAACTTTGAAAACCATTTTAGCACCCAGTCACCTTAGAACATTTAGAGGTATTGATACTAAAGAGACGACTTGGTTAACTACGAAACCATTGGGTTTCTTTAAATGTGGTAAGACACGTTGCACTATGTGTACACACATTCAAAGATGTACTAAAGAGGTAGTCCTGCCATTAAGCAAGGACATTTATAAGATTGCCTCATTCATCAACTGTGACTCTAAATATATTATTTATGTGTTGTTCTGTACATGTGGCCTCTATTATATAGGCAGAACTATGAGGTCACTTAAAACTCGTTTTATGGAACACCGTAGGAACATTGTGAATAAAAATATGTTACACAGTGTTTCACGCCACTTTTTGAATGCACATGATGGTGATTGTACACAGTTGTCTGTTATAGGATTGGAGCAAATACCATCCTCTGATCGAGAAGGGGATAGATTTAATAAATTATGTTCTAGAGAAATATATTGGATGTTGAAGTATAATTCCCTCTTCCCAGATGGTTTGAATGAGGCTATAGAATTGAATGTTGTTACATGATGAACCATCTTTGAGAATAATTTGTTATATGGAAGACCAATTAGTAGCTTATTTATCATGCACTTATCCGGTCTTTATTCCACTCAATATGTAACCTTGGAGGTATTGGTTTTTCCCTCCCCCCCCCTCCTTTATCCCTTCCCCCTTTTTTTCCCCATAGTTTTTATTTATATATGGTTTAATATTTACACACTTATTATATGATATAGTGTGGTTTTTAGTTATTTAGGAATTCTTATATGTCATTACCCAGTATTAAGATCTCTATATTTTGATCTGGTAGACAGATGATTTATAGTGGGAATATACCTAAATGGAGTTTACATTGGGTCAAATGAAGTTATCTCTCTATCAGTCATTGTTAGTGAGGTCAACTATATATATAGGTGTTGACAAATTGAGATCGTTAGTTATCTGTATTTATTTTAGAGATATTATTAATTGTAGGCTGTGTATTGAGAGTTTCGATCACATGATCGGATAGAGTTAGGTGATGAAACGCTGGGCCTCATGGGAATTGGAGTTCTGATTTTGGTGACTTTAAAATGTCCCGGTTATATTTCACAGCTTTATCACGAATCGGATATTGATTATGTGAATCATGTGACTCATATTTATGAATAAATAGGCCCTAAACTGTGTTTGTAGATGTTTATGCAATTAGTATGTTAGAAGGTTTTATTAAAAGTTCCATTCATATGATTGGAGGTAATCAGATGACCAAATATTAGACATCATGGGAATTGGAGTTTTTATTATGGTGGATTTAAATATCCCGGATATCTGCTTACAACGATGTCAGTTAACACGATTGGTCACGTGAATTATTGAATAGATTTGCAAGATGAGAACAGGTAACAAGAGAAAGGGGGTGGAGGAGGTGGGAAGGAAAAGGGTCAAGGAGGGAAGGGTAATGAGGGAGGACAAGATTAGAGACCTGGCTTCATCTCTAGATACTGGGAAAAAGGAAGTTAGAGATGGTAAAATGGATGGGTAGGATGAGAAGAGTCAGGCTGGGAAAGAAGAGGATGGGACGATGATGGTCTGGTGGGATGTGATGTCCCAACGTATGGATTCAGTTTTAGATGTGAAGTGGGTGGCGGTCAAGGGCAGATAGTGCACACATTCCACAGCGTTCACAGACAATATCTCATCAGTCACATCAGTCCCCGCCCCAGTAGAGCTTACACTCTCTAATCTATCACAAACTCTAGAATTATTTTTCTCTCAGAGGCCGATTAATCTACCAGTGTGGTTTTGGAGTGTTTGAGTAATCCAAGGCAAATGGAGGAAAACAAATTTGGGGAGAACATACAAACTCCACACATATAGGTCCCTGGTTGGAATTGAATCTATGACCTCAAATAGACCATGTACCCATAAGTTTTACCTTAAAGGATGGGTGTCTCCCTGGGGATTCCTTCTTTATGCTATTGAGGACACCTAATAAGATGTCTAATGTCTAGGAGCCTTTTCTATTGATATTAGATGAAGTACATCTTCCCTGACCCCTATAAAATAATGTTCAGGCTCCGATATATGACGGACTAGTTCCTGTGATATACAATATTTATTCCACCCCAGCACTAGGTAAAATGACACTTGTGCGCAGTCAGTGCATTGCTGGTACACTATGCTCTGTTATCCGTATTCTGTATACAGTACATGACTATCTTGTGGCTCCTCTATTACAGCTGTGGGGAATATAACACAAGTTGGTAACAAGCAAAGGAGAAGGAATAAACAGATCACCGCCTGCGGACACAGCCGCCATCTATCGGAACAGATTTCATAGCAAGGCCTTCTCAGAGCTTGTTCTGCTGCAGTCCTGTGATTATAGATTGGTAAGTAGGCATTAATTCCACAATCGCAGACAGTGCCATAACTAGACTTTTTGGTGCCCTGTGCCAGAGAAAGCATTGCCCCCCCCCCTCCATTTTTTAAATAGGGACATAAGATAGTGCACCTGAAAAATGGCCATAGCCTCATGGGGAAGGCCCAGGGAAGAGATAGGGGTGGCCAGGAGATACTGGGGATAAAAGAGGAAGCTACAAGTAAGAATGATAATAAACAGTAAAATTGATAGGCCCAAACAGCACACCCTGCCCTGCGGTGCCCTGTGCCATGGCACTGGTCGCACTACCCTAGTTCATACATGCCTACCCTCCCGCATCCCGCGGGAGCCTCCCGCTTTAAGGTGGGAGCTCCCGCTACCCCGGAAAGTAATGTCAATCTCCCGGTTTCCCCTCTGCCATGACTAAAACCCTGTCTGCGCATGCGCGGTGAATGGGGCGGGGCTCACGCACGTCATGGAGCTTGCCGTCATTACACTTAATATACTGTAGGCCGGCCACCGCGGGGTTGTGAGAAGCGGTGGCCGGGCCGCCTATCCCAGCATGCAGTCACCGTGTCAAGGTGCTCACAATGTCTTCCAGGGAGCCCGGAGCCAGTGCGGCTATGTGTCAACACATGCAGCAGCTGGGCGGGTGGTTGGCAGTGCTGCGGCAGTGCAGCCTGTATGGCCACATGTCCCTTACCTTTGCTTTCCGATGGCTCCTCCTCACAATGCAGCGGCCCCAGCTTCCTCCTCCATGGCAGCCACACTGTAATTGTCGGAGCAGTGAGATCTGAGCAGCAGCATGAGTCATGAGCTGGTGACACACTGGGGAGACTGCACACTGACCGGGATGGTGCAGATGACTGAGGCAGTACTAATCATCAACTCCCAGCACACACTGACATGAGGTTTATATTTATTATTTTACAATAGAGGGGACTTTATAGTGATATATGAGGGAGGGGAGCACAGCTCATAGCACACACTGATATGTGGCATTATTATATAGAGCAGAGGGGATTATAAATATATATGAGGGGCAATAACACAGCTCCCAGCACACACTATATGTGGTATTATTATTATATAGAGCAGAGGGGATTATAGTAATATATGAGGGGTAATAACACAGCTCCCAGCACACACAATATGTGGTATTATTATTATATAGAGGAGAGGGGATTATAAATATATATGAGGGGTAATATCACAGCTCCCAGCACACTAGCGGTCGTTAGAGCTGTGGGTGTAAACCCACAGACGAACGACCGAAACAGGCGGCCGGTCAGGATGCAAGCGGCCGCCCAGTTTCTGAGCGACCGCTTGCATCCTCCGACCGCCTCTGAATGAGGGCCTATATGTGGTATTATTATTATATAGAGGAGAGGGGATTATAAATATATATGAGGGGTAATAACACAGCTCCGAGCACACACAATGTGTGGTATTATTATTATATAGAGGAGAGGGGATTATAAATAAATATATGGGGTAATAACACAGCTCCCAGCACACACAATATGTGGTATTATTATTATATAGAGGAGAGGGGATTATAAATATATATGAGGGGTAATAACACAGCTCCCAGCACACACAATATGTGGTATTATTATATAGAGGAGAGGGGATTATAAATATATATGAGGGGTAATAACTCAGCACCCAGCATACACAATGTGTGGTATTATTATTATATAGAGGAGAGGGGATTATAAATATATATGAGGGGTAATAACACAGCTCCCAGCATACACAATGTGTGGTATTATTATTATATAGAGGAGAGGGGATTATAAATATATATGAGGGGTAATAACTCAGCTCCCAGCATACACAATGTGTGGTATTATTATTATATAGAGGAGAGGTGATTATAAATATATATGATGGGTAATAACACAGCTCCCAGCACACACTATGGACCTTATTCAGAGTCGGTCGCAAGCGCCGATGCGCTCGTAACCGACTCGATGGTTAGGCCTGCGGCCGCACTGCGCGTGCGCAAGCCCCGGAGCGACAGAGAAAACTCTGTCGCTCCGGAGCTCATTACCAAAGGGGCGGCTGTCGATGTTGATCGACAGCTAGCCCCGTTTGGTAGGCGGGCCGGGGGGGTGGTTTCCAAAACGGAGGCATTCCTTAACGAACGCCTACCATTTTGTGGGCGGCCGCACTGACATCATCAGTGATGTCAATGGGGAGCTTCCTGCTCCATCAGAGCAGAAAGCTCCCTGGGCCTTACGAGTGCCCAGACCCAACCTTAGGATCTGGTCGTAAGCCCCGATGGTCGCGATGGTGATCACCATCGCGACCATCAACCTGGTCGGTCGTTAAGCTGTGGGTGGTAACCCACAGCTTAGCGATCGACAAGGAGGCGGCCGTTCAGGATGCAAGCGGCCGCCCTGATTCAGAGCGACCGCTTGCAACTAACGACCGCCTCTGAATGAGGTCCTATATATGGTATTATTATTATATAGAGGAGAGGAAACTACACAATAATATATGACACATCCTGCACTGCTGCAACAGGAGTGAGACACCAGCCCACACAGCAACTGGACAGCAGTGACTCTTACCCACAACCCCCAGGACCTGCATTCCGCAGTATCCAACCCCGATATCCCATTATTTTTTGTGCCCCATCCCTGAGTAGCAATAGATACGCCCATGGGTAAAGCTAGACACGCCCTTTGGGCGGAGCATGGCACACCCGCTCGGTGGCACATACTATCACTGACTATAATCTCCCTGAAACTAATTTTCAAAAGTAAGCAAGTCTGCCCTAGTTACGGCCTTTATCGCAGAGATAAGTCTCTCAGGATTTAAGGCCAAGGGGCCCATTTATCATTAAATATTCGTGACATATTCCCTGAAAACACCCAGATATTTAGCATCTCCTGTATCTGCTGCTTTCCCTCCATTTCTGACAGAAGCTGCAGCCCCCATAGGTTTCTATGGCGGATGGAATGCCGTCAGCTTTACCAAGCACCGGAATGCAAAGCATTTCAAAACTTGGGCTCCGCAGCTAATGCGTTGCGTTGTGCTGCGGTAGCCTATGGGCTGTACACAGCAAAACTAGCCAGGAGCCCCTGTCTCTGCATGTGCTTTTTCATACATCCCAGCGCTAAGATCGCATACTGCAATGCAATCATGGCTGCTAATGTCGCACCCAGATCACATTGTGTATTTGATCAATGATAAATGGATCCCCCAAGCCCTCTAACAATTCTGATATCGCAGTGGTGCCATGTGGGATGTGTATTGTAACCGAAAGACATATAGGGGTCTATTCATGATGTTAATTATCGGGGTCCGAACATTCTAACTCGCCGCGGCTACCGGAGCAATTCATCATTGCTCCGGCGCGGTGACACGAACGGCTTCACTGCTCCTTTTCAGACCAGTGACTGGACTGCACATGCGCAACCTACAGGTCACGTATGCGCACAAGAGCCCTGACGTCTGGCGGAAGAAGCCGGACAGGGGCGGAGGGATCCGAAAGGATCCCTCATCGCAACCCCGGACCTCCTTCCCATAGGGAAGAAGTGGGTTGCAATCCCGGAGCAGGAGCATTCGCCATCTGCAGGCCATTCTGCCAGAGGAAGGTAAGTAGGAGATATAAGTGATACTAGTGTATGGGGACAGCGGGACATTCTGCCAGATGAAGGTAAGTAGGAGATATCTGTGATACTAGTGTATGGGGACAGCGGGACATTCTGCCAGATGAAGGTAAGTAGGAGATATCTGTGATGCTAGTGTATGGGGACAGCCGGGCCATTCTGCCAGATGAAGGTAAGTAGGAGATATCTGTGATACTAGTGTATGGGGACAGCGGCCATTCCGCGAGAGGAAGGTAAGCAGGAGATATCTGTGATACTAGTGTATGGGGACAGCGGGCCATTCTGCCAGATGAAGGTAAGCAGGAGATATCTGTGATACTAGTGTATGGGGACAGCGGGCCATTCTGCCAGAGGAAGGTAAGCAGGAGATATCTGTGATACTAGTGTATGGGGACAGCGGGCCATTCTGCCAGAGGAAGGTAAGCAGGAGATATCTGTGATACTAGTGTATGGGGACAGCGGGCCATTCTGCCAGAGGAAGGTAAGCAGGAGATATCTGTGATACTAGTGTATGGGGACAGCGGGCCATTCTGCCAGAGGAAGGTAAGTAGGAGATATCTGTGATATCTCCTGCTTTACCTTCTTAATGAATGGCCCGAACACTTAATTTTTACAATTGCAGGTGAAAATGTGCAATTTCACCTGCTTTTGTGAAAATTAAGTGATGATGAATAGGCCCCATAGTTACAGGGAAATTTGCAAAAAGAATAAGAGAGCATGTGAAGGACCTAGGAAAATTATAATACTGTGCAGTAAGCGGCATAATTGCAGGAGTATATTATTAATCCACATCTGGGACTCCTTAGGGGAATGGAGAGATATAGGGGTTCATCCAAAAATATACTGGTAGGTTAATTGGCTCCCAACACAAATGAACCCTAGTGTATATGTGTGTGTGCATGCAATAGGGAATATAGGCCCTGATTCAGAGCCGGACGCTCTGACCAGAGCGCTCGCTCTGAATCAGGGCCCTCCTCCATTAAAATGGAGCGTCCTCCTGGACGCTCGTATAGCTGTGGGTCACCACCCACAGCATATACGAGCGTCCAAAAAGATGGTCGCGATGGTCTTGACCATCGCGACCATCGGACTTGCGACGGAAACCCTGCGGTAGGGTTTCCCAGCCACAAGCCCTGGAGTGATTTTGGCTCTATCAGAGCCAAAATCACTCCCACTGACATCACTAGTGATGTCAGTGGGGCCGGCTTCAGACGGTAGGCGTTCCCATGGGAACGCCTCCGTCTGGCTGGTACGCCCCCGGCATTCCCACCAAAGGGGGCGTGCTGTCAGTCACCATCGACAGCACGCCCCCTTTGGTGCGAGACCCCGAGCGACGGATTCCCCGTCGCTCGCTGGGTCTCGCGCATGCGCACGACGGAGCTCCCTCTGTCGTGCGCATGCGCAGTGGGGAACATCGACCCACTTGCGAGCGTACTGCCGCTTGCGAGCGAGTCTGAATGACCCCCATAGATTGTAAGCTCCACTGGGGCAGGGACTGATGTGAATGGCCAAATATTCTCTGTAAAGCACTGCGGAATATGTGTGCGCTATATAAATAACTGGTAGTAAATAAATAAATAAAAATGTAGAGTCTACATACACAAGAAAAGACTGCATAGTGGGGAAGATTTCTGAGGTTTCTCTTGGACATTGTGGGAGAGTAGGCAGGTATTAATTATATCTCATCATTGCAAGGAGTTATGACGTGGTGTAGATATCGTCTTGTGTATCTGAGAGCATCCATTAATATTATCACATGACAACTGTTGGATGATCTGTTATATCACTTCTGTAGCCTTAGTCACTGACCAGTTATACAGATGTGGATACATTGAGCAGAGACTATCAACATGAATGCGACAGAAAGACAGACGGGTCTCTACTTATGGCAAAAATCTGACCACTTACAAATTTGTCCAACAGATCCAACGTGTCCAATGTAACGTTATTTATCCCTAAATTATCTTCTGTTGCAGATTTATTTGGTTGAGGACAGTGAAGCATTTTGAGCCTACACTTCCATTGATACTGTGGAAATAAATAAACATGGAAACACTAATAAAGCTGCCGGCATTCCAGGAAGCCTGTTGGCCTATGAAAATTATATGGGAGCGCATTAACCATGCCTACAGCTCAGATACTCCCCCTAAGCATTGCAGAGGTCAAAAAGGGGACTACGGATTCCATACCTGGGATTTCAGAGCCAACAATGAAAAATACTGTGTGGCTTGGGATACTTTCTGCTCTTATTGGAAGGTGAACACTCCGTTTGGACATCGTTTATTTTTTACAGGATCTCTGTTCATCAACAAAGAAAAAGAGGGTTTAGCTGTACCCCCGTTATTCACTGTCAACAACACAGATCTAGATATATTGATGCCAGCCTCGCCTTCAATGGTGGAGGAGCAAATAAAAAAAATTGTGCACTTTGTGGTTATGCCCCATAGCAACAAAACCTCATGAGATACAAACTGTGGGCCTGATTCAGAGCCGCTCATGTGTATGGGTTGTAATGCGCATGCGCCAACCAGTCAGTGCGGTCGGAAATCGTGTGCTCGCAAAATAGCGAATGCCTGCTAATTTGAGTGACTGAATGAGGCGTTTGTGGGTGGTAACAGGGGAAGGTGCTTGAAAGCGGGGAGTGGAGATCCGAACGCAGGTGTGCCAAACGGTCAAAACAGGCGTTTTAAGAGTGTGCATAATTAATAAAGCAGCGTCATCGACCACGTCACTTGGTTGTCTTTTAGCCTGAACTGCTCGCATGATTGCGGTAGGAAAATGCTACCACAAGAATAGCGAGCAGTTCATACGCCTTTCGATGTACTCGATTAATCTAATAAATAGCGGAGATGACGTATGATGCGAGCGGCCAAGGGGTGTCTTTACAAAATAGCGAGCGCATGTTTCGTTCGCTCAGACATAGAGGCGTCAACAGACCGCAAAGAGCTCAATTTAAATAGCCAGCCCCTTTTTCTGAACGAGCGAGCGCAAATAGCGTCCAGCTCTGAATCAGGCCCTGTATGTTTTGCTATAGTGATTGCTGATAACCCATTGTTCTAGGGCCCCATTTATCTACAAATGTTAATACCAGAGGCATATTTAGTTTAATATTGCAGTGATACTAACAAATAAGTCACTGGTATTCAACATTACTTACCTCATCCGCAAGGTCTAATGTCGCCCCCCTCATCGGTGGCATCTTCCATTCCGCTGCTGGTAGCCTAACACTGCCACCAATGGGCTTCTGTGTCATGTGCACACACGACTGTCAGCCTGCACATGTACATGACAGTTTAACCTGACGGGTTATATAATATGATATAATTATTATACACTAATGGTGATACATGCATTATATATATGAATTATTTATATAGCATTTATAGATTTGCAACTTGCCACAGCACCACAATGTCAAAGTCCACGTATACAACACAGATTCACAGCGTCAGCCTAGCAGCCACTCGGCTTTTCCCTTCTCAGACATTGACAGTCATTCTGACTCACTGCACCAGACAAACAAGGTAGCTCACGGGCCCACCTCCTGCCTTTACCCCTCCCTCCAAGTCTCCACCCACCGGAAAGCTGTTGCTTTCGCGAGATGATGACGTCATCATCTCGCAAGGCTCTCTCTGCACCAGCTCCAGGCTTCAGTCTGGAGCTGGTGCTGAGAGAGCCTCGCGAGATGATGACATCATCATCTCTCGAGAGCAACAGCTCCGTAGCGGCGCGGCTGCAGTGGTAGCCTGCATTGCAAGTGAGTGACTGCACTGTCTGTGACACTGACTTACACCCCCCCTCCCCCCTCCCCTCGAACTGCCGCCCGCCATCGCCCGCAGTGGTTTTAGTGACGGTTAATGAAAAAAATAATAGGTTGGAAAAAAAACTGTGATGTGCTGCAGGTGGCCCGGGCCCCCTGCCATGCCCAGGCCCGGGTAATCTGTACCCGCTCCCCCCCCTCTCGGCGCCCCTGCCTGCACACTACCACTGGCCACTGTATAGCAGTGACAGTGGCACAGCGGGAGGCAGCAGCCTCACTGGACCCAGCCCAGCACACAGCAGCGTGGGCTGAGCAGCTGCAGTCTCCTCTCTCTCCCTGCCCAATATGCAGATGCACTGCTATACAGCTGTCAGCAGCAGCGATGCAAATGGGGTCAGTGGGCCTAATTCAGACCCGCTCGCGAGCGCAGGACGCTCGCAAGCGGGTCGATGGTGCCCTAATGTGCATGCGCACGATGGAGGGAGCTCGTGGGAACGCCTACCGTCTGGGTCCGGCCCCACTGACATCACTAGTGATGTCAGTGGGAGTGATTTTGGCTCTGATAGAGCCAAAATCACTCCAGGGCATGCGGCAGCGAGACCCTACCGCAGGGTCTCGTCGCAAGCCCGATGGTCGCGATGGTCTTGACCATCACGACCATCATCATGGACGCTCGCTATAGCTGTGGGTGGTAACCCACAGCTATGTGAGCGTCCATGAGGCTGCTCCAAGTTGAGGTAAGAGGTCCCTGATTCAGAGCGAGCGCTCTGGTCAGAGCGTCCGGCTCTGAATCAGGCCCACTGTCCCATCAGCAATTGACCTGGGCCCCACCAACAAGCCCAGGCAAAGAGTACTCCCCCCTTGGTGCAGGAGGAGGAAATAAGAGGAATATGGAAGTGATATACAGCTCTGACCGGAGGTTCAATTCCAGGCATTGGCAGGCTGACAGAAGCAGAGTTCCCGGCAGCGGAAGCCCGACAGCGCTGGAAATCCAGATCGTCCCTAAGGTAAGTATAACCTAACCCCCTAACCCTCCTTAGGGGTGCCTAACCCTAACCTCCCCCCCAAGTGCCTAACCCTAACCTCCCCCCTTCCCCACTGCCTAAACCTAAGTTCCCCCTAGCCTAACCCCCCCAGGTACCCTAAACCTAACCCCCCCTGCGGCTGTCTGCTCGCGGCGCCCGGCATTCCTTCGATCGGGATGCCGGGTGCCTGTCTCCCGGGGTCGGGAAAATGTCAGGCGTCTACATCTAGATGCCCGGCATTTCACCCTCGCTGGGATATGACAGTCGGGAAGCCGGCTGTTGATATTAAGGCAGCCGGTTTCCCGATTGCATCCCGCTCTGACCCATCGAGACATGGACCCCACAAGACTTCTGCAGGTATCTGGCACTAACAGACATTTGCAGCAGTACTGCTCAAAGCATAAGAATAGATAAGCATAACAGTTTTGGCCAGGAAGATAAGGCTTAAGACAGACTAATTAGCTTAGCCAATATAATTGCAGTTAGTATGCATTAATCATTAATCATGCATTAATCATTAATCAGGAAAACACCTTATATGATATGCTATATAAGTAGATTGTAAGTTTCAAATAAACTTTGGAGTGAGTTCAACCTTACACAAGCTGCAGACTCGTGTCACTTTCACTCTCCATGGCCGTGAATGCTGTCTGTATGCTGAATGCCTGATGTCACGGCTGCCGACACTTGAGACTCCTGGAAGGAGTCAGGCCTACTGGACACTATAAACTGAGGTGGTTTTAGGAATGACCTGTTCATGGAATCTCAGTAACACGGAATAAAAGTAAATAGAATTTATTCACAGGCAAAATATATAGCAACGTTTCACATAAAGTCTCAACAACACAGAAGTTCAGATATGCAGTAGTCAATATAGGAGTAAACCCCCATATGTAAATAAAGTCTCTGATACTAATGTGGTGGGGAACCCTGAGTCCAATATGAGGCCAAGACCTCAGGATGGGATAGGGTTGAGCCCTGTAGTGTGATGAAAATCCAGAACAGGGTTGAGCCCTGCAAAGTAGTGAAGATCCAGAACAGGGTTAAGCCCTGAGACGTGGTGAAAATCCAAGACAGGGTTGAGCCCTGTGATGCAGTGAAGATCCGGGACAGGGTTGAGCCCTGCAATGCGGTGAAGGTCCGGAGCAGGGTTGAGCCCTGCAGCGTGACGAGGATCCGAAGCGGGGTTGAGCCCCACGATGTAGTGAGGGTCCGGAGCAGGGTTGAGCCCTGTGGCGTGACGGGGATCCGGAGCGGGGTTGAGCCCCGCGATGCAGGAAGGGTCCGGCGATGATAACTGTAATGGTGCAGTTGACAACTGTAGTAGAGGTGAGTTCAATGTCCACGGAAGTAGAAGACAACAAGCAGAGTAAATAATCCAGCAGGGGATGCAACCACAGCGATGGAGCAGGTTAACAATACTTAGGCAATGGCAATGCTGAGCTCTGTAGTGCGGCTGGTAACCAGTATCAGAAGTTTAACCGGAACACGGGCAGAGATATAGCAAAGTCCACAGCAAACCACAGGCACAGCAGGGATCTGGCAGGAATCCAAGAAAGACCTGAAAGTAACGTTGCACAGACACTGAGACACAGTTAGTAACAGGCTTTATACTATGGGTCTTTGATCCATAGGAAGTTCAGAACATGTGACCCAAATGGAATCAGGTTTGAAATAATAAGCAATCAGAAATCCCACAACCTGACAACACCTTTGAGACAGATGGTCATTTTAACTCTCTATCCCCTGTATGTGGGGAACGCCAGCAACCAGGATAGCTCCTCCAACGACCACAATGGAACTTTGGCAAATGTAGTTTATCTTTACATACTGAGATAGTCACAGTCCTGATACCTGTTGTGAAGAACTCTCAGGAGTCCTGAGAAGCCCCCTTCGATAAGTGCATCATGGTGCATCTCTAAATCTAACCCTAACACTCACCCCCACCCCGCTACTTATGACGGTCAGGATGCTAGCACCGAGATTCTGATCGCTGCCGGTATTCTGGTGCCTGTAATGTAAGTGTCGACATTCGACCACCGGGATGCCGAACGCATATCGTTTACATGCTAC
Organism: Taudactylus pleione; assembly: GCA_031769625.1. Taxonomy (NCBI): domain Eukaryota; kingdom Metazoa; phylum Chordata; class Amphibia; order Anura; family Myobatrachidae; genus Taudactylus; species Taudactylus pleione. Next base: position 2,645,082 of record JAUIMM010000146.1, on the reverse strand, counting down.
CTAATATATCTCACCCCTTGACAGGTGTCATTTTAACAAGATAATCATTGTTATTCACTCCACATATATATTACACATTTTTGCATTTGCTTTGAGGCTGTCAGTGGGGACGGGCAGAGGAGAGATAGTGAGGGGGAAAAGCACCAGCTCACAGAGATAACAAAACCTCTCTGTAACAACAGCTGGGCAGAGTCCAGGTTTGAAGTAGCACACGGCTGTATAACAAGTACTATAAGTATATATACCGGCTTTTCCCACCAAACTAAAGAGAAGGAGCAGCTCTTGTTGCAGTCTTAGCTCATAAGGGAGATGTACTCAGCCTGGTGGCTTATGTAGGTTGAATAGATTGTGAGCTGCAGCCTCTGCAGGAACTCCTGCAAGTCTTCCCGAATTATTAAAGTGGCAATCATTTAAAAGGCAAAACTAGCTTGGTTTTGCCTTTAAAATGATTGCCGCTTTACATAAGCATTCTGGAGAAAGATTTATTATTTATTTATTAACAGTTTCTTATATAGCGCAGCATATTCCGTTGCGCTTTACAATTGTAAACATTAATAGAACAAAACTGGGTAATAACAGACAGATATATAGGTAGGAAGGCCCTGCTCGCAAACTTACAATCTATAGGGAAATAGGCATTGATACACAAGGATAGGTGCTATATATTGCATTTTGGTCCAGCCAGAATGCACAGTTTCTTGGTTGGCTGCATGATCCATTCACACCGGAATGTAGGCCAAATGTCATGAGGATGTGAGAGAAAGACGATGTGTGAGGTTGTGTGTGGACTGTGAAAGGGGATGTAATTAGATATGGAAGCTATGAAGATTATGTAGGTGGTTCTGGGATATGATAAGCTTGCCTGAAGAGGTGAGTTTTCAGGGATCGCTTGAAGGATTGGAGACTAGAGTAAAGTCATATTGTGCGTGGTAAGGCATTCCATAGAGTGGGTGCAGCCCGAAGAAAGTCCTGTAACAATGAGTGGGAGCAAGTAATGCATGGGGATGAGAGACGCAGATCTTGTGCTGATCAGAGAGGTCGGGTAGGGAGATATTTTGAGATGAGTGAAGAGATGTATGTTGGTGTGGTTTGGTTAATAGCCTTATGTGTAAGTAAGAGTATTTTGTATTGAATACGGTAGAAAACTGGCAACCAATGGAGGGACTGACAGAGCGGGGCAGCAGACGATGACGTTTGGCAAGGAAGATAAGTCTTGCAGCTGCATTCATAATGGATTGTAATGGCGATAGCCTATTTTTGGGAAGACCAGTAAGGAGGCTATTGCAATAGTCAATGCGGGAAATAATAAGTGCATGGATTAGAGTTTTTGCAGTGTCTTGTGTGAGATATGGTCAAATTTTGGATATGTTTTTTAGATGTATGTAACATGATTTTGAGACAGATTGAATGTGGGGAACAAAGGACAGTTCAGAGTCAAGGATGAAACCAAGGCAGCGAGCTTGTGGGGCAGGGTGGATTGTCAAGTTATCAACAGTGATAGAGAGATCAGGTTGGTAACTGTTATTGGCCGGTGAAAATATAATTAATTCTGTTTTAGAAATATTAAGTTTCAGGTGGCGAGATGACATCCAAGATGAAATTGCAGAAAGACATTCAGTGACACAGACCAGTACAGATGGTGATAAATCTGGGGAAGATAGGTAGATTTGACTATCATCCGTATACAGATGGTACTGAAATCCAAAAGAGCTGATTAGTTTGCCAAGAGAGGAGGTATAGATTGAGAATAACATAGGCCCTAAGACAGAGCCTTGCAGTACTCCAACTGATAGAGGTAGCGAAGAGGAGGTAGAATCAGAAAAACGAACAGTAAAAGAGCGATCAGATAGGTAGGAAGAGAACCAAGAAAGAGCCGTGTCCTTAAGACCTAGGGATTGTAGTGTTTGTATGAGAAGAAAGTGGTCAACAGTGTCAAAAGCAGCAGAGAGATCTAGAAGAATTAGGAGTGAGTAATGTCCTTTAGCCTTGGCAGTGACCAGATCATTTACTACCTTTGTCAGTGCTGTCTCTGTGGAGTGTTGGGAACGGAAGCCGGAGTGAAGTGGGTCCAATAAGTTGTGCGAGTTAAGAAAGTGTGTGAGGTGGGTGTAGACAAGGCTCTCAAGTAGCTTGGAGGGGCATGGGAGCTGGGAGATAGGACGGTAATTTGAGAGAGTGTTGGGGTCAGAGTTTTGTTTCTTCAGAATAAGAGTAATTACTGCATGCTTGAACAGTGACAGATTTTAGTTAGGGTTGGGATAATCACAGGAGACAGAGCTTTATTGATTTGTGAGGGTATAGGATCTAGAGGAGAGGTAATAGAGTAGGAGGATGAGAAGAGGGAAGATACTTCATCTTCATTTGTGAGATCAAATGAAGAGAATGTGCCAGAGGATTCAGGTAGGGAATTAAGCAGGTCACTAGCTGAGGAAGAGCATTCCATTTCATTTCTGATCTCATCAATCTTGTCCCTAAAATAGGAAGCAAAATCTTGCGCCCAGATAGTAGCAAGTGGTTTGGGTGAGGGAGGGGTAAGAAGCAGTTTAAATGTATTAAAAGGCGCTTGGAGTTAGAGGCTTGAGCAAAGATAAGAGATTGGAAATATGTTTGTTTGGCAGTGTCCAGAGCAGTACGATAAGAGTTGTAGATAGTCTTATATGTGAGGAAGTCAGTTGGAGTATGAGACTTTCGCCACTGATGTTCAACTTTACGTGAGAGTTTTTGTAGATGCCTTGTTAAGTTAGAATGCCACGGTTGACGTCTAACTCTACGTGGTGTGTGATGGGTAGCTAGAGCTGCTTCATCGAGAACTTTTTCTAGAATCTGGTTTAGGTGTGATGCAGCAGTCTCAGGAGAAGTGAATGTAGAAATTGGCGACAGTCGTTGTTGTAGAGAGGTAGATAGTTGTTGAAAGTTAATAGCATCAATATTTCTGTGGGTTTTAGGTTTAGGTTTGGTTAATTTCAATGACGTTGATGTAATGGAGGAGAGTGTGCAGGTGATAAGGTTGTGATCTGAGAGAGGGAAAGGAGCATTAGTGTAATCAGAAACTGAGCATAGTCAGGTGAAAACAAGATCAAGGCAGTGGCCCTCCTGATGAGTAGCGGATTCAGTCCATTGGGAGAGGCCAAGAGAGGAGGTTAGAGAGAGTAGTCTGGAGGCATGAGGAGATTGTGGACTGTCAATGGGGATATTGAAATCACCCATAACGATGGTGGAGATGTCTGAGGATAGGAAGTGAGGGAGCCAGGCAGAAAAATGTTCCAGAAATTGTTGAGGTGGTCCAGGTGGGTGATAGATAACAGCAACTCGCAGAGAGAAAGGGGAGAAAGTCCTGATAGAATGTACTTCAAATTATGTAAATGCGAGTGAAGGTACCTGTGGGAGAGCTGTGTATGTAAAGATTGGGAGAGTAATAGTCCTACCCCACCTCCTTTACAATGACCAGGCCTGGAGGTGTGTGAAAAGTGTAGGTTACCATATGAAAGTGCAGCAGGGGAGACAGTGTCTGATTGTGTGAGCCATGTTTCTGTTATCACCAGAAGGTTGAGGTTAGTTGAAATAAAGAGTTCATGGATGGATGTTAGTTTGTTGCAGACAGAGCGTGCATTCCATAAGGCACATTTTAGTGACTTGGAGGGTGAAGGGAGGCACGCAATGTTTATGAGGTTAGCTGGATTTATAGCTTGTTGTGGGTGTGGTATGTGTGTTGGGCCTGGATTTGGTGATATGTCACCAGCTAATAGAAGCAGAAGGAGAGAGATATAAATATATTGGTGGGATTTGTATGATAGATTTTTATGGCGACAGGTTGTGGATGTCATTGTCAGTGTGTATAGATAAGTTAAAAGCTCATGTGTGTTTGTAAGAGAGAAGATTAATGAGGCAGCAATATGTACAGAAGGATGAGCTGCAGGGAGAGTAAAGGATGTAGTAGCCTTAGAGATGATTCCATGTAGTGAGATAAGAAATAGAAATTTTTGATACATTGTGTTTTTTTATATTAGGCAAAAATAAAAAAAAATGTTAAGTAATGGGTTTGTAATTATCTGGTATTAGATGTTGTTCAATGGTTTTCAACTGTTTTTTTAACTGTTCAGAAAGCACACTTGATTTTAACCACACTTAATGCATAACCACACCAAGCTGCCCTCATCAAGCTGCCCTAAGACTGAATGTTAAGAAATAGTATATCTGATTGATATTGGCCTCATCTGAGCCAATTGGTCAGTTGATTGAAATGTAAAGTACCAGCCAATCGGCTTCTAACCTCCATATTACAATGTGTTTGAAAAATGACAGTTAGGAACTGTTTGGTCTGTACTTTGTCTCTCTCCACTTTATCACTCTCCAAGGCTTAGTACACCTACCTCTGAAGCTGCATACACACACAACGATTTTTTTAATGAACGATTTTAGTAAACGATTTTTTCCCTTGAAAAAATTAACTAAAATCGCTTACTAAAGTTGTTCATTTACTAAATGTCATGAACGATTTTTATGAACTACAAACGATTTTTGCATATTCCCTTAATGAAAATCGTTGAGTTGACAAGTCTGACTGAACTACAAACGACAAACTACAAACGTGAACGCGCATGAACGATAATCGTTCATCGTTTGACTCAGAAAGTGAACGACTTTTTCAAACGATTATCGTTAAACGATATCGTTTAACGATAATCATTAAAAAAATCGTTGTGTGTGTATGCAGCTAAAGTGTTAGTGAAAAAATGAAATAACTGTGGTTATATGGTCTGATTCATTACCGATCGCAACTGCGATTACGCACGCAGATGGGCGATTGTTGCTTTTTGAGCATGCATCACCGTGCGCGAAGGTCTCACTGCGATCGGACTACACAGACCAATCGCAGAGTGACTGACAGGAAGTGAGCATTTGGGGGTGGTGACGGGGGGATGGCCAGCAGAACGCAGGCATGTCAGTATGTATGAACACCGGTACAGGGGCGTGCATAATTTAGCCACTGCGATGCCATACGCAACTTGGGCTTTCAGTGCGTGCGATGAGGTTAGCAATTTCTGAGTCATTTGTGCGTGAGGCTACGATGGTACTCAATGTTACCGATGGTTTTGCTATTCTGCTAAGTATTACGGATGTGAGTAAGGGGATGTGGGCGTCCTTATGTTAGGCAGCGACTGCATTGCGATTGCAAACATTAGCATATTTTCGCAGTGGACCTGCATGTCTAATCGCAGTTGCGATCGCTGTAGCGATCTGTAATGAATCAGGCCCATTGTCTGGGACAAGCTACTAGGATGTTGATTTACGCTTGTATTGATGCCTTACACTTAATTTTTTCCCCATAAAGTATAGGGATATTCTAGAAGCTGCAATCCCAGTGTTGGGAAGCATCTACCATACTTTTGATGGAATATATAATTATGTGCTGATTTAGTTTGAGTGTGAACTATGGGTAGCACGGCTGGTGTAGTGGTCAGCATTCATGTTGCACAGCCCTGAGGTCATGCGTTCAATTCCTGACCATGGACCTTATTCAGAGGTGAATGCAATGGCAATTTTTACAAATGTCGTACGATCGTTCGCCATTGCGCATGCGTGTCAGTGGCACTGCGCACGCGCAGCGATGGTTTCGTGATTACGCCCGCACAGAGGATCCATTCCTAGCGTGAGTGACAGGAAGTCACCGTTTGGGGGAGGTAAGTGGGGGCGGGGTTAAAGAAAAAATGCATGTGTGTCTTACCGTTTAAACGCCGTTATATAGGCGTTCATAAATTATCCATTGCGATCTCCTACGAAGCAGCAGAGCTCTCTAGGTGTAAGGAGAGCCGCTGTATTTGAGACAGGTCAAACCTGCTGCATGGGGCTGCATGGCTGATCGATGTTGCCGATTTTTACGCTCGCGCGCAACGTTGAATGCAGATGAGAAGGCAGCAGCGACCTCCGCTATGCTCCAGTAAGCTATGGAACTACCGGCAGACTTTCGCAGCTGCGATCCGTGTGGAATCGCAGCTGCGATCGCACTAGCGTACATCTTTGAATCAGGCCCCATGGCACTATCTGTATGGAGTTTGTATGTGCTCCTGGTGTTTGTATGCGTTTCCACTGGCTACTCAGGTTTCCTCCCACACTCCAATAAAAACATACTGGTACTGTAGGTTAATTGGCTTCTGACCCTGCTGTGTTTGAGTGATAATGAATATAAGGGCTTGATTTGCAGATGTACGCTATTGCCATTGTAGCCGCGTTCCTCTACGCCAGTGTTGGCTAACCTTGACACTCCAGCTGTTATGGAACTACATAACCCAGCATGCACTGCTACAGTTTTGCTATTAGGGCATGCTAAAACTGTGGCAGGGCATGCTGGGATATATAGTTCCACAACAGCTGGAGTGTCAAGGTTAGCCAACACTGCTCTACGCAGTCAATGTGCACTGCTAATATAGGCGAATGTCGCAGCTGGCAAGGTTTGTAATATAGACGCGCAACTGCGGCTTTACACATCCAAGCATCTGAATACAAAGATACAGCCTCGGTCGCAGACAGTGGCGGCTCCAGAGGGGCCTTCCTTCCGTTGTCTAACATCGCCAGTCGGGACTCACTGGCAGTTGGTGTGGCTCCCCTATTTGAATTTTGAACTGCGTTGCAGCCCCCCCTCTGAAGCCGCCACAGGTTGCAGATCCTTCAATTGTTGCTGTTCTGAGTAACCCTATTGGCTACTGAGAAAGGCCGCAGGAACTGAGATAGGGGGAGACGTTTTCATTGCAAACGGTATCCTCATCCTGATAACAGTCATACACACCTGCAGCTTTTGACACCACTCCCCGTTACCACCCTAGACAGTCAGTTACACTGCGAGTAAAATACTGCAAACGACTACGGTAATGTACCTTGACATATGCGCAGTTTACCGATACTTGCTCAACTGAGTAAATATTGGCATTGCGTACATCTCTGAATGAGGCCCATAGATAGTGAGCTCCACTGGGGCAAGAACTGAATGGCTGAAATATTCCCTGTACAGCACTGAAGTGAAGTTGGGGCTCAAGAAGAGCACATGGTACCATGGGGCTGATTCAAAGCTGTATGCAAACCCGATGCTTTGCGTAAAACTCAGATGTTTGGAGATCTGTGCCTGCACAGGATCTGTACCACGCACGTGCAGATCACCTTTTGCGAGCTCGCTCACAGTGCCAGGACGCCGCAGGCTGATTGACAGGCTGTGGACATTTAGGGGAGGCGTCAGCAGGGCCGGCAACAGAAATCTTGGGGCCCGGTACACCCCCCAGACCAAGCAACTTTTTCTTTATCAAATACATTTATCCCCAAAACACAATGAAGATATATATATATATATATATATATATATATATATAGAAAAAAATCCTTGTTGTGGCGGTGACTTTATGAATCTGTGAGTGCTGCCGTTTCAGTGCTATGTATATATATATATTAGGAATGAGCGGGTTCGGAGTTCCGAAATCCGAACCCACCCCGAGCCCCCCCCCAGAAACGAGGTTCCAGAAACGAGGCAAAACATCATCATCCCGCTGTCGGATTCTCGCAGGTTTTGGATTCTATAAAGGTCCCATGATCGCCGTCATTGTTCATTCCGGCTGTGGAATGTGCAGAGTTAGGGAGCTGGGAGCTCAGTGTTGTGTGTTAGTTATAAAAATAAAAAATAATAAAGTACTGCTGGCTGGCTACTGTGAAGAGGGAGGGAGCTGGGAGCTAAGAGCTGTTGCTGACACTGACCATAGGGGTTGGCTGGCTGGCTACTGTTGTCCATATACAATACAAAAGGGGCTGGCTGGCTACTGTTGTCCTTGTCCATAAAGGGGCTGGCTGTTGTCCTGTCCATAGGGGCTGGCTGTAGTGCTGTGTTGTCCAGGGGGTGCTCTGTCCTTCAGGGGTGCTCTCTTCACCCACCCCCAGTGTGAATAGCTGGGCTGGCTGGCTGGCTACTGCTGTCCATATACATAAGGGCCGGCTGGCTACTGTTGTCCTTGTCAATATATTGGCTGGCTGTTGTTCTGTCCATAGGGGCTGGCTGTAGTGCTGTGTTGTCCAGGGGGTGCCCTGTCTGCTGTAGGGGTACGCTCATACAAATAATTTTTACAGGGGCTGCCCTGTCTGCTGTAGGGGTACGCTCATACACATAATTTTTACAGGGGCTGCCCTGTCTACTGTAGGGGTATGCTCATACAAATAATTTTTTCAGGGGCTGCCCTGTCTGCTGTAGGGGTACGCTAATACAAATAATTTTTACAGGGGGTTCCCTGTCTACTGTAGGGGTATGCTCATACAAATAATTTTTACAGGGGCTGCCCTGTCTGGTGTAGGGGTACGCTCATACAAATAATTTTCACAGGGGTTATTCACTCCATAAAAATAATGCACTCCATAAAAATAATGGAGGACAAAAATTTGGAGGATAAAATAGGGAAAGATCAAGAACCACTAGTTCTAATGCTGAAGCTGCTGCCACTAGTCATGACATAGACGATGAAATGCCATCAACGTCGTCTGCCAAGGCCGATGCCCAATGTCATAGTAGAGGGCATGTAAAATCCTAAACACCAAAGTTCAGTAAAATGACCTTACAAAATTAATTTAAATCATCTGAGGAAAAACATAAACTTGCCAATATGCCATTTACGACACGGAGAGGCAAGGAACAGCTAAGGTCCTTCCCTATGTTCATGACTAGTGGTTCAGCTTCACATGACGATGGAAGCCCTCGTCCTCCCGCTAGAAAAATGAAACGAGTTAAGCTGGCAAAAGCACAGCAAAGAATTGTGCATTCTAAGAAGGTATCACAAATCCCCAAGGAGAGTCCAAGTGTGTTGGTGGTTGCAATGCCTGACCTTCCCAGCACTGGACAGGAAGAGGTGGCTCCTTCCACCATTTGCACGCCCTCTGCAAGTGCGGGAAGGAGCACCCACAGTCCAGTTGCTGATATTCATATTGAACATGTCACTGTTGAAGTACAACAGGATGAGGATATTGGTGTAGCTGGCGCTGAGGAGGAACTTGTCGAGGAGGATTCTGATGGTAATGTGGTTTGTTTAAATCAGGCACCAGGGGAGACAGTTGTTGTCCGTGGGATGAAAAAGCCCATCATCATGCCTGAGCAGAAGACCAAAAATTCCCCCTCTTTGGTCTGGAAATATTTCAGTCAAAATCCGGACAACAACTGTCTTGCCATATGTAGCTTAAGTAAAGGTGTAATAAGTAGGGGTAAGGACGTTAACCACCTTGGAACATCCTCCCTTATACATCTCCTGCAGCGTGTTCATAAAAAGTTACTGTCAAGTTCAGAAACTGTGGCTAAGACCGTTAGCAGTCCAGGGTCACCTAAAACGATTTGTCTTGTTGTATCCAAGTGCCTGCAAACCACACCGTCAACTCCCTCCCTCCTCGTCAATTTCCTCCTCAATCAGGATCGGAAGTAGTCCTGCAGGCCATGTCACTGGCATGACTGACTCCTCTCCTATCCGGGATTCCTCCCGAGGATCCTGCATTGCTACGCCTACTGCTGCCACCGCTGCTGTTGCTGCTGGGAGTCATTCATCATCCCAGAGAGGAAGCTGGAACACCACTACTTCTTTTACTAAGCAATTGACCCTCCGACAGTCCTTAGCGAGGAGGATGAAGTACGACAGCAGTCATCCTGTTGCAAAGCAGATAACTGAGGTAGTGTGTCCCTGGTACCAAATCCTGTCTAGATTCCACTTCACTAGGCAGGCGATACCAAGACTGTACAGAGACTTCATTAAAGTGTCCTCAGTGTCCTAAAAAATCTGGTTGTACCCAATGTCCACTTTACCACAGACATGTGGACAAGTGGAACAGGGCTGACTAAGGACTATATGACTGTGACAGCCCACTGGGTAGATGTATCGCCTTACACAGCAACAACAGCAGCGTCACCAGTAGCAGCACATCAGAAACGCCAGCTTGTTCCAAGGCAGGCTACGCTGTGTATCACCATTTTCAGTAAGAGGCACACTGCCGACAACCTCTTAGAGAAACTGAGGGAAATAATCACCCAATGGCTTACCCCGCTTAGACTCTCCTGGCGATTTGTGATATCTGACAACGCTACCAACATTGTGCAGGCATTACATCTGGGCAAATTCCAGCACGTCCCATGTTTTGCTCACAGAATAAATTTGGTGGTGCAGAATTTTTTAAAAATACAAAGGGGCATGCAGGAGACGCTTTGGGTGGCCCGAAAAATTTCGGGCCACTTTCGCCATTCAGCGGCTGCGTGCCGAAGACTGGAGCGCCAGCAAACACTCTTGAACCTGCCCTGCCATCACCTGAAGCAAGAGGTTGTAATGCGGTGGAACTCAACCCTCTATATGCTTCAGAGGATGTAGGAGCAGCAATAGGCCATTCAAACCTATACATCCATCTATGACATAGGCAAAGGAGGGGGTATGCACCTGACTCAAGCGCAGTGGAGAATGATTTCCGTGTCGTGCAAGGGTCTCTAGCCCTTTGAACTTGCCACATGTGAAGTAAGTTCAGACACTGTCATAAGGCTTTTGCAGAAGCAGCTGGAGAAAGTGAAGGAGGGAAGGAGGAGCTAAGACGGAGCGATTCCGCTCAGTATGTGGGACTTGTGGATGAAGCCCTTCATTCGCTTTGCCAGGATTCCAGGGTGGTCAATCTGTTGCAATCAGACAACTACATTTTGGCCACCGTGCTCGATCCTAGGTTTAAAGCCTATGTGGTGTCTCTCTTTCTGGCAGACACAAGCCTGCAGAGGTGCAAAGACCTGCTGGTGAAAACACTGTCAGCTGGGGCTGCCAGGAAACAACTTAGATATCCTAAGCAACCCACTGGTGGTGATACAGGGCAGGCAGGACCAAGTTTGGACATCTGGTCCGGACTGAAGGACCTGCCAACAATTTCTGACATGTCCACTGTCACTGCATATGATACTGTCACCATTGACAGAATGGTGGAGGATTACATCGGTGACAGCATCCAAGTAGGCATTACAGGCAGACAGTCCGTACCTGTAATGGCAGGAAAAAGAGGCAATTTGGAGGCCCCAGTACAAACTGGCTCTATTTTACATAAGTTATCCTCCCTCCAGTGTGTACTCCGAAAGAATTTTTAGTGCAGCCGGGAACCTTGTCAGCGAAAGGCGTAGGAGGTTGCTTCCACAAAATGTGGAGAAGATGATGTTCATAAAAATGAATTATCAATTCTTTCGGGAAGACCAGCCTCCAGAAAGTACAGAGGAACCTGTGGTGGTGGATTCCAGCGGGGACAAATTAATACTCTGGGCTCTATTTACTACAATCCGCATATTGAATGCGGATTGTAGTGTGATATTACCGAGTGAATTCGCATTGCGAATTCAGGCAATATCACAGGGATTTACTATAAATCCCTTGCAGGGACAGAGCTTGCGATAAAGCTCTGTCCCTGCGGATCCCATCCGCACTCTAGTCGCGGTATTTTCTGAAAAAATACCGCGACTAAGAGCCCGCACATGCGCCGACCGACCACCGCTACTACCCCCCCACCGACGCTAAGCCCCGTCCCCCGGCGCTAAGCCCCGCCCCCACGATCGCGGACCCCCGTGACCCCCCCCTCCCCCCCCGCTACCCCCCCCTCCCTTCATTACACTTACCTGCATCCTCCTGGCCTCCGGTGATCTTCTCCGGGATTCCCGATCAGGTGATCTCCCATACTGCACTGGGGCCCGATCACCTGATGACCGGGCCCCAGTGTACTATGGGAGACCAGCTGACCGGAGAGGAGCCATCACCGGAGGCCCGATCACCGGTCCCTGGATTCAGGTAAGTAAAAAAAAAATGTTTAATTTTTTTTTTCTTTTTTTTACAGTAATCAGCTTGTGGTCTGCTTAGACCACACAGCTGATTACTGGTACCGGCTCCCGGCTCTGCTCTCCCCGTTAGAGCAGAGTGGGAGCCCGGTATCCGGGGGAGACCCTGGATAACGCCACCTCCAGGTGGCGTTATTATCACAGGGCTTCCCCCGGTATTTTTTTACAATTTATTTTTAGTAACTGTGGTCGGATCACATTTCCCATTACAATTTTGGGAAATGCGATCTGCTTTACTAAAAATAAGTGATACTGGGGGTTGGAGTAGAATTTTACTAATTCTACTCCAATTGCCCTGTAATAACTACAGGTGAAACTAAAATAATGTGAAAAGGGTGTGAAAACACCCTTTTTCACTTTATTTTAGTAAAAATAATGTTAATAAATAGAGCCCTATGTGAGGATGAGGGTGTACACAACACTAAGGAGGGTGAGGAATCGGTGGATGAGCATGAGCCAGTTTGTGCAGGGACAGATTAAGTGCCAGCTTGTTTTGTGGGGGTCCAAACGAACCAATCATTTCAGCCACAGTCGTGTGGCAGACCCTGGCGCTGAAATGATTGGTTTGTTAAAGTGTGCATGTCCTGTTTATACAACATAAGGGTGGGTGGGAGGCCCCAAGGACAATTCCATCTTGCACCTCTTTTTTTTCTTTGCATTATGTACTCTTTGGGGCCTAGTTTTTCAAACTGCCATCCTGTCTGCCACCGCAGTGTCACTCCTAGATGGGCCACGTGTTTGTGCCGCCCACTTGTGTCGCTTAGCATAGTCATCCAGCTACCTTGGTGCAACCTTTTAACCTAAAAACAATATTGTGAGATGTTCAGAATAGACTGGAAATTAATGTTATTGAGGTTAATAATAGTGTAGGAACAAAAAAACAAACAAATTCTGTGATTTTATCTGTTTTTATGCTTTTTTCCAAAAAAATACAGATCCAAACCCAAAACCCGGAAGGGTGGTTTTGGCAAAACCAATCCAGACCCAAAACACGAAGAAAGATCCAGATCCAAAACCAAAACACAAAACACGAAAGTGTCCGGTGCACAACTCTAATATATATAAATAACAATGCGCACTTATAAATGAATAACAATCACCTGGGTGCTCTGGGGGAGGGGAAGAGAGAGAGAACGAGAGAAAGAGAGAGACTCATTCGCTTACCAGAAGGTGCAGAAATCAGTGTCACTCGCTCGTGATTGCTGCGGCGCCTGTCTCATTGATGTTTGCAGGGGGTGGACAGTGTTTGTAGCTTGTTGTTGATTGAAGCTACAACTGCCTGCCAACGTACAGAGGTTCTGGATGTAAATAGCGCTTGTCATCAGGCTGCCTGTTCAAGTTCCTGCTCCTCTTAGGTGGACCTCGACTGCTGAGAGGAAGGCAGCTGCACAACAGCAAAGGTCCCAGCAGCAATGTAATGAGGTTGCAACATCATTCATATGCACACGGACCAGACCAGGTGACAGGTGACCAGGAGTGGACAGGCAGCTGCTCCTTCGTAGATTGTTTTCATTATAACCACTTGCGTAGTGCCGGTAACCTTGCCCATCAATTTGAAAAACAATTAGACCCATTTTTCCCCTCCGATCTTCGGGGCCCTCTGAGCCTCGAGCCCGGGTCAGGTGTACTCTTAGTCCCCCCCCTGTCACCGGACCTGGGTGTCAGACAGCATCCCAGAATTCGGGGGCGTGTCCACTGCGCAAAAACACTGAGGGGTCTATTTACTAAGCAGTGTTAGGAGACAGAGTGAAAAGTGATAAGTAAGTGATAAGGTGCCAGCCAATCAGCTCCCAACTGTCATCTCACAGGCTGTGTTTGAAAAATGACAGTTGGGAGCTGATTGGCTGGCACCTTATCACTTCCTTATCACTTTTCACTCTGTCTCCTAACACTGCTTAGTAAATAGACCCCTGACTATCCTAAGTAACCTGAAGGCTATTCAGATGACCAATCGCACGGAGTGATGTGATGCTGTGTCCAGACGCAGCAGCAGATAACAAAAGCCGTTAGCGATGCTAAAAGCAAACAACTTTGAATCAGGCCCCATAGTGGCGACAGCGTGGAGTGCAGGAGAGCTTGGAAATATTAGGTAGATATCAAATCAATATTCACATATTCATTCGTCTTATTATGTTACATCTGTGACCGTTTTCCTGCCCCTCGTGTGTTGCAGAACTGATTACTTCCTATACTGTAGCTGCTCAGTTTCCCATTTCTTCTACATCATCCAAGCTGTTAAGGAAGAGAAATTAACTTGTATTTATTAATAGTTTGTCACTTCTCCTGTTTAAAAGGTCTAATCCTGTGTGAGTCAATGGCCTGCTTAGCGAATGATGAGGCCTTGGGTGTAACTGCGCAAGTGCTTAAAAAGTTACACCAAAAATTAACTATCTTAAATTGATCTGACATAGACAGGGGATGCTCCTTTTGTGATTTTCTCAGAATATATTTCAATCTCATATTTTTGTTTCATATTGCTCGGTTCCGGAGTTTGTGACCACCTGTCCCACACAGAGGCCTTAAGCTTCCCCCAGTCCTGGGTTATATATTTTAGCAGAGCCGCGACTAGACTTTTTGGTGCCCTGTGCCAGAGAGAGCATTGGCGCCCCCCCTCTCACTTTTTAAATAGGGACATAAGATAATGCACATGAGAAAGGGTCATGGCTTTATGGGGAAGGACCAGGGAAGAGATAGGGGAGGCCAGGAAATGCTGGGGATAAAAGAAGAGGAATCTACAATTGAGAATTATAATAAACAGGAAAAGTGACAGCCCCAAACAGCACCCCCTGCCCTGTGGTGCCCTGTGCCATGGCACTGGTCGCACTATCCTCAGGCCCGGCGACAGGAGGGGACTAGGGGCACACCTGTGCCGGGCCTCAAGGTTCTGAGGGGCCCCAAGGGCTCAGGGCAGTGGCATAACTATGGAGGTGCAGGAGATGCGGTTGCTATGGGGCCTAAGGGGCCCACCATCCCAGCGATCGCACCCCCTGCACCCTCAATTTGCCGGGCGCCCACTGAGATTGTGTTACCAGCGGGCATCCGGCTCCTTCTCTCCTCTCTTCCTCCCGGCACAGCGGCAGCAGGAGGACAGAGCTCACTCCTGAGCTCCGGCTTCTGGGTCCCGCAGTGCACTATGGGAGTGACATCACTCCCATAGTTCCGAGGAGCGGTTGCCGGGGACGGACAGCAGCAGGCACTGGAGCAGGGTTTCAGGTAAGTATTGTTAAGTATCTGGGGGGCCCCAGAAATGTCTATTTAACGGGCCCCAAGATTTCTGTTGCCGACCCTGACTAGCCTAGTTCTTCCTACTGTAGATTACTTGGAAGGCTCCCAAAATTCAGCTTAAGGACACAATTCACGGTAAATGGTGTAAGTGAGGCCCTGTCCCAGCTGCACAATGCTGCAAATCACGGCACCACACCCCTCACACATCCCGCCTGGTCCTCCCCCTTCGGCATCTCACGGACGGCCAAGGTAAAATGTCGGCAAGTATGTGTTTAAGAGACCTGGAATTTGATACAGGAGGAGGGGCGTGGTATAAACTGTCGACATCAGAATGTCAACATGAGCTGAATGTCGACAATTATAATATCGACTTGTGTTTTTCTTGTCCATATAAGCCCTAAGACTAACATGAGTTGTCGACATTATGGCAACATTTTCACTGTCAACAAAATGTCGACATTCTGGTGTTAGCATTCAGATGCCAACATTTTGACTATTTACCAAGTGAAGTTCGTCATTCTACCCATATCATTCCTACATATTTTATGTATTACATGCAACATAGTTCTAAATAAATAGCTTTTTCAAAGGCTGCTATTAGAAAAACCTGTTTGTATATTCATGGTTTTGCTGCTTTGGGGGTCTATTCATCATCAGGGGCTGTATGGTATGCACAAAGCCGCCGGGGAGGCAGTGAGGAGGCGGCGGAGGGATCTGCACGGATCTCTCTTTGCATCCCCGGAACTCAGTGGCATCACATGGTGGGTGCGGGGGTTGCGGTCCGCACCAGGGTGTCACTCGCCGAGGGGTGACACCAAGGTGCAGACTCCCCCTAAGTGACAGGAGCTGGGTGCTGCACTGTAGCATTAAGTGCAGCACTCGGCCGCTGACCCTGAGGGAGCCGGCCAGTACTCCACTCCACACAGGTACCTCCTGCACCCTCCCCCCCCCAGTAATAGCCACTGGGGGTTTGGGCAGCGAGGTCACGCCCCCTTCCACATGGCCTTGCACCAGGTGACACCGCAGGGAGGGACGCCACTGTCGGGACTCCTTCCCATAGGAAGGAGCGGTACTCCGTCAACAAGCGGATGGTTTTTGTTCTCGCAGGCAAACTCAGAAAACTTTACATTTTCGGAGTTTGCTGAATATCAAGTGGTCCTAATGGACCCCTGATGATGAATGGCCCGTTACCTTAAATATGCGGAAACTAGCGTGTGTAACGGGCTATTTAGTGATGAATGGACCGCTTGGAAAGGTCAGTATATACAAACTCATAGCCAGAAAGTGATTCTTGATGAAAAGAAGAAAAAACATATACAATTAATGTTCTTGCAATAATAAGTAAAAAAATATCAGGACTTTTTCTTGGTTATGTCAGGTGTAAAAATAAAAATAATTAAATAAAACAAATAATTACTAATATAGCAAGCGGAAAGTGTTGAGCCTAAATAAAGTAAAAATAGTCTCTGCACTGGGGGGGAAGAGGGGGCAACAACAGCAGTTTCAGCAGTGAAAGGGTTAAGGACAGCTGCTGATTTTCGACTTCCTCCTCCCAACCTTTCCTTATGTGTCTGTACCTATGTACTCTGCCTGCCTGCACACCACAGGAGACAGACCAGCATTGGTAAGAGCCTGAGAAAATAACTGTAAACAATAATGTATTTATTTATGTCTTATAATATAAGCTCCATTATAATCAGCATTCAGCCATTATTGCTACCTGCTCCTAACAGATTGTACAGAAGAATATAATATGTATGTAACTTGTTGCAGATAGAAGAACTAATACATGACTGCAGCCAGGGTTCTCTATTAGGGAAGACACATCTGCTACTGTAGTTTAGGGATGTCAGCTTGGGGTGAGGGGCACTGAGACTGGACATTGGGCCTGATTCAGAGCCGGACGCTATTTGCGGACGCTCGTTCAGAAAAAGGAGCTGGCTATTTAAATTGAGCGCTCGCTCTTCGCGGTTTGTTGACGCCTCTATGTCTGAGCGAGCGTCCGAAATATACGCTCGCTATTTTGTAAAGACGCCCCTTGGCCGCTCGCATCATACGTCATCTCTGCTATTTATTAGATTAATCGAGTACATCGAAAGGCGTATGAACTGCTCGCTATTCTTGTGGTAGCATTTTCCTACCGCAATCATGCGAGCAGTTCAGGCTAAAAGACAACCAAGTGACGTGGTCGATGACGCTGCTTTGTTAATTATGCACACCCTTAAAACGCCCGTTTTGACCGCTTGGCACGCCTGCGTTCGGATCTCCACTCCCCGTTTTCAAGCACCTTCCCCTGTTACCACCCACAAACTCCTCATTCTGTCACTCAAATTAGTAGGCACTCGCTATTTTGCGAGCACACGATTTCCGACCGCACTGACTGGTTGGTGCATGCGCATTACAACCCATACGCATGCGCAGATGTGCGAACATCGCTCGGAGCGAACGAGCGGCCGCTTACGAGCGGCTCTGAATCAGGCCCATAGACCCATAGATAGAACTGAAGAGGTAGAGGGTTACATTTATTAGTAAAGCAAGGAAGTCCCATTAATGCACTCACAATGTCTTATCAATCATAGTCATATTCCAATTTCCTGCACAGAAATAATTAGAATGTTGCACAACTTCCATTAATGTTTTACATCCAACCCTGTCCAGAGGGCTGGTTTATGTGTGTCTTAAAAATACCACAAAATCTGCAAAATTTTATTTAAATGTGATAACGTTCTGCCCCATTGTACTTCCAGGACCTGAAAACTATATTTATTACAAGTTATTTATATCGTGGACACACATTATACAACGGGTTACAGAGAACATTTACACATAGTGGAGCTTACAATCTATGAGACATATTTTATAACGAGTGATATTCTTGTTATCACTCATTACTAATCTTAAATGGTGCTCCAACCAATCAGCTCCTGTCATTTTTCAAACACATGACAGTTAGGAGCTGAGTAGTTGAAACATCATCATTAAATATGCCCCTATATTCCCTACCAATGTAGGGGTTTATTGTTTTATCAGAAGTTATTTAACCTAAAGAATGTTTTTGGAGTGTCGGAGAAAACCGGAGGAAGTCCATGCAAACACATGGGGAACATACAAACACCACACAGATCGGCCCCTGTTAGTAATCAAAATCATAAGCCCAGTCCTGTGAGGCAGCAGTGCTAACTCCTATACCACCGTGCAAGTTACAATGGAGAAAGGGTGGATTTTAAATAAGTTATGCCATGCTAACAACAGCTGCTGCTGTACTATAATAACACTTTGGGGCTGATGTACAAAGGCTATTTTTGGAAATATTTGGATACAAAAAGTTACTTTGGGCATGGTTTTCTGTTATTTTTCACAATATGTATTAAACTCAGTGCTCGAAGTGTGCCAGTATGACACGGTATGTCATACCAGCACTTCACTTTGGCACCCGTCCAGCGTTGGGACTGTCATTGTCCCAGCGCCAATCAACAACAAGCGGCTGCTCGCTGCTTGTTCAAATTTGGCTCAATCACGGCTCGCGGACCGGCAGCCAATCAGGGCTGGCTGGCGGCATATTGGCATCCATCCGGCACTGGGACTGCCACTGTCCCAGCGCCAATCCAGTGGCTGCTTGTTTAAATTTGGCTCTGGCCACAAGCCAATCACGGCTCGCGGACTGGCAGCCAATCAGGGGTGGCCTCACGGCCTGCCCTATTTGGCTGCCAGTCCGCGAGCTGTCATTTGCTACATTCAAAATGCCGCCAAGGGAGCACCACAGTCAACAGAGCAGAGCAGGGTGAGGTGTGGTGGGAGGGGTGTGGTACTTTGCGGTGTGGTGGGTTGTAAGGGAAGGTTTACCCATTTTAACCCCTTCACTGCTGAGGGTTTTCTCACCTCTATGCTGAGACCTTTAATGTGCTCATCACTTCAATATCACTCAGGGCCGGCAGAACGTGGTAAGAGAGACCGGAGGCTGGGAAACACCATGCTGCTCAGCTGCTCTGCCCTCCTGCCCACCATTCCGCTCATATACCCGATTGCCAGCCTGTTTATTTTGATTCGGGAGAGGACGTCAGTGCCGCATCAGGTAATGATCCCATTTCATCCTCTTGTTGCCTGAATCTGTCACCCTGCTCTGTATATTGATGATCTGTGCATCCACTCAGTGTTTGCCAGGGACACTCTGCAGACAGGACACATTTCCTCCATAGTCTTGTTTGTTAGGTTGTTGAAAGCGGCCACTGGCCCGGGTTCTGGAGGGGTCATGGACATATTGAGGAGGCGTTACCAAACCCCCAAAATAAAAATAAAAAAGGTTGGCACAGCAAGCTGCAAAGGGGGTCGGATCCAGGGGTGAGGCGCAATAAGTGCGATCGCTCCCACCCCGTGACACTTCTTACCTGCACACTACCACTGGTCACTGTATAGCAGCAGCCTCACTGGACCCTCCCCAGCCCAGCATACAGCAGCTGCAGTCTCCTCTCTCTCCCTGCCCAATATGCAGCTGCACTGCTATACAGCTGTCAGCAGCAGCGATGCAAATGGGGTCAGTGTCCCCTCAGCAACTGACCTGGGCCCCTCCAACAAGCCCAGGCAAAGAGTACTCCCCCCTTGGTGTAGGAGGAGGAAATAAGAGGAATATGGGAGTGATATACAGCTCTGACCCGTCAAGACATGGACTCCACAAGACCTCTGTAAGTATCTGGCACTAGCAGACATTAAACTTCTATCGTCAGATGATAGATGTGACCCATAAACTTAAACTAAACTTAACTAAAATAAACACAGGAGACCAAGTTATGCCGTTTAAATTAATTGGTCAGCTTTATTTGGTTACAAGGTAGACATGGTGGCAGGAGAAAGAACGGCAACTAACCAGCGTCCACTTGTCTTAGGCCGGAAGTAAATCACAACTTGTGAGGGCCAACTATCCTAGACAAGGGTAGGGTGATCTTAAAAACTTGCAAGGGCCAACTATCCCTTTCAGAGCAAGTGATGCGGCCCCAACACCCATGCCAATGCACCATTCATCCTGCTCGGTCGAGAGGTGCCGCTGACCTCAATAGGGTGAAATCAGCCTATCAGTGCATTGAAGGGGTGCGCACCGCTATTACTGCTGCAAGATGGACACTTCAATATTGCCGGTCTTTCCCTGCCAATGAAATAAAGCCGACACAAGACACAAGAGGGTAGGGAGGGAGGGAGATCAATTCAAAGAGGCAGATTTACCACAGTAGATTCTCTACACCCTCTCACTAACTCCGCCCCTAACCTAACGTCCTATCACATCTGCCTACTACTGTCAACAAACATTTTTAACTTTATTAACCCCTCTATCCCTGACTAGAAGTTTATGTGCTGTCGGCTCTATTCCTAACCTCCGTTATATTAGTAGCAGATCCTTTAAGTCCTGTAAATTGTCAGGTGGGGCCTCCAGCATATACCACAGATGCTCGATGGGATTGAGATCTGGGGAATTTGGAGGTTAAGTCAACACTTTGGGGCCTATTCATCAAACGATATATAACCCGGTAACCATGCGGAAACTCTAGTTTACGCATATTTAATTTATCGGGCCATTCATCATCAGGGGTCCGCTAGGACCCCCTTGGTATTCAGCAAACTCTGAAAACAGAAAGTTTTCTGAGTTTGCTGCCGAGAACAATCGCCATCTTCAAACGGCGCTTGCTCCCATAGCCCCGCTCCTTCCGATGGAAAGGAGTTCCAGGGATGCGAATAGGGATCCGAACAGATCCCTCCGCCGTCCCCTCACTATCTCCCCGGGGCTTTGAGTATGCGTGACCAGAGGTCACACATGCGCAGCCGGGATGACGGGGAGCAGGTAAGTAACGCTGGTACAGAAGTAGCTGCGATACTAACCATGGGGACAACTGCTTTTCAGAGCAGCTGTCCACTCACCGGAGCAATGATGAATTGCTCCGGTGTCACGTTTCCCCCGCTGCGAGTAGATGAATAGGCCCCAATGTGAGCATATTTACACATCATTCTGTACTTCCCTATAACTACTTGCTAAGTCTGTACAGAGATGAATAGGCCCCAGAGTGAAGGTGGCCATACACGGTGTGATCTGTAATCGCATCCATCTGATGTCTCATACGATTTCCCTTGAAAATTCTTCCCTTCAGATGCTGTACGATTTGTGTTTAAAATGCAACGATTCCACATAAGACAATACGATTTGATCTATCGTACACAATTCGAAATGGCGGTGGGGAGTGGCCAGGGACATTACAGATCCTACATCGGATCGCGGATGAATAAAAGTACATATGAAGTGTGTCGCATCGTACACGATCGGTTGAGATCTCTCTGCAAAACCATCTGATCTGCGATCCAACTAGAGGACGGCGGGGACACGCATCTGGGTCGCAGAACACAGAAACACCTATTTTCATACGATTGGTCTGTACAACCCATCGAAACTGTCCATATCGGGTAAAAAATCGTATAGTGTATGGGCACCATGACAGCTCAACAGTGTCTCGTGTTCAGATAAATTTTAGGATGTTTCAGCAAGTCTTAGGAAATTTTGTGAGTTTTAGTAAATTTCAGTATCAAGTATAGATAAGCATAAAACTTTTGGCTAAGAAGATAAGGCTTAAGATAGAATAATTAGCTTAGCCAATAGAATTGCAGTTAGTCTGCATTAATCAGGAAACGCCTCATATGATATGCTATATAAGTAGATTGTAAGTTTCAAATAAACTTTGGAGTGAGTTCAACCTTACACAAGCTGCAGACTCGTGTCACTTTCACTCTCCATGGCCGTGAATGCTATCTGTATGCTGAATGCCTGACTGATACCTGCTGTGAAGAACTCTCAGGGGTCCTGAGAAGCCCCCTTCGATAAATGCATCATGGTGCCATCTCTTCCCCAGGTAACCGACGCACGCGCCATTCACATAATGTCCACATTGCTCCATGGTCCAGTTCTGATGCTCATGTGCCCACTGTAGGCGCTTTTGGCAGTGGACAGGGGTCAGCATGGGCCCTCTGACCGGTCTTCGGCTATACGGCAAGCTGTGATGCACAGTGTGTTCTGACACCTTCTATCGTAGCCAGCATTCACTTTTTTGGAGATGCTCTGACTCATGCAGTCATCACAATTTGGCCTTTGTCAAAGTGGCTTTGCCCGTTTTTCCTGCTACCAACACATCGACCTGAAGAACTGGCTGTTTACATGGAATCGGTATGAAATACTGACAGCCGGGATCCCGACAGGGTTAACATACCGACACTTGTTGGTTGGTATGCTAACCCTCCCCCTCTACCTACCCTAACCCTCTGTTTGTGGTGCCTAACCCTAACCCCCCCCCCTCAGTGCCCAAACCTAATCTCCCCCTCACCGCACCCTAAACCTAACCCTAAACCTAACCCTCCCCCTTTAGTGCCTAACACTAACCCTCCCCCTATTGCCTAACTTTAACCCCTAACACTAACACTCCCCCCCACCCCGCTACTTACCTTCGGCATCCTCACGGTCGGGATGCCGTCACCGAGATTCTGATCGGTCTCGGTATTCTGGCGCCGGTAATGTAAGCGTCAGCATCCTGAAAGCATATCGTTTACATGTCATTTTAAGACGATAATCATTGTTATTCACTCCACAGATATATTACACATTTTTGCATTTGCTTTGAGGCTGTCAGTGGGGACGGGCAGAGGAGAGATAGTGAGGGGAAATAGCACCAGCTCACAGAGAGAACAAAACCTCTCTGTAACAACAGCTGGGCAGAGTCCAGGTTTCAAGTAGCACACGGCTGTATAACAAGTACTATAAGTATATATACCGGCTTTTCCCACCAAACTAAAGATAAGGAGCAGCACTTGTTGCAGTCCTAGCTCATAAGGGAGATGTACTCAGCCTGGTGGCTTACGTAGGTTGAATAGATTGCGAGCTGCAGCCGGTGCAGGAACTCCTGCGAGTCTTCCCGAATTTTTAAAGCAGGAATATTTAAAAGGCAAAACCAAACCAAAATGATTGCGCTTTACATAAGCATCCTGGAGAAAGATAAAGTACCAGCCAATTGGCTTCTAACTGCCATATTACAGTGTGTTTGAAAAATGACAGTTAGGAACTGTTTGGTCTGTACACTGCGCGTGCTGGAGCCCCGGATAGAGTGAGAACTTCACTCGCCCGGGGCTCGCAGCAAAACGGGGCGGCTGTCGATGTTGATCGACAGCTCGCCCTGTTTTGTAGGCGGCTCGGGGGGGGGGGGTGGCTGCACAAACGGAGGCGTTCCTAAAGGAACACCTGCCGTTTGTGGGCGGCCCGACTGACATCACACGTGATGTCAGTAGTGAACTTCCTGCTCTATTAGAGCAGGAAGTTCACTGGGGCTTGCGGTGGATGAGACCCTACCACAAGGGTCTCATCGCAAGCCCGATGGTCGCGAAAATCGTGACCATCGCCAGGCCGCCCGCACAAGCTGTGGGTGGTCACCCACATCTATGCGAGCGGCCTGGAGGCGGATTTTTTTTTTTTAAATCCACCCTGATTCAGAACGAGCACTTTATCCCTCTCCAAGGCTTAGTACATCTACCCCAAACTGTTAGTGAAAGAATTAAATAACTGTGGTTATAGGGCCTGATTCATTACCGATCGCGAACTGCGAATACGCACGTAGACGGGCAATTGTTGCTTTGTGCGCATGCATCGCTAGGGCGCGAAGGTCTCACTGCAATCGGACTATGCAGACCCATCGTAGAGTGAGCATTTGGGGGTGGTGACGGGGGGTTGGCTGGCGGAACGCAGGCATGTCAGTGCATTTGAATCGGGGGCGTGCATAAATTAGCCACTGTGATGCCATACGCAGCGTGAGCGTTCAGTGCGTGCGATGAGGTTAGAAAATTCTGGGTAAGGTCAGACCTGTAGCAATTGTGCGTGAGTCTCCGATGTTACTCGATATTACCAATGGTTTCGCAGACTTGCAAAGTATTACGGATGTAAGTAAAGGGAAGTGGGCGTCCTTATGTTGCATTGTGATTGCAAACATTAGCATATTTTCGCATTGGATCTGCGTGCGTAATCTCAGTTGCGATCCGTAATGAATCAGCCCGATAGTGGAGCAAACAAATGTATTTACGACCTCTGGGCCTGATTCAGAGCCGCTCGTAAGCGGCCGCTCGTTCGCTCCGAGCGATGTTCGCACATCTGCACATGCGTATGGGTCGTAATGCGCATGCGCCAACCAGTCAGTGCGGTCGGAAATCGTGTGTTCGCAAAATAGCGAGTGCCTGCTAATTTGAGTGACAGGATGAGGCGTTTGTGGGTGGTAACAGGGGAAGGTGCTTGAAAACGGGGAGTAGAGATCCGAACGCAGGCGTGCCAAACGGTCAAAATGGGCGTTTAATGGGAGTGCATAATTAACAAAGCAGCATCATCGGCAACGTCACTTGGTTGTCTCTTAGCCTGAACTGTTCGCATGATTGCGGTAGGAAAATCCAACCACAAGCACTGCGAGCAGTTCAGACGCCTTTCGATTTACTCGATTAATCTAATAAATAGCAGAGATGACGTATGATGCGAACGGCCAGGGGGCGTCTTTACAAAATAACGAGCGCATATTTCGTTCGCTCGCTCAGACATAGAGGTGTCAACAGACCGCAAAGAGCGAGCGCTCTATTTAAATATCCGGCCCCTTTTCTAAACGAGCGAGCGCAAATAGCGTCCGGCTCTGAATCAGGCCCTCTGACCAGATCAATTTGAAAACATTTTCTATATGACTACACTTACGCACAAACTAGTGCGAGAGATCGGGAAGCATTTGCTCGCTGCGCATAGACAGCCCAGCAGAGTGAGTGACAGGAGAAGCCGTTTGTGGGTGGTGACATGGACTGGCCATTAACAATGGGGGAGTGGAGGTGTGAACGCAGGCGTGCCTGAGCGTCTTAACGCTGCTTCAGAGGCGTGCATAATTAACAGGCAGCCTCATAGTACAGGTCACCTGGTTGTATTTCACACTGAGGTGCTCGCAGTGCTTGCGGCAGGGTATAGTCAACCACAAGCGCTGCGTTTGCTTTCGATGTACCGGTGGTTGCATACACTTCCTGGAGATGATGTGAGCAAGTGGGCGTCTTATGACAAGCTGGTGGGCATCTGCATACACAGGATGATCGCACGCCAAGACATAGTGGGCGTGCTTATGTCTTGCCGTGCGATCGCCTGCCTTGCCGTCACTTAGCCGAATTTGCACACGCATCGAGCGAGTGTACACATCTAGCAAGAGGGTCTGGATCAGGTCCTCTCTCTCTCTCTCTCTCTCTCTCTCTCTTTTTAAAATTGTCAATGGTCAGTAAAGAAGCTTTTTTTTAAAAATGTTCCGAAAGTGTGGGAAAAAGTAACTGCACTATCTGAAGTAGAGGATGAATTACAAGTAATGTAGACTTTAGAGAAAATCAGGCACATAAGTCACTTATAAGATTTCTTGAATCCCCCCCAAAAAACTACTTATAAAGAATACTTTACTATTAAGGTGCCTAAGCACTCCATGTTATGGCACCATAAGGGGTCCACAGCACTTTACAGAGTACATAAACAGAAACCGTATGAACAAAACAATAAAAAAAAGTGACCTAAGGCACGATTTTTTACACGATATGGGCGTTTTCGATGGATCGTAACGACCAATTGTTTAAAAATTGGTGTTTTCATACACGATTACGATGCCGATGCGCGTCTCCGGCTTTGTCCATCGTCATCGTAGATCAAATGGTTTTGCAGAAAGTTTTAGACTGATCGTGTACGATGTGACACACATCATTCGCACTTTTGCTGATGTACGATGTCCCTGGCCACTCCCCTCCTCCATTGGAGGAGGGGATGCATCGTGTGGTTATTTGCTGCATACAAGATATCTTAAACGATTTGCTATCGTTTAAGTTACATCTAATCGTATGGTCGTTTGTACAATCATTCCTTTTCTTTACACAAATCGTACACAATGTCAAGGGAAGAATTTTCAAAGGAAATCGTATGCAAGATCGTATTTTATACAAATCGCACCATGTATGGGGGCCTTTACAGTACAAAACATTGCAGGACATGGACAAGGTTTATAAACATTACTACATCAGCAGTCATAAGGGCCAAATAAGCAGCATTGTGTCCAATCCCAAAGGTTTGGTCCTGTTGTCATCAGTGGGGAGGAGATGATGGTATAAGTTAGGGCCCTGCTCGTGAGAGCTTACAGTCTATAAGGGAGTGGTAGACACCAGTATTGAGGGATGATTGGAGTGGAGCGAGGTGCCAGACAGGGAGGCCAGATAAGAGGAGGTTACAGTAGTCCAGTCTACAGATGATCAGTGAGTGGATGAGGGTCTTACTTGCCTCCAGGGTGAGAAAGGGTCTGATCCTGGAGATATTAATGAGATGGAAATGGCAAGACTGAAGTGTCAGGTTTAATGGAGAGGGAGGAGTCAAGGATAACTCCAGGATAGCGCACTTGTGGGCTAGAGAAGAAGGTGGTCCTGTCAATAGATAATGAAATTGATAATGAAATTGAGATGATATTGGAGGCTATAGGAGCTAATGAACTCACCTAGTGGATGTATAAAGTAGGAGAGCAGAACCTTCAGGAACACATAGTGGAAGTGGGGCAGAAGTGGAATCATGAGAGGAGACAGAGAAAGAATGGTCAGAGAGCTAGGAGGACAGCCAGGAAAGGGCAGTATCATGCAGACCGAGCGAGTGAAGGATTTGCAGGAGGAGAGGGTGGTCCAAAGTGTCAAAAGCAGCAGAGAGGTCAAGAAGAATTAGCAGAGATTATTGGTCCTTGGACTTGGCAGCAAGAAGGTCATTTACTGATTTATGAGGGCAGTTTATGTGCAGTGGAGAGGAGGAAAGGCAGAAATGGGTCGAACAGGGAGTGGGAGGAAAGAAAGGCAGTAAGGCGATTGTAGATAATCCGCTCAAGGAGTTCAGAGGCAAAAGGGAGGAGAGATAGGGCGGTAATTAGATAGAGTGTGAGGATCAAGGGTGGGTTTTTTATGGATGGAGGAGACAAGGGTATGGATGAATGCAGAGGGGACATCACATTGCCTGATTAGAGGGAGAGATTGAATATATTTGCAAGATGAGAACTGGCAACAAGAGAAAGGGGGTGGGGGAGGTGGGAAGGGATAGGGTCAAGGAGGGAGGGGTAAAGGGGAAGGATGAGATTAGGAACCTGACTTCATCTCTAGATACTGGGAAGAAGGAAGTTAGAGATGGTAAAATGGATGGGTAGGATGAGAATATTCAGGCTGGGAAAGAAGAGAATGGGACGATGATGGTCTGGCGGGATGTGATGTCCCAGCGTATGGATTCAGTTTTAGATGTGCAGTGGGTGGCGGTCAAGGGCAGATAGCGCACACATTCCACAGCGTTATCTCATCAGTCACATCAGTCCCCGCCCCAGTAGAGCTTACACTCAATATTCTCTCAAAAACTCTTATTTTTCTCTCAGAGGCCGATTAATTTACCATTGTGGTTTTGGAGTGTTTGAGGAATCCGAGGCAAATGGAGGAAAACAAATTTGGGGAGAACATACAAACTCCACACATAGGTTCCTGGTTGGAATTGAATCTATGACCTCAAATAGACCATGTACCCATATGTTTTACCATTAAAGGATGGGTGTCTCCCTGGGGATTCCTTCTTTATGCTATTGAGGACATCTAATAAGATGTCTAATGTCTAGGAGCCTTTTTTATTGATATCAGCGGATGAACATCTTCCCTGACCCCTATAAAATAATGTACTAGCTCCGATATATGACTGACTAGTTCCTGTGATATACAATATTTTTTCCACCCCAGCACTAGGTAAAATGACACTTGTGCGCAGTCAGTGCATTGCTGTTACACTATGCTCTGTTATCCATATTCTGTATATAGTACATGAGTATCTTGTGGCTCCTCTGTCTATTACAGCTGTGGGGAATATAACACAAGTTGGTAACAAGCAAAGAAGGAGAAGGAATAAACAGATCACCGCCTGCGGACACAGCCGCCATCTATCGGAACATATTTCATAGCAAGGCCTTCTCAGAGCTTGTTCTGCTGCAGTCCTGTGATTATAGATTGGTAAGTAGGCATTAGTTCCACAATTGCAGCAGAGCCGT
Organism: Taudactylus pleione; assembly: GCA_031769625.1. Lineage (NCBI taxonomy): Eukaryota > Metazoa > Chordata > Amphibia > Anura > Myobatrachidae > Taudactylus > Taudactylus pleione. Next base: position 2,616,897 of record JAUIMM010000146.1, on the reverse strand, counting down.
AACTAGACTTTTTGATGCCCTGTGCCAGAGAAAGCATTGCCCCCCCCCCTCCATTTTTTAAATAGGGACATAAGATAGTGCACCTGAAAAATGGCCATAGCCTCATGGGGAAGGCCCAGGGAAGAGATAGGGGCGGCCAGGAGATACTGGGGATAAAAGAGGAAGCTACAAGTAAGAATTATAATAAACAGTAAACTTGATAGACCCAAACAGCGCCCCCTGCCATGCGGTGCCCTGTGCCATGGCACTGGTCGCACTACCCTAGTTACGGCCCTTATTGCAGAGATAAGTCTCTCAGGATTTAAGGCCAAGGGGCCCATTTATCATTAAATATTCATGACATATTCCCTGAAAACACCCAGATATTTAGTACTTTCTATATCTGCTGCTTTCCCTCCATTTCTGACAGAAGCTGCAGCTCCCATAGGTTTCTATGGTGGATGGAATGCCATCAGCTTTACCAAGCACCGGAATGCAAAGCATTTCAAAACTTGGGCTCCGCAGCTAATGCGCGGCGTTGTGCTGCGGTAGCCTATGGGCTGTACACAGCAAAACTAGCCAGGAGCCCCTGTCTCTGCATGTGCTTTTTCATACATCCCAGCGCTAAGATCGCATACTGCAATGCAATGATGGGTGCTAATGTCGCACCCAGATCACATTGAGTATTTGATCAATGATAAATGGATCCAGTCTTCTAACAATTCTGATATCGCAGTGGTGCCATTTGGGATGTGTATTGTAACCGAAAGACATATAGGGGTCTATTCATGATGTTAATTATCGGGGTCCGAACATTCTAACTCGCCGCGGCTACCGGAGCAATTCATCATTGCTTCGGCACGGTGACACGAGCGGCTTCACTGCTCCTTTTCAGACCAGTTAATCTTTTCACTGCTCCTACTGGAGCAGTGACTGGACTGCACATGCGCAACCTACAGGTCACGTATGCGCACAAGAGCCCTGACGTCCGGCGAAAGGAGCCGGACAGGGGCTCATTGCAACCTGGTCCTCCTTCTCATAGGGAAGAAGTGGGTTGCGATCCCAGAGCAGGAGCATTTGCCATCTGCAGATGGCGAATGCTCCCGCAGTCAAGCTCCAATAATATTATATTTTCGGAGTTTGATGAAGTCTGTCCCCATACTAGTGTATGGGGACAGCGGCCCATTCCATGAGAGGAAGGTAAGCAGGAGATATCTGTGATACTAGTATATGGGGACAGCGGGCCATTCTGCCAGAGGAAGGTAAGTAGGAGATATCTGTGATACTAGTGTATGGGGACAGCGGGCCATTCCACAAAATGAAGGTAAGTAGGAGATATCTGTGATACTAGTAACGATACTGAATTTGAACCTCTATACGCTCCTACCTATACCTTCTAAAGCCTGTCTATAAACCTCTAAGATTGACGCTTATTTGCGTACGCAGTCATACAGTAAATAAAAACCTTAGATCTGGAACATGTGTTTCCAAAGCACAAAGTATTATTCAAGTATAAGTACAGTCAGTTACACGCTATGATCTAAGTACAATTTAGCGCAAAGAAATTATACAGACCCAAGTACAGTTATACATACGCAAGCGCTCTGGACCAGATACCGGCATTCAGCAAGAAAACCTCCGTCAATCAGCATTCAGCAAGAAGACTCCAGACTGGGGTCACAACAAACACATTTATACTCTCACAGAAACAGACAACACAATAGAGAGGCTTGTTGCTGATGCCATTGGTTCCCAAGGAGGATGCATCTGTTACAGAGCATTTAACAGGTTGATTCAAATAGACACAGTCCAGCCTCCGACAGCTGGTTGCCTCTGTTTTCCCTCCTCATGCAAATCCTAACAGTTGGTCATACAATGTACATTTCGGTGCTTTAAGTCTCTGAGGTCCATAAGTTGAGAATGCATGTTGCGATCTTCACACCGATGATACCGGAATGCTGTTGAAAGAGTGCAGATCAGTATAATACCAAACATGGCTTACTTATCATGTATTAAACCTTAGCTACCAAATAACCTGTATTTCACAGCAATTATAATAAATGAACAAACTTGAATCTTATACTTTAAAGCTTATGGAACCTTTCATGTGAATATGTAATGTGTGAGTATTTGGGGTTTGATATAAAGACGCTAGTTAACTTGGGGCAGATGCGTGCACATGAAGCTAATAAACAGCGTTTTCATACTGAGCCCTATGCATTCGCTAATATGCGACATGTTAACAGCGCAAATGTGCGTATTTGTGTGTGAATGAGAAATGGTGAAAGATGCAATCGCATGGTGCTAATAGTAACATCGCCATATGTACTTAAGTGTGAGTTTATCTAAAATGGCACTTGGGCGGCTATTCGCAAAATGGCGTCTTGCGATCTCATTTTCTAAAATGGCGTCTTGTGGCCAGTCGCAAAATGGCGTCGTTACGATCTAATTTTAAGCTGATCTCGTCTCAGCCAATTATCCAGCTTCGACACTAGTGTATGGGGACAGCGGGACATTCCGGGAGAGGAAGGTAAGTAGGAGATATCTGTGATACTAATGTATGGGGACAGCGGGACATTCTGGGAGAGGAAGGTAAGTAGGAGATATCTGTGATACTAGTGTATGGGGACAGCGGGCCATTCCACAAAATGAAGGTAAGTAGGAGATATCTGTGATACTAGTGTATGGGGACAGCGGGCCATTCCGCCAGAGGAAGCTAAGTAGGACATATCTGTGATACTAGTGTATGGGGACAGAGGGCCATTCTGCCAGAGGAAGGTAAGTAGGAGATATCTGTGATACTAGTGTATGGGGACATCGGGCCATTCCGCGAAAGGAAGATAAGCAGGAGATATCTGTGATACTAGTGTATGGGGACAGAGGGCCATTCTGCCAGAGGAAGGTAAGTAGGAGATATCTGTGATACTTGTGTATGGGGACAGCGGGCCATTCTGCCAGAGGAAGGTAAGTAGGAGATATCTGTGATACTAGTGTATGGGGACAGCGGGCCATTCTGCCAGAGGAAGATAAGTAGGAGATATCTGTGATACTATTGAATGGGGACAGCGGGCCATTCTGCTAGAGGAAGGTAAGTAGGAGATATCTGTGATACTAGTGTATGGGGACAGCGGGTCATTCTGCCAAAGGAAGGTAAGTAGGAGATATCTGTGATACTAGTGTATGGGGACAGCGGGCCATTCTGCCAGAGGAAGATAAGTAGGAGATATCTGTGATACTAGTGAATGGGGACAGCGGGCCATTCTGCTAGAGGAAGGTAAGTAGGAGATATCTGTGATACTAGTGTATGGAGACAGCGGGCCATTCTGCCAGAGGAAGATAAGTAGGAGATATCTGTGATACTAGTGTATGGGGACAGCGGGCCATTCTGCCAGAGGAAGGTAAGTAGGAGATATCTGTGATACTAGTGTATGGGGACAGCGGGCCATTCTGCCAGAGGAAGATAAGTAGGAGATATCTGTGATACTAGTGAATGGGGACAGCGGGCCATTCTGCTAGAGGAAGGTAAGTAGGAGATATCTGTGATACTAGTGTATGGGGACAGCGGGTCATTCTGCCAAAGGAAGGTAAGTAGGAGATATCTGTGATACTAGTGTATGGGGACAGCGGGCCATTCCGCGAAAGGAAGGTAAGTAGGAGATATCTGTGATACTAGTGAATGGGGACAGTGGGCCATTCTGCTAGAGGAAGGTAAGTAGGAGATATCTGTGATACTAGTGTATGGGGACAGCGGGCCATTCTGCCAGAGGAAGGTAAGTAGGAGATATCTGTGATACAAGTGTATGGGGACAGCGGGCCATTCTGCCAGAGGAAGGTAAGTAGGAGATATCTGTGATATCTCCTGCTTTAGCTTCTTGATGAATGGTCTGAACACTTAATTTTTACAATTGCAGGTGAAAATGTGCATTTTCACCTGCTTTTGTGAAAATTAAGTGATGATGAATAGGCCCCCTTGTTATAGGAAAACTTGCAAAAAGAATAAGAGAGCATGCGAAGGACCTAGGAAAGTTATTATATTGTGCAGTAAGAGGCATAATTGCAGGAGTATATTATTAATCCACATCTGGGACTCCTTAGGGGAATGGAGAGATATAGGGGTTCATGTAGAGTCTACATACACAAGAAAGTACTGCATAGGGGAGAACTCCCCAGAATTCTGAGGTTTCTCTTGGACATTCTGGGAGAGTAGGCAGGTATTAATAATATCTCATCATTGCAAGAAGTTATGACGTGGTGTAGGTATCGTCTTTTGTATCTGAGAGTATCCATTAATATTATCACATGACAACTGTTGGATGATCTGTTATATCACTTCTGTAATGTTAGTCACTGATCAGTTATACAGACGTGGGTACATTGAGCAGAGACTATCAACATGAATGCGACAGAAAGACAGACAGGTCTCTACTTATGGCAAAAATGTGACCACTTACAAATTTGTCCAACAGATCCAACGTGTCCAATGTAAAGTTATTGATCCCTAAATTATCTTCTGTTGCAGATTTATTTGGTTGAGGACAGTGAAGCATTTTGAGCCTAAACTTCCATTGACCCTGTGGAAATAAATAAATATGGAAACACTAATAAAGCTGCCGGCATTCCAGGAAGCCTGTTGGCCTATGAAAATTATATGGGAACGCATTAACCATGCCTACAGCTCAGATACTCCCCCTAAGCATTGGGGACTTCAAAAAGGTGACTACGGTTTCCATACCTGGGTTTTCAGAGACAACAATGAAAAATACTCTGTGGTTTGGGATTCTTACTGCTCTTATTGGAAGGTATACACTCCGTTTGGACACTGTTTATATTTTACAGGACCTCTGTTCATCAACAAAGAAAAAGAGGGTTTAGCTGTACCCCCGTTATTCACTGTCAACAACACAGATCTAGATATATTGATGCCAGCCCTGGCTTCAACGGTATTGAAGCAAATAAAAAAAATTGTGCACTTTGTGGTTAAGCCCCGTAGCAACAAAACCTCATGAGATACAAACTGTATGTTTTTCTATAGTGATTGCTGATAACCCATTGTTCTAGGGCCCCATTTATCAACGAATGTTAATACCAGAGGCATATTTAGTTTAATATCGCAGTGATACTAAGGAATATGTCACTGGTATTCAACATTACTTACCTCACCGGCAAGATGTAATGTCGCCCCCCTCATCGGTGGCATCCTCCACTCCGCTGCTGGTAGCCTAACACTGCCACCAATGGGCTTCTGTGTCAAGCGCACATGCGACCATCAGTCTGCGCATGTGCATGACCGTTTAACCCAACGGGGACCTGTCAGTGTATGGAAGGCTTTGCTGAAGCTGGAAAGGCAGCGCTGGGTCCTCATTCCCGGCAATGGGGACCGTACCTCTCTCGGCATAAGAGATACAGTGACAAACAGCGGTAATCTTAGATTACCGCTGTTTGTTAAATAGCGAATAGATGACATGACCCTTTTAGTGAGTGATAAAGGAGTTATGTCTCGTTTATAAATGGGGCCCTACCACTGTCCTTTCACAAACTCCACTTTTCCCCAAAACGCCATCCCTCTCAAGGGTCACAAATCGGAACAGGCCCGCCCCAAACTTAGGGCATGTGAGAGGGATGCATGAATTGTATACTATAAAACATTATATTAAATAACATTGCTCCATTTTGGGGGCCAAGTGGAAACATTGTAATGAATTAAGCAGATAAATGAAAACTAGCGCATACGGCCGCACTGATGGAGTCGGACAGTAGAAGGGTGCGTACATCTAGTGAACACATTATAGGCGCACGTGCACACCCAAAAAATTGCTCTGCGCCACTGCATTTTTGGGGGTTTGTAAATGAACCTTTGTTCATTCAAGTATCCCAATCCCAACATTGATGGTTAGGAAATTATGGACCATTCCCCCGAGCCACATAATATCAATACAAACGATTCTCTTTGGATCTTACAGCACCTGTGAGCTATGAAACCTAGGTTGGGCGATACCACCACCCAACTCCCCCCCCACCACTACCACCTCAATAAATCAGAGCACAGGCCTACTCTGAGTACGTGATGTATTTCACCCCCAAATGCCCCCTCCCTCTGTACAAATACAGGAGCCTCTTTGCATGCCCAGTGCTATGTTTCCCCAGCACCCAAAATGTCATTGCACTACTCTACACTACTCTACACTACTCCTATACCTGTGTATGCTGGAGTGGGATTAATAATTATAGTTCAAAATGCCCCTAGCATAGCAAATCACAGATGGAACATAGCAGCCAGGAGGGCAAGAAGGCACCAACGTTTGCACGGTAGAAATGCTATCATATTACCATGTGTTGCCCATGGCAGAACATCATTAATGGATATAGATTGTAGCAGTTATACTGTACTTGTGTTAATTTAATTTATTTATTCCTATATAATATACTATATTTCTATTTCTATGGAGTGTGTAGAACATGCCATTAGTTCGTACTATATGGATATTCTCCTTGTTTGCCCTGCAATGTATAGCTCTTATTAATTTATAGCAAATAAATTGTCACTCTCTGAATCAGGCTCATTGTTACTAAGCTGTATTTTCTATTTCTTATTGGTCTCTTTTGTTTTATGTTTCTTATGCGGCACAACAAACAAAGGAAGGAATTTGATGTCCCTCCATTATTCTCCAGGACAGTAGGGTCAAACGGTGATATCTGTACCGTGTACGTGATTTGGTCACGGTTGTCAGGTTACTACATACTTCTCAACAGTCCAGATTTTGGTAGGTCCATCCAAACTCATGGGAGTAGGTTTACTAACGTGTGTTTTGGCAAAGATCCCGGTGATCGGAGGCTGTCACTGATTGGTTTTAAAACAGCAACAGGAATAAATGCTAAATCAGGCTGGTGTAGCATTTACTACTGTTGCTGTTATAAAACCAATTGGCCCAAGGCGCCAATCATCGGCAGCTTTGAAGAACTACAGCCTGGCAAATCTGCTCATTGAACTCAGAAAGTGAGTGTGGTTCTATAAGAATGGGGTCACTGTTGGGGAGAACTAGGGTTTAGTATGGACAGATTGGAGTAATTTGGGTGGACTAATGGAATATGGCCGGATTATGGCTTTTGGGGGCCATGGGGCAACTAAGTTGTGGGGGGCCCCCTCCAATAAAATTGACACTCTGCCTCACAGTGCTCACCCCATATGCCACATGGTGCCCCCCGAATATGCAGACAGTGCCCCCCTGTATGGTAAACAATGCCCCTGAGTACTCACCTCCCATGGCATGGCCGGCTCCTCTTAATTGCTTCCGGCTCTGTGTTCTGCATGCACAGTGCATACATCACAGAGTGGCTTCCCAGTCCACTAATCATTGTCACGGATGTGATGTGTATCACATGTGTCACACCCTGGAGACCCCAGAATCAGACCCCGTCGCCTACCTTTGCGGGTGCTGACCCGCGCTGTCTTCTGGCTCCCGCGCTGTGCGCTGCTTCCTTCTCTCTCTGGCCGGTCTCCACTGTCCTCTGGAGGGTCCCGCTGCTCTGCTGCTCCCACGCTGGCTCCCGCTGGTCGCTGGTCCCCGCTGACTTCTTCTGAGAAGCACTGTCCTCCAGTCCATGGGCGCGGCCATCTTGGATTGCCCATGTGACTCCACTACCACCAATGAGGAGTCTTCTCCTTCTCTCTCAGCCTGTCAGCTCCCAGCGTCCACTATATAAGGTTCCTCAATGCTGACACAAGTTGCCAGTGCAACTAGTTTCCTAGTGAGCTTTTCCACTGTGCTCCAGTCGCTCCACGTAGCCACCCAGCTACCAACATCTACCCACGGCTATCCAGCTGCTCCACGTAGCCACCCAGCTACCAACATCTACCCACGGCTATCCAGCTGCTCCACGTAGCCACCCAGCTACCAACGTCTACCCACAGCTATCCAGCCACTCCACGTAGCCACCCAGCTACCAACGTCTACCCACGGCTATCCAGCCGCTCCACGTAGCCACCCAGCTACCAACGTTTACCCACGGCTATCCAGCCGCTCCACGTAGCCACCCAGCTACCAACGTCTACCCACGGCTATCCAGCCGCTCCACATAGCCACCCAGCTACCAACGTCTACCCACGGCTATCCAGCCGCTCCACGTAGCCACCCAGCTACCAACGTCTACCCACGGCTATCCAGCCTCTCCACGTAGCCACCCAGCTACCAACGTCTACCCACGGCTATCCAGCCACTTGACGTAGTCACCCAGCTACCAACGTCTACCCACGGCTATCCAGCCGCTCCACGTAGCTTCTCAGCTCCTAACGTCCACACAAGGCTATCCAGTCTTTCCAAGTGGCTTCCAAGCTACCACACCACTTCTAACATTACTCAAATTCCCTATTAGTTCACTGCTCCCTCTCATGCAGAGGAACTTTATTAAACCAAGTCTCCTCCTGCGAGCGTCTGCGCCAAGTGATACAGGTCCAAGGCCCAGTCCGGGAACACAGTCTTTAAATCCCACGATTGTGACAGTTTGCACTGGCCAGATGGACTCGGCAAGTGGTCAAGGATCTGGGGTAGATCCCTCGCAGGATGTACTATCTTGTCTGGAAAGACAGGAGACCTCTCAGGCCCAGTTGATTCAGTTCATCCAAGATATGTCGTCACGCTTGGACAACATTCAGTCCTTATTGGCTCATCCCGCTCCCGCTGGCTCCCAAGCCGCCTCTCCTCCTGTGGTGTCACCTGCTCCCCCGGTTCTACCTCCTGCTTGTCTTCAGCTTTCCCCTCCGAGCAAGTTCGATGGCAACCCCAAATTATGCAGGGGTTTTTTAAACCAATGCGAAATCCAGTTCGAGCTACAATCCGCCAATTTTCCAACAGCCAGAACCAGGGTGGCATATATCATCTCTCTGCTCTCTGGCCAAGCACTCGACTGGGTCTCGCCCCTTTGGGAGAAATCGGATCCTTTGCTCTCCAACTACCCTGAATTTATTTCCACGTTTCGCAAGATCTTTGACGAACCTGGAAGAACCACTTCCGCATCAGCTGATATTCTACGCCTCCGTCAGGGTAGCAGGACCGTCGGTCAATATGTAGTCCAGTTCCAAACTCTGGCCTCAGAACTCAATTGGAACGAGGACGCTTTCATCGCTGCCTTCTGGAGTGGTCTTTCAGAAAGACTCAAAGACGACCTAGCTTCCCGTGACCTTCCAAGCAATTTGGATGATTTAATTTCCCTTTGCAACAAGGTCACAGGGAGCATGCCTTGGAAAGAGGCAGACTTGACCGCAGAAGGCCACGTCCAGCTTCCCGTTTACCCTCTCCTCCTATGGGCGAAGAACCCATGCAGGTCAACCGCTCTCGTCTATCGGCTGAGGAACGACAGAAAAGGCAGAGACAGAACCTCTGTATGTACTGCGGATCTCCTCAACACTTAGTTAGATCCTGTCCCATCCGTCCAATTCGTCCGGGAAACGCCTCCTCCTAACTTATGACAGAGAGGTTAAGTTAGGAGTTGCCATTGAATCACATAGGAAGTCTGATTCCACCATCCAGGCTCACTTAAAGCTTCCCCGAGGAAACATCAAATCCCCATAGAAGCGTTGCCTCGGGTCATCACTTTAAACGCCATCGATGGTAGTCGCATTACTAGTGGAACCATCACCCATCGTACAGCACCACTTAGACTTACCATTGGGGTGCTCCATACCGAACAACTGTCCTTCCTAGTGATTCCCAAAGCCTCTCATTCTTTAGTCCTTGGACTACCCTGGCTACAGAGACATTCACCACAAATTGATTGGACCACCATGCAAATAACCTCTTGGGGTTCCAATTGCTTCAAAGGCTGCCTTCAGCAGGTAGTACCTGTCCGATCTTCTGTCATACAGGATTCTACTGACCTGCCCAAAGCTTATGGTGGGTTTTTGGATGTCTTCAGCAAACAGAGCGCAGACCTATTACCTCCCCATCGTGATTGGGACTGTCCCATAGATCTGATTCCTGGGAAGAATCCTCCTAGAGGCCGAACCTACCCTCTATCTCTCCCTGAGACTCAAGCTATGTCGGAGTACATTAAAGAAAACTTAAGTAAAGGCTTCATTCGACCCTCCACGTCTCCAGCCGGGGCTGGATTTTTCTTTGTAAAAAAGAAAGACGGTGGGCTGCGCCCGTGTATTGACTACCGTGGTCTTAATGAAATAACTATTAAGAATCGCTACCCTCTTCCTCTCATAACAGAGTTGTTCGATAGAGTCAAGGGAGCCACAGTTTACCAAACTCGACCTAAGAGGGGCCTATAATTTAATTAGTATCCGTCCAGGCAATGAATGGAAAACGGCCTTCAACACCAGGGATGGGTACTACGAATATCTCGTTATGCCCTTCGGCCTCTGTAATGCTCCAGCCGTCTTCCAGTTTTTCATCAACAAAATCTTCTGGGATCTTATGTACAAAAGTGTGGTCGTGTACTTGGATGACATTTTGATTTTTTCTCAAGACCTCCAAACTCATCGAGACCAGGTGAAAGAAGTCCTTCTGAGGTTGCGGTCCAATCAACTTTTTTGCAAATTAGAGAAGTGTCTGTTTGAAGTCTCAAGTGTACCATTCCTGGGGTACATCATCTCTGGAACAGGCCTTCAAATAGATTCTTCAAAACTACAAGCCATTCTTGATTGGTCTCTTCCTTCTTCCTTAAAATCCATACAAAGGTTCCTAGGATTTGCCAACTATTATCGCAAGTTTGTGAAAGGTTTTTCAACACTGGTAGCTATTACAGCTCTCACCCGTAAGGGAGCAGATCCAACTAAGTGGCCCGTCGAAGCTACCTCGGCATTTCAACTCCTTAAGCAAGCCTTCATCTCCGCTCCCATCTTAAAGCAACCGGATTCCACCTGGCCATTTATCCTGGAGGTGGACGCATCCTTCGAAGGTGTCGGTGCTGTGCTTTCCCTGCGGTTTGAAGATGAAAAACTTCATCCCTGTGGTTTCTTTTCCCGGAAGTTTTTGCCTGCAGAAAAAAACTACACCATCGGAGATCAAGAGTTACTCGCCATGAAACTAGCCCTCGAAGAATGGCGATATCTTCTAGAAGGAGCCCATTACCCCATTACCATTTTCACAGACCACAAGAACCTGCTTTATCTTAAATCCGCAAATTGCTTGAACCCTCGTCAAGCCCAGTGGGCAATGTTTTTCTCCAGGTTTAACTTCAAACTCTCCTATCGCCCTGGCTCACAAAACCTCAAAGCCGATGCACTCTCCCGTTCCATGACAAGCGACCCTGATCTACCCATGGAACAGCCCCAACCAATCCTGAATCCAGCTTTCTTCGCCTCCACCAAATTATCTTCTATACCCCCGGTTAGGAAGACTTTCGTCGCTCCAGAACTCCGCAAGAAGTTGCTGCATTGGGCCCATGCTTCCCGGTTCTCTGGACACTTGGGTATGGATAAAACCCTTGAATTCATCCAGCGGTCCTATTGGTGGCCTTCGATGAAAAAGGACGTCAGGTCTTATGTATCGTCATGCATCAAATGTGCTCAACACAAAATACCTCGGCGGGTTCCACACTGTCAACTCCAGCCTCTAGCAATTCCATCTAAGCCATGGACTCACCTCTCTATGGATTTCATCTCTGAGCTTCCTCCATCTCGGGGCCACAACACCATTTGGGTTATTGTGGATCGCTTTTCTAAAATGGCTCATTTTGTACCTCTTACTGGGCTCCCGTCTGCACCTCTACTCGCCCAGAGTTTTATAAAAGAGATCTTCAAGCTCCACGGCCTTTCTCAAGAGATTATCTCAGACAGGGGAGTACAGTTCGTAGCGAAGTTCTGGAGGTCACTCTGCTCAGCCCTTCAAATAAAACTAACATTTTCTACCGCTTATCACCCCCAGACCAATGGTCAGACCGAAAGAGTCAATCAAGCCCTGGAACAGTTCCTGCGCACTTTTGTCTCCTCCTCCCAAGATGACTGGATTGGACTTCTTCCTTGGGCCGAATTTGCTCACAATAATCATTATCACACGTCCACCAACTCAACTCCTTTTTTTTACAGTTTTTGGTCATCATCCTCGAGTGCCAGATTTCCCTCTTCTTCCAACATTAGATGTGCCCGCGGCCAAGATGTCTCTTCAACGGTTCTCCAACATCTGGGAAAAGGTTCGTTCCTCTCTGACTAAAACCTCAGCCCGGTACAAGAGATTTGCTGACCGCCAAAGATGAGCGGTTCCCAATTTCCAACCTGGGGATATGGTCTGGCTCTCTACCCGAAACCTAAGACTCCGAGTTCCCTCAATGAAATTTGTCCCGTGGTACATTGGTCCATTCCCAATCGTCAAAGTCTTGAATCCTGTGGCCTACAAGCTAAAACTTCCTCCATTTCTTCGCATTCCAAGTTCTTTCCATATTTCTCTTCTAAAACCACTGGTCTTAAACCGATTTCAGAAGGTCCTTCCCAAAGCTTCTAGTGTTCAAACACAACAAGGAGAGGAGTTCGAAGTTGACAGAATCTTAGATTCCCGTTGTCGATACAATCGTCTTCAATACCTCATTGACTGGAAAAATTATGGTCCGGAAGAACGAATCTGGATAAATGCCTCCGATATCCATGCGCCCCGTCTGGTCAAAGCATTCCATATGAAATTTCCTCATAAACCAAGGAAGTGTCCGGTGGCCACTCATGAAGAAGGGGGTACTGTCACACGCCGCCCTGGAGACCCCAGAATCAGACCCCATCGCCTACCTTTGTGGGTGCTGACCCGCGCTGTCTTCCGGCTCCTGCGCTGTGCGCTGCTTCCTTCTCTCTCTGGCCGGTCTCCGCTATCCTCTGGAGGGTCCCGCTGCTCTGCTGCTCCCACGCTGGCTCCTGCTGGTCACTGGTCCCCGCTGACTTCTTCTGAGAAGCGCTGTCCTCCGGTCCATGGGCGCGGCCATCTTGGATTGCCCATGTGACTCCACTACCACCAATGAGGAGTCTTCTCCTTCTCTCTCAGCCTGTCAGCTCCCAGCGTCCACTATATAAGGTTCCCCAATGCTGACACAAGTTGCCAGTGCAACTAGTTTCCTAGTGAGCTTTCCCACTGTGCTCCAGTCGCTCCACGTAGCCACCCAGCTACCAACGTCTACCCACGGCTATCCAGCCGCTCCACGTAGCCACCCAGCTACCAACGTCTACCCACGGCTATCCAGCCGCTCCATGTAGCCATCCAGCTACCAACGTCTACCCAGTCGCTCCACGTAGCCACCCAGCTACCAACGTCTACCCACGGCTATCCAGCCGCTCCGTGTAGCCACCCAGCTACCAACGTCTACCCACGGCTATCCAGCCGCTCCACGTAGCCACCCAGCTACCAACGTCTACCCACAGCTATCCAGCCGCTCCACGTAGCCACCCAGCTACCAACGTCTACCCACGGCTATCCAGCTCCACATAGCCACCCAGCTACCAACGTCTACCCACGGCTATCCAGCCGCTCCACGTAGTCACCCAGCTACCAACGTCTACCCACGGCTATCCAGCTGCTCCATGTAGCTTCTCAGCTCCTAACGTCCACACAAGGCTATCCAGTCTTTCCAAGTGGCTTCCAAGCTACCACACCACTTCTAACATTACTCAAATTCCCTATTAGTTCACTGCTCCCTCTCATGCGGAGGAACTTTATTAAACCAAGTCTCCTCCTGCGAGCGTCTGCGCCAAGTGATACAGGTCCAAAGCCCAGTCCGGGAACACAGTCTTTAAATCCCACGATTGTGACAACGTGATGCTGATAAGGGATCTCAGCTGGGAGCCGCACTGTGCTGTTTGTAGCATTGATGTGCATGCAGAGTACAGAGCCGTGGCAGCCCCTGTCCAGGAATTGGTACCGCTGGACACCTGTTCTCAGCAATTGCAGGGTCACACCGACCCTGTGTAGAGGCCCCTATGTGTGTGGGGGCCCTGTATCGACTGCCCCTGTCATGGGTACAAATTAAATTGTCCCAGTGTTGGGAGGTTGGTGGACATGGTTACCACGATCCAGTCATGGATTTCTCTTCTGCATAGAGGAGGTGATTCAGGAGCACAGGACGGAATTGCTAAGCTGTACACGAGCAGCTCTGCAATTCTGTCCCTGACTAATATGCAAATGCAGCAGGAGGTGTCTGACACCCCCTGCTGCATTTGCGATTGGTCGCAATGGTGGACAGCGCTGGCCAGCTGAGTAAGCCTCTGCTTATGCAGGCTGGCTGGCTTTCAAGGCCAGAAATTTGCATCCATGGACCCAGGTACTGGCCTTGCCACTTCTGGAAATGGGGGCGACACGCAGGATCCGTTTCTGCACGTGCGCAGATCGGGTCAAGGCCCAGAGTTGGTAAATAAGAATCACTTATATAATGAGGGTAATATGACCTCAGGTTTAGCCAAGGAATGGTGGAGAATTAGTGCACTTTGTATTGGTATAATCAGACAGGGGGTTACTAGGCAGACACATGTTACTAGGCAGACACTCCGAGCTTCGGAGGGCCCCCAGCACAATCCCCTTTCCCCCATTAGGCAGTGCATGTAGTTTGGTGGGGCACAGTGAGATCCTGTGCCAGGTTCTGCTGCACCGGTAAAATCTCCATCGTCTAGAAAACAGCCTGGCTCCACCATGCACTGTTCCTCAGTGTCACACGTCAATCACCAACCAATGACATCTGGGGAGGGGAGCAGGGAGGTACCTGCCCAGTGGTGTGTGGGGGAGCTGAGTGCAGGCAGGGACTGTCCTAGATGGGATGGAAAAGCTTGTCAGGAGTATGGTACACTGAAGGAGATTGCGTATATGGAGGGAAGCTGCAGCATCACACATATGCCTTAGGGTTAGCTACAGCACCACGATGGGGGGAAAAGGAGAGTGGGGAATTGTTGCGTAGTTGGGTCATAATGAAATTGTCTTTCCCTGGTAGAACAGGGGAGTGGGAGGGGGCAGGCTTCTATGGGAGAACTAGGGGGAGTTGAGGTGACAAAATAACTTCCATGAGAATTGGGGGGACGGTTTAGAGATATTATTTCAATGTGAGAATTGGTGGGAAGAACTGACTTACAAAAGGAAATAATGGTAATAAAAAATGTTCAGATAGAATTATTATCATGATATTTTTCATATGCTAAGAAGGTTCCAAAACAAGCAAATATTTTACTAAAGTTATGACAAATAGCCAAAAATATACACTATCTTGAGTCATATATGCAATATGTTATTATTTTATTAATATAATTAATTTCACATTTAGTAATAGAAAATTGAATGGAAAGAGAATGATAGGTTGAAGGAAAGAGGGTAAGTCAGTGGGGGTCGCCAGATATTGGAGAGGTAGATATGAAAGAAAGGATCAGTGACAAATTAGGAAAGTTCATCATAGGTTCCATAAAGTGTTAATATGTTGTGACAAAGTTGTTGATGGGAAGTATATATGTCCCAGGTTCATAACTTCTGTGCAGTAATTATCCAGGTAATTAGCAGCCTTTAATTGCCAGACTACCTGAGAGTGACTGATAATAGGTGTGTCAGGTTCTCTGGTTAGTCTCTCACTATCTGGGGAACAGGCTGACAGACCTGTTCAGAGACACTGCTATGGCTTTATGTAACTGCTGTATTTAAATGCTGTTTTATGTGAGTTGGACATTAGGTCCTGCCACCTTGAGAGAGGGAGACTTCTGTTTAGGTAGAGCCGGACAGGACAGAATTTATTTTTATGGTTTTGTAAACTTTGCTACACAAATAAAACTAGCTGTGGATACTTGTACCAAGGCCCTGGACTGGTGTGACTGGTGTGACAGTGATTGGGTGCTGCATGCAGAGTGCAGCCGTTTACCCCAGATAACAATAGTCCTTAACCTGATCTTGCGACAATATAAAGATTGGTAGTTCTATCTTTTCTCCATCCATTAAATTCATAAGGTGTTGCTTGGATACAGAGAAAGAGAAAAGGTGTATATAGTGTACACTGTGTAATGTAAGTTAAACAGTCATCCAGCACATACTGTAATATGCTCACCAATTGATGTTAGGAATTTTGCCTTAGGTAATATTGCACCGATACCCGCCGGTGCTTGTAATGTGTAACGTTGTCTCCTGGATATCCAGCTGTTGTAGTTCTCAGAGGATATATAGAATATAATGGGAGACAACCACTGTGTTCTCAGTTGTCATGAATGGACCCCCTAGATAAGGACTTATTGCTCCATACTCACCATTTATCCAATGCATGTTCACTTTGTACATTATTTTGAAGCCCACTGTCATTTGGTGTATTTGATGTAGGTAATAGGATAACCTCATGTTTGTGGGGAGAAAATTGCATACTGAGTATATTATGTAGAATCTGTATAGTCAGTGTTGGACTGGAACATGAAGGGCCCACTGAGGGGCCCATACTTAGAGGTGTGGCCAGCATCCAGAGAGGGTGTGACCAGCCTCCACAGAGACTTGGCTAACCATTAGAGAGTGCATGGACTGGGCCCATTAAAAATGTATATACATTAAATACTGCTAGTGCATGCATGATTATGTACCAGATTAATACCAGCAATCCAATAGTGAAAATACACCATAGTCCTGTGCGGTATAATGTAGCATATGTATAATGTATAAATCAAGTGCACAGTCTTGAACCTGATCCCTAGAGGAGGGGTGGGCCCTCAGGCTCTGGGGCCCACTGGGAGATTCCCCTGTACCCCTGTGGACCAGTCCAACCCTGTATATGGTACTCCCTTATTTATAAATAAAATCTCAATCGGTTTATTAAAAAGGCTGTTAATTAATTTGTTTATAACTCATGTTATACCATGTAAAAAAAAACTTACCATTTTTGGTAAAGCAGGAACATAATAACAAAGATACAAAAAATATATATTTAAAAAAAATAAAAAATAAAAACTGCTCCAGCCCCTCAGTGTCTCTCCAGCTCCAACCAGTTCCCCTTCTGTCTTTCCAGCTCCCCAGTGTATCTCCAGCATCAGCCAGCCCCCTTCTGTCTCTCCAGCTCCCCAATGTCTCTCCTGCTCATCCATGATCCAGCCCCCTTCTGTCTCTCCAGCTCCCCAGTGTCTTTCCAGCTCCAGCCAGCCTCCTTCTGTCTCTCCACCCCCCCCCTCAATGTCTCTCCAGCTCTAGCTTCTTTCTCTCCAGGCCCCCAGGTATTCTGTCTGATCCTCTTCGTGCTTTGGGTTCTCTGCCTTTAGCGGTGTGGCGGTGCGGTGCAGCGTGATGACTTGATGTCACACACAATGTGTTGCAATAAACAAGTAGTACTTTATTGCACCAGCCGCTGTTGGTGCCAGAAGATCGAGAGTCAGCGGCTCCCCGGACCCAACAACTAGATCCATTTATAATCACTGGCTGCACCGCTTCATTGTTTAGCAGGGCGAGGCAGAGGTTATAGATGATTTATCTGTGGGGCCCCCAGGGACCAGGTAAAACTGTGGCCCTCTACCACTCTGTCGTCGTGCCTGCTCCTCGGTGCCCCCCCCCCCCCCCCCCCCGGCAGCTGGCCTATGGGAGTTCCACCACTGGATTACAGTTAGATTACAGTAAAGGTCACTTTTTGATGTTAAAAAATTAATCGATAGAGCTTTCTTAATTATATCTGGAAGACTATCTCACAATATTAGTATTACATGCAAAGTAAGGTTGGATGTAGCCTTAGAAAATTATGAGGTTCCTCTCCTAGCTAAAAAGCAATCACTATGGCAATATTCCTTGTCGCTTACCTTCCTTCTGTAGGTGAAAAGATGTAACAGGGAAAAAAAGTACAAGAACATAGAAAGAGATCAGTTATCAGCTGCTATTAACAGTACCATATAATATAAGTAATTTTTATTCAAAATTATATATACAGTATATGCAATTGAAATCCTACAATATAAAATAGTCCAAATAAAACAGTAATTAATTGTACACCAAAGAAATCAGTTTTATTTGGACAATGCACCAAGGAATATTACCATAGTGACTGCTTGCTTAATACACCACACATCTCTTTTAGTTCTGTATGACCTATCAATTCCTCCCATACACACACTGATGCACAGTCAGGGAATCTCTTTCCTTGCACACACAGGGGTGTATCTAGGGGTCCAAGCGCCCCTGGCAAAGCAAGAGACTGGTGCCCCTCCTCCCCCCCTTATATTTTCAGAATAATGCCCCCCTCCCCCCCTTATATTTTCAGAATAATTACACCCTGTGAAGGGGTCACTGGGTGCAGCCGTACAGTCTCTGGTTCACTTCCCTGCCTGTGTTATTCTGCTCCCCCCTCCTCCCCATTGTCCCCATTTCTTCCCACCTGTGTGATTGTACTTCCCCCTCCTCATCTGTGTTGTTGTGCTCCCCCCTCCTCATCTATGTTATTGTGCACACTCCCCTTCTCCCCATCTGTGTTATTGTGCTCCCCCTCTACATCATCTGTGTTCTTGTGCTCCCTCTTTCTCCTCCTCATCTGTGGCTATTCTGCTCTCTCCCCATCATTGTCTGGTTTTCTGCACTCAACCCCCCCCCCTCCCTCCTCCTCACCATCGGGCTTGCTCCCCCCCCCCCCTCACCCCCATACCTATCAGTGTCTGTTATTGTGTGCTCCGGTACCCCACCCCCTTTACTTACCTCTTCTCTGCTCCTCCTTCACTGTCAGGGCACCTCCGCGGGTCTTTGAAAGGCTGGGGTGACGGTTACAGCTAGATCCTGGGCGACTGGAGGGGCAGCCGGGCAGACAGGCAACACGGCGTGCGTGACCTTGATGTCACGCCACCGCGTCTAGGCATGGGCCGGGCACGTCTGAGCCTCCCAGAGCAGCTCAGCGGCAGTGCTGCCAGTGCCCAGTCCATTCTGTGCTCCACAATTCAGCGTCTGGATTCGGGCAGAGGAGGCGGAGCTAGCCTGTGATCTGGAGTATTGCCAGACCCTGCCCCGCCTCCGGACGCCGCCGCATTGCCCGACTGATGGATCATATGTGGCTGGCTGGCCCAGGTCACCCTCCACTCTCCTCCCTCTTCATCTGCACTGAGGCTTGCTTCTGGATTATGACAGCAGCACTGCAGCAACAACACATACAGATTTGGCCGGGGGCGGCACCGCTGGGCGCCGCCCCCCTATCGGCCGGCGCCCCTGGTGAGTGCCATCCCGGCCAATAGGTAGATACGCCCCTGTGCACACATACTGTATAATGAGTTTTAGCATAATATGCCGGATCTTGCTTTGTTCTCCTGGCAACTGTAAGATTTAACACTTTGTAACAGCGATTGACTGTAGAGTTTATTGCTAGCTCTATCTGATGTATCTACAGCCATGGCCAAAAGTTTTGAGAATGACACAAGTATTGGGTTTCACAAAGTTTGCTGCTTTAGGGGCCTATTCATCAAACCTAAAGTTTCATTTTTTAGGTCATTTTTACATATTTATGTACTAGTAGTAATCATTAAAAGACTTAACGCAGGAGATATGACTAATATCTCCTCGTTAAGTCAGTCTCCGTTAATTTCACACTCCCCATACTTTAGTATGGGGATGTGGAAATTACTGTATTCATCAAACCCCGAAAAAATATATTTTCGGTATTTGATGTTGTTAATGAACGCCATCTGTAGACAGCGTTCACCCTCCGAAAGACCTCACAAGCTGCCTGTGACTGCATGGCAGCTTGTTTAGCAGCGCGCTCCTTCTCCCTCCCCCGTGTCAGCGGCTGCCCTCTGGAGCTGAAGAAAGCTTACCCCCGCTGCTGCTGCCTCAGGATCGAGCCCAGCACAGGGCCTCCCGCTGACCGCTCCCGGCACAGGGGCTCCCGCTGACCGCTCCCGGCGCAGGGGCTCCCGCTGACCGCTCCCGGCACAGGGGCTCCCGCTGACCACTCCCGGCGCAGGGGCTCCCGCTGACCACTTCCGGCGCAGGGACTCCCACCAACCACTCCCGCTGATGGCTCCCAGCACAGGGACTCCCACCGAGCGCTCCCAGCACAAATGCTCCCGCTGACCACTCCCGCTGACTGCTCCCGGCACAGGGGCTCCCGCTGACCGCTCCTGGCACAGGGGCTCCCGCTGACCACTCCCGGCACAGGGGCTCCCACCAACCACTCCCGCTGATGGCTCCTGGCACAGGGGCTCCCGCTGACCGCTCCCGGCGCAGGGGCTCCCGCTGACCGCTCCCGGCACAGGGGCTCCCGCTGACCGCTCCCGGCACAGGGGCTCCCGCTGACCGCTCCCGGCACAGGGGCTCCCGCTGACCGCTCCCGGCACAGGGGCTCCCGCTGACCGCTCCCGGCACAGGGGCTCCCGCTGACCGCTCCCGGCACAGGGGCTCCCGCTGACCGCGCCAGCCACAGTGAGTGACACACTGCTTGCTGGCTGATGCTCCGCGACGCTAACTGCTCCCGCTTACTGCGCCCCCACTGCTTGCTGTGGCTGGTACTCCCGCGGCCCTGACTGTGCCAGTCGCAGTGTACAGGCTGCGCATGCACAACGCAGGTATGGGAGTGTTAAGGAGCAGTAAAGTATCACTATCCGAAAAAATGTTTACGCAGAAATGGCAATTTTTCGGATGTGATACTTATGTAGCTTCAACATGATGAATACAACCGAAAATTTAGAAAAAATCAATGCGAATTCTAAACTAATTTAACACTTAACAATTTTAAGTGTTGATGAACAGGCCCCTCAGTGTTTTAACACCTTTTTGTCAGATGTTACTATGGTGTACTGAAGTAAAATTACAAGCATTTCATAAGTGTCAAAGGGCTCTATTTATTAACATTATTTTTACTAAAATAAAGTGAAAAAGGGTGTTTTGTGTTTTCACACCCTTTTCACATTATTTTAGTATCACCTATAGTTATTACAGGGCAATTGGAGTAGAATTCGTAAAATTCTACTCCAACCCCTAAGTATCACTTATTTTTAGTAATCAGATCGCATTTCCCATAATTGTAATGGGAAAAGTGATCTGACCAGAGTTACTAAAAATAAATGTGAAAAAAATACAGGGGAAAGCCCTGTGATAATAACGCCACCTGGAGGTGGCGGTATGCAGGGTCTCCCCCGGTTACCGGACTCCTGGCCTGCTCTAACGGGGAGAGCAGAGCCAGGAGTCGGTCCCAGTAATCAGCTGTGTGGTCTAAACAGAACGCAAGCTGATTACTGTAAAAAAAAAATAAAAAAAAAATAGTAAAAAAATAAATTACTTACCTGACTCCAGGGACCGGTGATCGGGCCTCCGGTGATGACTCCCTTCCGGTCAGCTGGTCTCCCATAGTGCACTGCTGCCTGGTCATCAGGTGATCGGGTCCCAGTGCAGTATGGGAGATCACCTGACCAGAGGAATGGAGAACATCACCGGAGGCCTGGAGCATGCAGGTAAGTGTAAGTAAGGGAGAGGGGGGTCCGCAATTTGCGTGGGGCGGGGCTTAGTGCCAGGGGCGGGGCTTAGCGCCAGAGAGGGGGTAGCAGCGGCGACCGGTCGGTGCATGCGCGGGCACTTAATCACTGTATTTTTTGCGAAAATACCGTGATAAGGCTCCGAAGGGGATTCGCAGGGACAGAGCTTTATCGCAAGCTCTGTCCCTGCAAGGGATTTGTAGTAAATCCCTGTGATATTGCCTGAATTCGCAATGCGAATTCAGTTGTTAATATCACACTACAATCTGCATTACAAATGCGGATTGTAGTAAATAGAGCCCAAAGGCTTTTATTGACAATTACATTAAGTTTATGCAAACAGTCAATATTTGCAGTGTTAACCCTTCTTTTTCAAGACCTCTGCAATTCCTTGGCATGCTGTCAATCATATTCTGGGCCACATACTGACTCTTGGCCGCCCAACTGAATCAGCAAACTATGTGAAATTCAATAATTACATCTGCCTCCCCTCTCCTACAAGTCCTCCATTGGCTCCCCTTTCCTTTTAGAACCCAATTCAAGGTTCTCACCCTCGCTTATAAAGCCCTCACCCAATCTTCTCCCATTTACATCCTGACCTCATCTCCCTTCACTCTCTTGTCCACCCTCTTCGCTCAACTAATGCCCACTGCCTCTCATGTCAACTGATTACTTCCTCCCACTCCCGCCTCCAAGATTTTGCCCGTGCTGCTCCCCACCTGTGGGACTCTCTCCCTCTCCCTATCAGACTCTCCACCTCTCTACAATTATTCAAACGAGCTATCAAGACCCACTACTTCATTAAAGCCTTCTAGCTCTCATCCTAACTTGCTGCTACATGTTCCTTCCTCCCAGTCTACCCCATTTGTGTCACACCTGTTTGTATGCTTCTCCCTTTTAGAATGTAAGCTCTTACAAGCAGGGCCCTCTACACTCTTCTCCTTACTTTACTTTCATCTATTTCTTACTCCCCACTTGGTTGCTTATGCTCTGTTGCTTATGTGGGTGTTATGGTCACTAATGTAGCAATATATATTATCCATATGTAGCAATGTATATTATGCACTTATGATTGAGCCTCTGGCCTCTAAAGTTTGCAGTAACTTGAACATCTATGGAGTTCGATTGGGCTCTTTATGCTACAAAATTTATCTTTATGCTGATGATGTCCTGCTAACTCTTACGTACCCTCTCATTTCCCACCCTAAGCTCCTCAAGAATCTAGATGTTCTCAGTGAGCTATCCAATTTTAAGTTTAATGCTTTTAAAATGGAGGATCTTGATCTTGACCTCCCTGATAATCTTAGAACAACGTTAGTAACCTTTAAATTCAACTGCAAACAGACCCACCTCATACTGTATATTTTGGAATATTCCTCAATAAGCAAAACTCTAAGCTGTATGAGGCAAACTTTCCTGAGCTATTCTGCACTATTTTTGGGGATCTTAAAAATGGTTGTCTGACTTTATCTTGTGGACTGGTCAAGCGAATGCTCTTAAAATGAATATTCTCCCTTGTCTGCTCTGTTTTTCATGTTCTCCCGATTCACATCCCATCTCCAAGGGGGATGAATTCCTAATCCCGGCTGGTGGGATGCTTGCTCTCAGAATGCCCAGCTCCGTAATCCTGACACCAGTCAGAATCCACGTGCCAGCATTCTGATGGCCAGCATGCCGACGGTAAGTACTGGGGTTAGGGGGAGGGTTAGGCACTAGAGGGGGAGGGTTAGGTTTAGGCTGCGAGGGGGAGGTTAGGTTTAGGCAGTAGGGAGAATGGATAGGGGTAGGGGGAGGGTTAGGATACTTACTGACAGGTGTCAGTATTCTAACCCTGTTGGGATGCCGGCATCGGGATTCTGACCCCTGGGATCCCGAGCGCTGGCATCCTGTACATAACCCCTCCAAGGCCCTCCTGTTAGTTGTGGGCTTATATTTCTCACTATTGTCATTATCTGTTGTTGTTTTTATCAGTACTTGCAATTACACAACTTTTGTAATTCTACTCTATCTTTGTGTGGGCCCATCTCGCGTACAACATTTGAATCATTGTGTTACCTACGCTCTCCGGCCACGGGACTATTCTCTACTATCTATCGACTTATTGTTGCACGGGGCTCCTCTTTTAGCATCTCATCAAATGGCTTGGGAGCGGGACACAGGGGAGACCCTTGAAGCAGACACTTGGGACCAAATACTGGTTAACATAGTGTCCGCCATCGTGAACATTCGCTGAAAATTTATCTACACTGGTACATGGTCCCGTGGTGTCTACGCAAAATGTATCCTTCCTCTTCGGAGCTATGCTGGCGGGGTTGTGGCAGGGAGGACACACCGCATCATACTTTTTGTCTTCTCCGAAATTGGCTCCCATGTGGACAAGAGGGCATCAACTCATTACTCAGGTCACTAATGTCACCGTCCCGGCTTCACCAACCTAGGGGTACATTTACTAAGATTGGAGTTCTATTTAAGAAGTGATGTTGCCCATAGCAACCAATCAGATTCTACTTCTCATTTATTTTGCACCTTCTAGAAGATAATACCTGGAATCTGATTGGTTGCTATGGGCAACATCACTTCTTAATAGAAGTGTCACTTCTTAACACCAAATACCTTCAGCAGGGCTAATCAGGGGTACCCATAGTGAACCCCCATGTCAGAGCATCTTTTGGGGGGAGTCAGGCTGATTTCCCCAAAAATGACAGCACTTTTCGCTCCCGATTTCGTTTTCGCCGAGTCCAGTTTTCTCCGATTTGGATTTGAATATGGGGATAAGCGGGGATGCGCGCGATAAGTTTTCAACAGCAAAAACCTCTGATGACGGCGAAAAGTCCGGCCTCTGACTTTTCGCTCCTAATTGAATACGGGCCATAGAAGCAATCTGGTTTACCTACCAGATGGAAACATATCTCTAGTATTGTAAATAATAAAGCCAATCCCTTTCTCTCTACCTGTTCACCCCATATTTGGCAACTTCTTCTGTTTTCTTCCTGGGAGAAGCCCGGGAAAGAGAAACAAGTGGGCGGAGTTGGGGGCAGGTTCGGACGGGTAGCGTAATTAAGCCCCGCCCCTCGTAGCAATTTGCCGCAAACTGCACATTTATATAAATAGGGGCAGACCCAAATTACGCAACTCTAATAGAATTGCGTCATTAGAGCTGTCCCCTACCTCCGGACCCTCCGATCTATTGTATGCTCCTGACGAAGGTGCTTAACAGCACAGAAACGCGTTGAGCCTTCCTAAACCACATTAGGATATTTTATCCATTATCCCTCACGGTGGACTTTATACTGCTACATTCATGGGGCTCTGGCAGCTGGATTGAGTTCTGTGCCGGCACAGCTACAATAGATCTCACAGCATACGCTGTAGCGTGAGTTACTTTATACTAACCATGCACTAGTGACACTCCGGGCTGCCCTTAGCCCCAAAAGCCCGATTTTGAAACATATCCTTGGGCACCTTGAACATCGCGGTTGCCCGATCCCGCCCACAGCAACCAGTACTGAGCACATTGGAGACGAGCTGTACGCCGGCACACCGGAGACAGGAACCATATCTGTCTGGCTTATGGTCCACTGATATTCTGGACATCTGGAGCCTGATATCAGGACCCCAGCTACAATTGCCGGAGATTTACACAGCAGTACCTATACCCAGTGAGGATAAATTATACGGATGTGGTAATTACTTACTCTTCACTAATTGACGAGACTATATTCATTCAGTAAGGGACAATGTTAAACTAGACAGACTTTCTAGTAATACATTGTTAATTGTTTTTATATCGTAACTTTTTATTGTCATATGTGTATTTATTTTATTTCATTTCTTGGATGTGGGATTGTGGCATTAAATGTTTTATATACAGTAAAACTTTTTCTGATTGGATTTAAAGGGTTCAGCAGCCAGTTTATTAGTATACTTTTCACAATTAATCCCCTTTCCGTGTCCTTGGGCCTGTAGCCCTTAGGTCCCTAGAGGGATTCTATCATTTACCATGTGCTCTCTTGTGTACGAATGGCTTTTCTTTTATTTATTTTTTTCTTTTAGTGTATCTTTTGTTCTATTTTTTTTCTTTTAGTGTATCTTTTGTTCTATTTTTTTCTTTTAGTGTATCTTTTGTTCTATTTTTTTTCTTTTAGTGTATCTTTTGTTCTATTTTTTTCTTTTAGTGTATCTTATGTTCTATTACTTTTTCTTTTGGTGTATACTTTGTTTAGCTTCAATAATGCCATATTGTTCTACCATCTAATGTATTTTGTCTTGTTTGGATGCATTTCTCCATTCCCCGCCCCACCTACTCCTTTCATATCTTCTGTTTTACGCCCCCCCCCCCCTCCCTCCTCCTCCATTGAACTTGTTGAAAATAGTGATTCAAAAGTTTATACGTAGAGATGGGTGTCCCTTGTGATCAACATACATTTTACAAGCAACACTACAGAATATTAACAAGGAGCACGAAAAAAAAATATGGGGTGCCACTTTTTTTTGTTAGGAGGCCTTCAGCTCTCCAGCAGGGTTTAACAATATTTGTTACTGTATATGAAGATTTTCAAAAATTTTATTTGTAATATTAAGTACATGATTTTGTGTTCGCGATCGTGTTGCCTACTGGAAAACACATTCTAGTTCTGGGTTATATATTTAAGCATACTAGCATACTCTTGTTACTGTATATTGCTGGAGTCTCCCTAATTTCGGTTTGAGGACACAATTCATGCTTACCTCCCAACAAATTTACTTAGTAAATCGGGACCCCATGCATGCCTAAGGCATGCTAGAAAGGGAGGCGTGGCCTTGGTTGGTGGGTGTGGCCTTACATCACATCCCCCGTTTTCACCACTCTGGGGGCATGTCCTGCGCTCCAAGAGCAGCTGTTCTGCCCCCAGGCTCTCCTCCCTGAACTGCATAGATGTAGTCTCTCACTGCACAGCAGTGATCAAATGCTTCCCCAACCTTCCCAACACCAGAGGGACATTGCAGCCCACGGGTGAGACAGCAGGACAGTGTCCGAAAAGCGGGACTGTCCCGCTGAAATCGGGATGGTAGGCGGGTATGTTCACGATGAATGGTGTAAGTGAGGCACTGTCCCAGCTGCACAGTGCTGCAAATCACGGCATCTCACAGTGGGGAGGAGCCACGATTCACAGCGCCACACCCCTCACACTTTCCTCCTGCTCCTCCCCCTTCAGCATCTCACGGATGGCCAAGGAGAAACGTCAACAAATATGTGTTTAAGCGACCTAAAAAGGGGCGGTGTGGTATAAACTGTCGACATAGTGTTTTTTGTCCATTTAAGCCCTAACCCTGACCACAGCCTATCCCTGACCCTAACATGAACTGTCGACATTCTGGTGTCATTATTCGGATGCTGACATTTTCTGTCTTCTGCCCATATCATTCTTACATATTTTATGCACTACAGGCAAGAGAGCGCTAAATACATCAAATTGCCTTTTCAAGTGTTGAGACTATTAGAAAAACCTGTTTGCACTTTGCTGTTGGAGAGGTCAATTGATACAAACCCGAGGACAGAAACGAGGCTGAAGTTGGCCTCTTATTCACTTCTTATTCGAGCTCCAGCTTCTTATTCATTTTCCAGCTTCTTATGCTGGGCATACACGGCCAGATAAAATGTCTGTCAGACCGACAGACATTTTATCTGGCAGCCTGCCAGCCGCAGATGTCGCCAGCATACACTGTGAGAGAAATCTCACAGTGTATCAGCCCGACATCCGCGCTCCGCCCCCGGGGGAGGAGACATTTCCCTGTTCCTTCCGTAGGAAGGAACACAGGAAATGTCTGTCTGTCGGCCGCGGCTGGGCATACACTGCCTGATGCGGCCGACAGTTTACCGGGAAATATCGCATCGGATGGGCATGCTGGATAGTACGGCATGCCCGACCGAGCAATATTTAACCCTCGGTCGCCCGCACACATGCTACAATTATCGGGGCGATCCGCCGCTATCATAATTGTAGCGTGTATGGCCAGCATTATTCAGAACATGTTATATTAAAACAATTAGATCAAATTGAATCACTATATTTACCATATATAAACAAACAAGGGTGTCTACTACACAAATTTTGATTGTATTTTGCTTGGCCCACAAAGCTTTTGGGCATGAAATAGGGTGGTAAAGTGGGCACAGGGACTAGATTTTCTACATTTGAATATGTTGCTGTAGTTGTGCAAGGGTTAAATAGCCTTGGGCAAAAGAATTGACACTTGGAATCCACAAGAGGAGGATCACTTATATATGACCCACTTGTAATTGACCTTTCCCAAAAAGGTTTTGGGCATGAAATAGGGTGGTAAAGTGGGCACAGTCACCAGATTTTCTACATTGGAATATGTTGCTGTAGTTGTGCAAGGGTTAAATAGCCTTGGGCAAAAGAATTGACACTTGGAATCCACAAGAGGAGGGTCACTTATATATGATCCACTTGCCATTGTCCTTGCCCAACAAGGTTTTGGGCATGAAATAGGGTGATAAAGTGGGCATAGACACCAGATTTTCTACATTGGAATAAGTCGCTGTAGCTGTGCAAGGGTTAAATAAAAATGACACTTGGAATCCACAGAAGGGGTTCACTTATATATGACCCACTTGTAATTGGCCTTTCCCAACAAGGTTATGGGCGTGAAATATGGTGGTAAAGTGGGCATAGACACCAGATTTTCTACATTGGAATAAGTCGCTGTAGCTGTGCAAGGGTTAAATAGCCTTGGGCAAAAAAAATGACACTTGGAATCCACAGAGGGGGGTCACTTACATATGACCCAATTGCCATTATCCTTGCCCAACAAGGTTTTGGGCATGAAATAGGGTGGTAAAGTGGGCACAGGCACCAGATTTTCTACATTTGAATAAGTAGCTGTAGTTGTACAAGGGTTAAATAGTCCAAAACCTTGTTGGGCCAGGCCAATTGCACATAGTGATTCAATTAGATTGAATTGTTTTAATATAAAGGGGTATATTTACTAAGGTGCAGGTTTTTAGAAGTGGTTTTGTTGCCCATAACAACCAACCAGATTCTAGCTATTACCTTCTAGAAGGTGCTAGATAAATGTTAAGTAGAATCTGATTGGTTGCTATGGGCAACAAAACCACTTCTAAAAACCCGCACCTTAGTAAATATACCCCAAAATGTTCTGAATAAGAAGCTGGAAAATGAATAAGAAGTGAATAAGAGGCCAACTTCAGCCTCGTTGGACAGAAGGTGATTCTTGACGGAGTTAGCAAGAAAAAAATAAATAAAAAATGTGGTGTTTACAATTAATGTTATTATTTTGTATTATTATCCTTTATTTATATGGCGCCACAAAGGTTCCGCAGCGCCTTACACAGTACATAAATGAGCACACACGAAAACAGTTAATAGTAATACAAAACAATGTAGGACAAGGACACGGTTTATGCACATAGCTTAGATGCATAACACAACCAGCTGGGCCTCAGCAACCAGGTGTTAAGTGCCAATTGGGGAATTAGGAGTCAATTTTACTATAAGTAGGGATAGGAGAAGCACGTCAGGGATGAGGGCCCTGCTCGTGAGAGCTTACATTCTAAAGGGGAGGGGCAGACAGACAGGGGTGACACAGATGGGGTATATAGTGAGGAAGGAGCATGGAGCAGTGGGTTAGGATATGTGCTGCGGAATGTGTGTGTATAAGATGATCTGGTGTTATGTCAAAATTAAGTCCTTCATTATTCTATCTCTATGACAGAAAATAGATTTTGTTTATGTGTTATTTACATGAGATGTATAAAATAAAGTTGTAGCACTTTAATTACTGTCTGTTACATTTTAGCATCTAAATACATCCTTCTAATAATGCAGCTATTATGGGACTGTCCTGCCATCCTAATACAGTAGTGTATACTTTAATCCCAGCTGCTGGGTGCTATGCCATGCTCCTGTGAGAGGGTGCATCTCACATGCTAGACCCACCCACAAACGGGTGCAGCCATGCCCAACATGCTGTGGTTCCACAGGATGTGGCTGTATCCAGGCCCAGAATTTCTCTTTGCAGCCCTGGAGGTGACAGGCAGAACCAGGAGGGCATAGGGCTTAGTGGTGGGGTAGCAAGGCCATGGAGGGAGGGAGGTGGCCGAGAGTGGAGGAACAGGAAAGGCCGGGGAAAGAAGCAGAAGGAGGGAAGGGAGACTGATGAGAGAACAAAGGGGGAACAGTAAGCGGAGGAGACAAGAGGGGGAGGATGGGGGTGGATAAAGTAGAGGATTATGTGGGCACTGAATAAGGGGGGTGTTTGAAGAAAGGGTGTTCATGCTGTGGACGAGGTAATAAGTGAGATGAAGAATGGATATGAGGCTGTGTGATATAGAGACAGTGTGATGTAGGGACAGTGTGATGTAGAGACAGTGTGATGTAGAGACAGTGTGATGTAGGGACAGTGTGATATAGGGACAGTGTGATGTGGAAGCTGTGATGTGGAGGCTGTGTGATGTGGAAGCTGTGTGATGTAGAGACAGTGTGATGTGGAGACTGTGTGATGTGGAGACAGTGTGATGTGGAGGCTGTGTGATGTGGAGGCTGTGTGATATAGAGAGTGTGATGTGGAAGCTGTGTGATGTAGGGACAGTGTGATATAGAGACAGTGTGATGTAGAGACAGTGTGATGTAGGGACAGTGTGATGTGGAGGCTGTGTGATGTGGAGGCTGTGTGATATAGAGACTGTGTGATATAGAGACAGTGTGATGTGGAAGCTGTGTGATGTAGGGACAGTGTGATATAGAGACAGTGTGATGTAGGGACAGTGTGATGTAGGGACAGTGTGATGTGGAGGCTGTGTGATGTGGAGGCTGTGTGATATAGAGACAGTGTGATATAGAGACAGTGTGATATAGAGACAGTGTGATGTGGAAGCTGTGTGATGTAGGGACAGTGTGATGTAGAGACAGTGTGATGTAGGGACAGTGTGATGTGGAAGCTGTGTGATGTGGAAGCTGTGTGATGTAGAGACAGTGTGATGTAGAGACAGTGTGATATAGAGACAGTGTGATGTGGAAGCTGTGTGATGTAGGGACAGTGTGATATAGAGACAGAGTGATGTAGGGACAGTGTGATGTGGAGGCTGTGTGATGTGGAAGCTGTGTGATATAGAGACAGTGTGATATAGAGACAGTGTGATGTGGAAGCTGTGTGATATAGAGACAGTGTGATATAGAGACAGTGTGATGTAGGGACAGTGTGATGTGGAAGCTGTGTGATGTAGGGAAAGTGTGATGTGGAGGATGTGTGATGTAGAGACAGTGTGATGTGGAAGCTGTGTGATGTAGGGACAGTGTGGATAAAAGTTGTTAAATGTTCAAAAATACAGGTAAAAGAATAGTGCTGTTAATGTATGAGTGCAGCTCCGAAAGTGATATATAAAGAGAGGTGTGTGAGTAGTGGGTGCAGGAAGTAGTTATTAAAAGAATGATTAAAGTAGATTGATGTGATGCCATGGAAAAAGGCAATACAAATATGTCTTTATTATAAAAAACTATTTATATTATTAGACTTTATTCTAATTTCGGCATTTTCCCAAATAATATTAGCTGTCTGTTTCCTATATTAATGAATTTACATTAGTTTTTCTTTGGTTTTGATAACTATATATAGTAATGTTTATTTTTGGGTATTGTGGCACCTACCCATTTTTTCCTTCAGGTTTTTCTTTTTTACCCTTCGTTGTACACCCTGGTTTTCTGAATTTTGTAGATTAGATTATTTTATTTTTATTCTATCGTGATATATTGTATATGTGTTTTCTTTTTGAAAAAATCAATAAAAGTTTATTGTAAAAAAAGAAAAAAAAGAAAAGAAAAAGGCAATACAAAGAAGATTTTCTGTAGTATGAAGGCAAAAATTACAATGTACAGAGCCGATCCATCAATGTTCTTGCAAAAGCAGTAACTCTCTTAATTATGTCAGGTGTAAAAAAATAAAATTATATTTTGGAAAATAAAAAGTTTTCTTGATGAACAAGCAATGGCAGTGTGAGCACTACACATAAATACAATGACTAACATTGCAATCGGAATGTGTTCAGCCTAAAAGAAGCCAAAACAGTCTCTGCACAGGGGGTGGGGAAAAAAACAACTACTCCATCAGCAGTAAAAGGGTTAAACACAGCAGCTAATTTCCACTTCCTCCTCCCACCCCTCATTATGTGTTTGTATCTAATCCATACCCTCCCTGCCTGCCTGCACCCCCACAGGAGACAGACCAGCATAGGTAGGAGGCTGAAAAATAATTGTAAGCAATAATGTATTTATTTATGTCTAATATAACCCACAGTATAATCAGCATTCAGCCATTGTTGCTGCCTGCTCCTAATGGATTGTAGGGAAGAATATAAGCACATGTAGCCACAGTATGTTTGTAACTTGTTTGACTGCACCCTGGGGTCTTTACTAGGGAAAACAAATCTTCTACTGTAACGTAGGGCTATCAGCTTGGGGTGAGGGGCACTGAGACCGGACACAGGATTGAAGAGGTAGGGGGTTACATTTATTAGTGAAGCAAGGAAATCACATTACTGCAAAGAGCTAATGTACTCACAGATAAGAGCTGTATTCCAGCACAGACTGCTGGTTTATGTGTGTCTTAATTATTAGAACCTGAAAATTGTATTTATCGCCTGTTATTATTATATTGTGCACACACATTATGCAACGGGTTACAGAGAACATTTAGCCATTCCCCTGCCACAGTGGAGCTTACAATCTATTATTATTATTATTACTACCAGTTATTTGTATAGCGCACACATATTCCGCAGCGCTTTACAGATCTATGGGGCTGCTTCAGGGATGTGCAATAGCGCACCTCTCCGACTGTGCCTCCTGACCGCCCGTACACACAGCATGATGCGCTGATTCAATCTGCCATCGATTGTACTGCACAGCTGACGCGATGTGTCTGTGAACGACGTGGTTTTCACAGGCATATCGTCTGTATACACTGGTCGACGGGCACACAATATATCGGCCGTTTGATTTACTAATACGCACACACTAGAGCAATGCTATCTAACTTGAAAGATTGTTTAGAAATGTGATTCTCATTTTTATTATTCTTGCTCGAATACTATTTTAGGGGCCTATGTATTGAAGAATCTGATATTAAGCTGTCCACATATAAACTCCATTTTGTAACAGGATGGTGTGTCTTTTAAGAAGAGTAAAGGTGCCTAGCCACTAGACGATTAAAATGAGCGATTGAACGATAAAATTGTTCGATATTCGTTCAATCATTTGAACATCGTTTGAAAGTTTGGTCTTTTAGACATCTCTCATCGTGCAATCATGCTGGTGATGCTGACGATATCGTCAGGTTCAGCATGTTTGCAGATGATTGATTGTGTCTGCACTGAACGACATATCGTTCAGTGTGGGCACCCTGCAGTGTAGTGAACGATAACTATATCGTTCAGTCTTTTCACTGTCGGGTAGTGGATACCCGCCTTTAATCATAAAGCTGCACGTAACAATTTTAGTAGACAACGATTTTCATTCAGATTTTCCCTTAAAAAAGTGAACGAAAATAGTTTAGCAAAATTGGTTACTAAATTAATGAATGATTTTGTCAACGATGAACTATTTTTTATTCATGCATACAGTAAATGGACATCGTTCATTCTGTACAACATGAACGATAATCGTTAGTTGGACAGTCAGAATGGACGATAAACTACAAATGGGAGCGCGCTTGGACGATTATCGTTCATCGTTCACCCATAAAAAATGAACCATTTTTCAAACGATTTAACGATAACGTCGTTATAGTGAAATCGTTCAAAAAATCGTTACGTGTGTACACACCTTTTGTGTTAATTCTGAATTCAGCTGTATCCAGGTTTTGGTGACCTTCCTAGTTTAGGGCGGGATTAGCATGTATTGGAGATAACATTGTATGTCTGTTCCCAAGCTCACTGCCTTGACTCCCTAACAGTTCACTCCTGCGTGTATAGATAATAATGTAATGAATACTAACAATGAATGTTTGTACTTACTGATAATTGTACATGTTACACTATGAGATCATTTTGCTTGTAAATCTGCCTATAAAGATCTGTGTACTTTAGTAATACACTCAGAGGAATCTGAATACAGACTTGCTTGGTTCCAGTCTTTTTCCTCTCAAGCAATTGCTTAACAAGGTATATCCTGAACGCGAGTTTGACACATATACAGTAATGAGCTCTGCCCGGTGCTAGACA
Organism: Taudactylus pleione; assembly: GCA_031769625.1. Classification (NCBI taxonomy): domain Eukaryota; kingdom Metazoa; phylum Chordata; class Amphibia; order Anura; family Myobatrachidae; genus Taudactylus; species Taudactylus pleione. Next base: position 2,583,334 of record JAUIMM010000146.1, on the reverse strand, counting down.
GTTGAAGATTCTCATATAGATCTATCAGTATCAAACAATTTTTTACATCAAATTATGCAGAAACTGCAGTTTCTCATAATTTGATGTGAGGTCGCTATGTACTAAAAGCACAATACAGGTGATTTCACAGAAATCTCCGGTAAAGTGCTAATTAGCGCTGCAGATCAGTCCCCGTTATTATCAATGGGGAATGCGATCTGACCCCTATCGGGAAGCCGACGGACGAAATCCCGACCGCCGGCTTCCCGACTGTCTAATCCCGGCAAGGCACTAATGACAGGCGTCGTAATCCCGATGCCTGGCATTAGACCTACGCCGAGAGCCCGATGCCCGGCATACCGAACATAAGTAAGCCGGGCGCGGACAGTCGCGTGCGCGGGGGTGTTAGGTTTTAGGGCTCCCTGGGGGAGGTTAGGGTTAGGCACCCCCACGGGAGACTTGGGTTTAGGCACTGGGGGGAAGGTTAGGTTTAGGGACCCCTAAGGGAGGGTTAGGGTTAGGGGGGGTAGATAAGGGTTACTTACCTTTAGAAGCAGTCAGGGTTTCCACCCCTGCCGGGCTAGCACTGTCGGGAGTTGATCCGCTGGCCATGCGGCCGGTGGGATTACATACCGATTCCCCCCTATGTACTAAACTCCAAACGGCTTCCACCGGAGAAGTCTTTAATTTCCGCGAAAGACTTCATCTAAATGCCAGGGATATAACTCACAGGGACACCGGTTACCGCAACCGCTGTCCCTGCGAGTTCCCCTTTGGGAGGATATTTTCCCTTTAGTCCACGATTATTAGATTCCTTTTGAATGAACTGTGGGCCTGATTCAGACCAGCTCACGAGCGCTATGCGCTCGCGAGCGGGTCAATCTTAGGCCACTGCGCATGCGCTCGCCAGAGCCGGCTCCGACGTGCGCATGCGCGAGACCCGGCTAGCGACGGGCGCTCCGTCGCTCCGGGTCTCGCACCAAAAAGGGGGCGGCTGACGATTTTGATAGATATCTCGCACCGTTTTGGAGGCATGGCGTGGTGGTGGCTTCACAAACGGAGGCGTTCCCATGCGAACGCCTGCCATTTGTGGGTGGCCCCACTGACATAACCAGTGATGTCAGTGGGAGAGCTTCCGGCTCTATTAGAGCCAGAAGCTCTCTGGGGCTTGCGGCCACAAGACCCTACCACAAGGGTCTCATCGCAAGCCTGATGGTCATCGCGACCATCATCCTGGCCGCTCGCAATAGCTGTGGGTGGTCACCCACAGCTATGCGAGCGGCCAGGAGGCCGCAACAAAACAAAAAACGCTTTGATTCAGAGCGAGCGTTCTTTCAGAGCGTCCGGCTCTGAATCAGGGCCAGTGTTCAGCATAGTGATATGTGATCCAAAAGGGTATCGCTCCCAACATTTTAGGTCAGTTAAGCACAGAATCCATCGGGACCTGTTACGGTGTCTTCTGCACGCTGACTACAGAAGGCTGATTCTCCTCGCAGCCTATGAAGGTGGGAGCAGAATCATAGATCCATAATGGGCAGTAAATGTGCAACACAATTCTTGTTTTGCTTGGGTGCTCTCTTGGGAGTGGGGTGATAGTGCAAGTTGATATCTTTAGCCCCATGGGAGTTCCAACATGATCATGGCGTTTTGTCAGAGGCATGCACAGAGGTGTCCTGTCTGGGCTGGATTGAGACTGACCATGCACCACATCACCAGAACCGAGGCAAGTAATCCCCAGTCCCTTCATAGCACGATGTGATGACCATCGATGGAAAAAATTATCAGATGATGTTCGGGGCCCCCGATAGCCAGTGCTAGGGGCATGGCTTCACCCCAATCAGTATACAATGCTCTTTGAAGTGCGGGCAGTGCTTCGCTTCCCTGGCTGGCTTGGGCCTCACAGACCAGCCCATGTATGGGTAATCTGACCCCCCCTTTTTGCGCACCTGCATGTTGTGATGCCTTATTGCCTTACGAGCCACAGGTTGCAGGAAGATTTGCTCTCTCTTGGGATAGTTGATTGATAAGACTTGGGGCCTGATTCAGACCCGCTCGCAAGCGTGTCGATGTTTGGCCCCTGCGCATGCGCCACGTCCGGCATGCGCGAGCCCCAGTGAGTGACTGAGGGGCTCGCTACAAGACGGGGTGGCTGTCGATGTTGATTGACAGCTCGCCCCGTTTTGTAGGCGGGGAGGGGGGGTGGCTGCACAAACGCAAGCGTTCCCTTAGGAATGTCTGCCGTTTGTGGGCGGCCCTAATGACATCACTCGTGATGTCAGTAGTGTACTTCCTGCTCTATTAGAGCAGGAAGTCCACTCAGGCTTGCGGGAGCAGAGACCCTACCACAGGGTCTCCTAGCAAGCCCGATGATCACGATAATCGCGACCATCTCCAGCCCGCTCGCACAAGCTGTGGGTGGGCACCCACAGCTAAGTGATTGGGCAGGAGAAGAAAAAAAATAAATAAATCCCTGCCCTGATTCAGAGAGAGCTCGCAAACAGCAAGCGGCTCCGAATCAGGCCCTTGGTTCCCCTTAGTAAATCGTCTGTTATGTATTAAATGTGTTTTTCTATTGTAAATTGTCTTGCCACATTGACAGCCATATAAGCCCTACGTATAGAGGCAAAAATAACTATTAAACAGCTTCTATAGTCAATATCTAATATTAGGGCTCTATTTACAAAGCGGTGGTTTGGAGGTTAAAATTGAGAAGTGCACTCTTATGCTGGCCATACACGCTACAATTATCAGAGCGATCTGCCCGATATCCCAGATTGTCCAGCATGCCTGTCCAATGCAATATTTATGAGTTAAAATGTCGGCCGTATCGGGCAGTGTATGCCCAGCCGCTGCCGACAGACAGATATTTCCTGTGAAGGAACAGGGAAATGTCTCCTCCCCCGGGGGAGGAGCGCAGATGTCGGGGCTAAATGCACTGTGAGTGATGTCGCGGACATCTGCGGGCTGGCAGGCTGCCAGATAAAATGCCTGTCAGAACGACAGACATTTTATCTGGACGTGTATGCCCAGCTTTATTGTAAAGCACATCAGGTTTTACCCTGACACTGAGCGCCATTTTAAATCTTCACCTCCAACCTGCTGGGAAGCGTCAGCTTACAAGAGCCACCGCTTTGTAATTAAGGCTCCTAGGGTCAAAACTAGCTGAACTATTATGACCTACCACAATATAAAATTCTTTAAAGTGACACTAGCGCTTAAGGTTAAAAAATATATTTAATGAATATAGAATAAATAAGACACAATTTCCCACATTGCTTAAGGGAAAATGAATAAAAAACAAATAGCAGCAGAGTATACAGTGAATGTACAGTACATGTAGATAAAGCAGCAGAATATGCAATGAATGTTAGGAACGAAGTAGTCCATAAACTTAAGTCCCATATGTGATACAAGGGCGCTAGTCTGCAGGATCACATCCTTTAAGCCTGTGAGTGTCTGGACCAGGGTGCTATCTGGATCCCCTGTTTCCCCACCTAAATAGACACTCACCTACGTCACACGGTATGCATTGTATCACATATGGGACTTAAGTTTATGGACTACTTCGTTCCTAACATTCATTGCATATTCTGCTGCTTTATCTACATGTACTGTACATTCACTGTATACTCTGCTGCTATTTGTTTTTTATTCATTTTCCCTTAAGCAATGTGGGAAATTTTGTCTTATTTATTCTATATTCATTAAATATATTTTTTAACCTTAAGCGCTAGTGTCACTTTAAAGAATTTTATATTGTGTTTTCTATTCCTGGGGAAAGGGATTACCCCATTTTAAAGTGTCTAAGCTGCTGAGGTTTTTGCGCTAAGAGATCCACCTTCTCACCTACTATTATGACCTACCACCAGGGGCATTACTAGGTATATGAAGACCCCATAGCAAAGGTTAGTGAGGGCCCCTATGTACCACCCAATGGTGAAAAATTTATAGAACACATGTAACTTTGACAAGAAAGATGGGCTCCAAAGCAGCTGCACCTCTTGCACCTATGGTAGTTACGCCTATGCCTACCACCCTCTCTAGTTCTTACTTCCATTAGCAGCTCTGACTGGCTAATGTCTCCCATACAGTGCTGAATTGGTAACCAGTGACGTCCCTCCCTGTAGTGGCCCCTCGTTTTAGTCACTTCAAGGGGTCCCAGAGATGCTGACTGCCCCCAGGAACCACTCTATTTGCAGTGCTGGCTCCTTCACTATGTCAGTGCAGCACCCGGCTCCTGTCACTGAGGGGGAGTCTGCACCTTGGTGTCACCCCTTGGTGGGGACCCGCACCCCCTTTGTGACGCCACTGTTGGTAACAGCTGATTGCTACTGGTTTCCAGCAACCCCTGTGTACAGAGGCGTATCTGTAATGGGTGCTCGGTGTGCAGTACACATGGACTCTTATGTCCAGTGGGGCCCACATCGTACACCATGCAGCCATATTCTTTAATGCATACCTCTTCCTAGTCCCGCGGCAGTGCTGCACAAATCACTGGGAAAATGGTGTGCGGCAGCCATTTTCCCAGTGATCTGCGTATGTGCAGTAGAAACATCGTTGGGAAAATGGGCAACGCGTAATTTTCCCATAGACCTGCGTGCATATGCAATAGACACTAGCATAGCACCAGATTCTACTCCTTTATGCCGCTAACTAGAGATGAGGAGGCCTGGATGAAGACTGCACACGGACCCTTCCTCACTTATAGCCCCTGTCTGTGTGGTATAATAGCCTTGGGCTCATTCTCTGGCAGCTGCTTAGAAGCAACATTTTGGTCTCTGGGACACAGCTGGTCTACACTGCGGGAGTATGGAGGGAGCCGCACGTACACACTGATGGGCAGCCTTATTCAAAGCTCTGGCTCGCTGACTAGAGCAGTGGTGTCAAACTCGGGCCATCCAGCTGCAGTGGAACTACACATCCCAGCATGCACTGCCACCCTTTGCTGTTAGGGCATGCTGGGATGTGTAGTTCCATTGCAGCTGGATGGCCTGAGTTTGACACCACTGGACTAGAGCAGTACAAAGGAAGGTACTACACACAGTATACACAATGAGTTGGACGCAGTGTCGCCAACACACACAGTTGAACAATTTTTTTTCTGCGCAAGCATCTAAGTAGCACTGCGCATGGTCCAGAGTCCGTGCGCACGGTTGCAGTTGTAATTGAGACGCGCGGTCTGAGAAAGGTCTTGAAACTGTAGTGGGCGTTCCCGCGCAGTGACTGGGAGGCGGCTATGCAGCTGAGTGGCCATACTCTGATGTAGAAGTTGTGATGGGGCAAGCGATGATTACACCTACAGATGCGCCAAGTGATATTTCAGCGTCTATCGTCATTCAAAGTGGGCGTTTCGTGCCTTGCACATCCAGAGGAACGGCGGTACACTCGGGAAGGGCTTGTAAAGTCACAGAAGCAACAAAAGACGCACACACACCAACACTGCAGTGTCCTTCATGCACCACTGTTACTCGGTTAGCAGTCGCATATATGTCTGCGTTTTGCTGAGCTCGACGGCTAGCATCCATGCATGGTTTTGACACCGATTGGTTGATGGTTTTGCCATCGTTGACAGAGATCTGATAGTTCTCCGCCATCAGTGGCAGAGAGGCAGCAATGTGTTTTTTGTTATTTTTGTTTTTTTCTCAGTGCTTAGCACTGCCCCCCCCATTGTACCGCTCAGCCCCGCAAACATTTCCCCAAATTTATACACCGAAAAAGGAGTTGCAGATGCACTATGCGATCATTACTGTTCATATTTAAATGTCTTTTGTAATTGTGTGCAGTCTAGAGCCCCTCCCTAGTTCCCCAAATTAGATGTCCATCAATGGATCAAACCATCGATGGTTCCTGTTGTTGGTTTCATGCCATTGATGTTGAGCACTGATGTCACCATCGGTGCTTAACCTTTCAATGATCATCACTGTTTATCAAGTTGTGGCACGCATCACAACACTGGTCCTCCAGTACTTGTGTAGTGCCAATTGTGTGATACGGAATGACGTGGCTGCAATGGGCAAACACATGTGGTTCGTAGCCGCATCAGTACTAAATGGCCGGCTGGATGCCACCCAGCACAGCCCGATCTTTTGGCGTACAGGGCTTCTTTATTCCTGTAATGTAATCTATATCTCAGTCTGGCTCATTCAGAGGTGCATAGGGCCTCATTCACCTGACGGTTTACGTACATATCCGATGGTAGGAGGACTGCGCATGTGCAGGATGTTGCACTGTGCATGTGCAAGTCTCCATCTGCGAGTTTGCTGGCAGTCTCTCTTTGCGGGCAGGGAGGGGTTGGCGCCATCCTGGCGTTCCTGCTTTCTGGTAGTGCCAGGGTCTGAGTTGGAAGACGCAGATTTCCTGGCCTCGGCTACGCTGGTAATATGGACACTTTGAGTAGCCTTTGGCTTTCTCGGATGATTGATGCTGCAACCATCGCAATCGATGGTGATCCAATGCTGTGTCTTTGGACGCAGCATTCGATTCTTCGATGCTGTTAGGGGGGAGTCTCTTCTCATCAGACGTCTCCTGCAGCATTAGTATATGTTCATATCGCTGCTGCGTCCAAAGACACAGCAGCGATGTGAACTATGTCCATCTCTGAATCGGGTCCATGATCTGGTTTAAGGAACTGTGCATGGAAAATCAGTCTATACCTACTTTTGTAGGACCGCAGACCTGATTACACATGTGCAGGGTATTAAGAGTTGCAAAAAAACTAAATTTGCCCCCATCATGGGCAGCACAGACGGTGTAATGGTTAGCGTTACTGCCTCACAGCAATGAGGTCATGGGTTCAATTCCCACCATGGCCCTAACTGTGTGGAGTTTGTATATTCTCCCTGTGCTTGCGTGGGTTTCCTCCGGATACTCCGGTTTCCTCCCACACTCCAAAAATATACTGGTAGGTTAATTGGCTCCCAACACAAATTAACCTGTGTATGTATGTGTGCGCATGTGGTAGGGAATATAGATTGTAAGCTCCATGGGGCAGGGACTGATGTGAATGGTCAAATATTCTCTCTGTGTAAAGTGCTGCGGAATATGTGTGCGCTATATAAATAACTGGTAATAAATAAATAAATAAATCCTGATAGATTTTTAAATCTGTCAATTGCCTTCATCCATCTGTCAGTCTATTCAGTTCCCTGCAGGCTGGCTGCCACTATGGAAGCATTGAGGAGACAAGTAAACTTTTTATATAATTACCTAATGTTACTCTGTATTACCTTGCTAGGAGTCTATTTATGCATTGACATGTAACAGGCAGCATTCATTCAGACTCTAACGTGTTCACATGATCGCTGCACTATATGCACAGTTAAACTCTATTTAAAATTTCCAATAACTTTCCTTTTAAAATATATAAATAAATATATGAAATAGAGAGTTAGGGCGGTATTCCATTAGTTTCGCACCCACGATAAAGTTCCACCTCCCGGACTTTTCACTGAACGCGGAAACTTATCGTGTGCGTCCCCGCTATTCGCTGTTTTCAATTCCAAAAGAAGTGGTGAAGAATGGCATAAAGCAGTATTTTTAGGAGAAAATAAGTAGTCCTGTCAAATTTGGGGCACCTAAAAAATGGGTGCAAGCATTTTTTACTGTCTCTAAAGTGAAGTATTAATAAAATGTAAACTCCATCGTCATAAAAGCACCTTCAATCCCCAAAACACTCGGCCCCTTCTTAGAGCACCCCCAGAACCTTATTTTGCTAGTTTTTGAAGTTGTCCCCCCACTTTATGCTTTTTCACCCCCAAAATGAAAGTACTTTTTTGGGGTGGTGATGCAGTTATTCTTTGGGGGGCTGTCCCAAGGGTTCTGAGAGGTTTCTCCACCGTTGCACACCAAAATATAAAAATTCACTTTTTTTTTTTCCTCCTACTATTCAGAGGTGAATCTTTTCCGCCTATTACATTATATTGAGTTTCTGCGTACATGAAAAGTATTTGGAATTGGATATGGAGATAAGTTTCCGACTGGCGAAAAGTCACAATCGGCTATACTTTTTCGCGGATCTCGGCTTTTCGCTTCTAATTGAATACAGCCCTAAGTGTGCTAAATCAATAGTTCTATCAATGTACCGAGACACCAGTCTCTATATCCATTGCAAAGTTAAAAGCTGTCTCCTTAATAGAATGGAAGTAATTTAAGTTTCAAAGCACGGGCCACTCTTTTATCCGTGGCCAGCGTCCTCCCCGGTAACAAATACCCGAATCCAGTCGGGAATCAATATAGAAAGAAAGCACAGAGAGAAAGGGCACCACATCGTGCATCAAAATGGATAATATTCATTTGCAATTCATACACAGTCTAAAGTGGCGTGCGTACCAAAACATGCGGCTATAACCACCGCTATGACAAGCATAGACAGTGGAAGTATTCACCCAGCCAGTGTCCTGAATGTCTCCAGGAACTACTCCCGGGGTAACTTCTCAACAAATGATCGAATCGCCAAGCCACGTCCCTACGTGTTTTATCACCGGACTTCGTCAGGAGGCTGTCGGGTGATTACTATAACTAATTTAAGTAGGGTTGGTGGGCCAATAATTTCATCTGTTCTCATTGCTGCACCTGCAGCTTTTTACTTATCATTTAAATTACAAAGGTGGTATTGCAGTTAATCAGACCTTTTACTTTAAATTCTTTCCCTTTTTCACTCGTATAGGATTTTTTACCCTTTAACCCTTGTGGACAAACTTTACAATTGCCACACGAGAAAAATCCATCTAGTTTATTCATGATAAAGGAACCGCTATTGTTAATGTCTTGTACAGAGGATAATAAACTCGGATACAAATATGATTTCAGGGTCCTTGCTTTTTAAAAAAAATTACCTCTGGTCTATCTGGTACGTAAGAGGATAATTTCGGGTCCATTTTGATAATGTGCCAGTATTTCCCCAAAATATTTTGAATCTCATGATGGGAATTATTATATTGGGTAATACAGGCACATTTCATATTTTCAGGTTCACCCACCCCAATGTTTCTCTCTTTCTGATAGGAAATGAGCTGTTCTCTATCTAGAATTCTTGCCTTATTAATAGCAGCATTAATGAGTGAAATGGAATACCCTTTTTCTAAAACCCTGTTTTTATATACCTCAGATTGCTCCTCAAATTTTTCGCGGGTACTACAGTTTCGTCTCAATCTTATTAGTTGAGAAAAGGGCAAGTTCTTTTTCCATTTCCTAGGGTGACAGCTACAAGAATCTAAGTAGCTGTTACAAACGTAAGACACATTTTTCAAGAAGGTAGATAGTATTTCTTTACACTGGTCTGCACTTAATACATGGTCTAAAAATTCAATCTGTCTCTTGGAAGTTGGACGTAAAACTGAGATTGTAATCCTTAACATTTAAATATATCACAAATTCTTCAAATTCTTATTTCGTCCCAAGCCAGATCACTAGAATGTCATCTATATAAGGTTTAAATAAAATTATATTAGCAGCAAAGGGATTATTTACAAAATCATACTACTTTTCCCATTCCCCCATATATAAATTTGCAAGACTCTGGGGCCTATTCATCATACCTAAAATATCGAGGGAGGTAATTATGTTTAGAACTGGCATGGAGTTCTACCTAATTACCAGAGGATGTCATCATTCCTCCTTCCTATAACTATCTATTCCGAAAAGCTGTCATTTCTACTTCAGGGTCCATAGGGGGTCCACAGGGTTGTCCTTTGGGTATAGCTTGGATCTGGATCCGCGGGCACCATACAGTTAAAGCTTTAGCTCCCAGGATGCACTTGGGGCCTCCTCTATACCCCGCCCCCGAGCCACAGGCACCTCAGTTTCAGTTTGGTGCCGGCCGAAGTCGGTTGCACTGTGCAGTGGGGCTGCAGGAGCAGCCCCTAAGCTTCATTTTTATAGAAGAAAAGTTTTTTATTTTTTTCTCTATGGCTTTACACTTAATGCGGCAGCATAGGACTGTCCTTCTGGACGTCCATGCTGCCGCTTCAACACCCCGCTGGCGCTGCGACGCCAGTACTGCTCTGGGGATCGCAGCGGGACCCCGGAGTTATTCCTAGCATGGCTCCGGGACCTCCCTCTGACTGCTGCCGGACTCTACGGGGAACAGGTAAGCCGCGAGCAGCGCTCTTAGTGCCGCTCGCGGAGATAAATACAGTCAGTTGCCGCCGGTCTCTGGGGACAGACCGGCGGCGCTAGTAGCGGCAGCGGGCTCCCCCTCATGCAGGCATACCCCGCGCTCCGCTGGACCACCAGGTTATAAGTTCCGGAGGGGAACCGGCATCCCTGGGGTTAAATACTAGCCAGGGGAGGCAGCCTTCCCTGGTTTAGCGGCTCCTCCCCTCAGCTCAGCGCGCCTTTTCTCATGTGTACTGGCGTCGCTGAGCTGCTCCTCTGCTGGCCACTCCTCCTCAGAGCTCTCCGACTAACGAAGGCTCCCAGGCAGGTGCATGGTCAGGTCCCCCTGTGTACCTCTCCCCACCAAAAGGACAGTGTACACGGCGCTTTAACTCCCCCTAGACACTGAATCTGGGTGGTTGAGGATAGCGATTGGTGCAGTAAGTACAATCTTCCTGCATTGTATGTGACTTTGCTAGTGCTGCTGTCTGTACTTATTCTCTAATTGCTGTCAGCTTATATCTATCCCTTTGCTTCTCCTACAGCCCGAAGGTGTGTGGGGGAGGGGCGTTTTCTATTAACCTCACTTTTATAAATCATGTATTTGTGAGGTCAGTCACATACTGTTTTGTGTGCTACACAGTACCATATTTTTGAGCCTGTTTGTGTTGCATGCTGGTGAGTGCGGGGGTGTTAACACCGTATGTCCTCTGCTGATAAGTATTTATTGCATAATTACTGTATCATGTCTGATGAGGAGACTGAGCACTCCGGGGCTCCTGTGTTGCTTTCCTGCAGACGCTGTTCTGCTGGTGTTAATGGGGGGGATTTATATCACAGTGCCAGCTGGCACCAGGCCCCTCTATACCCCCTATGCAGCAGGACCCCCCTTGGGCGATGTTTTCACAAGTGCTGACATCTATTGCAGATGTCGATCCCTACAGTGACCCCTTCTGGGGCATTGTCCCAGCACTCTATCTCCCATTCCCCGGATATTCCGCAGGTATTGCGGTCTCCCTCCGGGGCCCAGACTGTGAGACAGTATTTGGGGCTGCCTGTGTATGTCCAGTCTCCCCCTGTATCACAACAGTCTGTGGTGCCTTTTCAGAGCTTCCCTCAGTCGGCTCCTCCGCCTTGGGTGGATGTTCTCTCCAACTCGGTACAGAGTTTGGCGGCCTCATCCTCGGCTTTTCAGTCATTTTTGCAGGGTGATGTGCCACAGAAGGCGACCTAGCGGCCTGTTGTGAGTTTACTCACTGCGCAGGATCATATGGCGGCGGCCTGGCAATTACCCAGCAAGAGATTCCAACCGCAGAAAGGGTTGGCTTCTCATTATCCCTTTCCTGAGGATCATTGCAGGAAATGGGAGACTCCACCGGCGGTGGATTCACATGTCACTCGCTTGGTTAAAACCGCTACGCTACCATTGCCGTCTATTTCCTCTTTAAAGGATCCAACGGACAGGAAAGTGGAGATTTGTTTGAAGTCCATTTACTCGCTCTCCAGAGCGGTGGCGTGGCCATTTCCTGGGTGGCTAAAGCCATTGAGAACTAGGCCAATGCCTTGGAGGATTCTCTTACGGACGATGTTCCGGATGTTCAGAGAGCATTAGTGGCACAAATGAGGGATGCCGCTTCCTATGTTGGGGAAGCGTCATTGGACGCAAGCATGTTAACCTCTAGAGTTTCGGCTGCGGCTGTGTCTGCTTGGAGATCCTTGTGGCTGCGGTCCTGGAGGGCTGATGCGGACTCTAAAAAGGGTCTGGAGGCTCTCCCCTTTAATGGAGATTTGCAATTTGGTCCGGATTTGGACAAAATAGTGGATACCTTGGCTAAGTCCAAGTCGGCTTTCCTCCCTTCGGCTTCTGCGCCGGCTAGGGTGAGGAGCACTGCCGTTCGGTCCTTTCGGGTTCAGGGTAAGGCCAAGGGCCAGTCCTTCCCGAGACATTCAGCGACCAAAGCCTCATCCAAACCCAAGAAGCATGTGGAATGCTTGGCGCCCCTCTTCCAAACAGGAGGATAAACCTGCTGCCTGACGGGACGGGCCTCTCCCTGGGGGACCCCAGAGTGGGAGGCCGACTTCTCAGATTCGCCCAGGGTTGGTTCAGTACCACCACGGATGCTTGGGTTCGAGAAGTAGTCTCTCAGGGGTACGCCCTGTCGTTTCGGTGCAGGCCGCCCCACCAATTTTTTTGCACGAGTCCTTCGCTGGATGAGTCCAAAGCTTCGCATCTCTGTTTCTGGTGCAGAGACTCAATGGGTCTCATCGCCCTATTCTGAATTTCAGGTCTCTGAACAAGTACCTCAGAGTTCCCAGGTTCAGGATGGAAACATGGCCGTCCATCATCCTGGCGATGGAACCAGGGGACTTCATGGTCTCCCTCGTTATCCAGGACGCCTATCTCCATGTGCCCGTGGCACCGGCACATCAGCGGTACCTGAGGTTTGCTATCCTAAACCATCACTACCAATTTTGGGCATTGCCTTTCGTTCTTTCCACGGCTCCGAGGGTTTTCACCAAGGTGAGGGCAGTCATGGCTGCCCACCTTCGGGGTCAGGGTATACGGCTGCTGCGCACCTGGACGATCTGCTGCTGCTGGCAAGTTCCCCGGAGGTGCTTCTTCATCATCTACACCTGACAATTGCTTGTCTTCAAGCACATGGGTGGTTAATAAATTGGAAGAAGTCGTCTCTGATCCCATCTCAACGGATGGTCCATCTGGGAGCACTTCTGGACTCCAGTCAACAAAGGATTTTCTTGACTCTGGAAAAGGTATCCTCCCTACAACTGAGGATACACGGTTGCCTAAGCAGTGGCAGGGTGTCAATACATTCGGCAATGAGTCCTGGGGTCCATGGTGTCGGCATTCGACATGGTGGAGTTCGCCCAGTTCCATTCCAGACCCCTGCAGGGGCAGATTCTTGTGGAATGGAACGGGTTGTCCCGCCGGATCCGATCCCAGATGCTGATATTGTCCCCGGATGTGCGCCGGTCCTTGGCGTGGTGGCTGCAGTCAGCTCATCTCAGCCAGGGTCGCCCCTTTTGGATTCCGGACTGGGTTCTGCTCACGACAGATGCCAGTCTCCGGGGTTGAGGGGCAGTGACCGTCTCGTTGTCTCTTCAGGGCCGTTGGTCGGCGGAGGAGGCCGTACTTCCCATAAACATTCTAGAGCTACGGGCAGTGTACCGTGCTCTTCTGGCGTCAGGCACCGTTCTCGGAAGAGCAGTTCAGGTGCGATCAGAAAACGCCACCACGGTGGCATACATAAATCACCAGGGAGGAACTCGCAGTTGAGCTGCGATGTCGGAAGTGTCCCAAATCCTGACTTGGGCGGAGTGCCACCTTCCAGCAATATCGGCAGTCTTCATCCCGGGAGTCCTCAATTGGGAGGCAGACTTCCTCAGCCGTCACGACGTGCATCCCGGGGAATGGTTGCTTCAAACAGAGGTGTTTCAACTTCTCGTGGACAAGTGGGGACTGCCGGAATTGGACCTGATGGCCTCTCGTCACAATTACAAGTTGCCCATATACGGCTCAAGGACAAGGGACGCGGGCGATAGCCTATGTGGATGCGTTGTCAGTGAAATGGTCGTTTCACCTAGCGTATCTGTTTCCTCCAATCTCCCTGCTCCCTCGGGTACTCAGAAAGATCAAACGGGACGGAGGCACGTTTCTGCTGGTGGCTCCAGCGTGGCCCGGATGTCCTTGGTACTCCGATCTCAGGGGCCTGTCTGTAGACGCTCCGTACCTTCTGCTTCAACGTCGGGATCTGCTGTCTCAGGGTCCCTGCCTTTACCCGGATCTGGGTCGACTGTCTTTGACGGCATGGCTCTTGAGACAGCCGTCTTAAGGTCCCGGGGCTTTTCAGGCTCTGTCAACAGTACCATGCTTAGGGCATGTAGACCTGCCTCTGCACGGATTTACCACAGAGTGTGGCACACTTACTTTCAATGGTGCGAGTCTAGAGGCAATGACCCTCAGGTGTTCAGTGTTTCTAGGATCTTGGCAATTCTGCAGTCAGGTCTTGACCTGGGCTTACGGCTTGCTTCCCTAAAAGTTCATGTATCGGCCCTGTCAGTTTGGTTCCAACGAAGGATTACCTCACTGCCTCACGTTCACACCTTGTTCCAAGGTGTGCTGAGGATCCAGTCTCCCTTTGTGCCTCCAGTGGCTCCGTGGGACTTGGCGGTGATTCTTCGGGTCCTGCAGGGACCTCCTTTTGAGCCTCTTGAGTCGGTTGACCTCAAGTGGTTAACACTTAAGACTGTGTTTCTCCTGGCTCTGGCTTCGGCCAGGAGGGTATCAGAGTTGGGGGCACTTTCCTGTAGCCCCCCCTTCCTGATTTTTCATCAGGACAGGGCTGTGCTTCGCACCCGTTCTGAGTTTTTGCCTAAAGTGGTTTCTAAGTTCCACATAAATCAGGAACTTGTGGTACCAGCTTTTCAGGCTCCGGGTCTTCCGGCTGGCGAGGCTTCGCCAGACGTGGTCCGGGCTCTCAGAATTTATGTTGAACAGACGGCCTCTGTTAGGAAGTCCGATTCGTTGTTCATCCTCTTTGGTTTCCATAAGAGGGGTTGGCCTGCCAACAAACAAACTTTAGCCTGTTGGCTTTGTTCTGTTATTAGGGAGGCTTATATACAGGAACGTTTGCCTGTTCCAGCCTCGGTTAAGGCTCATTCCACTCGGTCTGTAGGCCCTTCTTGGGCTGCTAGACGTGGTGCCTCCGCTGTTCAGCTGTGCATAGCAGTCACTTGGTCTTCAATTCAGACATTTTTGAGGTTTTATGCGTTTGACACCTTTGCCTCTCAGGATGCATCCTTCGGGCGCAGGATTCTCCTTTCTGCTCAGGAGCGTCCCCGCCCTTAGTTGAACTGCTTTGGGACATCCCCAAGGTCAACCCTGTGGACCCCCTATGGACCCTGAAGTAGAAAACAAGAGAGATGGTAAGAACTTACCTTTGTTATCTCTGTTTCTACGAAGTCCATAGGGTCCACAGGGCGCCCGCCCTGACGCACCTGGCTTCAAATGGGCTGTGGTACTGGTCACCGGTGTTTCCGTCTCCCATTTCTGTGAGTATGGTTTCTTGTGTGTTCCAGTCTTCCTTCTCTCTGTTTAGTCTCCTCCTTCGGCCTAGGCTACTTACCAACTGAGGTGCCTGTGGCTCGGGGGCGGGGTATAGAGGAGGACCCAAGTGCATTCTGGGAGCTAAAGCTTTTAACTGTATGGTGCCCGTGGATCCAGATCCAAGCTATACCCCAAGGTCACCCCTGTGGACCCTATGGACTTCGTAGAAACAGAGATAACAAAGGTAAGTTCTTACCATATCTCTTGTTTTTTGCGATGACAGCTTTTCGGGAAATAGTTTTCCCTCTATACTCTAACTTACCGCAGCTGGAATCCGTGCTGCGCATGCGCTGTTACAATCGTAAACCCAGCGTATGCGCAGCACTACTTACAGCTGCGGTAAGTTTGTGTGCGCCCCCCTCCGCTCCCCTCCCCCTGTTCTGCACTTAGCTGCCCGCTGCAGCGCCTCCGGCTTCGTCCTGCTGGTCTGTCATGTGGTCTCCCAGCAGCCCACAGTGCAGTTTAGAAAAAAATAATAATAATAATTTTTTCTAAACTTTGTGTTCTGCTGGTAGAACACAATGTCAGCATTGCAGACGGAGTCAGAGGACGCATCAGAGCGCTGGAGGGAGACGCCGGGGGACCTGCACAGCTGGAAGCAGGTAAGTCTGTCCTGCTATTCGCCACCTCACAGTGGCGGATAGTAACTCCATCAAATTCCGAAAATACATAATTTTCGGCATTTGATGACTACCATAATTTCCATATCCCCATACTAATGTACTAATGTATGGGGAGTGTGGAAATTAACGCAGGGGAGCTTAGCAAGGAGATATCAGTGATATCTCCTGTGCTAAGTGGCTTCATGAATACTAAAATAACGTTATTTAAGGACAATGTCCTTAAAAACGTTATTTTAGTGTTGATGAATAGGCCCCTCTGTGTGCAATAGACTGGTGTCTCAGGACATTGATAGAATTATCATAACGTGCCATAACATCAGGCTGGGGGGAAGCCTCACTAGCTGGGCTTCCCCCAGCCCTCTCCTGTCACTGAATGGATGTCGTGCGCAGCACCCATTCAGACTCCGGGGTCCAGCACAGCTACAGCGGTGGGGGCCCCAACCTCCTGATTTGACCACCCGCGAGCCACTTCGGCCCATTGGTGGAACAGCGGGACAGTACTGT
The DNA here is from genome assembly GCA_031769625.1 of Taudactylus pleione. Lineage (NCBI taxonomy): Eukaryota > Metazoa > Chordata > Amphibia > Anura > Myobatrachidae > Taudactylus > Taudactylus pleione. The sequence continues at coordinate 2,567,008 of JAUIMM010000146.1, read as the reverse complement.
GCTGCTGAAATCGGGATGTTGGGGAAGGGTGCTTCCCACTACTTCTCCCATCCTGCCCCCTGCTTCCTACTACTACTTCTACTACTATCTTGGCCCCTGCCTCCCACTACTCCTTCCATACTATCCCCTGCTTCCCACTACTACTACTATCTTGGGCCCCTGCTTCCCACTACTCCTCTCATTCTCCCCCCTGCTTCCCACTACTCCTCTTTCTCCCCCCTGCTTCCCACTACTACTCCCATTCTGTCCACAGTGGCCTCGGAGTGAATGGAGCTTGTGCTCCAAATGCTAGCCATGTTGGGGGTAATAGGCTAACCGATCCTACCCCCTGGCCCACCCTAACCACTGCCCCCGCCTACAGAACATACCTGTAATCCGTTCTAAACCCGGCCCCCAATATATACAGTACTCCCCAGCTCAGTGACATGCACTACCCACCCCCTCTCTGGTCCCAGAAACGTACACTGACCACCACACACCCCAGCCCCGGTTACATACACTAGCCACCCTACGACGCCCCCTAGATACAGCACCCCCACCCCAGGGACATACATTATCCACACTATCCAGGCCAATTTGCTTGTTTTATTTTTTTTTTCCTATTGGGGCCAATGGCCCTCATTCAGAGCCTTACGCTCTGAGCAGAGCGCACGCTCTGAATGAGGGCCGGGCTCCATTTTCATGGAGCGTCCTCCTGGAAAGCGTGCATTGTGATGGCCGCGATGGTCGAGACCATCGCGACCATCGAAATTGCGAGCCGGAGCCTGCGGTTGAGGTTTTCAACCGCAAGCTCCGGAGTGATTTTGGCTCTATCAGAGCCAAAATCACTCCCACTGACATCACTAGTGGTAACGCCCCCATCAGGGAGGCACGCCCCCGGCACGCCCACCAAAGGGGGCGTGCTGTCAATCAACATTGACAGCACGCCCCCTTTGATCGGACACAACGACCGAAGGACTTTCCTTCGCTCGTCGCGTCTGGCGCATGCGCACGACGGAGCTCCCTCCGTCGTGCGCATGCTCAGTCCATAACATCGACCCCGCTCGCGAGTGGGTCTGAATCAGGCCCAATGTCTTTTATATTTTCTGTGGGGGCTAAAGTGCTTTTTTATTTCCTGTTGGGGTCAATGTTTTTTGATTTTTTTTTTTTTTTTCTGTTGGGAGCCAATGTGTTTTATTTTTTCTTGTGGGGGCTAGTGTGTTTGTTTTCTGTGGGGGCCAATGTGTGTGTGTGTGTGTGTGTGTGTGTGTGTGTGTGTTGTTTTTTTTTTTTCCTATGCAGGCCAATGTGTTTCATTGTTTTATGTGAGGGCTAAGGTGTATTTTTTTTTCCTGTGTGGGCCAATGTATTACATAGATTGTAAGCTCCACTGGGGCAGGGACTGATCTGAATGGCCAACTATTCTCTGTAAAGCGCTGCGGAATGTGTGCGCTATATAAATAACTGGTAGTAATAATAATATTTATTATTATTTATTATTAATAATATGTTTTCCTGTGGGGGCCAATGTGTTTAATTGTTTTATGTGGGGCTACGGTGTATTTTTTTCTGTGTGGGCCAATGTGTTTATTTTTTTTTCCTGTACAATGTTTTTCGTCTGCGAATGCGTCTGAGTTGCACCGTGTATGCTTTGTACAGCATTGCAGCACAGATACAGGCACATGCAGTATATTAGAGATGTGTATTTGTCATTCCTAGGTGGCTACAGGTGGTTGGCTAAGCAGACACAGATGTAACGTAGTATGTGTGTGTTAATGACATTGCTTGTGTACAGTACAGAGACGCTAAATTGCTCACATTAGAGGCCATACTCAAACGGGTGATATAGCATAGGGCTGGTGACATTTTTAATGGTCCGAGCGATGGTGGCATCTAAAGACTACACAGCATGATTGCAGCGTCTGTAGACCCTGGAAGTAGGCATCTCAGTCTATACATAATTGGATGTACTGTACACCAGGGAAGGGCATCCTAGCGGCATTGCCCTAAAGTCCCAGAAGCAACTGCAAGGCCTGGAAAAGTCGCAGATGCAACTGCAGGATGCAAGGAAAGCCGAAACTGCATCTAACTCAAAATCGGGCCCTATGAGGACGGATCCTGCCCCCTCGACAGATCCCACCACTTCTACAGTCCCTGCACCCATTAGGGCTGCTTCCATAAAATTCCTGGGCTGTTTTTATACCCCATCCGCCCCTGCCGATCAGCGTCAGTGGCGCTCTTCCTCCGTGACCTAGACTCCATGCTCTGGTCGCGGATGTCACATAACATATGACCACGACCCTGAGCCTGCTTGCCTGGGTGTACACACAGAGGGCCTGATTCAGAGGCGTTCGCAAAAAGTGAGCGCTCGCTCTGAATCAGGGCGGGCGCTAGTTTTTTTTAGGAGCGGCCTCCTGGCCGCTCACATAGCTGTGGGTGACACCCACAGCTATAGCGAGCGGCCATGATGATGGTTGCGATGGTCAAGACCATCGCGACCATCGGGCTTGCGACGAGACCCTTGTGGTAGGGTCTCGTGGCCGCAAGCCCCAGAGAGCTTCTGGCTCAAATAAAGCCGGAAGCTCTCTCACTGACATCACTGGTGATGTCAGTGGGGCCGCCCACAAATGGCAGGCATTCGCTTGGGAATGCCTCCGTTTGTGAAGCCACCCCCCGGCGACGCCTACAAAATGGGGCGAGCTGTCGATCAACATCGACAACCGCCCCTTTTGTAGTGAGTCCCGGAGCGAGCGCATATTGCGCTCGCTCCGGGGCTCGCGTGCGCACTGGGCCACCATTGACCCGGTTGTGAGCGCTCAGCGCTTGCGACTGTGTCTGAATCAGGCCCAGAGTACTGCGCGGCTGCTGTCACTGTGGGCAGTGGATGGGAGTCGGGAGAGCACTCACATGATAAAGTCATGGTAAATTTAATGAGCAGGATAGTGTGGAAATAGTGTAATAATAAGATAGTTCAGATACACCTCCAGACACACACACACTTTTATTTATTTTTTTACGGATCCACTTTTTAATTTTGGGGGAGGGGCCCCAACATTTACCTTGCCTCTGGGCAGCTGGGATGAAGCTACGCCACTGGCTGTATTTTTTAAAAATAATACTACTATACTACCTTTAATGTGGGAGAGAGCATAAAACATCAGCAAATGCTATGGGTGTGGTATATTTAGTTGACCCCATCATGGGAATATCAATATGGGCGTATTGTCAACATGCTTGGCACACTCATAATGTCAACATGATTAGTATGTCGACAAAATGTTCCTGGTGGTCTAGTGGTGACTTATATGATCCAGCGGCTCCAACGGTGTGTACTGGGTTTGGTGGCAACATCCTGATGACTTTCAGCGGATCCTGCAGCACTTTACATGATACACATGACTCCTCCCCCTAGTGCCTGACACTAAGCCTCCCCCAAGTGTCTGATACTAAGGCTGGGTACACACCTAAAGATTTTCTATCCAACTAGTTGATTGGTTGGAATGAAAATCTGGTAAGGTATGAAAGCAAATGCTCCCAAACGCCGGAAAATGGACAAAAACTGTTGTTTGAGCAAATTGTTTAGATCAAACATTTAACAAACTTGTCTCACTACCATTTTCATCTGTTTTCTGGCATTTAGGAGCAAATTGCTGATCATCAGTTACTCCCATACGTTACCAGATTTTCATTCCAGCCAATCAACTAGTTGGATGGCTGGACACAAAAAGCTACGTGTGTACGCAGCTTAAGGCGTGCAGGGAACATCAATTCTCAAATCATACCAGGCAGCCACCCTAAATCACCAACTGTACTGCCGGGTGTCACACCAAACCCAGGGAATAAATAATAGGGGTGACCTAACCTTCACTTTCCCCGTTTCCTCACTTTACACCACCCACCAAAGTATCCCACCAGAACATACTTGCCTACCCTCCCGAAAATCGGGTGCCGCTCCCGACCTCCCGGGAAGGCAGGCAAGTCTCCCGGCAGCTGCCGACCCCTCCTGCCCCCCACCGCAATGACAGGAAAATCCTCGGCAGCGGGGGGGCCTGTGACGCGATTCACGTCGAATCGCGTCATTTTGGCCCCGCCCCCTGCTTCACGCTGCCTGTAATATCGGGGGCGGGGCCAAACTGACGCGATCGCGTGGCTCCACCCCCGCTCAACCCACAAACTCTTGTAGTCTGGCCGGCCCCGCCCCGTTGGCTGGCCACGCCCCCCAGTCAAGCCGATCTGGCTGCTCCCTCCCGGAAGGGGCAGCCAGATAGTCGGCATGCATGCACCAGAATCTCTAATTTCCCTTGACCCCTAGGACAGCTGACTGTAAAATCCCTTCTCCCCTCAGTTACGTGGAGGCAAATAGCACCCCTAACCTGAGACCCTGCTGAATAAACAACACCCAGGGGAAGGTAAGAGGAGAACAGACCACAGACACTAGCTAATTTCTAGGGGGAAATAGGGCAGCATAGTCCTCATCACTAGCAGGGGCTCTTCTGCCCAAACAGATTCCTGGTTACCGGAACCGGCACAGCCCGGGATGCGCTAGACTCCTGGCTCCTCCACCTCCTCAGTCGGACACAGCGAGGGAATTTGTAATTTCCAGGGGCTTTGCAGGTGTCTCTTTGGCAGGGGTTGTCTTTTGCGTTGCCCGCGCAGGTCAGCGGTCCTCTCTGCTCCTTCGTGGGGTCTTCTTCCGGGTCTTCGGCTTCCAGCATAGGTCCCAGGCAGTCCTCTCCGTGACTCCGGCAAACCAACAAACCCTATCCCCGGCGATCCAGCCACAGCAAGGCAGCTCCAGCAGCCAAGTCCCATGCCCAGGCATCTCCCCAGGGCCTCAAACAGCGGCAATCCACTCCGCGCCGGCAGGCCTCCACAGCTCTCCTGTCCAGGAGGTCTCCTCTCCTGGGGTCCTCTTTGTCCCTGCAGGCATCCGGCGCCGGGTCCTCAGCTGGGATTCACTACACTGCGGCAGTTCCTCACACTGTGTCACAGCCGCTGACCTCCGGCCCCTCCTGCACATTGCCCCATCCTGGTCTGGCAAACATCCGTCCCTGCAGGCAACACAGCATGCAGCCTCCACTGGCCAGGGTCTTCTGGGGCTCCTTGCGGAAGGTGGCTGTCACACTACAACGCTGGAGCTTTCCGTCCTCTTCACCCAGCGTCTTCTGCAGAGCAGTCTTGGCTCCCTGCTGCAGGCTGGCAGATCTTCGACGGGGCAGATATGAAACCGCAATGAAGGGGAGCCAGGTATGTGCCGCTCCAAACAGTCCCGGCAGTCAGTGTAGGTCAGTGGCGGCACTTTCCTTAAGGGATTGGCAGGTCCAGCCTCACCCCGCTCCATGCAGCAAAACAATCTCCACTCCACCGGCAGCAGCCTAGGCCAGCCCCCCTAACAGCAACCGCTCCTCTCTCTAGACCCCCGTCCTCTCCCGGGGTCCGACAGCTCTCCCCGCTCCACAGGCAGCAACTTTCTCTCCAAGCAGCCTGATCCAACAGCCCATAGCAGTCAGGGTCCATCATGGTCAATCCTGATCTTAGCAGGGGAACTTGCGCCAGCTTTACGCAGCCAGGTACTACACTGGGGCAGTTCCCTGTGCCCTCAGCCGCACCCTCCTGCAGGTCCACTTTTATACATGCTACATGGCAGCTCCTACTCCCCAGCTACTTCCCATCAGGGCCTCCTCTCCCCTCCAGGGGAACCATATTCATCATCTTCCCTTCTTTCTCCTCCCTGTGCATCCAGCTACTATGAGTGGACACTGGGCCCCCAGCAACAGGCCGCCTACAAGGAACTCTGCAGGGTCAGTAAGAGTTCACTTACTTGCCTTAGGGGCCAATGGTGCTGTATAAACTTAGAGAAAAAAAAACTGACAGGGGCTACAGGACACTTAAATGCCTCCCTAATTTACTAAGGGGTAACTCCATAACTATGGGGGTACCACAGATCTAAACAATTTGTTCAAACAACCGTTTTTGTCCATTTTTCGGCATTTGGGAGCAAATTGCTGATTGTCATTTGCTTTCATACCTTACCATATTTTCATTCCAACCAATCAACTAGTTGGATGGTTGGACAGAAAATCTTTGTGTGTACCCAGCCTTACCCTCCCCCTAGTGCCTGACACTAAGCCTCCCCCTAGTGCCTGACACTAAGCCTCCCCCTAGTGCCTGACACTAAGCCTCCGCCCATGTGCAGCCTCAGTTTGGGCCCCCTCCTCTCAGATGGCGGCTCAGCTGCACTGAGCGCTGCAGATTCTGGCTTCATGCCAGAATCTACAGCGCATGCGCGGGTCTCCAGGAAAATGGTGCCCGCACCTACTTTCCCGGGGACACCTTTTTTGTGCATGCGCAGATCACTGGGAAAATAGCTGCCGCCAATTTTCCCAGTGAGTGTTTACCTCTCTACAGCGCTTCGGTAATCGGCGGAGAGGTAAGTATAATTACCTATGGGTAAAGGGTGTGCGGTGTGGGCCCTGCACCCATTATAGATATGCCCCTCCCCCTAGTGCCTGACACTAAGCCTCCCCCTAGTGCCTAATCCTAACCGTCCCATTCCGCAGCCTATCTGTGCAAAATGTCAGCATTTCGCATGTTAACATTGGGAACATGTTGACATTCTACAGATGCCGCCATGTTCAATGTCGATACTTCAACAATGTCAACATTATGACGAGCCTACATCCCAATCCAGCAGTGATGTTAGGAGGTCTGACGTTAAAGCCAGCGCACACCCAAGATGTTTTAGATGTTCTCATCTCTCCTGGGTGGGAAATAAACATATTAGATGTGCATGATTATGTCAGTAAACCATCTTACCATGTTGTCCAGTTTACACCGTATTTGTTGTATAGCCACAATAATACCTGTGCGAAAAAATGTGTCAAAAGCAAGTTGTTCTAAGTTAAGTCTCCTTACTACTAATTGAGCAATGATTTACATTTTAAAATAAAGGGACAGTTTTGCTGGAGTTAGTGGGACTCCAACCTAGCTTTATGTGCCTGCAAAAACAAGATATTACTTTTTATTTATTTTTTTGCAAGCTTGACAACTCAGGACAGAGATACTTTATAATGATCCTTCTTAAGTTAGAACATGTTGAATCTGTTGTCACCTGACAGAAAAAAAAAAATCAGTACAATTAATTACAGGAACCGTGACACTCAGCTAGCCGGTGGGTGAGGATATTTAGCAGTGATTGTACATTACACTCTGCTGCTCAGGGTCACAAACATAGGAAGGATCACGCCTACATTTTATCGTTGTAAGTATTCCTTAACCAATGAGCTTGGTGGCTGTCATCAAAGTACAGACCACCCATGGCATTAGGTAGATGAGTTGGCAAAAAGTTTAATGCCTTAAAGGGATTGGCCAAGCTTACTATCTGTTTATTAAGTTATTCGTAGTAATATATATATATATATATATATATATATATATATATATATATATATATTTATCGCCATAAGGGATCCACAGTACAAAGTACATAAATAGAATCCATATGAATGAAACAATAACAAAGTGACTTACAGTACTAAATATTGCAGGACAACATGGAAAAGCACATGAGGAAAGGTGGCCCTGTGTGTGAGAGCTAACAGTGTAAAGGGGCGAGCAGACAGTCATGGGTGACAGAGAGGGCAGAGACAGTGAGCAAGGAGCAGCAGGTTAGGAGGAATCAGTATGTAATACCTCTGGCCGGCAGGGGTGCCTAACCCTAACCTCCACCCGTGTATGCCTAACCCTAAACCCCCTTCTCCTAGCCTAAACCTAACCCTTCCTAACCCTAAGTCCCTCGGGCGACCTAAACCTAACCCCCTCCCCCATGCGACTGTCCGCGCCCAGCTTACCTTTGTTCGTTCTAATGAGAGGCGTCAGGATTTCGACACCTGTCATTAGTACCTTGCCGGGATTTGACAGTCGGGAAGCCGGCGGTCGGCATTTCGACCGTCTGCTTCCTGACTGCATCCCGGTTAGGATGAGAGCGAGAAAGCTTTGATGAAGTAGTGGGTCTAGAGAGCCTGTTTCAAGATTTGTAGAGAGGTGGAGAGTCTGATGGGGGGAGGGACAGAGATTCCAGTGGCAGGGAGCAGCATGGGCAAAATCGAGGAGGCGGGAGTGGGAGGAAGTAATCAGTTGGGAGGAGAGATGGCAATCACGTATGAAGCGAAGTGGGCAGGTGGGAGTGTGAAGGGAGATGAGGTCAGAGATATAAATGGAGAGTATTGGGTGAGAGCTTTGAAAGTGAGCGTGAGGAGTTTGTATTAGGTTCTGAAGGGGAAGGGGAGCCAGTGTAGCGCCTGCAGGAGAGGGTAGGCAGACGTAATGCGTTTGGAGAGGACGATGAGCTGGACAGATTGGAGTGGAGAGAGGTGCGAGACAGGGAGGCCCGATAGGAGGTGGTTACAGAAGTCCTGTCTACAGATGACCAATGAGTGGATGAGTTTCTTAGTTGCCTCCAGGGTGAGAGAGGGTCTGATCCTTGAGAAATTCCTGAGATGGAAACAGCAGGACTGCGAAAGGGACTGAATATGAGATTTAAAATAGAGGGATGTGAAAAAGATAACGGCACACTTGTTGGCTCAAGGAGACGGTGGTGCTGTCTATAATTAATGAAATTGAGGTAGATTAAGTTATTTGGGAAGATGGGAAGATTATTATTTCAGTCTTAAACATGTTCCGTTCAAGGCTCGGTACACACTAGATGATTTGTCATCCGATCCCGCGGATCGGAGCATCATTTAGGGTATATCATCTAGTGTGTACCCATGATATGCATGCACATTCCAGCAAGTCGTTGGTGACATCCTTCGTCGGGCCGATGGGGGATGTAGCTAATGATACCATGCTGCAGAATGCAGTATGACGTGTCCCTCCCCCCGTCGGACCTGGCACCGCCAAGTGTGAAATGCACTTGCCATATGCCAGCTCCCGTTGCCTGCGAAGTCAGGCTGCGTACACATCTGTACCCAGCTTAAGAAATTGTTGGGACATCCAGGAGGAAATGGCAGAGAGACGACATGAGATACGAGTGGGGAAAGAAAGGGAAAGGTCTCCTTAGAAGAGGTAGATCTGCGTGTCGTCAACGTAGTTGTGATATTGGTGCCATGAGCTCACCTAAAGAGGATGTAATGGGAGAGGTGCAAGAGTAGAACCTTGGGGACATCTACTGGCAGAGGAAGTTGGAAGGGGGGGGGGGAGTGGAGCCATGTGAGGAGACTGAGAAAGAATGGTCAGAAAGGTAGGAGGACTGCCAGGAGAAGGCAGTATCGCACACACCAAGGGGAGTAAAGGATTTGCAGGAGGAGAGGGTGGTCAACAGTGTAAAGTAGTGACACTGTGAGTAGTACTTGGTGTGAGTAGTAACCCCTGAATTTGGCAGCAATGAGGTCTTTGCTGACTTTAGTGAAGGCAGTTTATGAGTAGTGGAGAGGACGAAAGGCAGATTGAATGGGTCAAGGAGGAGTGGAAGGAAAGACGGTGAGGCGGTTGTAGACAATACGCTCAAGGAGTTTGGAGGCAAAGTGGATGAGGAAAAGAGAGATGTGGCGGTAATTAGAGTGCGTGTCAGGATCAAGGTTGGGTTTTTTAAGACTGGTGGAGACAAGGGCATGCTTGAATGCAGAGGGAGGCAGTGTCTGATGAGAGGGAGAGATTGAAGAGATGGGCAAGATGGGAACAGTCAACAGAAGAGAGGGAGCAAAGGAAGTGGGAAGGGATAGGGTCAAGTGGGAAGATGGAAAATGGGAGGATCAGATACTGGTGAGAATGAAGTCAAGAGATGGGGAGAATGAGGAGAGGAAAGAGGATGGGATGACGATGGTTTGGTGAGATGCGATGCCCTGACGTATGGATTCAGTTTTAGGTGTAAAGTGGGTGGTGAGCATATTCCACAATGCTTCACAGAATATTTAGTCATTCACATCAGTCCCTTCTCCAGTGGAGCTAACGTCCAGGAGCCTTTTCTGTTGCTACCAGTGGATGTACATCTTCCCTGACCCCTATAAAATAATGTTCTGACTCCAATATATGACTGACTACTTCCTGTGCTATACAATATTTTTTCCACCCCAGCACTAGGTAAAATGACACTTACACTGTGCTCTCTTATCCGTATTCTGTATACAGTACATGAATATCTTATGACTCCTCTGTCTAGTACAGCTGTGGGGAATATATCACAAGTTGGTACCAAGCAAAGAAAGAGAAGGGAAAAACCGGTCACTGCCTGCGGACACACCCGCTATCCATCGGAACAGATTTTATAGTAAGACCTTCTCAGAGCTTTTCTGCTGCAGTCCTGTGAGTCTTTGTCATCGGTGATTATAGCTTTGGTTAGTATGTATTAAAGTCACAACCATAGAGATAATTCTCTCAGGGTTTACGACATGGGGGAGATTTAACAAATTTTGGGAGGGATAAAGAGAAGTTGCTCATAGCAACCAATCAGCTTCTGTCATTTTTCTAGCACAGCCTGAAAAAATGACAGGAGCTGATTGGTTCGTGCTTTAACTCTCTCCAAAACTCAATAAAGCTCCCCCAAGCCTTCTAACAATACTGATATCACAGTGGTGCTTTTTGGGACGAGTATTGTACCCAAAAGACACATAGTTTTGGAAATAAAGCACAATTAGACACAGGCTCTAAAAAATATGCTTTAAAAGATATGCAACAATGATTCCAATTAATATAATAGTCAATTGCTGCTCCTATGGAGTACTGTAAATCCAATTTATCTCCAAACTGTTTTTAAACAACAAAGAGCACAATCAATTCTAAAATTATTTTTAATAAAAAAACGAATTTCATAAAAAATAAATCGCAATTCACACTATATTATACATGGGACTTTTTGAAGAACAACCTGTGTGGAGAAGTCCGTTTGGAGTGAACTTGGTGCTGTATGGTAGATTTATCGATTACATTTTTAGAATTTGGAAAGGGAGTATGGAGTCCACAAGAGGTTTTCTTACTCGAATGATAACTCTTGGTTTAAAATTTACAAGTACTCGTCATGAGTCTTATATTATGTTTCTGGATATAGCAGTACAGATTGAAAATAATACTATTTTTACCAGCACATATAGAAAGGACTGCAATAATTATTTAAATTATCGAAGCTGACACCACAAACCATGGATAAATAGTATTCCCAAAGGCCAATACTATAGATTAAAATGCAATTGTAATGAAGGGAGACCATTTCTGACACAAGCACAAGAATTAATAAATTCTTGATAAAGTAACAAGATTGATAAATTCTCAACATACCGTACATGGACATAAGGAATTTCACCAGAAAACTCAGTTTAAAGAAATATTTTCTGGATAAACCAGTTGGTCTGAATAACAACTTGAATAGTGACAGATACAGGCACACTACATTTGAAACCACAGTCGAAGTTCAATCCAAGTCATTTAAAGGGCCCTTATGTCCACACTTTTCAGAAGGCAGTTATGAATGATATCGACAAAATCAACACTAAATCGAGACGCACTACATGCAATTTAACTAAAGTAGAGATTAAAGCACTCAATGATTTAAAGAAAGACACTAAAATAATCATCAAGCTGGCAGATAAAGGGGGGGGGGTATTGTTATTCTCAATCAGGAGGACTATCAGAAAGAAGCCATGCGAATTCTAGGCGATACCGACAACTATACCCATACTAAAAGGGGACCCCACCAAAAATTATCATGAGGAGTTAACATCACTTTTGAAGGAAGGTTTGAGAATAGGGATCCTCAAAAAACAGGAATTTGAATTCCCCACCCAGTGATCCCTGTGTTCAGGGGTGTATCCAGTGATCCAAGCGCCCCCTGGCAATGTAATGGACTGGCGCCCCCCCATGCAGTGCCCCCAGTAGTACCCCCCCTATACTGCATTGCCCCCAGTAGTACCCCCCTATACAGTGCCCCCAGTAGTACCCCCCCTATACTGCATTGCCCCCAGTAGTACCCCCCTATACAGTGCCCCCCTAAAGTAGTATACCCCAGTAGTAGTCCCCCCCCCCATACAGTGCTCCCAGTAGTAGTCCCCCATATACAGTGCCCCCAGTAGTGACCACCCCCCCTAAATTGCCCCCAGTATTGGCCACCCCTATACAGTGCCCCTAGTAGTGGCCACCCACCCCCTAAATTGCCCACAGTAGTGGCTACCCCTTACAGTGCTCCCAGTAGTGGCCACCCCCAGTAGTGGCCACTCCTATACAGTGCCCCCCAGTACCGGGTACCTCCCCATAAAGTGCCTCCAGTAGCAGCCACCCCCTATTTCAGTGCCCTCCCCTGTAGTGCCAGGCTTACACACACACAAACACACACACAAAGAACAACAAAAAATTCAGCTTACCTGATCCCCGCTCCTGACGCAACCGCCGGGTTCCGCTCTGAGTCCCGTCCGCTCTTCTCCTGGATGGGAGAGACGTTATGACGTCTCTCCCATCACATGCTGCTGGGGGGGAGCCAGCACACGGAGCTCATTAGTGAGCTCCAGCCGGCTCCCTCCGCGGATGACGCAGCAGCTAATGAGAGTCTGTCTGACTCTCATTAGCTGGCTCCTGTTACAAACACACAGCCGCCGCTGGCGGCTGCGTGTTTGTAAACTGTGTAGGGCAGACCGCTCTCACTGCGGTCTGCCCTACACTTGTGGGGCCGGGGGACTTGTCCACCCCTTGGCTACTGGTGGCACTGCCGGGCGGCGCCCCCCCTTTGGTTGGCGCCCCTGGCGAGTGCCATCCTGGCCAATGGGTAGATACGTCCCTGCCTGTGTTTTATTATCTCCCGAAATTGCACAAGGATTCTACAAACCCACCGGAAAGGCCGATTACGCCTGGGATTAATTCCCAAAATGCACCATTGTCCCAATACATAGATCAAGTTTTACAGATATATGTGAAACAACAAAGATCGCATTTGAGGGATACGACCCAGGTACTCAATATATTGCAAGACATTATCTGGACCGAGGAGTTGTGGCTAGCCACAAGCGATGTCGCGTCGCTGTATATGGTCATCAACCACACTCAGGGCCTGAACAGTATAAAATACTTAGTGGATGGAGATACAGAACTGGACCAACAACAGGCCACATTTCAATAACCCCTTGTTCAAGATATGAACGGTTATCCCATCCCATTTCTTGAACATTCAGGAAGTCATATCTTGAGCAAGGTTATCCCATGGGGTTATTGAAAACTGCCTTGACTGAAGCTCAAACTAAAGATAGAAGTTCCCTATTAATTCTATTGGACATTCTGGGCGAGTAGGCAGGTATTAATTAGATCGCATCAGTGCAAGATGTTATGACATGAGGTGTACAGTACGTAACATTTTGTGTATCTGAGCGCATCCATTAAATATTATCACATAACTAAGTAAAGATATCACAATCGCGATCCCTGTTGAATAGGGCTGCCTGAGAGTAATGGTGCATACACATGGTCAGATTTTTCCTTCAGATATGAACGATAACGATGTAAAAATCGTTCAGTCGTTCATATCTGAAGGAAAATCTGACATACCTGAACGATGGTCAGATAACGATTTCTGACATCTGATGTGTTTGCAGTCAGACTTGGACGATTCCATTCATTTTAATGCAGTCAAAAATCGTTCAATCGTTCAAATCGTTCAAAACTTTGGTAAAATCGTTTAAATCGTTCAATCGTTCATCTGACAAATCTGACCGTGTGTATGCTCCATAAAGGTGACTTTCACAGGTCACAGGGGGAATGTACAAACAGATAAAAGATACACTCCAGCGCACCTAATAGGGGATGAATAAAGTCAATTTGTGGTTGTTAATTACCACTAAATGATGTGTTAAATAGTCACTGTAAACCAAACTATGAATCAGGATAATTGTCAATCGTTCTACCACAATGTAACAAATGGTAGTCAGAATGGTATTCAAAAGTTCACCATAGCTCCAACAATATCAGGTCATCACTCCACCATCTGGTATGAAACCTTCTTCTGCGGTTAACCTCCTCTGTGTTAGTTTTCAAGATGTGCATATATGTAAGACAAAAAGAGGGTTGCCGCAATAGTGCAAAATCTTTAACAGTTTATTTCAAAATATAAAACGTACAAAATGAATGCGTACCCCAAATGACCTTTCAAGCAAGGCATACTGTTCTGCTTATAGGGGTATTATTCTGCTCCCCTACAGAGCTTTACCTTCTCAGTCTGGGTACTTCAGAAATAGTCACCACACAACCAACGCATTTCTACCTCTGTTGAGGTCTTTATCAAGGTATATGGTGACAGAGTGATGTAGCCTAATATATATAATAGTATGGGTGGAGCTAACCCATTAATTGGATAAAAACGTTAATACACTCACTTTAAAACGCCCGGCGCTGTCTTTGCCTTCCCTGGTCCTGAAGCGTGCACTGTGTCACGTGATCACTCTTACAGACCCGGAAGTGCTGCGCTCCAAATCACCGCACGTGATGCGGTCCACCACACGGAGCGCACCACATGGTGCTCTACCTTCACTGTACTTATTGCGCTGCGTTCCACCGCTTGGAACGCAGCCTCCCTTAACTTCCTACTGCAAAGAACATGTTCCTTTCCTTTTCCCTTATAGAATTAATTATTAAGGAAAGAAAAATCACACTCAGTAATAATGAACAGCAAATTGAAGAATTATCTTCACTAATTAATCCCTATAGAGATAAGAAGGAATGTAAAGACATTGAAAAAGAAATGGAGGGAAGGGTAATGAAAAAATCAGTAGAAAGTATCTACGGGATAAAAAAGATGAGACAAGGGTCGAAGAGGTAGAAAATCTGGATTATAGCTTTAATTCTGAACAGGAATCTACAGGCAGATGTTCAATACATACACCAGTGCCCCATCATCCATCCAAATTTGACAAAATGTCGGATAGGAGAGGCAGAAATCAAAACAGATTTGAGAATAAATCCCGTAATCAAAAAAGGGATTACTCACCAAGAGAACGTACCCATAGAAATAGAAGATGGAATGATTGGGGACATTCTGAACGACGGAATCGCCAAGATAGGGAATATTATGGGAGATCTAATAATGAATACACTTATTGGAACACAGTAAGATGGGGTAATAGAAAAACTACCTCACACCATACACCAGTGTTGGCTAACCTTGACACTCCAGCTGCTGTGGAACTATATATCCCAGCATGCCCTGCCACAGTTTTAGCATGCCCTAATAGCAAAACTGTAGCAGTGCATGCTGGGTTATGTAGTTCCATAACAGCTGGAGTGTCAAGGTTAGCCAACACTGCCATACACCCTACCAGATATCCACTCGTAGCCGGTTTAAAGCATTGGATAGAGAGGATTTTCAGGAAAGGGACGGGCATGAGGAAACGATTCTAAATAAAAATGTTAACAAAAAACGGACACATAGAGGTAAAAGAGGAAAAAGAACAGCAAAAATTATAAAGAAACAAGTCCAGATGAATGCTAAACCATCTACCGAAAAAGAGATTGAATCCATAAAAATATTCAATCTAAGCACCCATGTATTAAAAAAAGAGGAAATCAGTTTATTACAGAAGGGTTTGAAATTTGCTCCAGTTAATAAGACAAATAAATTTGAAATGTATATTGACATAAAAAAATTTATCAGAAAATTATCATTGAAAAGGTACTTTATAAACCAAAACAAAGGGGTAGAAAATAGTACGACAGATCAGAATCAAGATACGAACAATTATTTAAAACCCAGATCGACGTTTAATCCGACATTTAATAGAGGATGCTTTTTAGAAAGTTTTAATAGAATTGTATGTGCAGAAATAGAGAAACTAGAGGTCAATCACAATATGACATACAATCTATCAAAGACTGAATACAAGGCCCTACAGGAATTAGAAAAAAATCATAATATTACGATCAAGCCAGCGGACAAAGGGGGGGGGGGGGGGTATAGTTATAATGGACACTACCAAATATAATGAGGAAGTACTAAGACAGTTAGGAGATACGGATGCGTACAACTTACTTAGGGGTAACCCTACAGAACGTATTGAAAAAAACTTTAAAAGCTTTATTTTTCAATATGAAGAAAAAGGAATTATCACGAAACAGGAAAAAGAATATTTGATCAATGATCACCCTGTACTCCCAGTAATGTATATTTTACCCAAAGTCCATAAAGATCCTATTAACCCCCCTGGAAGACCTATCGTTGCTGGCACTGACTCCATTACATCTAATTTAGTGCATTTTATTGATTTTATCCTTCAACCAGAAGATTTAAAAACTAAGTCGTATGTTAAGGATAACATAAACACTGTACAAATTTTAAAGAATACTTCCGTTCCCAACCACTGCTATTTGGTCATGCTGATGTTACCGCGCTATATACCATTATAAATCATGAATTGGGTATTAATGCAGTGGAATATGCTATGAGAAAAAATGTAAATGAAATAAGTGAAGAGAAAATTAATTTCATTAAAGAGTCCCTAGGTTTCATTTTGAATAACAATTATTTTTGGTTTAATGGCCAGTACTATATACAGAGAAAAGGGACTGCTATGGGAAGCCGGATCACTCCGGCTTATGCAAATTTATTTATGGCATGGTGGGAGGATCTTGCCATCTGGAAGAATAACACATTTTTGGACAATATTGTGGTCTGGATTAGGTTTATAGACGACATATTTTTTATATGGAGGGGTGAAGAGGATATTTTAAACAAATTCTGTGAGAGTCTAAACATTAATGAATATAATATCCACCTTACGTATAATATTAATTCAAGAGAGGTTAGTTTTTTGGACTTGGTTATTTATTTAGCGGATGATGGTATAGCTACTAAGAACTTTAATAAACCCACAGACAGCAACTCTTATGTGAACATGAGAAGCCATCACCATCCAGAGAATACGTAGAAATTGTACCAGAGATGAAAACTTTATAGAACAAGTGGAATCATTACGTCAGAAATTCTTGGTTAAGGGATATGATAATGAAAATATGCAGAAAATAATTGATGAAATGGGTAATATTCCACAAAATGATCTCCTGGTATATAAAAGATAAGAACAAACAAGAAATTGAACCCAAAGTGGCATTGATCACCACATTTCATAATCAATATAAAAAATTAGAAAAAAATCATTCAAAACAACTGGTTCCTTCTACAAAAAGATCCCTTATTGAGGGAAATCATCCCACGTAAACCTATGTTTATATATAGAAGAGCTCCCAACATTAATAATAGACTTGTAAAAAGTGCAGCATCGGAGAAAAGGACTGGGAGAATAAAGACGACAGGTTTCCACCGCTGTGGCTCATGTATAGTGTGTACTACACATACTAATCAAACTTCAAAAATAGAAAAGTTTGAATCTAGATCTAATCTCAAAGAGTTCAAAATAAAGGAATTTATGACGTGTAATAGCAATAATTGTATATATGCTGGAATGTACCTGTTGGCTACAATATATAGGTAAAACCTCAAGAAAACTCAGTCAGATGGGCAGAACACCTACGTAATATCAAAAAGGGGGGGGGGGGGGTGGTGACAAACCATGCACTGTCAAAACATTTTCAGGAGAAACGCCAAAGTTCAGTTAAGGACATTAAATATATTGTAGGTATAAAAAAAGTGGAAGGGAATTGGCGTACTAAAGGGATTGATTCATTTCTAGCTAAAACAGAGATGAAATATATATATATGAGGTGAAAACGCTTGAACCCCATGGACTGAACGCTGACTTTGAATTGAAAAGGTTTTTATAATTTTCTTAATGTAATTTTATGTATATATAGATGGCTGTACTTTTAAGATGACGTAAATAAAACAAATCTTTTTGATATTTCTATGAAGTCTGGTGAGTGCACCCTCATTTCTTTTGGAGATTGTCTTTGACAAGGTATTTACGTTGTTTGGGTCAGCTACCCCAGCATTGGATTCATGTTAAACGAGAGTGTGGACATTTTGCGTATATATATATATATATATCTCTATCTTATTATTCTGGTTGAAGTTTTTTTTAATTTTATTTTAATATCATATGTGTTTTCTATCATCGATGTTCTTAGAAGTTTTTATGGATGGATTTTTATATATGAATTTTCATGTACCTGCTATCATTTATGTTGTAAGTACCTATATAACAATGTACCCATTGTATATGTGAGTCACTGCGCACTATATATAGATATATATATAGATATATATATATGCGGGATGATATACATCCAACATCTAAGATAAGAGTCAGGAAATCCGATGGGATGTTATTTACTTTATTTATCTATACAAAAGACTGAGGTTTACATATCGGCATTAAAGCCGGTCACGTGGTGCACACCACGTGGTTACAGCTACAAACAATCCTGTGTTCTTTGTAGTAGGAAGTTAAGGGAGGCTGCGTTCCAAGCGGTGGAACGCAGCGCAATAAGTACAGTGAAGGTAGCGCACCATGTGGTGCGCTCCGTGTGGTGGAACGCATCACGTGTGGTGATTTGGAGCGCAGCACTTCCGGGTCTGTAAGAGCGATCACGTGACACAGTGCACGCTTCAGGACCAGGGAAGGCAAAGACAGCGCCAGGCGTTTTAAAGTGAGTGTATTAACGTTTTTTATCCAATTAATGGGTTAGCTCCACCCATGCTATTATATATATTAGGCTACATCACTCTGTCACCATATACCTTGATAAAGACCTCAACAGAGGTATAAACGCGTTGGTTCTGTGGTTTCTATTTCTGAAATACCCAGACTGAGAAGGTAAAGCTCTGTAGGGGGAGCAGAATAATACCCCTATACGCAGAACAGTTTGCCTTGCTTGAAAAGTCATTTGGGGTACGCATTCATTTTGTACGTTTTATATTTTGAAATAAACTGTTAAAGATTTTGCACTATTGCGGCAACCCTCTTTTTGTCTTACATATATGCACATCTTGAAAACTAACACAGAGGAGGTTAACTGCAGAAGAAGGTTTCATACCAGATGGTGGAGTGATGACCTGATATTATTGGAGCTATGGTGAACTTTTGAATACCATTCTGATTACCATTTGTTACATTGTGGTAGCTACGGCGAACGATTGACAATTATCCTGATTCATAGTTTGGTTTACAGTGACTATTTAACACATCATTTAGTGGTAATTAACAACCACAAATTGACTTTATTCATCTCCTATTAGGTGCGCTGGAGAGTATCTTTTATCTGTTTGTACATTATCACATAATTGTTGGATGATCTGTTATATTACTTCTGTAACCTTAGTCACTGACCAATTATATAGACTTGGGTACATTGAGCTCCCCCATAAAACAGAGACTATAAACATGAGCGGGACAGAAGGGGGCGGCTTGGACTGCACACCCTAATTTTAAACCTAATAGAAGCTGCTGCCATGCTGAGACCTGCAGGACAATGCAGGGGACATAGAATGCAGGTGCACACTCTAGGTACTAAGAACAATGATAGACAAAATAATCCTGATACACTCCATGTCAATTGTAGAGTTTAAGTGAGGTTCTTAGGGCTTCATTCAGAGCCGCTCGTAAGCGCTGCTCGTTCGTTCCGAGCGATGTTCGCACATCTGCGCATGCGTACGGTTTGTAATACGCATGCGCGAACCAGTCAGTGCGGATGAAAATCGTGTGCTCGCTAAATAGCGAATGCCTGCTATTTTGAGTGACAGGAGGAGGCGTATGTGGGTGGTAACAGGGGAAGGTGCTTGAAAACGGGGAGTGGAGATCAGAACGCAGGCGTGCTTAAAGGTCATAACGGGCGTTTCATGGGTGTGCATAATTAATAAAGCAGCGTCAGCGACCACGTCACTTGGTTATTTTATAGTCCGAACTGCTCGCATGATTGCGGTAGGAAAAACCAACCACAAGAATAGCGAGCAGTTCATACGCTGTTCGATGTACTCGATTAATCTATTAAATAGCGGACATGACGTATGATGCAAGCGGCCAGGGGGCGTCTTTTTCCAAAATATGACCGCATGTTTTGATCGCTCGTTCAGACATAGAGGCGTGAACAGACCGCAAAGAGCAAACGGTTCATTTAAATAGCCACCCCCTTTTTCTGAACGAGCGAGCGCAAATGGCGTCCGGCTCTGAATCAGACCCACAGTACATGTTTGGCCAAAAATGTTTTGCCCATCCACCTTGTCAAGGTGAACCCCATAAGATGAGTCCCTAATACTAACACATTACATTAAATGTATCCAGGACATACTTGATATAGTGCTCATTCTAATATGTAGACAGAGATGCAGGAACCTGGGCTGGTGATTAAAAACACCTGAGGGCAGATGGGTGGGGTGCAAATTCCCAATAGAAGGACAAACAAATAAATGAACTTCATTTTATTCAACATTTGTTGGGACTTCTTTTCCAATATATTGCCATTCTTATACATATGAATAGTTCGATGTGTATGTGATTTTATATGTTATATTTATATAGACAATAAATTGTTTTATTATACATTTTCATCTGCCTCTTTATTGATTTTATATATTATTTATATAATTATTGGATTGCGCTAATTTCTGTATTTATTTGTTTGTCTTACTCTTCAGATGACCTCTGATTTTTATTAGCTACATCCTTTTATATTTGTATTTCTTTACTACACCCCACACGGTACTGACAGCGCAGCCTTTGTTCTTTTTCTACATCCAAATAGGAGTCTCAACCTTCAAGTGTACAAAATATACGCAAATATAGTAGTAAGGGGGGGCTTGAACAGAAAGACAGACATAAATTTGTCCAACCGTTACAATGTGTCCAATGTAATGTTATTTATCCCCAAAATTATCTTCTGTTGCAGATTTATTTGGTTGAGGACAGTGAAGCATATTGAGCCTATACTTCTATTGAACCTGTGGAAAGAAAAAACTTTTTTTAATGGCCCATAGAAACATGGAAGCACTACTAAAGCTGCCGGCATTCCTGGAAGCCTGTTGGCCTATGAAGATAATATGGGAGCGCATTAACCATGCCTACAGCTCAGATACTCCCCCTATGGATTGGGGTCTTCAAAAAGGGGACTACGGCATCCAAACCTGGGTTTTTCTAGCCAACAATGAAAAATACTCAGTGGTTTGGGATTCTTTATGCTCTTATTGGAAGGTGAACACTCCGTTTGGACAATGTTTATTTTTTACAGGACCTCTGTTCATCAACAAAGAAAGGGAGGGTTTAGCTGTACCCCCGTTATTGACGGTCAACAACACAGATCTAGATATATTGATGCCAGCCTCGGCTTCAAAGGTGATAGAGCAAATGCATAAAATTGTGCAATTTGTGGTTAAGCCCTGTAGCAACAAAACATCTTGAGATACAAACTGTGTTTTTATATAGTGATAACCCATTGTTGTAAGTCAGATGCAAACTTTTAGTTTATTGAAATAAGATATTTTAAGGAACTGGAGATGTCACATTTTAGGGTGGTGGGGGGGGGAGTTTCTATTTTAATGGCTGTGTTGGAAATGTAAAACATCCTGTTTTTTGTACACTTGCTGAGAGGTGGTGCTGATTGGCTGCCTTTTGAAACCATAAATGCTATTTTTACTCCACAAGTTCGTCTTTCGTACAGGAATCGCAAACAACAATGTAAATAAAACCTTAACTTCTCCAAGTGGGACACTCCATGTCCCCTTACGCTTGCCAACACCTCTCCCCCAAAATTTTACGCCTGGAGGTAAATTTACTAAGACGAGAGTTTTTAGAAGTGGAGATGTTGCCCATTGTAACCAATCAGAGTCTAGCTATTATCTTCTAGAAGGTGCTAGTTAAATGTTAAGTCGAATCTGATTGGTTGCTATGGGCAACATCTCAATTTCTAAAAACTCTCCTCTTAGTAAATTTACCCCCTGAAATCAGGCCAAAATAAACTCTGCCCAATCCCCGTCCACAAGCTCATGTTTTTGGACAAAACTCAACCCCTGTCAAGGATCACAAATCAGGACTGTCCCACCCCAAAATTAGAACTTATGGAAGTTGTTCATAAATTATTTAATACAACACATTATCTATACTAATATTATAAGAACATTGGGTCAGTTTGTTCCAAGTTGTCGCACAAACTACTGAAGCTAATTTTCATGAAAACTGCATCATTGTGTAGTGGAAACCCCTAGAAATAACCTGCACTTTGTTTCATCGCGATCCGTCACGTTAAAGCTGAGCAATAACACAAACGAAATGTATTGACATCATAAACGCAAGAGATAGGTGTGGCACCCTGCGTGCTGCCGGTAAGGGGTGGGGGGAGAGGTTCTTTTTTTTGCGGTGCTCACTTAAATAGTATAGGCTTCATAGCAGTCTGTGCACAGGGCACACAGTGACATTGGTGTGAGTGGTGGGTGAATAGGAGAGGTTACATAGCAGTCTGTGCACAGGGCACACAGTGACATTGGTGTGAGTGGTGGGTGAATAGGAGAGGTTACATAGCAGTCTGTGCACAGGGCACACAGTGACATTGGTGTGAGTGGTGGGTGAATAGGATAGGTTACATAGCAGTCTGTGCACAGGGCACACAGTGACATTGGTGTGAGTGGTGGGTGAATAGGATAGGTTACATAGCAGTCTGTGCACAGGGCACACAGTGACATTGGTATGAGAGGTGGGTGAATAGGATAGGTTACATAGCAGTCTGTGCACAGGGGACACAGTGACATTGGTGTGGGTGAATAGGATAGGTTACATAGCAGTCTGTGCACAGTGCACACAGTGACATTGGTATGAGAGGTGGGTGAATAGGATAGGTTACATAGCAGTCTGTGCACAGGGCATACAGTGGCATTGGTGTGAGTGGTGGGTAAAGGCGTTGCTGCCACCAGTCTGTATAGTGCCTCTGGTTACATGGGCCACTCCTGCGACAGGGCCTCTATGCAAAGCGATACAACTAGAACCCCTCAAATAAAAAAAAAAAAATGTTGGGCGAAACCATTTCATCGTGGGTGAAGCAGCAGCAACTGCTAATATTAAATAATACTACAAGGATAATATTTAATAACTCCTTAATTTGGGGGAGGGGCGGCAAATGTAAACATTGAAATGAATTAAGCAGATAAATGAAAACTAGTGCATACTTCTGCACCAATGGAATTGGAAAGCAGAAGGGTGTGTACATCTAGTGAAGACCTAGACACATGTGCACAAAACTATTTTCTCTGCGCTGCTGGGTTTGTAAATGACCCTTTTTTGTTATTTCAAGTATCCCAATCTCTTCATTCGTGGTTAGGAAATTGTGGACCATGCCCCAAGCCACATAATATCAATACAAGTCACTCTATTCCGAATTAGCTCCCCAGACAATAGATGGTACTTGCCTCTTGGTCCGGGACAGTCTCCAAAATAGGGAACAATTTAGAGTTGAATGTAAATATTGTCACTGTGGAAGCAGGACAACTGATGTCCATTGTGCCAACAGGAGTGGGTGGTGCAGAGAATAGGCAAAAAAAAAATCACTGCTGCATCCCACACTGTCCTTGCTCAATGGCTAAAGCATATGAGGGGCATTTAAGGGGCACATGGGAAGGTCTGGGGGCTTGTGGGGATCTGATGGGCGTTTAAGGGGGATGCGGGGTAGTCTGATGGCATGTAGGGAGGTGTGAGGGGCATTTGTGGAACTTGTGGGGAAGTCTAAGTGCCGATGTGGGTATCTGATGGATATTTAAGAGTCTTGTGAAGTAGTCTGATGGCATATGGGGAGGTTAGAGAGCAATTTGTCTGATCGCATATGGGAAGATCTGATGGCATGTGGGGAGGTCTGAGGGGAATTTAAGGAACATGTGGATAGGTCTGATGGCATTATGCATGTTTTGGAGTTAGACCCCAGCTCACAGATCAATTAATGACCAGAAAATGGGACAATGTAGCGTGTAACCGCCATCTGCCAGGTTATGGGGTCAGCAAGGAGGAGTATGGTGAGCGCAAGCCTGAAAATATGAACAGGGCATAACAAGCCATAATATGACCTGGGGGTACTATAGCGTGGCATAAGGTGAACTAGGGCTCTACTATGGTGCAAGATCACTGACGTGTGGTTATGGAAACAGGACAATAGGTACGAAAATACAGAACGTAAACAATTGGCTCCCTTGATCAAAAATCAAAGAGGGAGTCTGTTATTCAACCCAGGCCCTGGGGGTCTGTATTTAGACAGAGTACAGTACAGGGCAGGCAGATATAAATCAGGATCCAGGTTACATGCCAAGGTCAGGGGTAGATAGTCAGAACGTTGTCAAACACAGAATATCCAATCAAGAGCAGTAGCCAAGTGTTCACTAACACAGACAGGAACAACTGATTACAACCAGCACAGGAGAGTCAGGGACGAAGGGTTATAAAGGCTGAGCAGCCAATCACTATCAGTTCCTGACTAAGCTAAGCACAGCTACAAGATACACCCTAATGAGGAGTCACAATGCAGCACAGAGTGGTAATGCCAAGTTTGCACAGTTACATGGTTGCCAGGAGATCGTCTGAAGCTAACCGTGTTAACTTTACCAGGTGTTTCTGAGGTGTGCCTACTCCGAAATATAACATTACACCCTCTCCCCCCCTCTTCTTCTTTGACAAGGGGTCGAAGGACCCCAATACCGGGGTTTCCCAGGGAACATCTTGTGAAAAGCTCACTTTAGTCTCTCTGCATGAAGTTTATTTGCTGGTACCCAAGAACTTTCTTCTGGGCCATAACCCCTACAATACACCAGATACTGTACCTGGCTACACACAAGCTGGGAAACAACTAAAATCATCTCTATAGCAAACTCCTGTGGGTAAATTTACTAAGATGGGAGTTCTATTAAGAAGTGATGTTGTCCATAGCAACCAATCAGTTTCCAGGTATTCTAGAAGGTGCTAGATAAGTGAGAAGTAGAATCTGATTGGTTGCTATGGGCAGCATCACTTCTTAAATAGAACTCCCATCTTAGTAAATTTACTCCCTGGTGTCCTAATAGGGGCAGGCTTATATGTGGTCCTGGAGGAGAAAATATTAGACTTGAAAGCAGGTTTCAAGAGAGAACAGTGAAATGTCCTCAGGACTCTCAGTGAAGCTGGCAGGTCAAGACTGAATTAGATGGAATTGATTTTCTTACAGATCTCGAAGAGGCCAATGAATCGAGGGCCCAGCTTGCGAGATGATTAAGCTTAAAATTTCAGGTTGAACTCCACATCTTGTCTCCAACTTTGAATACACTCTGGCCCTCATTCAGACCCGCTCGGAAGCAGGTCGATGGTGGGGCACTGCGCACGCAAGCCTCGGAGCGAGTGAGAAATTCACTCGCTCCGGGGCTCGCTACAAACGGGGCGGTTGTCGATGTTGATCGACAGCTCGCCTTGTTTTGTAGGCGGGGAGGGGGGTGGCTGGACAAACTGAGGCGTTCCTGAAGCAATGCCTGCCATTTGTGGACGGCCCTACTGACATCACTCGTGATGTGAGTAGTGAGCTACCTGCTCTATTAGAGCAGGAAGCTCACTGGGGCTTGCGGCAGATGAGACCCTACCACAAGGGTCTCGTCGCAAGCCCGATGGTCACCACCATCGCGACGATCATCTGGCCGCTCGCAAAAGCTGTGGGTGGTCACCCACAGCTTAGCGAGCGGCCAGGAGGCCGGCTAAAAAAAAAAGCGAGCGCTCGCTTTTTGCGAGCGGTTCTGAATGAGGTCCTCTGTCTTTTATGCTTATTTACTGCCCTACGGGAATGTTCCATCACCCTTCAGAGACACTCTGATGTTTTCCCAGATGTTCTCAATATGACTGTATAAATTGAGACCACATAAAATAGAATATTTATAAAATAAATAATACTAAAAACCAATCACTGAATAATGCAATCTCAAAAAGAGCGCTAAATAAACATTTATTGCATCAAAATATCGTACTGAATAGAAAAATAAATTCAAACAATACATAAATAGATAAGTATCAAATAAGGATTGATCAGGACAGGCCAAGAAGTGTGGTATTCTATATAGAGCTTGATAACTATATATATATATATATATATATAGTTATATATAGTTATATATATATATATATATATATATATATATATATATATATATAAATAAACCCCCAGTGTATAGACTGAATCCTTCTGCAGCAGGTGTCAATATAATATGATGTGTGAAGTAGCAATCTCAACTACCCAAGCGGTGTCTGCCACTTAGATTGAATACTGGCCAGACGACCATAAATCATTGGAGAAACTTGTGTAATAGTCACCAATAAAATCTTGTAGACACCAAAGTCCAGATTTCTTTGTAATAATATCCAAGTTAGAGGATGCAGGACATTGCCGGTATTAAGTCACCCATTTGTTTTATTATTCCCTTTTGTTAACTTAAACCTAAACCTAGAAATAAACACACTGACACATGTATATGGAATGAAAAGAGGTCACAGCCAGAATTTATTGATCAAATTGAAATTTTAGAATAGGTGGCAAGAAGAAAGCAGAGCTCCGAGGCCACAGCCCGATGGATATCAATACAATTAAAAAGGGGCGGATCCCCGCCCTGCACAGACTGACCTGGGACAGTACCATCCTCCCCTAATTGGCACAGCATTGGCCCTTCCCTTGGAACAATGACCATGTCCCCCCTTTAGGCGGTGACAAACTGGCCGCTCTCAAAGGAAGAATGCTACCACAGGCACTCCTGCGCTAATAATAGGCCGCCCATGAGCACTGCTTCCCGCCAAAGCCCGGTTCGCAAAACCATGCCCGCCACCAAAACTGTGACCCTCTTAATTAAAGTGAAAACTGCAGAGGTCATTGGTCAACCGCTCTAGCCACGTGCTCGTGAGATGTACCCCATCGGGCCTATGAAAGCTCTCTGCCCCGTAACATAAACTTGGGAATTGTATGAAGCGTCCGCCCAACGCTAAATGACAAGCGTGCAATGGCCATATCCGTTCAATACCCACGAACGCGACCAAATCATTGCCTCCCAAGTCTGGCCCCAAACCTCTCCTCTGCTGCCCATGGGGCATCCAGCAGGCACTTACAGTGCATGTCTCGTAATCCTAAGCAATGCAACTTACGCACTCACAACAAAAATTGGGCATGTAACTCCAAAGGGTGCTGGCTAGCCCAGTAAATATAGGAATTTTCCCACACCCGACAGTTAGCACTCCCGGACAACCCTGCCCGAAAGTTCACCTAGACAGAATTGGCATTTATACAGACAGATATTGGTATTTAATACAGACAGAAATTGCTATGTATAATAACAATAACAATCTAACCCCAAGGAAAGGGAAACAAATAGTTGGGTGACCCATCTGAAGATGGAAAACAGCAAAACCTCTTTGAGGGCAAAAGCTGAAAATCCTTTCAGAATCCCTAGCGGCAGTAGGCATAAGGCCCCTGGGTTTCCCAACAAACTCGCAAGGAGCGCAACTACTTAATGCTACTTGTTTTAAATACGACTTTCACTGCCATAGCTATAATATTATTCTGAAACACCCTCGTAAACTACGACCTGGACAAAGGGGGTTAGATTAACATGGATAACCACTGCCCGCCACCTGGAGGGAGAACCCTATTAAAGTACCCCAAAGAGCAACTGGCCAAATCACTGGATCTGCATGCATCTGAAATAAGGGGGGGGGCAGCCGGGCAGTGCGTAATTGCAGGCTTGAATTGGGCAGGGTTATTATGCTGTGCACCAGACGCCCCTAAAGGCAAGGGGGTGTAACCCCCACCCAAGGGTGCAGGGGGAGAAGCGGGGACAAGTTGGTGGGTGGCGCGCTAGGGGACACCGCACCAAGGGGGGGTCTCTGGTGCTGGCAGAGCAGGGGGGGGCTGTGCAGGGAGGTGCCCCCCTGTTCTTAAGTAGTGGGGGCATGGGGGGGTCGGAAGGGTGCGTCAGGGCATCATGCGGCGCCTGACTGCACAAGATAGCCGCCGCGACCCTGTGGGTGGAGTTAGCCACCGGTGCAGGGAGCGGGATGGCCGCGCCTAGCGTGAGGGGGGATGGGGAGTGGGGGCCGTCTGGACTGATATCGCTGCCACTTGAGAGCAGGCGGACGCGGCGGAAGGGGCGGTCGATGGAGAGTGGCGGCGATCAAGAGCCGGCAGCGGGAGTGCAGGCAGGTGGAGCATTGCGCCTGAGCGGACCATGGCCCTCGCCTGGCTGGGGAAGCAGCCACGGAGGTGAGAGGCCTGGCAGCCGCTGGCGGGGGGGGACACGGGGCCTGTGTATCTGTAAATGGCAGGGCGGGATGGCACTGGCAGGTAACGGGGACTATATGGAAACACAAGCAGGGTAAGGGGGAGGAAAAGTGTGGAACAGGTGCTGAAAGGAAAGGACGGGGGAAATTAGAAAAAGGAAGGTAGTAAAAGATAAAATTAACAGGAGACAGAGAGGGTGGTAGACCAGGGGAAATAAATGGGGTGTGAAAGAACAAGAGAAAGACAGACAGATAAAATACAATATATATGCCACTTAGCCAGCCTGGTTGAAATAAACTGGAAAGAGGAAGATGGCTTCCTTCACCAGGCTATTTATATGGGACCTCTAAGCCCTCCCTTAAATCCTACCATAGGCTTATACTCCTCAAGTGACGAATACTAACCGCACCCCCTTCCAGCTTTTAACCCTTAACTTACCTAACAAAATTACATATCAAACAGGGTGCTTATCTATCCTCAAACTTATTCAAGTATTCGGATGCATAAAACTCTGTTATCGTGGGGTGATGATAAAGGGAGGCAGTCTGGTGAAAAGTGTGCACACTGGGCCTGATTCAGAGCCGGACGCTCTGACAGAGCGCTCGCTCTGAATCATGGCCGGGCTATTTTCTTTTTTGAACGGCCTCCTGGCCGCTCGCATAGCTGTGGGTGACCACCCACAGCTATAGCGAGCGGCCATGATGATGGTCGCGATGGTCTCGGGCTTGCGACGAGACCCTTGTGGTAGGTTGCTTGTTGCCGCAAGCCCCAGAGTGCTTTCGGCTCTAACAGAGCCGAAAGCACTCCCACTGACATCACTTGTGATGTCAGTGGGGCCGGCCCCAGACGGTAGGCGCCTCCGTCTGGGCAGACACGCCCCCGGCCCACCCACCAAAGGGGGAGTGCTGTCACTCAACATCGACAGCACGCCCCCTTTGGTGCGAGACCCGGAGCGATCCGGGTCTCGCGCATGCACACGACGGCTCCGTCGTGCGTATGCGCACTGGGCAACCATCGACCCGTTTGCGAGCGGGTCTGAATCAGGCCCACTGTTTCTTATATAGATCCGCTTACCGCTAATCAGCTTGTAGAGTTCTCTTAATGATCTGAACCTTCCATCTCCCGGTTGGCTAGTAATGGTATTCGTGTACCACATCAGCAGTGACAGAGTTAAGCAGAGCAGCTAATATTCACTTCCTGCTCCCAACCCCTCCTTATGTACCTATGGACCCTGCCTGCGCCACAGCAGAAGACAGACCAGCACTGCTAAGAGCCCGAGGCTGGGAGAAGAATAACTGTAAGCAACAATGTATTTATTTATGTCTTATAAAATAACCTCCAGTATAATCAGCATTCAGCCATTGTTGCTGCCTGCTCCTAACGGATTGTAGGGAAGAATATAAGTACATGTAGTACAGTATGTTTGAAACTTGTTGCAGTTAGAACTAAGATATGTGACTGCAGCCTGGGGTCTTTATTAGTGGAAACAAATCCGCTACTGTAGTGTAGGAATGTCAGCTTGGGGTGAGGGGCACTGAGACTGGACACAGGAATGAAGAGGTAGGGGGTTACATTTATTAGTGAAGCAAGGAAATCCTGTTACTGCACTGAGATAATGCACTGACAATTCATTTATAGATCAGAGCTGTATTCCTGCATAGTAACTATTAGCATTTTGCACATCTTCCATTAATGTCTTATAGCCTTTCTGTCCAGACTGTTGGTTTATGTGCGTCTTAATTATTAGAAACTGAAAACTGTATTTATTACCAGTTATTTATATTGTGCACACACATTATACAACAGGTTACAGGGAACATTTAGCCAGTCACATCAGGACCTGCCCCAGTGGAGCTTACGATCTATATTCCCTACCACATGTAGGAGTTTCTTTTTTTTTTTTTTAAATGTTTGTGTTACAGAGCATTAACAAACTTGTGGAAAAACTGCTGAGAGTGTAAAAATATAATTCATATTTATTTTATAACACTTCTATATGGAAGCTAGAAACTTCTGAAAGTGGGGCTTTAGGTGAAAATATAAGAGACAAGAAAAGCTTTTTATGTGTGCAGGGGCTGGCTGGCAAATGTTAGCCTGGGGCCCAGTGCCTTTGAGCAGTGCAGAGGTTGCCATATTTGAGCCAACCCGAGCACCGTACTGGAGAGTGTGTGTTATCAGTCCACCACATATGCTGTGAGGCTCTGATTGACTACTAGCTGCACAGTCATTTCGCTGACTTGCGGATGCATGTCATGGGAAGTGGGCAGGCTTTATACAGTGATGGGCGTCTTGGTATAGTGATACGGTTGCCGTGCGATTACATTCATTAGCATATTTTCGCAGCTAGCGGGTGCGTGCGAACGCAACCTGTCGATCCGCGTTGAATCAGACCCTAAAACTTGGAGAGAGATAAAGTGGACAGAGATAAAGTACCAACCAATTAGCTCCTAGCTATCACTTTTAAAACACAGCCTGTAAAGTGACAGTTAGGAGCTGATTGGTTGGCACTTTATCTCCTTCCACTTTATCGCTCTCCAAGGCTTAGTACATAGGCCCCTATATGGAATTCTCTTTCTCCTCATGTGGACAATGCATGCTGATCGCTAACTGGATAGTTTGTCTCTGCAGCTGTCTTTTTTTTTTAAGTTCATTTTTTTCAGTAAAGCACGATTAAAATGACAGCAAGAGGACTTCCGGTGGGCGGGTCATCGAGTATGGCCGCTTTTTAGCCTAGCTCCCTACAGCGGACAAAGAATCCTGATCCATCCTGTTGGATTTCTAAAATTATTGGACTGCCTTGGTCTCCTTGGATTGCCCATTGCTTGGGGATTCAGGAGATCCTTACATTGTCTGGGAGCGTTTTACTTTTCCCTGGAATCCAGCCATCACCCTGGATGGCCTGCACGCCGACTGATAGTCTGTTTGGCGCGAAAGCACCTTGATGGCTTTTGGTTCACCCGGTGTCATTTCTATAAATCGAATCTGAAACCTAGACCTATCCCGGGGTGCCACTTACCTGCTGCCTGTTGGCTTGCTTCTGCAGGGGTGTCTCGGCTCAGTGCGGCTGAACCCTATGAGTTTGGCGCCGGCGGGGCCTCGTGGTGCGGCCGTGCACTAAGGACTCCTGTTGTGCCCTGAAGGGAGCCGGATTGTTTTAGTCTCCAGATGAGGACTTCTGCTGCATGTGGTGCCCGCTGATCGGTAGGCTCTGACCCGGCTGCCCCTGGTCTGCGTGGACTGAGGCTGCTAGCGGGAGCCTCACGCTGTGTCCTGCCCTGCTCGGAAGGATACCAGCTACTCCCTGGCTAAAGACGCCTGCTACTTACCTCCTCTGCCGAAGAGCCTGCTCTGGTATTGGGTGCTTTCAGTGACGGCGGTGGGACCTCGTGGTGCGGCTGCCTCGCTCTGTGTCTTGCCCTGCCTGGAAGGATATCGGTTGCTGCTGACGCTGCTTGGTGTCCCTGGCTGTAGACGCATGCTGCTTACCTCTACTGCCGAAGAGCCTGCTCTGGTTCAGTTACCCCTGGCTTGGGTGATCTCTGTGACGCCGACGGGATCTCGGGGTGCGGCTGTACACGGGGACCCTGTTGCTATATCCCACACACCTCTTCAAGTTGTAGCGGCTGACCCTGGAGACCCAAGATTATTCTAATTCATTGGCTGGCTGCCCTACCCCAACCCTAGGGGCTGTGAGGGATACTCTTCATCCCGGAGTGACCGCAGATGATATACCCGTGGTTCTGGTGACAGTGAGCGGCGGTCACTGTGGGAGGCCTCACTTGGACTCTGCTGGTCACCTTCGAGTTGAATTTGAGGGGAAGGATCCCCATGATCTCTTTTGCCTGCTGCTACGTGATCAGGAAAGTGTGCAGTGTATTACACCCACTGACAGTCCTGGTACCTTTCTAAATAATTTATTCACCATCTCTAATTGTGCCTCACAGCTCAATGTATCTGTCCTAATAATTGTTTGATCATAGTTCTTGTTGATCTCAATTAATTGGTATTTAGGCTCAATTATACTACTGTCAAACCACAGGGTTATGTTTTACAATTTGTCTCCACCTAGTGGGGCTATCTATGACAAAAAATGTTCTGGTATAACAGTTTAAATTCTATACTATATCCATATTTTGTCTCTCAGGATACATAGGTATATTTCTGATATAATAGTTGTATGATACCTTGCTCTATTACAGTTACTTGAGGAGGGAAAGAAAAAAGGATAAAAAAATGTTTTGCTTATTCTGAGTAACCAATGAGGAAATGTAATGTTAATATGATGTGATCATTTTTATCTGATGTTAGACTGATAATTGAGGTGACCTTTTCCATCATTACAATAACCGCATTCTTTGTCCT
The DNA here is from genome assembly GCA_031769625.1 of Taudactylus pleione. Classification (NCBI taxonomy): domain Eukaryota; kingdom Metazoa; phylum Chordata; class Amphibia; order Anura; family Myobatrachidae; genus Taudactylus; species Taudactylus pleione. The sequence continues at coordinate 2,534,506 of JAUIMM010000146.1, read as the reverse complement.
AACACCAATTTAACAGTACTAGTGGGAGTGTCGGTGTTGAGTCTGTAACTTGTATTCCAGCCAGAATCTTTTCTGGGCTGGGGTATGGATAGATATTATCAGAGATCGTCCTCCCACAGATCTCAAACCCCTGATAATACCTCTAAAATGGGTAAAGCTAAGCAAAATGTGGGTCATTCCAACCCCCCTTCTCCGCCAGGGCCTAACCTATTTGCGGACAACTCATTAAGTGCGCCCTCATCTCCCGATGTTTCCACAAGACAACCTTCAGCCTCAGATACGGCTCAGGAAATATCTAAAATCATAATGCCCATGATTGACAAAAAATTAGAAGCTTTACAGTCCGCATTTGATGCTACAGTGGCAAAAATTGAAACCAATTCATCTAGAATCACTGTTTTAGAACAGAGATCCAGCGACTCAGAGGACCGTATTGCTACTCTCCAAAATTTGGCAGATTCACAGGCATCATCCTTACAGTCGCTCCAAATGAAGGTTGATGATCTGGAGAATCGTCATAGGAGGAATAATTTACATTTCATAGGCATCCCCGAAACTGTAAGGGGTCCTCAACTGATTGATTTCATTACTACTGCCCTGTATAGGAAACTGCAGGTTTCCACTGACTCCTCACTGCCAAACATAGAAAGAGCCCATCGTATTGGCCCTGAAAAACCTAATTCTGCCACAAGACCTAGGCCAGTAATAGCGAAGTTCCTGGACTATTGTATGAAAGAGGAAGTCCTGAGAGCTTACCGCAGGGCACAGAATGTGGAAGTTGAGGGGTCAAAAATCCTTATTTTTCAGGATTTCTCGGTTTCTGTATCACAGAAAAGAAGGGAGTTCTCAGAAGTGTGTAAAGTTCTACATGAAAACAACAAACGTTTTCAGCTTATGTACAAGAAAATGATCAAACCTATTTTTTCTCTGACCCAGTTGTAGCGAAACAACATTTCTCTGGGTTATTGAATCCTATTAGGTCTCCTAACCGTTGATACTAGAATTCTCAATCGTGATGTTAGTTTTATTGCTGTTTGGATAGGTGAAAATATAAGGTCGCCTCAATAGATTTTGTTCACTTTATTACTGTATTTCCTACAGATTGTGCTATTTGTTAAGTTTACTATGGGTGTTTTGTTGCCATAGGTGACATCCACCCTCAGTTTAATTGGTTTTGGAAAAATTGGAAAATGTTCTTTGAAGTGTTGGGCATTTTATTTTATAGGATGGGTGTTGTTGACATTCTCCTCCCTCGCCATTCCTTTATTTTTGTTTAAATTTTTTCTCAAAAAGGTCTTGAAAGCTCCCTCTGAAGGCTGGGTCGGAGAGAGCGCTTATTTGAATTATGTGTTTTTGTATCTATGTCAGATCAAAACAGGTGTGGGTTGAATGCCTGCAGATGTTACACCTCAATCTAGTAATAGGAATTCCTCACAGTTTGGGTTGATGTCATGGAACGTGGGGGGCCTCAATTCACCCATCAAGAGAAAGAGAGTTGTCACACACTTGCGTAGGTTTCGTCCAGATGTCATATTTCTGCAGGAGACGCACTGGAGGAGTGATGGGGACTCTAGTTTAAGAGCGCCATGGCTAGGCGAGTGTATATCCTCCAAATTTCATAGAAAGACGAGGGGTGTTTCTATTTTATTCGCTAAAAATGTACAATACACTGTTACCTCCACAGTATTAGACCTTAATGGGCGTTTTCTAATCTTGGATGTCACTATCTGGGGTATTAGCTACACCCTGGTTAATCTTTATGCCCCGAATACTTCTACCTCAGAATTCTTGCAGGCAATTGCCCAACTCCTAGTTCAACGTCAAAATGGTCTCCTAGTGATAGGAGGCGATTTTAACTCAGTCGATTCCCCTTCGTTGGATAGGCAACCCATTCCTAGAAACCCTAATTTGTCAGACAGTAGACAACTCCAATTTTTAAAAACCACTCTCAATCTAACAGACATATGGCGACTACTAAATTCCACAGACCACTCCTTTTCATTTCATTCGGGCGTCCACGGCTCATGGTCTCGCATTGATGCCTTTCTGATAGCAGATGCCCTGGTCCAACGCACGGTCAGGGCCGACATTCATAGTATACTCATTTCTGACCATGCCCCTATATCATTGAAACTGAGCATACCAGCTTTTATGGAAGGGTTCCGCCAATGGCGGTTTCCAAATTACCTTTACTCTTCGGATGATTTCCGAAACTTCCTTATTAATAATTGGACGACCTATGTGGATGATAATATAGATTACTGGAATAGACCGGCTGTGTTTTGGGGGGCATCTAAGGCTACAATGCGGGGCCACATTATTCAATATACAGCGCAACAAAAAAAGAAGTCTTCGGCGCAATATCAGGATCTTCACAGCTCCTTGACTAGAACAATGAGAGCATATATAGACTCTCCAAACCCAAATACCCAGAAATCCTACCTTAGTGCCAGACAATCATTGGATGATTTCTTGCTATTACAATCAAAAAAAGATTTAACTTTCTCAAAGTTTAAATATTTCCGTTGGGGTAATAAGACTGGGAGGTTACTGGCCAACATGTCTCAACCGGAAAAATCGAAACGGTTTATCACTGCTCTTAAAGACCCCAACTCAGACTCTATAGATACTTCGACACAACATATTCTCCAACATTTTGAAGATTATTATGCTAATTTATATGACACCCGCCCTTTCGATGAGGAAATGCATGAACGTTTGATATCGGATATCAATCTTCCCTTGCTCACTGTTGGAGATGGGGAAATTTTAAGTAAGGATATAACAATACAGGCGATAACGGATGCTATTTCTTCATTGAAACTTCATAAATCCCCTGGCCCAGATGGGCTTACAAATGAATACTATAAGATTTTACAAGGTTACTTAGCTCCAACCTTGCTCGCTTACACGGTTTTACTCCCAAAACCTGACAGAAACCCTCAATTGGTAGACTCTTATAGGCCAATAACCCTACTAAACACAGACATCAAAATAATGGCGGATAGATTACAATCAATAATACCACAAATATTAACGGATCATCAACTGAGATTTATAAGAGGCAAACAAATAGTTAAGGGAATTAGGACGGCAATGGCAGCTATTGTTGCTTCACATAATGCAAACAATAGTAGCAATGTATTAATCAGCTTAGATACAATAAAAGCGTTTGAAACGGTATTATGGCCGCAACTATTTAAATTTTACAAAAAAGGCAGTTCCCACTTTTATTTATAAATTTTGTAAAATTTCTTTATACTGACCCTCGCACCTCTTTATTGATCAATGGACATTGTAGCTCCCCCATTATCATGTTCAGGGGTACAAGGCAGGGATGTCCCCTCTCTCCTCTGCTATTCAATATCAGTCTGGACCCCTTGCTTAGAATATTAGAATCAAACAGCTCCTTTCAGGGGATTCAGATAGGTACAAAGGAGATCAAAATTACGGCATTCGCCGATGATGTACTGTTATTTGTATCAAACCCCTCACAATCGCTGAGTCTCATTTTTAAAATTTTGGCTGATTTTGGTAACATATCAGGCTTTAAAGTCAATGTTAGCAAATCAGTGGCATTACGTCTGGGTCATCCTTCGGCCCGTACTTCATTTTTCTCAAATATCCCAATCACCTGGGCAAACAGACAGATCACATACCTGGGGATACAGATTTCTAACAACCCATACCTCATTTATGAATTGAATTTCACTACTGCCATTAAATCCATTTCTTTGGAATTGGAGGGTTGGAAGAAGTTAATGCTCTCCTACACAGGAAGGGCAAATCTAATTAAGATGGTTTCTTTTCCAAAAATTATGTATCCTATACAAGTTCTGCCATTTTTGATCAATAACAAAGATGCACAACAACTTAATTATGCTTTCAGGAAATTTGTGTAGAATGGAAAAAAACCTCGCATTGGCCTACATAAATTACAGCAGCTTAGAAGTCAGGGAGGTATTAACTTTCCCAATGTGCAGGTGTACTCTTATGCAGCACATCTCAGGTACATCAAGGATTGGTTGTGTCATTGTGACTTGTATGCTAATTCCTCTCTTGAAAAGGAATTTTTGGAATCAGGCCTTCTTACATGCCTTCTTACATGCCCAAGATCAGGAAATATCGCAGGAGATCAAAGAAAACCCTTTGCTTTGGTTCACAAGAAAAACCTGGCATATTGTTAGACGCAAATTCGCTTTGGATGCCTACAAAACATTATATTTACCTTTTCTCGCAAACCCAGAGTTCCAGTTTGGTGGTGCCTCGTATCCATTTACGTGGTGGCAGACCTTAGAAATTAACAATATTGGCAAATTGACACAGAGAGAGTATGGGAGGCCCCTCACGTTCCAGGAGGCTAGGGACAAATATCCTGTACTAACGAGAAATCCGCTTGCGTTTTGGCAGGCTAAACATTACGTTGAGGTAACAGTTCGGAGTTTTTCAGCTATGGACTGGAATAATTCCTTAGACAATCTTTTAAGCTCACAACCATTAGAGGTAAAAGCTGTTTCACAGATATATACTCTCACAGTTTTTGTATCGGACAAACCTCCAGCAAGCTATGCTAAGTGGGTGTCTCAGATTCCAGCTTTGCAGATGGATGACTTAAATCGATCCTACGATAAAGCCTGTGCACTAATGCCTTACTCATCATACACTACTATGTTTCTGAACATTTTGCATAGATCCTATATTTCACCTCATAGGAGCTTTCTAATAGGCACATCGCAAAGTTCAAACTGTTATAGATGTGGGACTCCTGAGGCAGATATCTTTCACTGCATGTAGTCTTGTCCTATAATACGAGGGTTCTGGATACAGGTGCGGACATATATTACCACACAGTTAGTTAATTTTGTTCCACTAACGCCTGAATGGGCGATATTTGGAGTTCTTCCTGATAATACTCGTATCTCCGCAGGAGGAAAACGTTTACTGCTAGTTATAAGTGCAGCAGCCTGTAAAACAATCCTACATACATGGATAGATCAGCAGCCACCTCCTATAGCTCTTTTTAAGGCAAAATTACACCATATCTTCAGGATGAGCTGGGTAGAAGTAATAATGGAAAAAGAATCCAAGATAGAAAGATTTTTTGGTGTGTGGGAGAGCTACGTAGATACTCTTTCGGGAACTCTTCGTCTCCAGCTCCATAGAACATTACAAAACTCATCGTGGTACTTGACGCAGTGTGTGGCAGGAGATCCTCCAATTAGATTAGATGCTTGACCTTGATTTATTATTGAGGAGTCTTTTATTCTCTTTGTGTTTGGCGAGGGAGGGAGGGGAGGGATAGAGGTTACCCATCCCCCCTTTTTTTTTTGTGTAATTTCTTTACTTTGTTCAAATGTATTGTTTGTTTTTTCAGTATGTTGGTTAATGGACAATCATTTCTTTTAAGCTAATATGTCCACACTACAAAATATTCCGAATGATCCATTGTGACCATTTCATACTGATTTATGATAGCTGATTGTACTCTGCTTTGAGAGGTCCAGATGTTCTTTTTTTCTCTCTTCCCCCAAACAAGTGTGATTTGATATATCTAACCAATTCTGTATAGCCATGTTCATCCTTGATTGTATTTGTTATGTTCAACACTTTGATTGACAATAAAAATATTTTCCAAAAAAAAAAAAAAATGACAGCAAGATACAGAAAATAAATGATAAACAGATGGATACAGCCTCAATAATACGGGATCGGTATGATTTACCGCCGGCCGCAGAGGCAGCCCGGCAGAGGTGGAAATCCCAAACGTCTTAAGCTAAGTATAAACTAACCTAATTCTACCCCTTAACCCTAACCCTCCTTTAGGGGTGCCTAACCCTAACCTCCCTCCAAGTGCCTACCCCTAACCCCCCTCTAAGTGCTTAAACCTAACCCCCCCTTCCCCGAAGCCTAACCCTAACATCCCCCCGGGGGTGCCTAACCCTAACCCCCCCTTCCCCTAGCCTAACGCTAACCTCCCGGGGGGGGTGCCTAACCCTAAGTCCCCCCTGGGAGCCCGTAACCTAACCCTCCCCCCCCCGCAGCTGTCCGTGCCCGGCTTACCTTCGATCGGGATTTCGGGCTTCCAGCGTAGGTAAAGTGACAGGCGTCGGGATCTCGACGTCTGTCATTTAACCCTTGCCGGGATTAGACAGTCGGGAAGCCGGCGGTCGGGATTCTGTCCGTCGGCTTCCCGACTGTTTCCCAATAAGCCACATATTAATAATACAATACAGAGATAAGGCGCTTGATGAACGCTAATAAAAATCTAGTTGCCATTGTCACACAATAGACAACAATAACAGTAACACAGCCTATAACAAACAGAAACTGAAAAGAAACATGATAAAACCAAGAAGACCACGGTGATAAGGGAGGGTGCAATACGAGTGTCTCCATCCAAAAGACGGAGGGCATACCAAGTAATGGCTTCAAAGATATTGTGAAGTTGGGAACGGAGTGTTATGGAGCATACACACGGTCAGATTTGTCAGATGAACGATTGAACGATTTTACCAAAGTTTTGAACGATTGAACGATTTCTGACTGCATTGAAATGAATGGAATCGTCCAAGTCTGACTGCAAACACATCAGATGTCAGATATCGTTATCTGACCATCGGGAACGCGCATCGTTCATCGCCCATCGTTCAGGCATGTCAGATATGTCAGATTTTCCTTCAGATATGAACGACTGAACGATTTTTAAATCGTTATCGTTCAGATCTGAAGGAAAAATCTGACCGTGTGTATGCACCATTAAAGACATTGGGCCTCATTCAGACCCACTCGCGAGCGGCTGTCCGCTCGCAAGTGGGTCGATGGTGTGCACTGCGCATGCGCACGACGGAGGGTGCTCCGTCGTGCGCATGCGCGAGACGCGACGAGCGAAGGGCTTTCCTTCGCTCGTTGTGTCTGATGAAAGGGGGCGTGCTGTCGATGTTGATTGACGTACCGGGGGCGTGCCTGCCAGACGGAGGCGTTCCCAAGGGAACGCCTACCGTCAGAAGCCGGCCCCACTGACATCACTAGTGATGTCAGTGGGAGTGATTTTGGCTCTGATAGAGCCAAAATCACTCCTGGCCTTGCGGTTGAGAAACTCAACCGCAGGCTTCTGCTCGCACTGGCGATGGTCAAGACCATCGCGACCATCATCCTGCACGCTCGTATAGGCTGTGGGTGGTGACCCACAACTATACGAGCGTCCAGGAGGACGCTCCATATTTATGGAGGTGGGCCCTGATTCAGAGCGAGCGCTCTGGTCAGAGCATCCGGCTCTGAATCAGGGCCATTGTCTATATAACATTCCCAAACCTCAAATATTTTTTTTTGTATCAATCTAGTCCACACAGAATAAATACAATAACTTGTCCTTAAATAGACAATGCAGGGGCGATGGGAGTATCCATTGCTGGAGGATGGTCTTCTTGGTTGTGGCACTAATGGCCAACAATAATGTTATAACAGCCCTTAGTCACCCTTTGGTCTCTGGGGAGATTACCTAACATAGGGCCTGATTCAGCTTGAATCGCTACTGCTAATATGCATGCAATCGGCTGGTTGTTGCGTACTGCGTATGCATTGCAGTGCGCGAACCGGCCACTGCGATCGGGACTGAGATTGCAGTGACTATGCAGACCGATCGCAGAGTGATTGACAGAAAGTGCCGTTTGTGGGTGGTGAGGGGGGGAGTGGTCGTGGAAACGCAGGCGTACCATTGCGTTTGAACGCCGTTGCATAAGCGTGGATAAATTATCCACTACAATGCCTTACGCAGCATAAGGACTCGTAGCGTGCGATGAAGTTAGCAATTCCTGAGTAAGGTCAGAGCTTGTGCAAGTGTGCGTGAGACTGCGATGGTACTCGATGTTACCGATGGTTTTGCAGTCTTGCTAAACATTACAGATGTGTGTAAGGTAAGGTGGGCGTCCTTATGTAGTGCTACGGCGGCATAGCGATCGCAATGGATTAGCACATTATCGCAGTGAGACTGCATGCGTAATCGCTATTGCAATCATAATTGCGATCCGTAATGAATCAGTGCCACAGCCCGCTCAGGGGTAAATGGGAGATAGATTGCCAAATGAGCCTCTGCGTATCTTTTCATTTGAACCCAAGAGGACAAATCCACAAACAATTAAATAAATCAGCATTATCAGTTTGACATTTCGGACAGGTGGCTGCGGAATATAGCATTCACAGTTTATCAATATGAACAGTGGTATAGATCAAAATAAATCAGAGCAGGCAAAACAATATGGCAATACAATGAAATCAGACATGGAGCAGTATGAACAAAAACCATTGAAAGGACATAACTTGCGGTGAATAAAGAGAGAGACACTAGATGGCAGCAGTAGAGTAGTAGCAGACAAAGACGCAATTAGAGCAAGGTGTAGGCTGCATTGGTAGAATGTATTGGAAACCACAGTAGGGAAAGGAGTAAGTAACATATAAGCACTACAGTGCAATCTAAACAATAAAGTAAAAACCTGTGGACTTGAGGTCAGTGTATTTCCCTGTCCACTCACAAGGAAAGCAGTTGACTGGGCCCTGGGATTGCCATGGAGGAGGACTACCAAGGAAGGTATGTACACAGAAGAAAATAAGAAGTGGGGAAGGAAAAGCTCTGAAGTTCCAGGTATCAATGAAGCCTCAAGTGGATAGTTGGTGAAAGAAATCAGTAGGGGCCCGCAGAATTCCGGGAGGCAGGGAGGGACAGTGGTTGTCCAGAGCCAGACAGGGGTGTCCAGGGCCAAGCCTTCTAGCCAAACTGCGATATCCCCTACCATCCAGACAAAGACTACAGTCGAACATGAGTCCTACAGGAGAGAGAGAAAAAAAGGGTGGAGTGAGAAATGGAGCTGAGAAAGGTCAAGAAGAGAGAGAGAGAGAGAGAGAGATGGACACAAATGGGGAATAAGTAGAAAGGAGAGGAAGAATTTAAGAAAATCAAAAAGGGGGGAACACAGTCTCTGGACCATCAGGCAGCTGAGCAGGTAACCGCTTGAGCCGGCTCCGTCATGCGCATGCGCACTGGCCCACCATCAACCCGGTTGTGAGCGCACAGCACTCGTGACCGGGTCTGAATCAGGCCCACAGCTCATCTACACTACGGGAGTATGGAGAAAGCTGTATGTACACAATGAGGGGCAACCTCTGAATCAGGGCGGCCGCTTTTTTTTTTTTAAACCGGCGTCGTGGGCGCTCGCTAAGCTGTGGGTGACTACCCACAGCTTTTGCGAGCGGCCAGGTGATGGTTGCGATGGTCGCGACCATCGGGCTTGCGACGAGACCCTTGTGGTAGGGTCTCGTCTGCCGCAAGCCCCAGTGAGCTTCCGGCTCTAATAGAGCCAGAAGTTCACTACTGACATCACTGGTGATGTCAGTAGGGCCACCCAAAAACGGCAGGCGTTCCTTTGGGAACGCCTCCGTTTGTCCAGAACGCCTACAGAAACGGGGCGAGCTGTCGATCAACATCGACAGCCACTCCGTTTTGCTGCGAGCCCCGGAGCGAGTGATTTCTCGCTCGCTCCAGGGCTCGCGCGTGTGCACTGCACGCCCATCAACACGCATGTGAGCGGTTCTGAATCAGGGCCAGAGTGCTTAGTCCTGCTCCCTGTAGTGTCGCTCAGCCCCAGCCCTATTTCCCTGATTGATTTCTTGCTTCATATAGCAGAAATGTTCAGTGATGGTTCAAACCGTCCATGGTATTCCGCCGATCATTTCATACCATCGATGTTAAGCACAGAATGCACCATCGATGGTCAACCCTTCGAGGACCATCCCTATGTTGATCTAGTTGCGGCATGCATCACAACACTGGTTCTACGGAACTAGCGTACAGTGATTGAATGACATGGCTTAGATGGGAGCATATGTGTCCCACAGTCGCATCAAGTACTACGTGGATGGCTGGATGGCAAAAGGACTCCACAGTGTATGTGGGATGGACGGAGTCACATGGGCAGGGTCAGGGGCGGAACTAGCGGCGGTGCAGCCGGTGCCTTGCACCAGGGCCCGCTGTGGTGCAGGGGCCCATGGCCGCCTGCATCCGACAGCGCTGTTGCCCGTCGACCTGGTCCCCATTAACTAAATGGTTGGAGCCGGAGCATGCCCGCTTCGGCCGCTCCGGCTCCAACATGACAGAAACCAGCCGCAGCCCGGGCTCCTTGTTATGACACAGCGCGCGTGACGTCATGACGTCACGTGCGCCGTGTCATAAAAAGGGGCCGGGCTGCTGGAGTAAGAGGATTGAGAGGAGCCGCAGAGGAGAAATAAGGTAAGTTGCGGTGGTACGGAGTGGGTAAAAGAGGCTGACACACACACGCTGGGGGTAAGAGGCTGACACGCTGGGGTTGGGGTAAGAGGCTGACACGCTGGAGCGGGGGGGAAGAGGCTGACACATGCTGGGGGGGAAGAGGCTGACACGCTGGTGCTGGGGGGGGAAAGAGGCTGACACACGCTGGGGGGGAAAGAGGCTGACACACGCTGGGGGGGAAGAGACTGACATGCTGGGGCTGGGGGGGGAAGAGGCTGGCACACGCTGGGGGGGAAGAGGCTGACACACGCTGGGGGGGAAAGAGGCTGACACATGCTGGGGGGGAGAGACTGACACGCTGGGGGGGAAAGAGGCTGACACACGCTGGGGGGGGAAGAGGCTGACATGCTGGGGGGAAGAGGCTGACACACACAGGGGGGGGGGAAAGAGGCTGACACATGCTGAGAGGGGAAGACGCTGACACATGCTGGGGGGGGGAAGAGGCTGACACACGCTGGGGGGGGGGGAAGAGTCTGACACATGCTGGGGGGGGAGAGGCTGACACATGCTGGGGGGGGGGAGAGGCTGACAAGCTAGGGCTGGACAGATTGGATATACTGACCGGGAGGGGCAGTGAGGGGTGGTGAAAAAACAAGGCTGGGCAGCAGGACAGACACTGTATTTAGTTACTGGGGGGGTGGTGAATAAATGTTGGGGTACAAGGAAATCGCAGTGTGGGGGGGGGGGGGGCAAAGCATATTCTTGCACCTGGGCCCACCACTCTCTAGTTCCGCCACTGGGCAGGGTATAGGCAGGACTCCACAGCGTATGTGAGATGGACAATGTCAGAGGGGCAAGGACTCCACAGAGCACAGAGGACTGTCACTGCCCACTCCAATGTATATTAATGGGTCTATTTACTAAGCAGTGTTAGGAGACAGAGTGAAAAGTGATAAGGTGCCAGCCAATCAGCTCCTAACTGTCATTTTTCAAACACAGCCTATGAGATGACAGTTGGGAGCTGATTGGCTGGCACCTTATCACTTTTCACTCCGTCTCCTAACACTGCTTAGTAAAAAGACCCCTAATAGCGGTGCTTCTGGCAGTGGTGGAGCTGGACGCACCACTACAAATATGCATTGCAGCAGGTGATAGGCAGTAGGGGCACTTACAGATCATGGTGGTGGTGGCCAGGTCCGCCCAGAGGACATCTGTGCTCTGTGCGGTGGCATTGGCCACAGCACCCTAGTACAGCCCTGGCTTGGGGCCGTTATCTCAGTACAGACCGCACATGCCATTAAGTAAATGAGATGGCAAAATGTTTATTTCCTTAAAGGGGACATTCATCTTACTGTCTGTTTATTAATATCTATTTATATAGTGCCCACATACTAGGCAGCGCTTTACAGGGAATATTTAGTCAGTGACATCAGCCCCTGCCCCGGTGGAGCTTACACTCTGTATTCTCAAACTCTAGAAATATTTTTTACTCAAAAGCCAATTTATTTTCCAATGCGTTTCTGGAGGAATCCAGAGCACATGGAGAAAACCCAAATAAGTACGGGGAGAACATACAAACTCCCCACTGATAGTGCCCTGGATAGAATTGAATCTATAACTTCAATATAAAGACCATTGACTGATATGATTTGTTGTTGCCTAACATCCAGGAGCCTTTTCTATTGATATCAGCGGATGTACATATTCCCTGACCCCTATAAAATAATGTTCTGGCTCCAATATATGACTTTTTCCACCCCAGCACTAGGTAAAATGACACTTGTGCGCAGTCAGTGCATTGCTGTTACACTATGCTCTGTTATCCGTATTCTGTATACAGTACATGACTATCTTGTGGCTCCTCTATTACAGCTGTAGGGAATATAACACAAGGGGGTACCAAGCAAAGAAGGAGAAGGAATAAACAGACCACCGCCTGCGGACACACCCGCCATCTATCAGATCAGATTTCATAGCAAGGCCTTCTCAGAGCTTGTTCTGCTGCAGTCCTGTGATTATAGATTGGTAAGTATGCATTAAATCCACAAGTTAAATCTCTCAGGATCTAAGACAGGGGTTCCCAACCACGGTCCTCAAGGCACACTAACAGTCCAGGTTTTAGGGATAGCCATACTTGAGCACAAGTGACTTAATTATATTAATTATATTAATTATATATAATATACTCAGTTATATTGATTTAACCATCTGTGTACAATCATGGATATCACTAAAACCAGGACTGTTAGTGTGCCTTGAGGACCGAGGTTGGGAATCACTGATCTAAGACATAGGGGGAGATTTATCAAATCTTGGAGAGGGAGAGAAATTGCTCATGGCAACCAATTAGCTTCTGTCAGTTTTCTAGCACAGCCCGTAACATGACATAGGGGTCTATTTAGGAGACAGAGTAAAAAGTGATAAGGTGCCAGCCAATCGGCTCCTAACTGCCATCTCACAGGCTGTGTTTGAAAAATGACAGTTAGGAGCTGATTGGCTGGCACCTTATCACTTTTCACTCTGTCTCCTAACACTGCTTAGTAAATAGACCCCATGTTCTGATTGTTTGGTACTTTGGGCCTGATGCAGACCCGGTCGCAAGCGCAGTCGGCTCCATTGTGCGCATGCGCGTGACCCGACTAGCGACAGGTACTCCGTCGCTCCGGGTCTCGCACCAAAGGGGGCGAGCTGTCGATGGTGATTGACAGCTCGCCCCGTTTGGTAGGCGTGGCCGGGGGGTGGCTTCAGAAACGGAGGCGTTCCCAAGCGAACGCCTACCGTTTGTGGGCGACCCCACTGACATTACTAGTGATGTCAGTGAGAGAGCTTCTGGCTCTATTAGAGCCAGAAGCTCTCTGGGGCTTGATGCCACGAGACCCAAACACAAGGGTCTCGTCGCAAGCCCGATGGTCGCGATGGTCTTGACCATTGCAACCATCACCCTGGCCGCTCGTTATAGCTGCGGGTGGTCATCCACAGCTATACGAGCGGCCAGGAGGCCGCACAAAAAAAACAAAAAAAACGCCCAGATTCAGAGCGTCCGTCTCTGAATCAGGGCCTCTATACTGTATGTTTCTCCAAGATTTAAGAAATCTCCCCCAAACCTTCTAACAATACTGAAATCGCAGTGGTTCTTTTTGGAATGGGTATAGAAACCGAAAGACGTATAGTTGCAGGAAAACAAGCAAAAAAAATTAGAGCATGCAAAAGACATAGGAATGTTATTATATTGTACAATATAGGGCATATTTATAGGGGCACATTTCCAATCAACATCTGGGACTCCTTAGGGGGATGTTAGAGAGATAGAGGGGTTCATGTAGAGTCTGCATACACAAGAAAAGACGGCATAGGGGGGAACTCCATGGAATTCTGAGGTTTCTCTTGGACATTCTGGGAGAGTAGGCAGATATTAATTAGATCTCATCAGTGCAAGATGTTATGACGTGGTGTATCTGAGAGGATCCGTTAATATCGGATGATCTGTTATATCACTTCTGTAACGTAAAGGTCCGTACACACCGGACGATTTACTCCATGAACAACACCGTTCCATGTGTCCCCGGCAGGGGTGCGCTCAGTGTCGTTAATGACGCTGAGCACATGCACTGAAGGAAATCAAGAACGATTTTGTTCAGTGCCGGGCTCCCTCCCTCATCCCCGAACATGTTCAACCTGACATTGTCATCAGGTTGGACAGGACGGGAGGTTTGGGCGATGAATGATAATGACCAACTACAAACGGGAGCGCACATTGATCATTATCGTTCATCATTTTGGGGCAAAAAATTAACGATAATCTGAACGATAACGATATCGTTCCGTCGTCCAAAATTTCGCCCTGTGTTTACGCACCTTAAGTCACTGACCAATTATACAGACGTGGGTACATTGAGCAGAGACTATAACCATGAATGGGACAGACAGACGGGTCTCTACTTATGGCAAAAATGTGACCACTTACAAATCCAACGTGTCCAATGTAATATTATTTGTCCCTAAATTATCTTCTGTTGCAGATTTATTTGGTTGAGGTCAGTGAAGCATTTTCAGCCTACACTTCCATTGACCCTGTTGAAAGAAAAATCATTAATGGCCCAAATAAATATGGAAACACTAATAACCCTGCCGGCATTTCAGGAAGCCTGTTGGCCTTTGAAGATGATATGGGAGCGCATTAACCATGCCTACAGCTCAGATACTCCCCCTAGGGACTGGGGTCTTCAAAAAGGGGACTACGGCATCCAAACCTGGGTTTTCAGAGAAAACAATGAAAAGTACTACGTGACTTGGGATTCTTTCTGCTCTTATTGGAAGGTGAACACTCCGTTTGGACAATGTTTATATTTTGTAGGACCTCTGTTCATCAACAAAGAAAGGGAGGGTTTAGCCGTACCCCCGTTATTCACTGTCAACAACACAGATCTAGATATATTGATGCCGGACTCTGCTCCAGTGGTGATGGAGCAAATGCTAAAAATTGTGCAATTTCTGGTTAAGCCCTGTAGCAACAAAACATCATGAGATACAAACTGTGTTTTTCCATAGTGATTACTGATAATGATAACAAATTGTTGTAATAATCAAATGCAAACTTTTAGTTTACTGAAATAAGATATTTAAATGAACTTCAAGGAATGGAGATGTCACCTTTTAGGGAGGAGTTTCTATTTTAGTGGGTGGCCTCTTCGGAATGTAAAACATCCTGATTTTTGTACTGTGCTGAGGTGGTGCTGATTGGCTGCCTTTTGAAATAATGGTCTTTTTCCTTCGGAAGTCCTCCTTTCACACAGGAATCACAAAAGACAAATGTAAATAAAACCTCAACGTCTTCAAAACGGACACTCTATGGGTCTCATTCAGACCCGGTCGCAAGCGCTGAGCGCTCATAACCGGGTCGATTTTATGGCCCTGCGCGCGCGCAGCGTCCGCACTGCGCCTGCGCAAGCCCCGGAGTGAGGGAGAAAACCACTAGCTCCGGAGCTCACTACATTTATACATTTACATTTATATATGTTGTTGGTGATTTGGAGTTGTGCACCTGGGATTTGTCTGTTTCTGTGCCTGCAATTAGTCTCATTAGGTAGCACCTCCCATCATATATATAGTCAGGTTATTTTGTAAAGACGTCACCTTTGCCGTTCGCATCATACGTCATCTCCGCTATTTATTAGATGAATCGGGAACATCGAAAGGCATCTGAACTGCTCGCAGTGCTTGTGGTAGGCTTTACTTCCCGCAATCACTGCGAGCAGTTCAGGCTAAAAGACAACCAAGTGACGTGGTCGATGACACTGCTTTGTTAATTATGCACACCCATTAAACGCCGTTTTGACCGTTTGGCACGCCTGCGTTCGGATCTCCACTCCCCGTTTTCAAGCACCGTCCCCTGTTACCACCCACAAACGCCTCATTCTGTCACTCAAATTAGCAGCCCCTCGCTGTTTTACGAGCGCACGATTTCCGACCGCAATGACTGGTTGGCGCATGCGCATTACGACCCATACGCATTCGCAGTTGTGCGAACATCGCTCCGAGCAAACGAGCGGCCGCTAACGAGCGGCTCTGAATCAGGCCCATAGATTGTAGCAGTTATACTTGTGTTAATTTAATTTGTGCATTCTTATATAATATACTGTATTTATATTTCTATGGAGTAAGTGTGTAGAACATGCCATTAGTTCATACAGTATATGGACATTTTCCTTGTTTGCAATGCAATGCATAGCTCTACACTGTGCTTGGCGTGGTGGTCAGACGATGGCAACATACAGTATGAAGGCCCTGATACACAGATGGGCACAATTACACCCTATATCACAGCATACTTGCCGACGATCAGCTCCCTCCTTCCGGGAGGGAGCTGAATGTCAGTTTACAGCAGTGGCTGTGGCCAGGCAATGCTGTCGTATTGGGGACAGGGCCGGGGCATGACCATTGTTGGGCGGTACGTTATGGTGGCCCCGCCCCTCTTCACATTGCCGACATTGTGAAGCAGGGGACGGGGCCACGATGACGCGATTCAGCGCGAACCGCGTCACCGGCACCCACCGCTGCTGGGTTTTTTATCTTTACTCTGGAGGGTGGAGGGAGTGTCAGCGGCCGCCAGGAGGCTTGCTTGTCTTTCCGGGGGGCCGGAAGCGGCTCCCAGGCGAATCGGGAGGGTAGGCAAGCCTGTACCACAGTCGTAAACTGCACTCACTAAAGAGCCAGTTTATGTACCGCAAAGTGGTGTAGGTCTTATTCTATATCACTCCTGTGCTCCGGAGAGCGGTTACCTTCCGATTGCCACAACCAACACGCCCAACATTGACCCTATCGATTTTAATAGTATCATTGTCAAACATTGTGCCACAATTAATACAGACTGTGATATCACAGTGTATGAGTATATGGTGACCTTTATAAGGTGCGAGTATAAACTATTATCACCATGTGATGTTCAGCCAACGAATAACAGAGAATTAGTGCAAATTGTCCAGTTGGTATAATCGGGCCCCCGGTGACAGTGGGGTAATTGGGGGACACATGTACCGGGCCCCGAGCTTCCGAGCGGCCCTGATACAATCCCCTTTCCCCCATTAGGCAGTACATGTAGTGTGAGGGTGCACAGTGAGATCCTGGACCAGGTTGCTGATGCAGAGTTGCGCACAAGTCCATTATGATTGCATATGCTCTGTAGCTGAGCGCACGCATCTATGGGAAATTCACCGGCTCAGTCACATCGCCGCTTTTAGCTGAAGGGGCATAAATGGGAGGCAATGGGGCGTTCGCACATAGGTGAAGTTTAGTAACAGCATGTCGCCAGAATTGCGGGCCTCGCTGATTTGTGCATACTCAGAGCTCCGAAGGATCTTTTGCACCAAAGATAGAGCTGATGATGCAGTTGCTTACGCATGTACAACTCTGCATGTGCGCCAATATCTGCGTTTAGGTCCATGCACGCAATGCGGGGCAATTGCTGTAGACTTGCGCACAACGCAGAGTAGGCCCCAAGGTACGGAGATAGTCTTAGAGGAGCGCACCTTACACAAAACAGCTTTGAGAGGAGATTTGGCCAAGTGAGTTGGATCACCACCAAATTGGGACCCAACAGCATGAAGTACTTGGAGATACATATAAGAATATGTTAGATAATTCAAATTCAGTTACAACTTTGTTAGTTCCCAGTTCATTGTGATTATCATAGGAAAACGCAGGGGGGTTTTCGTCTGCCTGGAAACTCACCTTCCCAGCACATACCATGACCACAGTAGAAATAGTAATATAATAGAATGTTAGTAGTGCTACATGTTATTCACAGTATCACAAATGAAATAATTAGCACCACCTGTGGATCTTTTAACATGTATCAACCAGTAATAAATAACCTGTGCACCAACTAGGAGATCTGGAAAACATGCACTGTTAGAGATGCACTGCTATAGAGCCCAATATGTACATATACAGTATGTCCAGGGCAGTGCTAGGTTCTTCTGCTGCTGATCTCTTGATTACTCTGTGTTAGTAAATTCATGTACACTGTCAGTTGTATTGTATTGCAGTAATACAGGCTGGTGAATGTGCTGATACAAGAATAATAAACAATTGTGTACATAGGGCCTGATTCTGACCCGCTCGCAAGCGTTGGTGCTGGTTGTGCTTAAGTACAGGGGACCCCTACGTCGATTGTCCCCTGTATTTAAGCACACCCAGCACTGGGTCACTAATGCCCAGGGCTGGTTGCTCTTTTTTGGGGGGGTGCACGCCATTTTTTTCTTTTTTTACACAGGTTTATTTTTTTTTACCACAGCAGCACAGACGGGTCTCACGGACCCATCTCTGCTCTGTGTCACTGTCAATCACACAGATGCATGTAGCACGGATCTCCCGGGTCCGTGCTACATGTAAATGAGCACCATAATGCTGATTGGCCGAGAGCCGTGACAGACGGCTCTGTCAGCCAATCAGCACTTTGCACATTAAAGGCAAAGGCATTTTTTTTAAATGGCCGCTCGAGGCAAAACCTCGAGATCCGACAGCAGATTTCGAGGTTTTGCCTCAGGAAAGGGATCCGGGGCAGACAGGGAGATCCGAGCTTGGGCTCGGATCGCCCCGGATCCCCGAAGTTCGGGTGGGTTCAGTTCTCAGGGAACCGAACAGGCTCATCCCTAGTCATGACCATCATCATGGCCGCTCGCTATAGCTGTGGGTGGTCACCCACAGCTATGCGAGTGGCCAGGAGGCCGCTCCAAAAAGGAGCAGGGACGGCCCTGATTCAGAGCGAGCGCTCTGTCAGAGCGTCCGGCTCTGAATCAGGGCCATAGATTGTTGTTTTTATCTAAGCAGTTTCTTGATTTGTATAATGATGAGTATTTTGCTCACATTTACATTTTTGGAACCAGGATGGTAACTATAGAGGGGGTTGCCGCTATTGTTTCCCGGACGGTTAGGGTGTCATTCTCCCCTGCACCCAAGTATAGCGTGTCTTTTACATATCAGTATGAGGGGC
Organism: Taudactylus pleione; assembly: GCA_031769625.1. Taxonomy (NCBI): domain Eukaryota; kingdom Metazoa; phylum Chordata; class Amphibia; order Anura; family Myobatrachidae; genus Taudactylus; species Taudactylus pleione. The sequence goes on along the minus strand of JAUIMM010000146.1, from coordinate 2,515,757 downwards.
ATTTAAGGAACATGTGGGAAGGTCTGAGTGCACGTGTCGGGATCTGATGTATATTTAAGGGTCACGTGAGATGGTCTGATGGCATGTGGCACTGGCGGAAATAGAGAGTGGTGGGCTAAGGTGCAAGAATATTCTTTGGGCACCCCTAAGCAGTGCCCCCAGTAGTGGTCCCCCTATGCATTGCCCCCAGTAGTAGTCCCCCCTATGCATTGCCCCAGTAGTAGTCCCCCCTATGCATTGCCCCAGTAGTAATCCCCCTTATGCTGCATTGCCCCCCAGTAGTATTCCCCCCCTATACAGTGCCCACGTTAGCATCCACCACCCCCATACAGTGCCCCCAGTAGTAGTCCCCCTTATGCAGTCCTCCAGTAGTAATCCCCCCTATGCTGCATTGCACCCCATAGTAGTTCCCCCTGTGCATTTCCCCCAGTAGTAGTCCCCCCTATGCATTGACCCCAGTAGTAGTCCCCCCTATACAGTGTCCCCTGTAGTAGTACCCCCTATACAGTGCCCCCTGTAGTAGTCCCCCCTATACAGTGCCCCCAGTAGCGGCCACCCCCCCAATAACGTGCCCCCAGTAACGGCCCCCCTATACAGTACCTCCAGTAGCGGCGACCCCCCATAAAGTGCCCCCAGTAGTGGCTACCCCTATACAGTGCCCCCTAGTAGCCACCCCCCCCCCCCGTGCTGTGCCAGGCTTACACGCACAGAAAAAAAACCACACAACTTGCCTGAATCCCCGCTTCTGACTGCCACTGACTGTCCGCTCATCCCAGCCCGCTCTGCACTATGGGAAAGACGCCATGATGTCTCTCCAATCACCCGCTGCGGGGGGAGCCGGAAGGTGGAGCTCATGAGTGAGCTCCAACCGGCTCCCTCTGTGGATGCAGAAGCCAATGAGAGTCTGGCAGCTGTGTGTTTGTTACTGTGTAGGGCAGACCACTCTCACTGCGGTCCTTCAAAGTTTTAGTTACGCCTCTACTTGGAATATAAAATATTTGTTCTGGATTAATCAATTATTCCTATATTGTAGGATTCCCTTTGAGATTTAATTATTTTCTAAACCTATTTGTCTGCTCCAAATACCGACTCCAGGGTCCTGGAGATGTGGAGGGTCTGGTTCTCGGCCACATAACCTTTCTTTTAGAGGCGTGTAAACTTTGGGTAAATGGCTCCCTGGCAAAAGTTCTATTCCACAGTCACACTGACCATGAGGGGAAGGACGTGATTTTTTATTGAATAAATCTTCGAATTCAATATAATAATCCAGCAAACTTGTAGAAATGGGAGGTAAAACTGTAATTGGAGTCAGACAAGACTTAATACAGTGTAAAATCCATTGAGAAATCAGTCAAGTCACCGAGTCAATTGTAATTCTGTATAAAAAGTCAGGGATACCCCGATATTAGTGGAAAAAAATGGGGCTTCAATGACAAAGAAGAGTATGTGTTCTTTATGCAAACACCCCAGAGCAGGGGCGTATCTATAATGGGTGCAGGGGTACGGGGAACATGGGCCCCTGGGTCCAGGGGGGCCCGCACCGCACACCTTGCACCCATAGTATTACTTACCTCTCTGGAGTTCAATGTCGGCGCTGGCGTCCGGCGCTGTAAAACGACTGGAAAATGGCCGTGGCAGCCATTTTCCCATCGTTTGCACATGCGCAGTACAGGGAAAATGGCCGTTGCGGCCATTTTCCCGGTGACCCGTGCATACATTATAGACTCTGGGTGCACTCTAGTGCCCAGAGTCTATAACTCCGGTGCTGGCCGCGCACAACTCAGTGTGCTGCCGGCTGCCGGGCGGAGAGGAGGAGGCCCGTGTCAGAGACTGCACACGGGCTCCCTCCTCTCTAGAAATGCCCCTGCCCCAGAGACATCCTAACTGGGGCTGTCATGGAGGCAATAGGACTTCCAGAAAACAAGTGTCCATCAAGCCGGGTGATAGAGTTTTCTGGACTATGTTTTTGTTTTTAATAAACCATTTATATTTCACTATGCTGCTGACTCCACAGCTGTCATTACAAGTATCCAGTTACATAACAGTAGCTAATTTGGCTTCTGACCCAAGTGTTTGAGTGAAAAGGAATATAGGGGTAGATGTACTAATCCTTGGAAATGGATAAAGTGGAGCATGATAAAGTACCAACCAATCAGCTCCTGTCATTTTTCAAACACAGCCTTTAAAGTGACAGGAGCTGATTGGAACTTTATCTCTCTCCAAGGCTTAGTATATCTACCCCATAGATATTAAGCTCCACTGGGGCAGGAACTGATGTGAAGAAATGTAATATTCTCTGTACAGCTCTGCATAGTATATGCATGTGCTATATAAATTACTGATAATGAATATGTATTATTGATGTCTAATGTTCACCAATTTCAGTGTTTGTGTAGCAAAGTGGAGTTGGGGTTTGAGAAGAGGACATGGCAGGGCCGTCCCCAGCCAATTTGGTGCCCTAGGCAAGATTTTTGCTGGTGCCCACTAGACAATAATCCCACCACCAATCTTAAAGTAGGTACACACCTGACAGATATATATACAGATTATGGTTGTTCATATACACTGAACAACCATCATCTGTGGCCCGGCTGGCCGAGCGTCACATAGCGACCCCCTCCCCTCCGGCCACTGCAGTAAGTGTAAGGGCGATCAGCTGAACGCCCGTAAACACAGCACGATGAGCAGATATATCTGCCAATGGCTGTGCTGCACAGCTGATGCGATATGTCTGTGAACAATGTTGTTCGCGGACATATATTCTGTGTACGGGACATGTTCAGCATCTCAGCGGGCCAGACACTGAGACAGATATATATATACATGTAAAGACATGTACATATATATTTACATATATATATATATATATGTGTGTGTGTGTGTGTGTATAACAGTATAAATTCCCTCAGAGAAAGGATGGCGCAGCATCGTTCTGCCATGCGTGCAGCACTTGTTACGGGCACTAGCGAGCAGCCTGTGGCCAGGCATTTTGCTGCAGAACATCATAATCTTTCAACTTTGCGCTATCGTATCATTGATCACGTACCTCCCCTAGTGAGGGGGGGTGACAGAGCACGTAGATTACTGCAATGTGAATCTCAGTGGATTATGCGATTGGACTCTCTTTCCCCACGTGGTTTGAATGAGACTCTGGGTTTACATTGTTTTATTTAGTGATTTTCTATGCATTTAACTGACAATTGGGTTATGTTATATCCATTATACTAGTATGTTAGCAGTATACCTCTTATTCATTAGATCGGTTATCATGCAAGGCACAGTTTGTTGCACTGATTGACAATGTTTATATTTCACATATATCTACATTTGGTTTTGATTGTTATCGGCAGTCTTTACCATGTAGTTTGATCATGTTAATTTATTTGTGCCCCTTTAAAGGTATCGATGGTATCTATTTAACTATCGATTGTTTGTTAAACAGTGATACAGTTCCTGATAATTCCATGCAGTCACATTGCGACTATGTTATTGTGTTATCGTTGTCACGTGTTATTTGTAATGTTGTTTTGTCTCTATTGTGGGTTTCTATAACAACGGGGTTATGTGACGTCACTTCCGGTCTCCGTCACTTCCGGTTTCGGGACCGCGAGTCGTCGTCGCTGATGGGTTTGTCTTGTATTTATAGTGGTAAGTGTAATGTGTCTCTGTATGTTATGTTGACAAAAGCGCAAAATAAAGCGCTGAAACGTTGTTTATACTATGCACTGACTTGTGTGCTGTTTTTTACGGAGTGCCGCCATTCGAACGATATATACAGCTTCCCTCATTTATTTGCGGTAAGACTGAGGAGGGCACCCGGCAAGTATACATCTTTATGACTTGAGTGCCGGATCTTTGGACTGTTATATATATATATATATATATATATATATATATATATACACACACACACACATATACATGTGTGTATGCCAAAACCATGTTTCGGGTTCTGGGTTTTGTGTTTTGGATCTGTATTATTTTGGAAAAAAGCATAAAAACAGCTAAAATCACAGAATTTGTTCCTATATTGTTAATTTGTTATTAACCTCAATAACATTAATTTCCACTCATTTCCAGGCTATTCTGAACACCTCACAATATTGTTTTTAGGCCAAAAGGTTTCACCGAGGTAGCTGGATGACTATGCTAAGTGACACAAGTGGGCGGCACAAACACGTGGCAGATCTAGGAGTGACACTGCAGTGGCAGACAGGATGGCAGTTTGAAAAACTAGGCCTCAAAGAGTACATAATGCAAAGAAAAAAAAGAGGTGCAAGATGGAATTGTCCTTGGGCCCTCCCACCCACTCTTTTGTTGTATAAACAGGACATGCACACTTTAACAAAGCAATCATTTCAGCGCCAGGGTCTGCCACACGACTGTGGCTGAAATGATTGGTTCGTTTGGGCCCCCACAAAACAAGCTGGCAATTAATCTGGCCCTGCACAAACTGGCTCTACGGAGGCAAGATGTCGTCCTCATCCTCCTCATCCACCGATTCCTCACCCTCTTCAGTGTTGTGTACATCCTCATCCTCACAGAGTATTAACTCGTCCCCACTGGAATCCACCACCACAGGTCCCTCTGTACGTTCTGGAGGCTGGTCTCCCTGGAAGAGCTGATAATTCATTTTGATGAACATCATCTTCTCCACATTCTGTGGAAGCAACCTCCTACGCCTTTCGCTGACAAGGTTCCCGGCTGCACTAAACACTCTTTCAGAGTACACACTGGAGGGGGGGCAACTTAGGTCAAATAGAGCCAGTCTGTACAGGGGCCTCCAAATTGCCTCTTTTTCCTGCCAGTACAGGTACGGACTGTCTGACATGCCTACTTGGATGCTGTCACCGATGTAATCCTCCACCATTCTGTCAATGGTGACAGCATCATATGCAGTGACAGTAGACATGTTAGAAATTGTTGGCAGGTCCTTCAGTCCGGACCAGATGTCCAAACTTGGTCCTGCCTGCCCTGTATCACCACCAGCGGGTTGGTTAGGATATCTAAGTTGTTTCCTGGCAGCCCCAGTTGCGGGAGAAAATAAAGAAAGAGCTGTTGCCATGTCACGTTCCACTTCAGCTGACAGTGTTTTCACCAGCAGGTCTTTGCACCCCTGTAGGCTTGTGTCCGCCAGAAAGAGAAACACCACAAAGGCTTTAAACCTAGGATCGAGCATGGTGGCCAAAATGTAGTGGTCTGATTTCAACAGATTGACGACCCTCGAATCCTGGGAAAGCGAATGAAGGGCTTCATCCACAAGTTCCACATATCGAGGCGAATCGATCCATTTTAACTCCTCCTTCACTTTCTCCAGCTGCTTCTGCAAAAGCCTGATGAGGGGAATGACCTGACTCAAGCTAGTAGTGTCTGAACTGACTTCACGTGTGGCAAGTTCGAAGGGCTGGAGAACCTTGCACAACACAGAAATCATTCTCCACTGCGCTTGAGTAAGGTGCATACCCTCTCCTTTGCCTATGTCATAGGTGGATGTATAGGCTTGACAGGCCATTTGCTACTCCTCCATCCTCTGAAGCATATAGAGGGTTGAGTTCCACCGTGTTACAACTTCTTGCTCTTGATGGCAGGGCAGGTTCAAGAGTGTTTGCTGGCGCTCCAGTCTTCGGCACGCAGTTGCTGAATTTCGAAAGTGGCCCGAAAGCATCTCCTGCACGGCCCTGTCATTTTTAAAAAAAATTCTGCACCACCAAATTTATTGTGTGAGCAAAACATGGGAGGTGCTGGAATTTGCCCAGATGTAATGTCCACACAATATTGGTGGCGTTGTCAGATATCACAAATTCCCAGGAGAGTCTAAGTGAGGTAAGCCATTGGGCGATGATTTCCCTCAGTTTCTCTAAGAGGTTGTTGGCGGTGTGTGCCTCTTACTGAAACTGGTGATACACAACGTAGCCTGCCTTGGTACTAGCTGGCGTTTCTGAGATGCTGCTACTGGGGATGCTGCTGTTGTTGCTGCGTAAGGCGATACACCTACCCAGTGGGCTGTCAAAGTCATATAGTTCCACTTGTCCATATGTCCATGGTTAAGCGGACATTGGGTAGAACCACATTTTTAGGACAGAGTACACTTTTTCTGACGTCTCGGTATCGCCTTCCCGGTGAAGTGGAATCTAGACGGGATTTGGTACCGGGGACACACTACCTCCATCAATTGTCTAAATCCCACTGCACCAATGGAAGGATACCGGATGCACGTCTAACACCAACATAGCTGTCAAGGCCTCAGTTATCTGCTTTGCAACAGGATGACTGCTGTCGTACTTCATCCTCCTCGCAAAGGACTGTTGGACAGTCAGTTGCTTAGTAAAAGAAGTAGTGGTGTTCCTACTTCATCTCTGGGATAATGAACGACTCCCAGCAGCAACAGCAGCAGCGTAGCAATGCAGGATCCTCTGGAGGAATCCCGGATAGGAGTGGAGTCAGTCATGCCAGTGACATGGCCTGCAGGACTACTTCCGATCCTGATTGAGGAGATTGACGAGGAGGGAGTTGCTGGTGTGGTTTGCAGACGCTTGGATACAACAGGACAAAGGGAATTAGGTGTCCTTGGACTGCTTACGGTCTTAGCCACAGTTTCTGAACTTGACAGTGACTTTTTATGAACATGCTGCAGGTGACGTATATGGGAGGATGTTCCTAGGTGGTTAACATCCTTACACTACTTATTACACCTTTACATAAGCTACATATAGCAAGACAGTTGTTGTCCGGATTTGGATAGAAATATTTCCAGACCAAAGAGGTGGATTTTTTAGTCTTCTGCCCAGGCATGACCGTGATGGGCTTTTTCATCCCACGGACAACAACTGTCTCCCCTGGTGTCTGATTTAAACAAACCACATCATCATCAGAATCCTCCTCGCCAACTTCCTCCTCAGTGCCAGCTACACCAGTATCCTCATCCTGTTGTATTTCAACAGTGACATCTTCAATTTGAATATTAGCAACTGGACTGTGGGTGCTCCTTCCAGCACTTGCAGAGGGCATGCAAATGGTGGAAGGAGCCACCTCTTCCCATCCAGTGTTGGGAAGGTCAGGCATCGCAACCGCCACCACACTTGGACTCTCCTTGGGGATTTGTGATATCTTCTTAGAACACAGTTCTTCGCTGTGCTTTTGCCAGCTTAACTATTTTCATTTTTCTAGCGGGAGTAGGAGGCCTTCCATCATCATGTGAAGCTGAACCACTAGTCATGAACATAGCCCAGGGCCTTAGCCGTTCCTTGCCACTCCGTGTCGTAAATGGCATATTGGCAAGTTTACGTTTCTCCTCAGATAATTTCAATTTATTTTTTAAGGTCATATTCCTGAACTTTTTGGATTGTACATGTCCTCTACTATGACATTGGGCATCGGTCTTGGCAGACGACGTTGATGGCATTTCATTGTCTATGTCATGACTAGTGGCAGTCGCTTCAGCATGAGGAGGAAGTGATTCTTGATCTTTCCCTATTTTATCTTCCAAATTTTTATCCTCCATTATTTTTATGGAGTGAATAACCCCTGTAAAAATTATTTGGATGAATTAAATCACCCCTTTTTTTTTGGAGTAAATATACACAGGGCACAGGGCAGCGTACCCCTACACCACACAGGGCAGCCCCTGTAAAAATTATTTGGATTAATAAAATAACCCTTGTAAAAATTATTTGGATGAATTAAATCACCCCTTTTTATTTGGAGTGAATGTAAACAGGGAAGCATACCCCTACACCACACAGGGCAGCCCCTGAAAAAATTATATAGATTAATTAAATCACCCCTTTTTATTTGGAGTGAATATACACAGGGCACAGGGTAGCATACCCCTACACCACACAGGGTAACCCCTGTAAAAATTATTTGGATGAATTAATTCACCCCTTTTTATTTGGAGTGAGCATACACAGGGCAGCTACCCCTACACCACACAGGGCAGCCCCTGAAAAAATTATTTCGATGAATTAAATCACCCCTTTTTATTTGGAGTGAATATACACAGGGTACAGGGCAGCATACCCCTACACAACACAGGGCAGCCCCTGTAAAAATTATTTGGATGAATTAAATAACCCCTGTAAAAATTATTTGGATGAATTAAATCACCCATTTTTTTATTTGGAGACTGGAGTGAATACAGAGCACAGGGCACCGTAGCCCTACACCACACAGGGCAGCACCTGTAAAAATTTTTTGGACTGAATATACAGCAGAGGACAGCACCACTGGACTGGACTGGTACAGCAGAGCAGGTCACCCCCAGACTGATACAGTAGCACTGCACCACTGGACTGGACTGCTACAGCAGAGCAGGTCACCCCCAGACTGATACAGCAGCACAGCACCACTGGACTGGACTGATACAGCAGAGCAGGTCACCCCCAGACTGATACAGCAGCACAGAACCACTGGACTGGACTGATACAGCAGAGCAGGTCACCCCCAGACTGATACAGCAGCACAGCACCACTGGACTGGACTGATACAGCAGAGCAGGTACCCCCAGACTTATACAGCAGAGCAGGTCACCACGCCACTTTCCCACAGACACTAGAGAGACACGTCCTCTCACTACCCTCTTCAGGACTGGAGTGAAGATAGCGGGGTGGGAGGCACAAAATGTGCAAAGTCCGGGTCTCGCGAGAATCCGAAACCAGGATGATGACGTTTTGCCTCATTCCGGGAACCAAGTCATGTCGGGAAAACCCAAGCTGGATCGGGGGGCTCATCCCTAGTATATACACACGTGTATATATATATATATATATGTATATACACGTGAGTGTGTATATATATATATATATATATATATATATATATAATATAATATATATATATATATATATATATATATATATACATACAGTCAGGTCCATAAATATTGGGACATTGACAGAATTTTCAGATTTTTGGCCTCTGTTCACCACCACAATGGTTTTGAAATGAAACAAACAAGATGTGCTTTAACTGCAGACTTTCAGATTTAATTTGAGAGTAATTACATCCAAATCGGGTGAACGGTGTAGGAATTACAACAATTTCAATAAGTGCCTCCCACTTTTTAAGGGGCCAAAAGTAATGGGACTATCAACTCAAAAGCTATTTCATGGACAGGTGTGCGCTATTCCCTCGTTATTTCATTATCAATTAAGCAGGTAAAAGGTCTGGAGTTGATTCTAGGTGTGACATTTGCATTTGGAATCAGTTGCTGTCAACTCTCAATATGAGATCCAAAGAGCTGTCACTATCAGTGAAGCAAGCCATCATTAGGCTGAAAAATCAAAACAAACCCATCAGAGAGATAGCGAAAACATTAGGTGTGGCCAAATCAACTGTTTGGAACATTCTTAAAAAGAAAGAATGCACCGAACAGCTCAGCAACACCAAAAGACCCGGAAGACCACGGAAAACAACTGTGGTGGATGACAAAATAATTATTTCCCTTTTGAAGAAAAACCCCTTCACAACAGTTGGCCGAATCAAGAACACTCTCCAGGAGGTAGATGTATATGTGTCAAAGTCAACAATCAAGAGAAGACTTCACAAGAGTGAATATAGAGGGTTCACCACAAGATGCAAACCATTGGTGATCCACAGAAACAGGAAGACCTGATTAGAGTTTGCCAAACAACATCTAAAAAAGCCATTACAGTTCTGGAGCAACATCCTATGGACAGATGAGACAAAGATCAACTTGTACCAGAGTGACGGGAAGAGAAGAGTATGGAGAAGGAAAACATACCACCTCATCATTGAAGCATGGTGGTGGTAGTGTCATAGCGTGGGCATGTATGGCTGCCAATGGAACTGGTTTCCTTGTATTTATTGATGATGTGACTGCTGACAAAAGCAGCAGAATGAATTCTGAAGTGTTTCGGGCAATATTATATGCTCATATTCAGTCAAATGCTTCAGAACTCATTGGACGGCGCTTCACAGTGCAGATGGACAATGACCCGAAGCATACTGCAAAAGCAACCAAAGAGTTTTTTAAGGCTAAAAAGTGGAATGTTATGCAATGGCCAAGTCAATCCCCTGACCTGAATCCAATTGAGCATGCATTTCACTTGATGAAGACAAAACTGAAGGGAAAATGCCCCCAAAACAAGCAGGAACTGAAGACATTTGCAGAAGAGGCCTGGCAGAGCATCACCAGGGATGAAACCCACCGTCTGGTGATGTCTATGCGTTCCAGACTTCAGGCTGTAATTACCTGCAAAGGATTTGCAACAAAGTATTAAAAAGTGAAAGTTAGATTTAGGATTGTTTAGTTTGTCCCATTACTTTTGGCCCCTTAAAAAGTGGAGGCACATATAGAAACCGTTATAATTCCTACACCGTTCACCTGATTTGGATGTAATCACCCTCAAATTAAATCTGAAAGTCTGCAGTTAAATCACATCTTGTTTGTTTCATTTCAAAGCCATTGTGGTGGTGAATAGAGGCCAAAATATGAAAATTCTGTCAATGTCCCAATATTTATGGACCTGACTGTATATATATATATATATATATATATATATATATATATATATATATAATGTGTGTGTGTGTGTGGCACTTAGTGACTCTTATTTTGGATATCACTGTAGTGTTTAGATATAAAATCTTTTCAGTGTCTCTCATGTTAACAAGGGGTGTTTTCCTTTTGCTCATTTCTATCTAGACTCTCACAGTACACTTAGGGGCGTATTAAGAGAGGAGAAGCCCCGTGTTCACTCCACGTCCGGCGCCCCAGATTTCCACTGACCAGGTCCAGGTCACTGGAAGCACCGCAATGATGTCCATTTTTGGATGAGAGTGCAGGACTTATTTGGATTATATATATATATATATATATATATATATATATATAGCCTGCACCACTCTCTGCCTAGTGAGTGCATTCTCTAGTCAGCATGCTGACTTCAGGGCTTGGGCTGTGTTGCATTGCAGTGCCCTGGTCCGATGGGCGCTTGCCAGCGGGTGGCAAATGCGAAGGCTCTGCTCCACAAAGGACCATGGGATGAGGGTCCGCAGCTGGGCATTAAACACATCTTCCTTGTCCCCTGTAGCCAGAATGAGTTTCTCTTCAGAAGCTCATTCTGACCTATTTCTGGTTGTCACCTGACAGTCTGACTACTGCTCTGCCCAATCAGAGCTGAGCTCACATTGCGGTAGTGGCGGGGGGCGAGGGGGGGAAAATGCAGGGTCATGGAATGCCCCCTAGGCATTCCCGATGCCCTAGGCATTTGCTTAGAATGCCAAGGGCCAGCTCTGGAACATGGCACCATATTGGGGACAACACGTAGTGCAGTTGAGCTTGGAAATAGGTAGATATCAATATTAAAATTTTCTTGGATGACGCTTCTTGTGTTACATTTGTGACAGTTTACCTGCGCCTCTTGATTATTTTCTATACTGTCGCTGCTAAATTTTCCATTTCTTTCAAGTCATCCAAGCTAAGGAAGAGAAATTAATTTGTATTCATTAATAGTTTGTCGCATGTCCCGTTAAAGGTCTTGATATCCTCTCTGGTAGCATGCCTTACATTATCAGATGATTCTGTGTGAGTTAATGGCCTGCTTTGCAACTGATGAGGCCTTGGGTGTAGCTGGGCGAATGGAGAATAAAATACACCAAAAATGCACTTTTTTTTCCGCAAGTAATTTTTATTAAAGAATTTCACAGTACAAGTCCACAGACACAATAATATGTGAAAGTATTCAATAAACATATCAGTATACAAAACAAAATAGCCCAATTAATGCAGTATAAACACCATACGGACTCAAAAAGTCCACAATCAATTAAAATGGCCATTTATAAACCATCACATAAAATGATCAAATTAAACTAATTATCTAATATAACATAACAAATACAAAATAATAAAAGGAGAAGAAACAAAAAAGAAAAAGAAGAAAGAAAATAAAAAAGTGACAAGATGAGAGAGGGAGAGGGAGGGGGGGAATTTTCCACTGGGAACCTAAGGACCAAGACAAAAAGAAAACAAAAATCAGGCTCACGTTATCGAGGGCGATTGGGAAATAAATTAGAATAGCCCCATTATGGATTTATAGCGGGCCGACTCACAAAAATCTAACCAATAAAATCAAATCTTTGGGTAGTTTTTGGATTGGTCAGTGGAAGACAATATAATATCATCCACTGAGCGATATCGTTCAATTCTTTTGAACCAATCTACTACAGTCAGGGGGAGGTAGATCTCCATTGCACAGGAACAACCGCCTTGGCAGCACTATTAAGGTACTTAAGAAGAGATTTTTTTGTAAACAGATACAGGAATAGAGGTTAATTTCAGGAGCAAAAATTCAGGCCCATCCGGAACCTCAAAGCCCAGAATCTCCAGTGCAACCGAGATCACCCCATCCCAAAAAGGCTTAAGAACCGAGCAAGACCACCAAATGTGAAGAGGATTACCGAAATCCCCACCACATCTCCAACAACAAGCCGACACCCCAGGATACATTTTAGATAAAACTGATGGACGATACCAACGAGAGAATACCTTAAAATGAGTCTCAATAGTTAATATGTTGGTAGAGCTACTCCAAGATTTCTCAAAAATAGAAGCCCATTGAATATCGCTTCAAGATCTGTCTCCCACTTTTTAGTAAAGTTTGGCAAAGAGGAAAAGCGATATTCTATCAGAAGTGTGTATATGGTGAATACAATGTGGGCTGGGAAAGTTGAGGACAGGACCAGTTGCTCAAATGGTAGAGATTTATGAGTTCCTGAAGAAAGGAGACTCTGTGATTGGAGAAAATGTTTAATCTGGAGGTATCTCCAGATCTCATCATTGGGTAAATGCCACTGATTTTGAATACCCTGAAAAGATCAAACTCCAGAGGTACCCCACAATTGACCTACCCTGGATATCCCTGCCCGTGACCAACATTAGAAAGCCAGGTTGGAGACCCCCAGGGGGAAAACCAGGATTGCCAAACAACGGGGCTAGAGGAGAAGGGACCGTGGAAATGCATTCTAAGCCCATATGTCTTTTCCAAATTCCCAATGTAGGTCCTATGGTTGGATGTGAAATGCTAGGTAATCGAGACAACCAAGGTACAACATTCAGGGGTGTCTGCAAAAAGAAGCCCTTGATAGTTACCCACTGTTTAACAGAGTCCATACTGGACCATTCCAGTATTCTACTAAGTATAACAGTGTCATTATAAAAACTAAAATATGGAAGCTGGAGTCCACCCAAGTGTCGACGTCTAAATAGGATATCGTGTTTGAACCGAGGGGTTCTCCCACCCCACACAAAAATTTTTACCACCTGATGAAGATCCGTAAACCACCCGAGGTAAAATGTTCATTCTTGTTACATTAATCCTCCCAATCCATGAGATGCCCTTGTCCAGGCTCCCGGACTTGCTCCAATGCTCTGGAATGGTGCTCACATCTAAAATAAATACGTTCAGCTCAGGCAGGATGGCCTACTGGCGCATCTAATGGCTTACTGTGATCACTGGTCCTGTATATGCTGAAATAATACACACAATACACTTTGTATGACGCATATTAAAGCTGGATAAGTACTAATTGTGCCCTCTTCATGGACTGGCCATACTTGCTCTAAAATCCAGCATTTGGAAACCCCCCTCTAGAAATGCTGCGTTTGCCACTGATTACGGGTCTCCTGGGAACTGTACGTTTTGAATGAACACTTTGTAACAGCGATTTGCTGGAGGGTTTATAGCTCGCTCTATCTGCCAGATGAATCAGATTTTGGAAATTTTACATTGAGGACACAAGCTGTATTTTAAATTGGAAATTACTAGGGGTCTGTTAATCCAATGTAATCTGAAACAGCATTGATCTCTTGATTACTCTGTGTTAGTAAATTCATGTACACTGTCAGTTGTATTGTATTGCAGTAATACAGGCTGGTGAATGTGCTGATACAAGAATAATAAACAATTGTGTACATAGGGCCTGATTCTGACCCGCTCGCAAGCGTTGGTGCTGGTTGTGCTTAAGTACAGGGGACCCCTACGTCGATTGTCCCCTGTATTTAAGCACACCCAGCACTGGGTCACTAATGCCCAGGGCTGGTTGCTCTTTTTTGGGGGGGTGCACGCCATTTTTTTCTTTTTTTACACAGGTTTATTTTTTTTTACCACAGCAGCACAGACGGGTCTCACGGACCCATCTCTGCTCTGTGTCACTGTCAATCACACAGATGCATGTAGCACGGATCTCCCGGGTCCGTGCTACATGCAAATGAGCACCATAATGCTGATTGGCCGAGAGCCGTGACAGACGGCTCTGTCAGCCAATCAGCACTTTGCACATTAAAGGCAAAGGCATTTTTTTTAAATGGCCGCTCGAGGCAAAACCTCGAGATCCGACAGCAGATTTCGAGGTTTTGCCTCAGGAAAGGGATCCGGGGCAGACAGGGAGATCCGAGCTTGGGCTCGGATCGCCCCGGATCCCCGAAGTTCGGGTGGGTTCAGTTCTCAGGGAACCGAACAGGCTCATCCCTAGTCATGACCATCATCATGGCCACTCGCTATAGCTGTGGGTGGTCACCCACAGCTATGCGAGTGGCCAGGAGGCCGCTCCAAAAAGGAGCAGGGACGGCCCTGATTCAGAGCGAGCGCTCTGTCAGAGCGTCCGGCTCTGAATCAGGGCCATAGATTGTTGTTTTTATCTAAGCAGTTTCTTGATTTGTATAATGATGAGTATTTTGCTCACATTTACATTTTTGGAACCAGGATGGTAACTATAGAGGGGGTTGCCGCTATTGTTTCCCGGACGGTTAGGGTGTCATTCTCCCCTGCACCCAAGTATAGCGTGTCTTTTACATATCAGTATGAGGGGCATTTAAGGAACATGTGGGAAGGTCTGAGTGCACGTGTCGGGATCTGATGTATATTTAAGGGTCACGTGAGATGGTCTGATGGCATGTGGCACTGGCGGAAATAGAGAGTGGTGGGCTAAGGTGCAAGAATATTCTTTGGGCACCCCTAAGCAGTGCCCCCAGTAGTGGTCCCCCTATGCATTGCCCCCAGTAGTAGTCCCCCCTATGCATTGCCCCAGTAGTAGTCCCCCCTATGCATTGCCCCAGTAGTAATCCCCCTTATGCTGCATTGCCCCCCAGTAGTATTCCCCCCCTATACAGTGCCCACGTTAGCATCCACCACCCCCATACAGTGCCCCCAGTAGTAGTCCCCCTTATGCAGTCCTCCAGTAGTAATCCCCCCTATGCTGCATTGCACCCCATAGTAGTTCCCCCTGTGCATTTCCCCCAGTAGTAGTCCCCCCTATGCATTGACCCCAGTAGTAGTCCCCCCTATACAGTGTCCCCTGTAGTAGTACCCCCTATACAGTGCCCCCTGTAGTAGTCCCCCCTATACAGTGCCCCCAGTAGCGGCCACCCCCCCAATAACGTGCCCCCAGTAACGGCCCCCCTATACAGTACCTCCAGTAGCGGCGACCCCCCATAAAGTGCCCCCAGTAGTGGCTACCTCTATACAGTGCCCCCTAGTAGCCACCCCCCCCCCCCTGTGCTGTGCCAGGCTTACACGCACAGAAAAAAAACCACACAACTTGCCTGAATCCCTGCTTCTGACTGCCACTGACTGTCCGCTCATCCCAGCCCGCTCTGCACTATGGGAAAGACGCCATGATGTCTCTCCAATCACCCGCTGCGGGGGGAGCCGGAAGGCGGAGCTCATGAGTGAGCTCCAACCGGCTCCCTCTGTGGATGCAGAAGCCAATGAGAGTCTGGCAGCTGTGTGTTTGTTACTGTGTAGGGCAGACCACTCTCACTGCGGTCTGCCCTATACTTGCGGGGCCCGGGGGACTAGCGGTGGGTGCAGCGGCAGTTATGGGCCCCTGCACCATAGCGGGCCCGGGTGCAAGGCACCGGCTGTACCGCTGCTAGTGCCTCCCCTGGGATGTGGGGAGGTCAGAGTGGAATTTGTGGGGCTATATTAAGAGGTCTGATGTCAAGATTTTAAGGCATGTGGAGAGATTGAGGGGTATTTGGAGAATATTTGGATAGGTCTGATGGATTTTATGCGTGTTTTGGAGTGAGACCCTGGCTCACAGATCCATTAATGAGCAGAAAATGTAGCGTGTAACCACCATCTGCCAGCTTAGGGTATCGGCAAGGAGTGTGGTAAGCTCAGGCCTGAAAAATAACATGATATAATGTGAACTGCGGCTACTGTAAAGTGGCATAATGTGAAGTGGGGCACTACTACTGTGGAGCATACAATGAACAGCCAGGAGAGAGGTGTCTTTCTAGAAGCATTGGGACAGGGGCTCCTTCAAAGTTTTAGTTACGCCTCTACTTGGAATATAAAATATTTGTTCTGGATTAATCAATTATTCCTATATTGTAGGATTCCCTTTGAGATTTAATTATTTTCTAAACCTATTTGTCTGCTCCAAATACCGACTCCAGGGTCCTGGAGAGGTGGAGGGTCTGGTTCTCGGCCACATAACCTTTCTTTTAGAGGCGCGTAAACTTTGGGTAAATGGCTCCCTGGCAAAAGTTCTATTCCACAGTCACACTGACCATGAGGGGAAGGACGTGATTTTTTATTGAATAAATCTTCGAATTCAATATAATAGTCCAGCAAACTTGTAGAAATGGGAGGTAAAACTGTAATTGGAGTCAGACAAGACTTAATACAGTGTAAAATCCATTGAGAAATCAGTCAAGTCACCGAGTCAATTGTAATTCTGTATAAAAAGTCAGGGATACCCCGATATTAGTGGAAAAAAATGGGGCTTCAATGACAAAGAAGAGTATGTGTTCTTTATGCAAACACCCCAGAGCAGGGGCGTATCTATAATGGGTGCAGGGGTACGGGGAACATGGGCCCCTGGGTCCAGGGGGGCCCGCACCGCACACCTTGCACCCATAGTATTACTTACCTCTCTGGAGTTCAATGTCGGCGCTGGCGTCCGGCGCTGTAAAACGACTGGAAAATGGCCGTGGCAGCCATTTTCCCATCGTTTGCACATGCGCAGTACAGGGAAAATGGCCGTTGCGGCCATTTTCCCGGTGACCCGTGCATACATTATAGACTCTGGGTGCACTCTAGTGCCCAGAGTCTATAACACCGGTGCTGGCCGCGCAGAACTCAGTGTGCTGCCGGCTGCCGGGCGGAGAGGAGGAGGCCCGTGTCAGAGACTGCACACGGGCCCCCTCCTCTCTAGAAATGCCCCTGCCCCAGAGACATCCTAACTGGGGCTGTCATGGAGGCAATAGGACTTCCAGAAAACAAGTGTCCATCAAGCCGGGTGATAGAGAAAGGTGCTTCAAAAGTCTGAATTGACTATATCACAACGGTATGTATGCAGTAAGTGGCGGGATGTATCGCATTCAAAATGCGACACTTGATACATCCCGCCCTTATTTAGATAAAAAAATGTACCAGATCCTCTAAAAATGATAAGTGGAGAAGTTTCCAATAGCAACAAATCAACTTCTTCCGATCATTTATCGGGTACATTCTATATAGTGGCAGCCTGAGGCTAATTGGTTGCTAAGGGAAAAGTCTCTCCCAGTCTTCTTTAGCAGGCTTGGTGCATCTCCCCCTCAGTGCAGTAGAGACCACTGGGGTAGCTTAGGGAGACCTGTGTCAGACATCAGGAGTCACTTACACTCTGCGGCAGAGATGCAGTTATGTATTATATGGTAGGAAAGCTCCTGTTGGGGGACCCACCTAACAGAAGGCCACGTAGACAGCATTAGGTCATACTTGCCTACCCTCCCGATTTGGTCGGGAGCCTCCCGAAAATCGGGTGCCGCTCCCGACCTCCCGGGAAGGCAGGCAATCCTTACGGCCCCCGGCGATGTGCCCGCACCCCACCGCGCCTTTAGGTACAAACCCTGGCAGCAGGGGGGCCGGTGACGCAATTCGCGCTGAATCGCGTCATCGTGGCTCCACCCCCGCTGCACAATGCTATTAATCACGGCATTGTGAAGAGGGGGCGGAGCCACGATGACGCGATCGCACTGTCACGCCTCCATGCTCCGCCCCCAATGCTGCATCATGTGCCAGGCCCCACAACCTTTGGCAGCATCATGCCCCCAGCCCTGTAAGCCCGACAGCTCCCTCCCGGAAGGAGGGAGCCAAATGTCAGCAAGCATGCATTAGGTACAATGTGCTGGGATGAATGTCTGGGACTAACTACTAGGGGTAAATTTACTAAGAATCGAGTTTGATTGAGTTTGTTTGTTTTTTTTAAACTCGATTTGCATCGCCGAAACTTGGGTGATTTTCCCGTTTTTAAATTCATGAATTTACTAAGAAGTGAGTTTAATTGAGAGTGAGTTCTCCGATGGTGAAACAGATCAAGACTTCTCCCCCGAGTAGCAAGTTTAGATGAGATTACTCACCCGAGATTGCAGTGTCTTCTCTCTGCCTAACTCTCCAGAACATGCAGCCTGCACATATCAGTGAGATATGTGCAGGCTGCTTGTGTGTTGTACCTGTAAAAAAGGGTTTAATGTAGGGGTGTGCACCGGCCACTTTTCGTGTTTTGGATCTGGATCTTTCTTTGTGTTTTAGATCTGGATTGGTTTTGCCAAAACCACCCTTCCGTGTTTTGGGTTCTGGGTTTTGTATCTGTATTTAAAAAAAAAAAAGAATAAAAACAGCTAAAATCACAGAATGTGTGGGTTTTTCTGCTCCTATGCTTTTATTAACCTCAATAACCTTAATTTCCACTAATTTCCAGTCTATTCTGAATACCTCACACCACACAATAATGTTTTTATGTCCAAAAGGCTATGCTAAGCGACACGAGTGGGCGGCACAAACACGTGGCCCATCTAGGAGTGACACTGCAGTGGCAGACAGGATGGCAGTTTGAAAAACTAGGCCCCAAACAGTACATAATGCAAAGAAACAAAAAAGAGGTGCAAGATGGAATTGTCCTTGGGCCCTCCCACTCACCCTTATGTTGTATAAACAGGACATGCACACTTTAACAAACCAATCATTTCAGCGCCAGGGTCTGCCATACGACTGTGGCTGAAATGATTGGTTCGTTTGGGCCCCCACAAAACAAGCTGGCAATTAATCTGTCCCTGCACAAACTGGCTCTACGGAGGCAAGATGTCGTCCTCATCCACCGATTCCTCACCCTCTTCAGTGTTGTGTATATCCTCATCCTCACAGACTATTAACTCGTCCCCGCTGGAATCCACCACCACAGGTCCCTCTGTACGTTCTGGAGGCTGGTCTCCCTGGAAGAGTTGATAATTCATTTTTATGAACATCATCTTCTCCACATTTTCTGGAAGCAACCTCCTACGCCTTTTGCTGACAAGGTTCCCGGCTGCACTAAACACTCTTTCGGAGTACACACTGGAGGGGGGCCAACTCAGGTAAAATAGAGCCAGTTTGTACAGGGGCCTCCAAATTGCCTCTTTTTCCTGCCAGTACATGTACGGACTGTCTGACATGCTCACTTGGATACTGTCACCGATGTAATCCTTTAACAGATAGACGCACGCTTGTCGCTGCTGCTTTGAGGATGCAGGTGTGGCTACAGCCCACACAATTCACAAAGACAGAAAAAAAATAATTTTTTATTTTTGTGGAACGCACTTTGAGGGTTACACCACCCTTTAACAGACAGACGCACGCTTGTCGCTGCTGCTTTGAGGATGCAGGTGCGGCTACAGCCCACACAATTCACAAAGACAGAAAAAAAAGAAGAATTTTTTTATTGTTTGTGGAGCGCACTTTGAGGGTTACACCACCCTTTAAGAGACAGACGCACGCTTGTCGCTGCTGCTTTGAGGATGCAGGTGCGGCTACTGCGCATACATTTCACACACAAACAGAAAAAAAGAAGAAGATTATTTTATTTTGGTTGGAGCGCACTTTGGGGGTTACACCACCCTTTAACAGACAGACGCACGCTTGGCGCTTTGAGGATGCAGGTGCGGCTACTGCGCATACATTTCACACACAAACAGAAAAAAAGATTATTTTATTTTGTTGGAGCGCACTTTGGGGGTAACACCACCCTTTAACAGACAGACGCACGCTTGTCGCTGCTGCTTTGAGGACAGTATCATATGCAGTGACAGTAGACTTGTCAGAAATTGTTGGCACGTCCTTCAGTCCGGACCAGATGTCCAAACCGGCCCTTGACTTATGACACAGGCGCACGCTTGGCGCTGCTACTGTGTTGATGCATGTGCGGCTACATCGCACACAAGTCACAAACACATAAAAAAATTGTTTTTTATTTTTAACACCCACAGCCTTACGACCGCTTAAGGTGATGGTCGCGATGGTCAAGACCATTGCGACTATCGGGGCTTACGACGAGACCCTAGGGTAGGGTCTCCCTTGTCGTAAGCCCTGGAGAGCTTTCGGCTCTGTCTGAGCCGGAAGCTCTCCACTGACATCACTAGTGATGTCAGTGGGGCCGCCCCCAAACTGTAGGCGTTCCCATGTCAGTGGGCTGCCATCCCCCGGCCCGCCTTCCAAACAGGGCGAGCTGTCAATCAACATCGACAGCTCGCCCCCTTTGGATCGAGACCCGCTACGACCGGCGCTGTCGGTCGTAGCGGGTCTCACGCATGCGCACGACGGCGCCGGCACCGTCGTGCGCATGCTCTGTGGGGGGCCATCGACCCGGTCCGAGCGCATCGGCGCTAACGACCGGGTCTGAATGACCCCCTATATCCACTGTCTCCATTCCCCTGGGAAGAAGAGTGTGCATCATACATTGGTGATGTTCCCAGCGCACGATTGAAGTCTGAAATGCAAAAGAATGGGAAGCAGGGCTCCTCTTAAAACTAAAAAGTGCAACATATTGGGAGGTTGTACAGATAGGAATAGCGATGGCATCTTCAGAGCGATGTGTGGATAAGGCATAGTTGCCTACCTTTGTCTTCTCCTCCCTGAGAGAATGCTTGGTAGGAGAAGCAGGTGGGCTGTGACGGGGACGGGGCCTGACCGGTCACGTCATTAAGCCCCGCCCCTTTCAAGACAAATTGCCGTGATTGGCTTACATGTAAATAATGGGCGGGGCTAAATGACGCAATTCACTGAGAATTTCGTCATTAAGCCCGACCCTACACGAGGACCTGCGATCGCTGCGGAAATTCTCCCCCTTCTGCCCACTTCACTAGGAAGTGGGCAGAATGCGGGATAAGTGCCTACCCTTCCGGGGGTGCAGGGGGTTACCCAAAAAATCGGGAGCCTCCCACAAAAACCAGGAGGGTAGGCATGCATGTGGTAAGGAAGTAACAGACTCAAAGTTAAGACTAATTTGGGCTGGTACATTATTCTCAGGTATAATTGGTATAATTGGGCTTGGTTCTTGGGCATTCAAAGGGACTGAGTCAGGGTCTAAAAGAGACAACAAGTTATTAAACCTGTCGTCTAGGTAGGGAATCAGGATCTCCGATAACCCCATCGCCAATTGAGTAGCAAAGACTTTAGCGTCTGATATGGAATACTTGAGCCTCCATTGTTGGCAAAATAGGAAGGTAGTGAAGTGAGGGGGAAAGATAGATCTCACAAAATACCAAAAAGAGTATTATAGAACACTAAATAGTCTACAGACTGCAAGTAAAAGTTTATCCACTAGATGGCAATATGAAGCCTTACTTGTAAATTATAATATACAGTTGAAGAGCACTGAGCTACAAAAAATAAAACAGAGGCTCATGCAGTAAATGGTAGAAGAGCAGAATATCAGTAAAAAAACAGGTAAAAATATATCATAATGATATAAACAAATAACAGTAATAAGGTAAGCAAAGTTCTTGCTAGGGGAATTACTCGATTTCCCCACTGTGGTCCTGGAACCTCAGCTACCGCAGACTGTCTCAGCGATAACTGGAGCTGCTTAAGCCCAGTCCAGACAGATGTAGTGTAGCAGTCTTGGCAGCAGCAGACCCAGCCAAAGCAGCCACAGAAAAGATGTCTCCACCAAAGCAGGGATGAAGATGATGCAGAGAAACTGTGTGGGAAAGTGCAGCGAGTGGTTACTTCAAAGGCTGGCACAGAGGAACAGGTCTGTATAAATGGATAGCAGGACCATCCACAGGAAGGGACCCAGGCCCTGATTCAGAGCCGGACGCTCTGACCAGAGCGCTCGCTCTGAATCAGGGCCGTCCTATTTAAATGTGGAGCGGCCTATTGGACGCTCGCATAGCTGTGGGTTACCACCCACAGCTTATGCGAGCGTCCATGATGATGGTCGTGATGGTCAACTTGGCCCTCCAGATGCTGTGGAACTACACATCCCAGCATGCACTGCACATAGTTTTAGCATGCTGTTATATCAAAAAGGTGGCAGTGCATGCTGGGATGTGTAGTTCCACAGCAGCTGGAGGGCCAAGTTTGAAAACCCCTGGTCAAGACCATCGCGACCATCGGGATTGCGACGAGACCCTGCGGTAGGGTCTCGTGGCCGCAAGCCCTGGAGTGATTTTGGCTCTATCAGAGCCAAAATCACTCCCACTGACATCACTAGTGATGTCAGTGGGGCCGGGCCCAGACGGTAGGCGTTCCCATGGGAACGCCTCCGTCTGGCAGCCACGCCCCCGGCACGCCCACCAAAGGGGGCGTGCTGTCAGTCACCATCGACAGCACGCCCACTTTGGTGCGAAACCCTCCGTCGTGCGCATGCGCATTGGGGTAACATCGACCCGCTTGCGAGCGTCCTGCGCTCGCGAGCGGGTCTGAATGAGACCCCCAGTCTCCCCTCAGCTCCCGGAGACCACTCTCAGAGATCAGCGTCGCTGTGGGTTTTCCAGGGCAGAGATAACTTGAAAATGGCTCGGTCAAAAGCAGGGAACCCCAGGCAAGACACAACTCAGCAGTCACACCAAAGCCAGATCTGACGCTTGCTGGTTACAAAGGACACTCCAAAAAGGATCAACATATCGGGAGGTAAGTCCAGCAGCGCTAATAGAACAAGGGAGTCATAATCGCAGACCCCTCCAAGATTAGTCTGTTAGGGAAAGGGCAGATTTACAACAAGCTCTCTCTCTCCCAGTTTTCGTGCCCTAAGATAGCGTTTTCTGGACTATGTTTTTGTTTTAATAAACCATTTATATTTCACTATGCTGCTGACTCCACAGCTGTCATTACAAGTATCCAGTTACATAACAGTAGCTAATTTGGCTTCTGACCCAAGTGTTTGAGTGAAAAGGAATATAGGGGTAGATGTACTAATCCTTGGAAATGGATAAAGTGGAGCATGATAAAGTACCAACCAATCAGCTCCTGTCATTTTTCAAACACAGCCTTTAAAGTGACAGGAGCTGATTGGAACTTTATCTCTCTCCAAGGCTTAGTATATCTACCCCATAGATATTAAGCTCCACTGGGGCAGGAACTGATGTGAAGAAATGTAATATTCTCTGTACAGCTCTGCATAGTATATGCATGTGCTATATAAATTACTGATAATGAATATGTATTATTGATGTCTAATGTTCACCAATTTCAGTGTTTGTGTAGCAAAGTGGAGTTGGGGTTTGAGAAGAGGACATGGCAGGGCCGTCCCCAGCCAATTTGGTGCCCTAGGCAAGATTTTTGCTGGTGCCCACTAGACAATAATCCCACCACCAATCTTAAAGTAGGTACACACCTGACAGATATATCTACAGATTATGGTTGTTCATATACACTGAACAACCATCATCTGTGGCCCGGCTGGCCGAGCGTCACATAGCGACCCCCTCCCCTCCGGCCACTGCAGTAAGTGTAAGGGCGATCAGCTGAACGCCCGTAAACACAGCACGATGAGCAGATATATCTGCCAATGGCTGTGCTGCACAGCTGATGCGATATGTCTGTGAACAATGTTGTTCACGGACATATATTCTGTGTACGGGACATGTTCAGCATCTCAGCGGGCCAGACACTGAGACAGATATATATATACATGTGTATATATATATATATATATATATATATATAAAGACATGTACATATATATTTACATATATATATATATATATATATATATATATATATATATATATATATGTGTGTGTGTGTATAACAGTATAAATGTGTATATATATATATATATATATATATATATATATATATACATACACACATATACATGTGTGTATGCCAAAACCATGTTTCGGGTTCTGGGTTTTGTGTTTTGGATCTGTATTATTTTGGAAAAAAGCATAAAAACAGCTAAAATCACAGAATTTGTTCCTATGCTATTATTAACCTCAATAACATTAATTTCCACTCATTTCCAGGCTATTCTGAACACCTCACAATATTGTTTTTAGGCCAAAAGGTTTCACCGAGGTAGCTGGATGACTATGCTAAGTGACACAAGTGGGCGGCACAAACACGTGGCAGATCTAGGAGTGACAGTGCAGTGGCAGACAGGATGGCAGTTTGAAAAACTAGGCCTCAAAGAGTACATAATGCAAAGAAAAAAAAGAGGTGCAAGATGGAATTGTCCTTGGGCCCTCCCACCCACTCTTTTGTTGTATAAACAGGACATGCACACTTTAACAAAGCAATCATTTCAGCGCCAGGGTCTGCCACACGACTGTGGCTGAAATGATTGGTTCGTTTGGGCCCCCACAAAACAAGCTGGCAATTAATCTGGCCCTGCACAAACTGGCTCTACGGAGGCAAGATGTCGTCCTCATCCTCCTCATCCACCGATTCCTCACCCTCTTCAGTGTTGTGTACATCCTCATCCTCACAGAGTATTAACTCGTCCCCACTGGAATCCACCACCACAGGTCCCTCTGTACGTTCTGGAGGCTGGTCTCCCTGGAAGAGCTGATAATTCATTTTGATGAACATCATCTTCTCCACATTCTGTGGAAGCAACCTCCTACGCCTTTCGCTGACAAGGTTCCCGGCTGCACTAAACACTCTTTCAGAGTACACACTGGAGGGGGGGCAACTTAGGTCAAATAGAGCCAGTTTGTACAGGGGCCTCCAAATTGCCTCTTTTTCCTGCCAGTACAGGTACGGACTGTCTGACATGCCTACTTGGATGCTGTCACCGATGTAATCCTCCACCATTCTGTCAATGGTGACAGCATCATATGCAGTGACAGTAGACATGTTAGAAATTGTTGGCAGGTCCTTCAGTCCGGACCAGATGTCCAAACTTGGTCCTGCCTGCCCTGTATCACCACCAGCGGGTTGGTTAGGATATCTAAGTTGTTTCCTGGCAGCCCCAGTTGCGGGAGAAAATAAAGAAAGAGCTGTTGCCATGTCACGTTCCACTTCAGCTGACAGTGTTTTCACCAGCAGGTCTTTGCACCCCTGTAGGCTTGTGTCCGCCAGAAAGAGAAACACCACAAAGGCTTTAAACCTAGGATCGAGCATGGTGGCCAAAATGTAGTGGTCTGATTTCAACAGATTGACGACCCTCGAATCCTGGGAAAGCGAATGAAGGGCTTCATCCACAAGTTCCACATATCGAGGCGAATCGATCCATTTTAACTCCTCCTTCACTTTCTCCAGCTGCTTCTGCAAAAGCCTGATGAGGGGAATGACCTGACTCAAGCTAGTAGTGTCTGAACTGACTTCACGTGTGGCAAGTTCGAAGGGCTGGAGAACCTTGCACAACACAGAAATCATTCTCCACTGTGCTTGAGTAAGGTGCATACCCTCTCCTTTGCCTATGTCATAGGTGGATGTATAGGCTTGACAGGCCATTTGCTACTCCTCCATCCTCTGAAGCTCCAGTCTTCGGCACGCAGTTGCTGAATTTCGAAAGTGGCCCGAAATTTTTTGGGCCACCGAAAGCATCTCCTGCACAGCCCTGTCATTTTTAAAAAAAATTCTGCACCACCAAATTTATTGTGTGAGCAAAACATGGGAGGTGCTGGAATTTGCCCAGATGTAATGTCCACACAATATTGGTGGCGTTGTCAGATATCACAAATTCCCAGGAGAGTCTAAGTGAGGTAAGCCATTGGGCGATGATTTCCCTCAGTTTCTCTAAGAGGTTGTTGGCGGTGTGTGCCTCTTACTGAAACTGGTGATACACAACGTAGCCTGCCTTGGTACTAGCTGGCGTTTCTGAGATGCTGCTACTGGGGATGCTGCTGTTGTTGCTGCGTAAGGCGATACACCTACCCAGTGGGCTGTCAAAGTCATATAGTTCCACTTGTCCATATGTCCGTGGTTAAGCGGACATTGGGTAGAACCACATTTTTAGGACAGAGTACACTTTTTCTGACATCTCGGTATCGCCTTCCCGGTGAAGTGGAATCTAGACGGGATTTGGTACCGGGGACACACTACCTCCATCAATTGTCTAAATCCCACTGCACCAATGGAAGGATACCGGATGCACGTCTAACACCAACATAGCTGTCAAGGCCTCAGTTATCTGCTTTGCAACAGGATGACTGCTGTCGTACTTCATCCTCCTCGCAAAGGACTGTTGGACAGTCAGTTGCTTAGTAAAAGAAGTAGTGGTGTTCCTACTTCATCTCTGGGATAATGAACGACTCCCAGCAGCAACAGCAGCAGCGTAGCAATGCAGGATCCTCTGGAGGAATCCCGGATAGGAGTGGAGTCAGTCATGCCAGTGACATGGCCTGCAGGACTACTTCCGATCCTGATTGAGGAGATTGACGAGGAGGGAGTTGCTGGTGTGGTTTGCAGACGCTTGGATACAACAGGACAAAGGGAATTAGGTGTCCTTGGACTGCTTACGGTCTTAGCCACAGTTTCTGAACTTGACAGTGACTTTTTATGAACATGCTGCAGGTGACGTATATGGGAGGATGTTCCTAGGTGGTTAACATCCTTACACTACTTATTACACCTTTACATAAGCTACATATAGCAAGACAGTTGTTGTCCGGATTTGGATAGAAATATTTCCAGACCAAAGAGGTGGATTTTTTAGTCTTCTGCCCAGGCATGACCGTGATGGGCTTTTTCATCCCACGGACAACAACTGTCTCCCCTGGTGTCTGATTTAAACAAACCACATCATCATCAGAATCCTCCTCGCCAACTTCCTCCTCAGTGCCAGCTACACCAGTATCCTCATCCTGTTGTAATTCAACAGTGACATCTTCAATTTGAATATTAGCAACTGGACTGTGGGTGCTCCTTCCAGCACTTGCAGAGGGCATGCAAATGGTGGAAGGAGCCACCTCTTCCCATCCAGTGTTGGGAAGGTCAGGCATCGCAACCGCCACCACACTTGGACTCTCCTTGGGGATTTGTGATATCTTCTTAGAACACAGTTCTTCGCTGTGCTTTTGCCAGCTTAACTATTTTCATTTTTCTAGCGGGAGTAGGAGGCCTTCCATCATCATGTGAAGCTGAACCACTAGTCATGAACATAGCCCAGGGCCTTAGCCGTTCCTTGCCACTCCGTGTCGTAAATGGCATATTGGCAAGTTTACGTTTCTCCTCAGATGATTTCAATTTATATTTTAAGGTCATATTCCTGAACTTTTTGGATTGTACATGTCCTCTACTATGACATTGGGCATCGGTCTTGGCAGACGACGTTGATGGCATTTCATCGTCTATGTCATGACTAGTGGCAGTCGCTTCAGCATGAGGAGGAAGTGATTCTTGATCTTTCCCTATTTTATCTTCCAAATTTTTATCCTCCATTATTTTTATGGAGTGAATAACCCCTGTAAAAATTATTTGGATGAATTAAATCACCCCTTTTTTTTTGGAGTAAATATACACAGGGCACAGGGCAGCGTACCCCTACACCACACAGGGCAGCCCCTGTAAAAATTATTTGGATTAATAAAATAACCCTTGTAAAAATTATTTGGATGAATTAAATCACCCCTTTTTATTTGGAGTGAATGTAAACAGGGAAGCATACCCCTACACCACACAGGGCAGCCCCTGAAAAAATTATATAGATTAATTAAATCACCCCTTTTTATTTGGAGTGAATATACACAGGGCACAGGGTAGCATACCCCTACACCACACAGGGTAACCCCTGTAAAAATTATTTGGATGAATTAATTCACCCTTTTTTATTTGGAGTGAGCATACACAGGGCAGCTACCCCTACACCACACAGGGCAGCCCCTGAAAAAATTATTTCGATGAATTAAATCACCCCTTTTTATTTGGAGTGAATATACACAGGGTACAGGGCAGCATACCCCTACACAACACAGGGCAGCCCCTGTAAAAATTATTTGGATGAATTAAATAACCCCTGTAAAAATTATTTGGATGAATTAAATCACCCATTTTTTTATTTGGAGACTGGAGTGAATACAGAGCACAGGGCACCGTAGCCCTACACCACACAGGGCAGCACCTGTAAAAATTATTTGGACTGAATATACAGCAGAGGACAGCACCACTGGACTGGACTGGTACAGCAGAGCAGGTCACCCCCAGACTGATACAGTAGCACTGCACCACTGGACTGGACTGCTACAGCAGAGCAGGTCACCCCCAGACTGATACAGCAGCACAGCACCACTGGACTGGACTGATACAGCAGAGCAGGTCACCCCCAGACTGATACAGCAGCACAGCACCACTGGACTGGACTGATACAGCAGAGCAGGTACCCCCAGACTTATACAGCAGAGCAGGTCACCACGCCACTTTCCCACAGACACTAGAGAGACACGTCCTCTCACTACCCTCTTCAGGACTGGAGTGAAGATAGTGGGGTGGGAGGCACAAAATGTGCAAAGTCCGGGTCTCGCGAGAATCCGAAACCAGGATGATGACGTTTTGCCTCATTCCGGGAACCAAGTCTGTCGGGAAAACCCAAGCTGGATCGGGGGGCTCATCCCTAGTATATACACACGTGTATATATATATATATATATGTATATACACGTGTGTGTGAGTGTGTATATATATATATATATATATAATATAAAATATATAATATATATATATATATATATATATATATACACATACAGTCAGGTCCATAAATATTGGGACATTGACAGAATTTTCAGATTTTTGGCCTCTGTTCACCACCACAATGGTTTTGAAATGAAACAAACAAGATGTGCTTTAACTGCAGACTTTCAGATTTAATTTGAGAGTAATTACATCCAAATCGGGTGAACGGTGTAGGAATTACAACAATTTCAATAAGTGCCTCCCACTTTTTAAGGGGCCAAAAGTAATGGGACTATCAACTCAAAAGCTATTTCATGGACAGGTGTGCGCTATTCCCTCGTTATTTCATTATCAATTAAGCAGGTAAAAGGTCTGGAGTTGATTCTAGGTGTGACATTTGCATTTGGAATCAGTTGCTGTCAACTCTCAATATGAGATCCAAAGAGCTGTCACTATCAGTGAAGCAAGCCATCATTAGGCTGAAAAATCAAAACAAACCCATCAGAGAGATAGCGAAAACATTAGGTGTGGCCAAATCAACTGTTTGGAACATTCTTAAAAAGAAAGAATGCACCGAACAGCTCAGCAACACCAAAAGACCCGGAAGACCACGGAAAACAACTGTGGTGGATGACAAAATAATTATTTCCCTTTTGAAGAAAAACCCCTTCACAACAGTTGGCCGAATCAAGAACACTCTCCAGGAGGTAGATGTATATGTGTCAAAGTCAACAATCATGAGAAGACTTCACAAGAGTGAATATAGAGGGTTCACCACAAGATGCAAACCATTGGTGATCCACAGAAACAGGAAGACCTGATTAGAGTTTGCCAAACAACATCTAAAAAAGCCATTACAGTTCTGGAGCAACATCCTATGGACAGATGAGACAAAGATCAACTTGTACCAGAGTGACGGGAAGAGAAGAGTATGGAGAAGGAAAACATACCACCTCATCATTGAAGCATGGTGGTGGTAGTGTCATAGCGTGGGCATGTATGGCTGCCAATGGAACTGGTTCCCTTGTATTTATTGATGATGTGACTGCTGACAAAAGCAGCAGAATGAATTCTGAAGTGTTTCGGGCAATATTATATGCTCATATTCAGTCAAATGCTTCAGAACTCATTGGACGGCGCTTCACAGTGCAGATGGACAATGACCCGAAGCATACTGCAAAAGCAACCAAAGAGTTTTTTAAGGCTAACAAGTGGAATGTTATGCAATGGCCAAGTCAATCCCCTGACCTGAATCCAATTGAGCATGCATTTCACTTGATGAAGACAAAACTGAAGGGAAAATGCCCCCAAAACAAGCAGGAACTGAAGACATTTGCAGAAGAGGCCTGGCAGAGCATCACCAGGGATGAAACCCACCGTCTGGTGATGTCTATGCGTTCCAGACTTCAGGCTGTAATTACCTGCAAAGGATTTGCAACAAAGTATTAAAAAGTGAAAGTTAGATTTAGGATTGTTTAGTTTGTCCCATTACTTTTGGCCCCTTAAAAAGTGGGAGGCACATATAGAAACCGTTATAATTCCTACACCGTTCACCTGATTTGGATGTAATCACCCTCAAATTAAATCTGAAAGTCTGCAGTTAAATCACATCTTGTTTGTTTCATTTCAAAGCCATTGTGGTGGTGAATAGAGGCCCAAATTTGAAAATTCTGTCAATGTCCCAATATTTATGGACCTGACTGTATATATATATATATATATATATATATATATATATATATATATATATATATATGTGTGTGTGTGTGTGTGTGTGGCACTTAGTGACTCTTATTTTGGATATCACTGTAGTGTTTAGATATAAAATCTTTTCAGTGTCTCTCATGTTAACAAGGGGTGTTTTCCTTTTGCTCATTTCTATCTAGACTCTCACAGTACACTTAGGGGCGTATTAAGAGAGGAGAAGCCCCGTGTTCACTCCACGTCCGGCGCCCCAGATTTCCACTGACCAGGTCCAGGTCACTGGAAGCACCCCAATGATGTCCATTTTTGGATGAGAGTGCAGGACTTATTTGGATTATATATATATATATATATATATATAGCCTGCACCACTCTCTGCCTAGTGAGTGCATTCTCTAGTCAGCATGCTGACTTCAGGGCTTGGGCTGTGTTGCATTGCAGTGCCCTGGTCCGATGGGCGCTTGCCAGTGGGTGGCAAATGCGAAGGCTCTGCTCCACAAAGGACCATGGGAGGAGGGGCCGCAGCTGGGCATTAAACACATCTTCCTTGTCCCCTGTAGCCAGAATGAGTTTCTCTTCAGAAGCTCATTCTGACCTATTTCTGGTTGTCACCTGACAGTCTGACTACTGCTCTGCCCAATCAGAGCTGAGCTCACATTGCGGTAGTGGCGGGGGGCGAGGGGGGGAAAATGCAGGGTCATGGAATGCCCCCTAGGCATTCCCGATGCCCTAGGCATTTGCTTAGAATGCCAAGGGCCAGCTCTGGAACATGGCACCATATTGGGGACAACACGTAGTGCAGTTGAGCTTGGAAATAGGTAGATATCAATATTAAAATTTTCTTGGATGACGCTTCTTGTGTTACATTTGTGAAGGTTTACCTGCGCCTCTTGATTATTTTCTATACTGTCGCTGCAAAATTTTCCATTTCTTTCAAGTCATCCAAGCTAAGGAAGAGAAATTAATTTGTATTCATTAATAGTTTGTCGCATGTCCCGTTAAAGGTCTTGATATCCTCTCTGGTAGCATGCCTTACATTATCAGATGATTCTGTGTGAGTTAATGGCCTGCTTTGCAACTGATGAGGCCTTGGGTGTAGCTGGGCGAATGGAGAAAAAAAATACACCAAAAATGCACTTTTTTTTCCGCAAGTAATTTTTATTAAAGAATTTCACAGTACAAGTCCACAGACACAATAATATGTGAAAGTATTCAATAAACATATCAGTATACAAAACAAAATAGCCCAATTAATGCAGTATAAACACCATACGGACTCAAAAAGTCCACAATCAATTAAAATGGCCATTTATAAACCATCACATAAAATGATCAAATTAAACTAATTATCTAATATAACATAACAAATACAAAATAATAAAAGGAGAAGAAACGAAAAAGAAAAAGAAGAAAGAAAATAAAAAAGTGACAAGATGAGAGAGGGAGAGGGAGGGGGGGAATTTTCCACTGGGAACCTAAGGACCAAGACAAAAAGAAAACAAAAATCAGGCTCACGTTATCGAGGGCGATTGGGAAATAAATTATAATAGCCCCATTATGGATTTATAGCGGGCCGACTCACAAAAATCTAACCAATAAAATCAAATCTTTGGGTAGTTTTTGGATTGGTCAGTGGAAGACAATATAATATCATCCACTGAGCGATATCGTTCAATTCTTTTGAACCAATCTACTACAGTCAGGGGGAGGTAGATCTCCATTGCACAGGAACAACCGCCTTGGCAGCACTATTAAGGTACTTAAGAAGAGATTTTTTTGTAAACAGATAAAGGAATAGAGGTTAATTTCAGGAGCAAAAATTCAGGCCTATCCGGAACCTCAAAGCCCAGAATCTCCAGTGCAACCGAGATCACCCCATCCCAAAAAGGCTTAAGAACCGAGCAAGACCACCAAATGTGAAGAGGATTACCGAAATCCCCACCACATCTCCAACAACAAGCCGACACCCCAGGATACATTTTAGATAAAACTGATGGACGATACCAACGAGAGAATACCTTAAAATGAGTCTCAATAGTTAATATGTTGGTAGAGCTACTCCAGGATTTCTCAAAAATAGAAGCCCATTGAATATCGCTTCAAGATCTGTCTCCCACTTTTTAGTAAAGTTTGGCAAAGAGGAAAAGCGATATTCTATCAGAAGTGTGTATATGGTGAATACAATGTGGGCTGGGAAAGTTGAGGACAGGACCAGTTGCTCAAATGGTAGAGATTTATGAGTTCCTGAAGAAAGGAGACTCTGTGATTGGAGAAAATGTTTAATCTGGAGGTATCTCCAGATCTCATCATTGGGTAAATGCCACTGATTTTGAATACCCTGAAAAGATCAAACTCCAGAGGTACCCCACAATTGACCTACCCTGGATATCCCTGCCCGTGACCAATATTAGAAAGCCAGGTTGGAGACCCCCAGGGGGAAAACCAGGATTGCCAAACAACGGGGCTAGAGGAGAAGGGACCGTGGAAATGCATTCTAAGCCCATATGTCTTTTCCAAATTCCCAATGTAGGTCCTATGGTTGGATGTGAAATGCTAGGTAATCGAGACAACCAAGGTACAACATTCAGGGGTGTCTGCAAAAAGAAGCCCTTGATAGTTACCCACTGTTTAACAGAGTCCATACTGGACCATTCCAGTATTCTACTAAGTATAACAGTGTCATTATAAAAACTAAAATATGGAAGCTGGAGTCCACCCAAGTGTCGACGTCTAAATAGGATATCGTGTTTGAACCGAGGGGTTCTCCCACCCCACACAAAAATTTTTACCACCTGATGAAGATCCGTAAACCACCCGAGGTAAAATGTTCATTCTTGTTACATTAATCCTCCCAATCCATGAGATGCCCTTGTCCAGGCTCCCGGACTTGCTCCAATGCTCTGGAATGGTGCTCACATCTAAAATAAATACGTTCAGCTCAGGCAGGATGGCCTACTGGCGCATCTAATGGCTTACTGTGATCACTGGTCCTGTATATGCTGAAATAATACACACAATACACTTTGTATGACGCATATTAAAGCTGGATAAGTACTAATTGTGCCCTCTTCATGGACTGGCCATACTTGCTCTAAAATCCAGCATTTGGAAACCCCCCTCTAGAAATGCTGCGTTTGCCACTGATTACGGGTCTCCTGGCAACTGTACGTTTTGAATGAACACTTTGTAACAGCGATTTGCTGGAGGGTTTATAGCTCGCTCTATCTGCCAGATGAATCAGATTTTGGAAATTTTACATTGAGGACACAAGCTGTATTTTAAATTGGAAATTACTAGGGGTCTGTTAATCCAATGTAATCTGAAACAGCATTGATCTCTTGATTACTCTGTGTTAGTAAATTCATGTACACTGTCAGTTGTATTGTATTGCAGTAATACAGGCTGGTGAATGTGCTGATACAAGAATAATAAACAATTGTGTACATAGGGCCTGATTCTGACCCGCTCGCAAGCGTTGGTGCTGGTTGTGCT
This sequence comes from Taudactylus pleione, assembly GCA_031769625.1. Taxonomy (NCBI): domain Eukaryota; kingdom Metazoa; phylum Chordata; class Amphibia; order Anura; family Myobatrachidae; genus Taudactylus; species Taudactylus pleione. The sequence goes on along the minus strand of JAUIMM010000146.1, from coordinate 2,481,735 downwards.
TAAGTACAGGGGACCCCTACGTCGATTGTCCCCTGTATTTAAGCACACCCAGCACTGGGTCACTAATGCCCAGGGCTGGTTGCTCTTTTTTGGGGGGGTGCACGCCATTTTTTTCTTTTTTTACACAGGTTTATTTTTTTTTACCACAGCAGCACAGACGGGTCTCACGGACCCATCTCTGCTCTGTGTCACTGTCAATCACACAGATGCATGTAGCACGGATCTCCCGGGTCCGTGCTACATGCAAATGAGCACCATAATGCTGATTGGCCGAGAGCCGTGACAGACGGCTCTGTCAGCCAATCAGCACTTTGCACATTAAAGGCAAAGGCATTTTTTTTAAATGGCCGCTCGAGGCAAAACCTCGAGATCCGACAGCAGATTTCGAGGTTTTGCCTCAGGAAAGGGATCCGGGGCAGACAAGGAGATCCGAGCTTGGGCTCGGATCGCCCCGGATCCCCGAAGTTCGGGTGGGTTCAGTTCTCAGGGAACCGAACAGGCTCATCCCTAGTCATGACCATCATCATGGCCGCTCGCTATAGCTGTGGGTGGTCACCCACAGCTATGCGAGTGGCCAGGAGGCCGCTCCAAAAAGGAGCAGGGACGGCCCTGATTCAGAGCGAGCGCTCTGTCAGAGCGTCCGGCTCTGAATCAGGGCCATAGATTGTTGTTTTTATCTAAGCAGTTTCTTGATTTGTATAATGATGAGTATTTTGCTCACATTTACATTTTTGGAACCAGGATGGTAACTATAGAGGGGGTTGCCGCTATTGTTTCCCGGACGGTTAGGGTGTCATTCTCCCCTGCACCCAAGTATAGCGTGTCTTTTACATATCAGTATGAGGGGCATTTAAGGAACATGTGGGAAGGTCTGAGTGCACGTGTCGGGATCTGATGGATATTTAAGGGTCACGTGAGATGGTCTGATGGCATGTGGCACTGGCGGAAATAGAGAGTGGTGAGCTAAGGTGCAAGAATATTCTTTGGGCACCCCTAAGCAGTGCCCCCAGTAGTGGTCCCCCTATGCATTGCCCCCAGTAGTAGTCCCCCCTATGCATTGCCCCAGTAGTAGTCCCCCCTATGCATTGCCCCAGTAGTAATCCCCCTTATGCTGCATTGCCCCCCAGTAGTATTCCCCCCCTATACAGTGCCCACGTTAGCATCCACCACCCCCATACAGTGCCCCCAGTAGTAGTCCCCCTTATGCAGTCCTCCAGTAGTAATCCCCCCTATGCTGCATTGCACCCCATAGTAGTTCCCCCTGTGCATTTCCCCCAGTAGTAGTCCCCCCTATGCATTGACCCCAGTAGTAGTCCCCCCTATACAGTGTCCCCTGTAGTAGTACCCCCTATACAGTGCCCCCTGTAGTAGTCCCCCCTATACAGTGCCCCCAGTAGCGGCCACCCCCCCAATAACGTGCCCCCAGTAACGGCCCCCCTATATTATTATTATTATTATCCTTTATTTATATGGCGCCACAAAGGTTCCGCAGCGCCTTACACAGTACATAAATGAGCACACAAGAAAAACAGTTAATAGTAATACAAAACAATGCAGGACAAGGACAAGGTTATAAACTCAGCTGCAAAACACAAGCAGCAGGACATGAGCAACCAGGTGGTAGGTGCCATTGTAGGGAGTTAGGAGTAAATTCTACTATAAGTAGGGGGAGGAGAAGCACGTGAGGATGAGGGCCCTGCTCGTGAGAGCTTACATTCTAAAGGGGAAGGGTAGACAGACAGGGGCGACACAGAGGGGTAGATAGTGAAGAAGGAGCATGGAGCAGTGGGTTAGGATATGTGTTGCGGAATGTGTGTGTATAAGACGACCTGATGTTATGTAAAAATTAAGTCCTTCATACATCTATCTCTATGATAGAAAATAGATTGTTTGTGTTATTTACATGAGAGATGTACAAAGTAAAGTAGAAGCACTTTAATTTGTGTGTTACATTTTAGCATCTATATACAGCCTGACAAGAAATGCAGCTATTATGGGACTGTCCCGCCATCCTAATACAGTAGTGACTACTTTAGTTCCAGCTGCTGGGTGCTATGCCATGCTCCTGTGAGTGGGTGCATCTCACATGCTAGACCCACTCACAAATGGGTGCAGCCATACATGATGTGGTCCCACAGGATGTTGCAGTACCCGGGCCCAGAATTTCTCTTGGCAGCCCTGGAGGTGACAGACAGAACGAGGAGGGAATGGGGCTTAGTAGTGGGGTAACAAGACCATGGAGGGAGGTGGTTGAGAGTGGAGGTATAGGAGAAGTGGGGGAAAGAAGCAGAGGGTTGGAAGCAGACTGATGAGAGAAAAAAAGGAAGAACAGCAAGTGGAGGAAACAGGAGGGGGAAGAGAGGGACGGATAAAGTAGAGGATTATGTGGACATAGAATATGGGGGTTGTGTGAAGTAAGGGTGTTCATGCTGTGGACAAGGTAATAATTGAGATGTAAACTGGAGTGGAGGCTGTGAGATATAGAGTCAGTGTGATATAGAGACAGTGTAATGTGGAGGCTGTGTGATGTAGAGACAGTGAGATATAGAGTCAGTGTGGATTAAAGTTGTTAAATGTTCAAAAATACATGTAAAGAACAGTGCTGCTAATGTATGAGCGCAGCTCCAAAAGTGATATATAAAGGAGAGGTATGTGAGTAGTGGGTGCAGGAATTAGTTTATAAACAAATGATTAATGTGGATAGATGTGACACAATTGGAAAAGGCAATACAAAATGAATGAGGACAAAATTACAATGTACCCGAGCTGATCCAGTCCAAAGTGTTCTGATCAACAAAGATCAATCAACAAGAGCAGCACACAGACAGGGGAGCACTTGCAGTGTCCAAGCAGTGAGTGCAGTAAGTAGTTGCCTGGATACAGCAGAAGATGTTGATTTTGTTCATTCACATAAGTATGTTGCTTCTTGTTGTTCAGAAAGTGTTCTGGTTTTGAGTTTCGTTTTCCTCCAGTTTAACTCCAGCGTAACTCCGACTTAGTTATCAAATTGTATTTACACTTATAATCAGAACACTTTGAATCTTAAAACAGACTATGGCAGCCTCCGGCTATGCAGCCTGTGGGAGCAGTAATATCTAAAGTTACAAACATGTGTCTCTGTGCTCACTGATTGGGACCCCACCCCAAAAGCTCTAACACACACTAAATTGGGATGCAATAAAGTCTAAGATAAACAATTTGTGAGAAGGGGGAGGCCAACACAGATTCACAATACATTCCTAACTTCCTTTAGATAAATTGCTCTTAGTATAGCAGTAGTTGTAATTTACCCAGTATAAATTTTCAAAACTGTGCTGAGGCAATCACTAAAACAGCATCTGATGGGAGCAGTAGTTGTAATTTGCCCAGTATAAATTTTCAAAACTGTGCTGAGGCAATCACTAAAACAGCATCTGATGGGAGCAGTAGTTGTAATTTGCCCAGTATAAATTTTCAAAACTGTGCTGAGGCAATCACTAAAACAGCATCTGATGGGAGCAGTAGTTGTAATTTACCCAGTATAAATTTTCAAAACTGTGCTGAGGCAATCACTAAAACAGCATCTGATGGGAGCAGTAGTTGTAATTTACCCAGTATAAATTTTCAAAACTGTGCTGAGGCAATCACTAAAACAGCATCTGATGGGAGCAGTAGTTGTAATTTACCCAGTATAAATTTTCAAAACTGTGCTGAGGCAATCACTAAAACAGCATCTAATGGGAGCAGTAGTTGTAATTTACCCAGTATAAATTTTCAAAACTGTGCTGAGGCAATCACTAAAACAGCATCTGATGGGAGCAGTAGTTGTAATTTACCCAGTATAAATTTTCAAAACTGTGCTGAGGCAATCACTAAAACAGCATCTGATGGGACCCCCCATAAAGTGCCCCCAGTAGTGGCTACCCCTATACAGTGCCCCCTAGTAGCCACCCCCCCCCCTGTGCTGTGCCAGGCTTACACGCACAGAAAAAAAAACACACAACTTGCCTGAATCCCCGCTTCTGACTGCCACTGACTGTCCGCTCATCCCAGCCCGCTCTGCACTATGGGAAAGACGCCATGATGTCTCTCCAATCACCCGCTGCGGGGGGAGCCGGAAGGCGGAGCTCATGAGTGAGCTCCAACCGGCTCCCTCTGTGGATGCAGAAGCCAATGAGAGTCTGGCAGCTGTGTGTTTGTTACTGTGTAGGGCAGACCACTCTCACTGCGGTCTGCCCTATACTTGCGGGGGCCCGGGGGACTAGCGGTGGGTGCAGCGGCAGTTATGGGCCCCTGCACCATAGCGGGCCCGGGTGCAAGGCACCGGCTGTACCGCCGCTAGTGCCTCCCCTGGGATGTGGGGAGGTCAGAGTGGAATTTGTGGGGCTATATTAAGAGGTCTGATGTCAAGATTTTAAGGCATGTGGAGAGATTGAGGGGTATTTGGAGAATATTTGGATAGGTCTGATGGATTTTATGCGTGTTTTGGAGTGAGACCCTGGCTCACAGATCCATTAATGAGCAGAAAATGTAGCGTGTAACCACCATCTGCCAGCTTAGGGTATCGGCAAGGAGTGTGGTAAGCTCAGGCCTGAAAAATAACATGATATAATGTGAACTGCGGCTACTGTAAAGTGGCATAATGTGAAGTGGGGCACTACTACTGTGGAGCATACAATGAACAGCCAGGAGAGAGGTGTCTTTCTAGAAGCATTGGGACAGGGGCTCCTTCAAAGTTTTAGTTACGCCTCTACTTGGAATATAAAATATTTGTTCTGGATTAATCAATTATTCCTATGTTGTAGGATTCCCTTTGAGATTTAATTATTTTCTAAACCTATTTGTCTGCTCCAAATACCGACTCCTGGAGATGTGGAGGGTCTGGTTCTCGGCCACATAACCTTTCTTTTAGAGGCGCGTAAACTTTGGGTAAATGGCTCCCTGGCAAAAGTTCTATTCCACAGTCACACTGACCATGAGGGGAAGGACGTGATTTTTTATTGAATAAATCTTCGAATTCAATATAATAATCCAGCAAACTTGTAGAAATGGGAGGTAAAACTGTAATTGGAGTCAGGCAAGACTTAATACAGTGTAAAATCCATTGAGAAATCAGTCAAGTCACCGAGTCAATTGTAATTCTGTATAAAAAGTCAGGGATACCCCGATATTAGTGGAAACAAATGGGGCTTCAATGACAAAGAAGAGTATGTGTTCTTTATGCAAACACCCCAGAGCAGGGGCGTATCTATAATGGGTGCAAGGGTACGGGGAACATGGGCCCCTGGGTCCAGGGGGGCCCGCACCGCACACCTTGCACCCATAGTATTACTTACCTCTCTGGAGTTCAATGTCGGCGCTGGCGTCCGGCGCTGTAAAACGACTGGAAAATGGCCGTGGCAGCCATTTTCCCATCGTTTGCACATGCGCAGTACAGGGAAAATGGCCGTTGCGGCCATTTTCCCGGTGACCCGTGCATACATTATAGACTCTGGGTGCACTCTAGTGCCCAGAGTCTATAACTCCGGTGCTGGCCGCGCACAACTCAGTGTGCTGCCGGCTGCCGGGCGGAGAGGAGGAGGCCCGTGTCAGAGACTGCACACGGGCCCCCTCCTCTCTAGAAATGCCCCTGCCCCAGAGACATCCTAACTGGGGCTGTCATGGAGGCAATAGGACTTCCAGAAAACAAGTGTCCATCAAGCCGGGTGATAGAGAAAGGTGCTTCAAAAGTCTGAATTGACTATATCACAACGGTATGTATGCAGTAAGTGGCGGGATGTATCGCATTCAAAATGCGACACTTGATACATCCCGCCCTTATTTAGATAAAAAAATGTACCAGATCCTCTAAAAATGATAAGTGGAGAAGTTTCCAATAGCAACAAATCAACTTCTTCCGATCATTTATCGGGTACATTCTATATAGTGGCAGCCTGAGGCTAATTGGTTGCTAAGGGAAACGTCTCTCCCAGTCTTCTTTAGCAGGCTTGGTGCATCTCCCCCTCAGTGCAGTAGAGACCACTGGGGTAGCTTAGGGAGACCTGTGTCAGACATCAGGAGTCACTTACACTCTGCGGCAGAGATGCAGTTATGTATTATATGGTAGGAAAGCTCCTGTTGGGGGACCCACCTAACAGAAGGCCACGTAGACAGCATTAGGTCATACTTGCCTACCCTCCCGATTTGGTCGGGAGCCTCCCGAAAATCGGGTGCCGCTCCCGACCTCCCGGGAAGGCAGGCAATCCTCCCGGCCCCCGGCGATGTGCCCGCACCCCACCGCGCCTTTAGGTACAAACCCCGGCAGCAGGGGGGCCGGTGACGCAATTCGCGCTGAATCGCGTCATCGTGGCTCCACCCCCGCTGCACAATGCTATTAATCATGGCATTGTGAAGAGGGGGCGGAGCCACGATGACGCGATCGCACTGTCACGCCCCCATGCTCCGCCTCCAATGCTGCATCATGATGCTGCCACAACCTTTGGCAGCATCATGCCCCCAGCCCTGTAAGCCCGACAGCTCCCTCCCGGAAGGAGGGAGCCAAATGTCAGCAAGCATGCATTAGGTACAATGTGCTGGGATGAATGTCTGGGACTAACTACTAGGGGTAAATTTACTAAGAATCGAGTTTGATTGAGTTTGTTTGGTTTTTTTAAACTCGATTTGCATCGCCGAAACTTGGGTGATTTTCCCGTTTTTAAATTCATGAATTTACTAAGAAGTGAGTTTAATTGAGAGTGAGTTCTCCGATGGTGAAACAGATCAAGACTTCTCCCCCGAGTAGCAAGTTTAGAAGAGATTACTCACCCGAGATTGCAGTGTCTTCTCTCTGCCTAACTCTCCAGAACATGCAGCCTGCACATATCAGTGAGATATGTGCAGGCTGCTTGTGTGTTGTACCTGTAAAAAAGGGTTTAATGTAGGGGTGTGCACCGGCCACTTTTCATGTTTTGGATCTGGATCTTTCTTTGTGTTTTGGATCTGGATTGGTTTTGCCAAAACCACCCTTCCGTGTTTTGGGTTCTGGGTTTTGTATCTGTATTTTTTTTTAAAAAAGAATAAAAACAGCTAAAATCACAGAATGTGTGGGTTTTTCTGCTCCTATGCTTTTATTAACCTCAATAACCTTAATTTCCACTAATTTCCAGTCTATTCTGAATACCTCACACCACACAATAATGTTTTTATGTCCAAAAGGCTATGCTAAGTGACACGAGTGGGCGGCACAAACACGTGGCCCATCTAGGAGTGACACTGCAGTGGCAGACAGGATGGCAGTTTGAAAAACTAGGCCCCAAACAGTACATAATGCAAAGAAACAAAAAAGAGGTGCAAGATGGAATTGTCCTTGGGCCCTCCCACTCACCCTTATGTTGTATAAACAGGACATGCACACTTTAACAAACCAATCATTTCAGCGCCAGGGTCTGCCATACGACTGTGGCTGAAATGATTGGTTCGTTTGGGCCCCCACAAAACAAGCTGGCAATTAATCTGTCCCTGCACAAACTGGCTCTACGGAGGCAAGATGTCGTCCTCATCCACCGATTCCTCACCCTCTTCAGTGTTGTGTATATCCTCATCCTCACAGACTATTAACTCGTCCCCGCTGGAATCCACCACCACAGGTCCCTCTGTACGTTCTGGAGGCTGGTCTCCCAGGAAGAGTTGATAATTCATTTTTATGAACATCATCTTCTCCACATTTTCTGGAAGCAACCTCCTACGCCTTTTGCTGACAAGGTTCCCGGCTGCACTAAACACTCTTTCGGAGTACACACTGGAGGGGGGCCAACTCAGGTAAAATAGAGCCAGTTTGTACAGGGGCCTCCAAATTGCCTCTTTTTCCTGCCAGTACATGTACGGACTGTCTGACATGCTCACTTGGATACTGTCACCGATGTAATCCTTTAACAGATAGACGCACGCTTGTCGCTGCTGCTTTGAGGATGCAGGTGTGGCTACAGCCCACACAATTCACAAAGACAGAAAAAAAATAATTTTTTATTTTTTGTGGAACGCACTTTGAGGGTTACACCACCCTTTAACAGACAGACGCACGCTTGTCGCTGCTGCTTTGAGGATGCAGGTGCGGCTACTGCGCATACATTTCACACACAAACACAGAAAAAAAGATTAATTTATTTTGGTTGGAGCGCACTTTGGGGGTTACACCACCCTTTAACAGACAGACGCACGCTTGTCGCCTCTGCTTTGAGGATGCAGGTGCGGCTACAGCCCACACAATTCACAAAGACAGAAAAAAAAGAAGAATTTTTTTATTGTTTGTGGAGCGCACTTTGAGGGTTACACCACCCTTTAAGAGACAGACGCACGCTTGTCGCTGCTGCTTTGAGGATGCAGGTGCGGCTACTGCGCATACATTTCACACACAAACAGAAAAAAAGAAGAAGATTATTTTATTTTGGTTGGAGCGCACTTTGGGGGTTACACCACCCTTTAACAGACAGACGCACGCTTGGCGCTTTGAGGATGCAGGTGCGGCTACTGCGCATACATTTCACACACAAACAGAAAAAAAGATTATTTTATTTTGTTGGAGCGCACTTTGGGGGTAACACCACCCTTTAACAGACAGACGTACGCTTGTCGCTGCTGCTTTGAGGACAGTATCATATGCAGTGACAGTAGACTTGTCAGAAATTGTTGGCACGTCCTTCAGTCCGGACCAGATGTCCAAACTGGCCCTTGACTTATGACACAGGTGCACGCTTGGCGCTGCTACTGTGTTGATGCACGTGCGGCTACATCGCACACAAGTCACAAACACATAAAAAAATTGTTTTTTATTTTTAACACCCACAGCCTTACGACCGCTTAAGGTGATGGTCGCGATGGTCAAGACCATTGCGACTATCGGGGCTTACGACGAGACCCTAGGGTAGGGTCTCCCTTGTCGTAAGCCCCGGAGAGCTTTCGGCTCTGTCTGAGCCGGAAGCTCTCCACTGACATCACTAGTGATGTCAGTGGGGCCGCCCCCAAACTGTAGGCGTTCCCATGTCAGTGGGCTGCCATCCCCCGGCCCGCCTTCCAAACAGGGCGAGCTGTCAATCAACATCGACAGCTCGCCCCCTTTGGATCGAGACCCGCTACGACCGGCGCTGTCGGTCGTAGCGGGTCTCACGCATGCGCACGACGGCGCCGGCACCGTCGTGCGCATGCTCTGTGGGGGGCCATCGACCCGGTCCGAGCGCATCGGCGCTAACGACCGGGTCTGAATGACCCCCTATATCCACTGTCTCCATTCCCCTGGGAAGAAGAGTGTGCATCATACATTGGTGATGTTCCCAGCGCACGATTGAAGTCTGAAATGCAAAAGAATGGGAAGCAGGGCTCCTCTTAAAACTAAAAAGTGCAACATATTGGGAGGTTGTACAGATAGGAATAGCGATGGCATCTTCAGAGCGATGTGTGGATAAGGCATAGTTGCCTACCTTTGTCTTCTCCTCCCTGAGAGAATGCTTGGTAGGAGAAGCAGGTGGGCTGTGACGGGGACGGGGCCTGACCGGTCACATCATTAAGCCCCGCCCCTTTCAGGACAAATTGCCGTGATTGGCTTACATGTAAATAATGGGCGGGGCTAAATGGCGCAATTCACTGAGAATTTCGTCATTAAGCCCAACCCTACACGAGGACCTGCGATCGCTGCGGAAATTCTCCCCACTCCAAAAAGGATCAACATATCGGGAGGTAAGTCCAGCAGCGCTAATAGAACAAGGGAGTCATAATCGCAGACCCCTCCAAGATTAGTCTGTTAGGGAAAGGGCAGATTTACAACAAGCTCTCTCTCTCCCAGTTTTCGTGCCCTAAGATAGCGTTTTCTGGACTATGTTTTTGTTTTAATAAACCATTTATATTTCACTATGCTGCTGACTCCACAGCTGTCATTACAAGTATCCAGTTACATAACAGTAGCTAATTTGGCTTCTGACCCAAGTGTTTGAGTGAAAAGGAATATAGGGGTAGATGTACTAATCCTTGGAAATGGATAAAGTGGAGCATGATAAAGTACCAACCAATCAGCTCCTGTCATTTTTCAAACACAGCCTTTAAAGTGACAGGAGCTGATTGGAACTTTATCTCTCTCCAAGGCTTAGTATATCTACCCCATAGATATTAAGCTCCACTGGGGCAGGAACTGATGTGAAGAAATTTAATATTCTCTGTACAGCTCTGCATAGTATATGCATGTGCTATATAAATTACTGATAATGAATATGTATTATTGATGTCTAATGTTCACCAATTTCGGTGTTTGTGTAGCAAAGTGGAGTTGGGGTTTGAGAAGAGGACATGGCAGGGCCGTCCCCAGCCAATTTGGTGCCCTAGGCAAGATTTTTGCTGGTGCCCACTAGACAATAATCCCACCACCAATCTTAAAGTAGGTACACACCTGACAGATATATCTACAGATTATGGTTGTTCATATACACTGAACAACCATCATCTGTGGCCCGGCTGGCCGAGCGTCACATAGCGACCCCCTCCCCTCCGGCCACTGCAGTAAGTGTAAGGGCGATCAGCTGAACGCCCGTAAACACAGCACGATGAGCAGATATATCTGCCAATGGCTGTGCTGCACAGCTGATGCGATATGTCTGTGAACAATGTTGTTCACGGACATATATTCTGTGTACGGGACATGTTCAGCATCTCAGCGGGCCAGACACTGAGACAGATATATATATACATGTGTATATATATATATAAAGACATGTACATATATATTTACATATATATATATATATATATATATGTGTGTGTGTGTGTGTGTATAACAGTATAAATGTGTATATATATATATATATATATATATATATACACACACACATATACATGTGTGTATGCCAAAACCATGTTTCGGGTTCTGGGTTTTGTGTTTTGGATCTGTATTATTTTGGAAAAAAGCATAAAAACAGCTAAAATCACAGAATTTGTTCCTATGCTATTATTAACCTCAATAACATTAATTTCCACTCATTTCCAGGCTATTCTGAACACCTCACAATATTGTTTTTAGGCCAAAAGGTTTCACCGAGGTAGCTGGATGACTATGCTAAGTGACACAAGTGGGCGGCACAAACACGTGGCAGATCTAGGAGTGACAGTGCAGTGGCAGACAGGATGGCAGTTTGAAAAACTAGGCCTCAAAGAGTACATAATGCAAAGAAAAAAAAGAGGTGCAAGATGGAATTGTCCTTGGGCCCTCCCACCCACTCTTTTGTTGTATAAACAGGACATGCACACTTTAACAAAGCAATCATTTCAGCGCCAGGGTCTGCCACACGACTGTGGCTGAAATGATTGGTTCGTTTGGGCCCCCACAAAACAAGCTGGCAATTAATCTGGCCCTGCACAAACTGGCTCTACGGAGGCAAGATGTCGTCCTCATCCTCCTCATCCACCGATTCCTCACCCTCTTCAGTGTTGTGTACATCCTCATCCTCACAGAGTATTAACTCGACCCCACTGGAATCCACCACCACAGGTCCCTCTGTACGTTCTGGAGGCTGGTCTCCCTGGAAGAGCTGATAATTCATTTTGATGAACATCATCTTCTCCACATTCTGTGGAAGCAACCTCCTACGCCTTTCGCTGACAAGGTTCCCGGCTGCACTAAACACTCTTTCAGAGTACACACTGGAGGGGGGGCAACTTAGGTCAAATAGAGCCAGTTTGTACAGGGGCCTCCAAATTGCCTCTTTTTCCTGCCAGTACAGGTACGGACTGTCTGACATGCCTACTTGGATGCTGTCACCGATGTAATCCTCCACCATTCTGTCAATGGTGACAGCATCATATGCAGTGACAGTAGACATGTTAGAAATTGTTGGCAGGTCCTTCAGTCCGGACCAGATGTCCAAACTTGGTCCTGCCTGCACTGTATCACCACCAGCGGGTTGGTTAGGATATCTAAGTTGTTTCCTGGCAGCCCCAGTTGCGGGAGAAAATAAAGAAAGAGCTGTTGCCATGTCACGTTCCACTTCAGCTGACAGTGTTTTCACCAGCAGGTCTTTGCACCCCTGTAGGCTTGTGTCTGCCAGAAAGAGAAACACCACAAAGGCTTTAAACCTAGGATCGAGCATGGTGGCCAAAATGTAGTGGTCTGATTTCAACAGATTGATGACCCTCGAATCCTGGGAAAGCGAATGAAGGGCTTCATCCACAAGTTCCACATATCGAGGCGAATCGATCCATTTTAACTCCTCCTTCACTTTCTCCAGCTGCTTCTGCAAAAGCCTGATGAGGGGAATGACCTGACTCAAGCTAGTAGTGTCTGAACTGACTTCACGTGTGGCAAGTTCGAAGGGCTGGAGAACCTTGCACAACACAGAAATCATTCTCCACTGCGCTTGAGTAAGGTGCATACCCTCTCCTTTGCCTATGTCATAGGTGGATGTATAGGCTTGACAGGCCATTTGCTACTCCTCCATCCTCTGAAGCATATAGAGGGTTGAGTTCCACCGTGTTACAACTTCTTGCTCTTGATGGCAGGGCAGGTTCAAGAGTGTTTGCTGGCGCTCCAGTCTTCGGCACGCAGTTGCTGAATTTCGAAAGTGGCCCGAAATTTTTTGGGCCACCGAAAGCATCTCCTGCACGGCCCTGTCATTTTTAAAAAAAATTCTGCACCACCAAATTTATTGTGTGAGCAAAACATGGGAGGTGCTGGAATTTGCCCAGATGTAATGTCCGCACAATATTGGTGGCGTTGTCAGATATCACAAATTCCCAGGAGAGTCTAAGTGAGGTAAGCCATTGGGCGATGATTTCCCTCAGTTTCTCTAAGAGGTTGTTGGCGGTGTGTGCCTCTTACTGAAACTGGTGATACACAACGTAGCCTGCCTTGGTACTAGCTGGCGTTTCTGAGATGCTGCTACTGGGGATGCTGCTGTTATTGCTGCGTAAGGCGATACACCTACCCAGTGGGCTGTCAAAGTCATATAGTTCCACTTGTCCATATGTCCGTGGTTAAGCGGACATTGGGTAGAACCACATTTTTAGGACAGAGTACACTTTTTCTGACGTCTCGGTATCGCCTTCCCGGTGAAGTGGAATCTAGACGGGATTTGGTACCGGGGACACACTACCTCCATCAATTGTCTAAATCCCACTGCACCAATGGAAGGATACCGGATGCACGTCTAACACCAACATAGCTGTCAAGGCCTCAGTTATCTGCTTTGCAACAGGATGACTGCTGTCGTACTTCATCCTCCTCGCAAAGGACTGTTGGACAGTCAGTTGCTTAGTAAAAGAAGTAGTGGTGTTCCTACTTCATCTCTGGGATAATGAACGACTCCCAGCAGCAACAGCAGCAGCGTAGCAATGCAGGATCCTCTGGAGGAATCCCGGATAGGAGTGGAGTCAGTCATGCCAGTGACATGGCCTGCAGGACTACTTCCGATCCTGATTGAGGAGATTGACGAGGAGGGAGTTGCTGGTGTGGTTTGCAGACGCTTGGATACAACAGGACAAAGGGAATTAGGTGTCCTTGGACTGCTTACGGTCTTAGCCACAGTTTCTGAACTTGACAGTGACTTTTTATGAACATGCTGCAGGTGACGTATATGGGAGGATGTTCCTAGGTGGTTAACATCCTTACACTACTTATTACACCTTTACATAAGCTACATATAGCAAGACAGTTGTTGTCCGGATTTGGATAGAAATATTTCCAGACCAAAGAGGTGGATTTTTTAGTCTTCTGCCCAGGCATGACCGTGATGGGCTTTTTCATCCCATGGACAACAACTGTCTCCCCTGGTGTCTGATTTAAACAAACCACATCATCATCAGAATCCTCCTCGCCAACTTCCTCCTCAGTGCCAGCTACACCAGTATCCTCATCCTGTTGTAATTCAACAGTGACATCTTCAATTTGAATATTAGCAACTGGACTGTGGGTGCTCCTTCCAGCACTTGCAGAGGGCATGAAAATGGTGGAAGGAGCCACCTCTTCCCATCCAGTGTTGGGAAGGTCAGGCATCGCAACCGCCACCACACTTGGACTCTCCTTGGGGATTTGTGATATCTTCTTAGAACACAGTTCTTCGCTGTGCTTTTGCCAGTTTAACTATTTTCATTTTTCTAGCGGGAGTAGGAGGCCTTCCATCATCATGTGAAGCTGAACCACTAGTCATGAACATAGCCCAGGGCCTTAGCCGTTCCTTGCCACTCCGTGTCGTAAATGGCATATTGGCAAGTTTACGTTTCTCCTCAGATGATTTCAATTTATTTTTTAAGGTCATATTCCTGAACTTTTTGGATTGTACATGTCCTCTACTATGACATTGGGCATCGGTCTTGGCAGACGACGTTGATGGCATTTCATCGTCTATGTCATGAGTCATGACTAGTGGCAGTCGCTTCAGCATGAGGAGGAAGTGATTCTTGATCTTTCCCTATTTTATCTTCCAAATTTTTATCCTCCATTATTTTTATGGAGTGAATAACCCCTGTAAAAATTATTTGGATGAATTAAATCACCCCTTTTTTTTTGGAGTAAATATACACAGGGCACAGGGCAGCGTACCCCTACACCACACAGGGCAGCCCCTGTAAAAATTATTTGGATTAATAAAATAACCCTTGTAAAAATTATTTGGATGAATTAAATCACCCCTTTTTATTTGGAGTGAATGTAAACAGGGAAGCATACCCCTACACCACACAGGGCAGCCCCTGAAAAAATTATATAGATTAATTAAATCACCCCTTTTTATTTGGAGTGAATATACACAGGGCACAGGGTAGCATACCCCTACACCACACAGGGTAACCCCTGTAAAAATTATTTGGATGAATTAATTCACCCCTTTTTATTTGGAGTGAGCATACACAGGGCAGCTACCCCTACACCACACAGGGCAGCCCCTGAAAAAATTATTTCGATGAATTAAATCACCCCTTTTTATTTGGAGTGAATATACACAGGGTACAGGGCAGCATACCCCTACACAACACAGGGCAGCCCCTGTAAAAATTATTTGGATGAATTAAATAACCCCTGTAAAAATTATTTGGATGAATTAAATCACCCATTTTTTTATTTGGAGACTGGAGTGAATACAGAGCACAGGGCCCCGTAGCCCTACACCACACAGGGCAGCACCTGTAAAAATTATTTGGACTGAATATACAGCAGAGGACAGCACCACTGGACTGGACTGGTACAGCAGAGCAGGTCACCCCCAGACTGATACAGTAGCACTGCACCACTGGACTGGACTGCTACAGCAGAGCAGGTCACCCCCAGACTGATACAGCAGCACAGCACCACTGGACTGGACTGATACAGCAGAGCAGGTCACCCCCAGACTGATACAGCAGCACAGCACCACTGGACTGGACTGATACAGCAGAGCAGGTCACCCCCAGACTGATACAGCAGCACAGCACCACTGGACTGGACTGATACAGCAGAGCAGGTACCCCCAGACTTATACAGCAGAGCAGGTCACCACGCCACTTTCCCACAGACACTAGAGAGACACGTCCTCTCACTACCCTCTTCAGGACTGGAGTGAAGATAGCGGGGTGGGAGGCACAAAATGTGCAAAGTCCGGGTCTCGCGAGAATCCGAAACCAGGATGATGACGTTTTGCCTCATTCCGGGAACCAAGTCTGTCGGGAAAACCCAAGCTGGATCGGGAGGCTCATCCCTAGTATATACACACGTGTATATATATATATATATGTATATACACGTGTGTGTGAGTGTGTATATATATATATATATATAATATAAAATATATTATATATATATATATATATATATATATATACATACAGTCAGGTCCATAAATATTGGGACAT
The DNA here is from genome assembly GCA_031769625.1 of Taudactylus pleione. NCBI lineage: Eukaryota > Metazoa > Chordata > Amphibia > Anura > Myobatrachidae > Taudactylus > Taudactylus pleione. The sequence continues at coordinate 2,465,922 of JAUIMM010000146.1, read as the reverse complement.
TGACAGAATTTTCAGATTTTTGGCCTCTGTTCACCACCACAATGGTTTTGAAATGAAACAAACAAGATGTGCTTTAACTGCAGACTTTCAGATTTAATTTGAGAGTAATTACATCCAAATCGGGTGAACGGTGTAGGAATTACAACAATTTCAATAAGTGCCTCCCACTTTTTAAGGGGCCAAAAGTAATGGGACTATCAACTCAAAAGCTATTTCATGGACAGGTGTGCGCTATTCCCTCGTTATTTCATTATCAATTAAGCAGGTAAAAGGTCTGGAGTTGATTCTAGGTGTGACATTTGCATTTGGAATCAGTTGCTGTCAACTCTCAATATGAGATCCAAAGAGCTGTCACTATCAGTGAAGCAAGCCATCATTAGGCTGAAAAATCAAAACAAACCCATCAGAGAGATAGCGAAAACATTAGGTGTGGCCAAATCAACTGTTTGGAACATTCTTAAAAAGAAAGAATGCACCGAACAGCTCAGCAACACCAAAAGACCCGGAAGACCACGGAAAACAACTGTGGTGGATGACAAAATAATTATTTCCCTTTTGAAGAAAAACCCCTTCACAACAGTTGGCCGAATCAAGAACACTCTCCAGGAGGTAGATGTATATGTGTCAAAGTCAACAATCAAGAGAAGACTTCACAAGAGTGAATATAGAGGGTTCACCACAAGATGCAAACCATTGGTGATCCACAGAAACAGGAAGACCTGATTAGAGTTTGCCAAACAACATCTAAAAAAGCCATTACAGTTCTGGAGCAACATCCTATGGACAGATGAGACAAAGATCAACTTGTACCAGAGTGACGGGAAGAGAAGAGTATGGAGAAGGAAAACATACCACCTCATCATTGAAGCATGGTGGTGGTAGTGTCATAGCGTGGGCATGTATGGCTGCCAATGGAACTGGTTCCCTTGTATTTATTGATGATGTGACTGCTGACAAAAGCAGCAGAATGAATTCTGAAGTGTTTCGGGCAATATTATATGCTCATATTCAGTCAAATGCTTCAGAACTCATTGGACGGCGCTTCACAGTGCAGATGGACAATGACCCGAAGCATACTGCAAAAGCAACCAAAGAGTTTTTTAAGGCTAAAAAGTGGAATGTTATGCAATGGCCAAGTCAATCCCCTGACCTGAATCCAATTGAGCATGCATTTCACTTGATGAAGACAAAACTGAAGGGAAAATGCCCCCAAAACAAGCAGGAACTGAAGACATTTGCAGAAGAGGCCTGGCAGAGCATCACCAGGGATGAAACCCAGCGTCTGGTGATATCTATGCGTTCCAGACTTCAGGCTGTAATTACCTGTAAAGGATTTGCAACAAAGTATTAAAAAGTGAAAGTTAGATTTAGGATTGTTTAGTTTGTCCCATTACTTTTGGCCCCTTAAAAAGTGGGAGGCACATATAGAAACCGTTATAATTCCTACACCGTTCACCTGATTTGGATGTAATCACCCTCAAATTAAATCTGAAAGTCTGCAGTTAAATCACATCTTGTTTGTTTCATTTCAAAGCCATTGTGGTGGTGAATAGAGGCCAAAATATGAAAATTCTGTCAATGTCCCAATATTTATGGACCTGACTGTATATATATATATATATATATATATATATATATATATATATATATATGTGTGTGTGGCACTTAGTGACTCTTATTTTGGATATCACTGTAGTGTTTAGATATAAAATCTTTTCAGTGTCTCTCATGTTAACAAGGGGTGTTTTCCTTTTGCTCATTTCTATCTAGACTCTCACAGTACACTTAGGGGCGTATTAAGAGAGGAGAAGCCCCGTGTTCACTCCACGTCCGGCGCCCCAGATTTCCACTGACCAGGTCCAGGTCACTGGAAGCACCCCAATGATGTCCATTTTTGGATGAGAGTGCAGGACTTATTTGGATTATATATATATATATATATATATATATATATAGCCTGCACCACTCTCTGCCTAGTGAGTGCATTCTCTAGTCAGCATGCTGACTTCAGGGCTTGGGCTGTGTTGCATTGCAGTGCCCTGGTCCGATGGACGCTTGCCAGCGGGTGGCAAATGCGAAGGCTCTGCTCCACAAAGGACCATGGGAGGAGGGGCCGCAGCTGGGCATTAAACACATCTTCCTTGTCCCCTGTAGCCAGAATGAGTTTCTCTTCAGAAGCTCATTCTGACCTATTTCTGGTTGTCACCTGACAGTCTGACTACTGCTCTGCCCAATCAGAGCTGAGCTCACATTGCGGTAGTGGCGGGGGGCGAGGGGGGGAAAATGCAGGGTCATGGAATGCCCCCTAGGCATTCCCGATGCCCTAGGCATTTGCTTAGAATGCCAAGGGCCAGCTCTGGAACATGGCACCATATTGGGGACAACACGTAGTGCAGTTGAGCTTGGAAATAGGTAGATATCAATATTAAAATTTTCTTGGATGACGCTTCTTGTGTTACATTTGTGACAGTTTACCTGCGCCTCTTGATTATTTTCTATACTGTCGCTGCAAAATTTTCCATTTCTTTCAAGTCATCCAAGCTAAGGAAGAGAAATTAATTTGTATTCATTAATAGTTTGTCGCATGTCCCGTTAAAGGTCTTGATATCCTCTCTGGTAGCATGCCTTACATTATCAGATGATTCTGTGTGAGTTAATGGCCTGCTTTGCAACTGATGAGGCCTTGGGTGTAGCTGGGCGAATGGAGAAAAAAATACACCAAAAATGCACTTTTTTTTCCGCAAGTAATTTTTATTAAAGAATTTCACAGTACAAGTCCACAGACACGATAATATGTGAAAGTATTCAATAAACATATCAGTATACAAAACAAAATAGCCCAATTAATGCAGTATAAACACCATACGGACTCAAAAAGTCCACAATCAATTAAAATGGCCATTTATAAACCATCACATAAAATGATCAAATTAAACTAATTATCTAATATAACATAACAAATACAAAATAATAAAAGGAGAAGAAACGAAAAAGAAAAAGAAGAAAGAAAATAAAAAAGTGACAAGATGAGAGAGGGAGAGGGAGGGGGGGAATTTTCCACTGGGAACCTAAGGACCAAGACAAAAAGAAAACAAAAATCAGGCTCACGTTATCAAGGGCGATTGGGAAATAAATTATAATAGCCCCATTATGGATTTATAGCGGGCCGACTCACAAAAATCTAACCAATAAAATCAAATCTTTGGGTAGTTTTTGGATTGGTCAGTGGAAGACAATATAATATCATCCACTGAGCGATATCGTTCAATTCTTTTGAACCAATCTACTACAGTCAGGGGGAGGTAGATCTCCATTGCACAGGAACAACCGCCTTGGCAGCACTATTAAGGTACTTAAGAAGAGATTTTTTTGTAAACAGATACAGGAATAGAGGTTAATTTCAGGAGCAAAAATTCAGGCCCATCCGAAACCTCAAAGCCCAGAATCTCCAGTGCAACCGAGATCACCCCATCCCAAAAAGGCTTAAGAACCGAGCAAGACCACCAAATGTGAAGAGGATTACCGAAATCCCCACCACATCTCCAACAACAAGCCGACACCCCAGGATACATTTTAGATAAAACTGATGGACGATACCAACGAGAGAATACCTTAAAATGAGTCTCAATAGTTAATATGTTGATAGAGCTACTCCAGGATTTCTCAAAAATAGAAGCCCATTGAATATCACTTCAAGATCTGTCTCCCACTTTTTAGTAAAGTTTGGCAAAGAGGAAAAGCGATATTCTATCAGAAGTGTGTATATGGTGAATACAATGTGGGCTGGGAAAGTTGAGGACAGGACCAGTTGCTCAAATGGTAGAGATTTATGAGTTCCTGAAGAAAGGAGACTCTGTGATTGGAGAAAATGTTTAATCTGGAGGTATCTCCAGATCTCATCATTGGGTAAATGCCACTGATTTTGAATACCCTGAAAAGATCAAACTCCAGAGGTACCCCACAATTGACCTACCCTGGATATCCCTGCCCGTGACCAACATTAGAAAGCCAGGTTGGAGACCCCCAGGGGGAAAACCAGGATTGCCAAACAACGGGGCTAGAGGAGAAGGGACCGTGGAAATGCATTCTAAGCCCATATGTCTTTTCCAAATTCCCAATGTAGGTCCTATGGTTGGATGTGAAATGCTAGGTAATCGAGACAACCAAGGTACAACATTCAGGGGTGTCTGCAAAAAGAAGCCCTTGATAGTTACCCACTGTTTAACAGAGTCCATACTGGACCATTCCAGTATTCTACTAAGTATAACAGTGTCATTATAAAAACTAAAATATGGAAGCTGGAGTCCACCCAAGTGTCGACGTCTAAATAGGATATCGTGTTTGAACCGAGGGGTTTTCCCACCCCACACAAAAAATTTTACCACCTGATGAAGATCCGTAAACCACCCGAGGTAAAATGTTCATTTTTGTTACATTAATCCTCCCAATCCATGAGATGCCCTTGTCCAAGTGGTAAACTCATGTTGGATTTTCGCAAGTAAAGGATCAAAATTAAGTGAGTGAACCTTAGAGAGGTACCTGGGGAGGAGAATTCCTAAGTATTTTAAGTGGGATAGATGCCACTGAAAGGGAAAGGCCTGTTGCAGACCTGAAGAACCGATGTAGTAGCTGTGAGGTTCATAGCTATCGATTTGGAATAAATAATTTAAAAAAAGGAAAGATCACTAAATATTTTAAATTCTTTCATCAAATTAGGAAGGGAGATCGTGGGGTTTGAAATAATTGCTAGCAGGTCATCAGCAAAAAGGGGCAACTTATATTCCGATCCCCCACCCGCAAAACCAAAATTGTTGGATTGGCTCTTATGGCTCGCACAAGAGCCTCCATGCATAACACGAATAGAGACAGCAGACACCCTTGCCATGTCCCATTAGATATCTGAACTGGATTAAAAAAATTTGAATATTTTTATTCTGGCAGAAGGTCCCCTGTAGAGCGCTAAAATTGTATGCAAGGATGTTGGACCAAGGGCCTGATTCACACCCGCTCGGAAGTGGGTCGATGACCGGGCAGTGTGCACGCGCGGCGTGTGCACACTGCGTGTGCGAGCCCCGCAGTGAGCCAGAACTACTTGCTGTGGGACTCACTACAAGACAGGATGGCTGTCGATGTTGATCGACAGCTCGCCCCGTTTTGTAGGTGGGGTTGCTGGCCAAACTGAGGCATTCCCGAAGGAATGCCTGCCATTTGGGGGCAGCCCTACTGACATCACAAGTGATGTCAGCAGTGAGCTTCCTGCTCTAGTAGAGCAGGAAGCTCACTGGGGCTTGCGGCAACGAGACCCTACCACAAGGGTCTCATCGCAAGCCCGATGGTTGTGATGCTCGCGACCATCGCGACCATCACATGGCCGCTCGCACAAGCTGTGGGTGGTCACCCACAGCTTAGTGAGCGGAACTGGAGGCCGGCTCCAGGAAAAAAAAAAACGCCCTGATTCAGAGCGAGCGCTCTGAAAGAGTCTGGCTCTGAATCAGGGCCCAAGTCCCATATATTCCAACAAATCCAATGCCAATGCGGTTGAAGGCCTTCTCCACAACGGTGGATAATAGCATCGAGGCCTCTGGAGACCGGGTTGCCTTGTGGATTAAGCTAAGCATTTTGGTTGTGTTGTCTCGGGCCTCACAACCCAAAGCAAAACCCACCTGATCTGAATGATATAGTCATCAATGCACTGCTTCAGCTGGTCCCTGCAGAAAGAGCCTTATAGAAGTAGATTATTGAGTCTCCAAGAACGAACAGAGGGAAGAGAGTGGCAAATCGAGATTTTAAGGGAAACAGGTGCATGATCAGACCAAGTTATGGAGCCAATCCTCGCATCATTGATCATATGCAAATGTTGGTGTTCTAGGAGCAGATAATCTATTCAGGTGTATACATCGTGTGGGTATGAGTAAAAAGTATAGTCACATTCCGTGGGGTGACGTAACCTCCACGCGTCAACTAGTTGGTGCTCATGGAGTAGACATCGCACTCTACGGTGCTGCTAGTCAGGTCAGTTGGAGGATTTAGAGGACGAGTCCACCAAGGGGTGAAGTGTCCAATTAAGATCTCCCCCCACCATTAAGAACCCCGTTATAAGAGTGTGTACCTGGTCAAGCAGTCGGTCTAAGAAGGCAGGTTGGTGTAGGTTTGGAGCATAAATGTTAACAAATGTAAAAGCCTGAGCATGGATCATACAGTTGATCAGAAGATCTCTCCCTTCGGTAAGAACATGTAAGTCAACAGCAGATAATGGATGACGAGAAAAAAGAATCGCTACTCCTAACGTCTTACCCAAACTATTGATACTAAAATAGGAATGGGGATAATCACGATTGCATAACTGTGGGGCCTTACCTTCTTTAACATGTGTCTCCTGAATAAATGCCACCTCCGCTCTGTCTGCCCGGAGCTCTTTGAGAAGTCTAGACCTCTTTTCTAGAATATTCAATCCCTTTGCATTTATGGAAATAAGATTAAGTTTAAGAGTCATCACGGCAGACAGAGAGGAGAGCTCTCACAAAAAACCCTGACAATAAGGCAGTGTATAGAAACATCAACACACAAAATCTGGTCAGACTTGTTAGGTCCTGGTGGAGGGGAGGTAAGGGAAAAAACAAAGGAAAAATGAGAAAGAGCCAACCAAAAAAGAAATAGAACAGAGAGAAAAAAATAGTAATAAAAAAGGGAAAATATACAGCATAAAAAATGAACAAATGAAATAAGTTGAAACCGGCAAATGGAATACCGCTCCTAATAAGGAATGGAAAGAAACATTGGCGGTATAGGGGCACTGGGGAAATAGTGCCAATAACAGTAACACATGTTAATTAGAAAACATTGCTCATCACATACATATAAACATTAGTAAATGTTAGAAAATAAATAAGCAACAATATGAAATGGTACAAAACTTAAAGAGTCTATTAGATTGAACGATAGTTGTCAAAATAGCAATAGAAAATGTTCAACACGGTAACACCATGAGAGTTAGACAGCAAACATCAAAAAATTCCTAGATTTGTTAATAAAATAAACAGTCACTAAGTATACTGGAAAGACATTGTGACATATGGGAGGCTTATAGATAAGTGAACGTTACAGATAAATAACAAATATAAATGATAGATATATATATATCTCAGAAAGCATGGAGTCAGCCTTATAAAATAAATCAAGTGACATCAGGAATAGCTACCGATCGTCTTCGCCTCTGTTGTCGTTTGGGGCCTCTCACCAGTTGAAAAGCCCCATCCCGGGAAGTGTCCTTCGGAGGTTGAGGAACTAAGTAGGTTTCAGTCCATTCTGGTAGAACAGGAGCCGTTAAGTCCAGAACTGAGCGGAATGTGTCAAGATCAGATGGGTCCCGGAACACAGCGAATTTGCTGTTACGTGACGATTGAAAGCCAAAAGGGAAAAGACATTTATGTTTCCTGTTATTTGAACGTAGCACTTCAGTTAACGGCCGTAGTAGATGCCTCTGCTGGAGGGTATGCCAAGAGAGATCCTGAAAAATCTGGACTTGATGGCCGTTAAAATCCACTCCTTCCACAGAATGCCTTTTCTGTAGTATCTCCTCCTTCTGGGCATAATAGTGCAACCTACAGATAACATCCCTTTTTTATCATTATAATCATCTCTTGGTTTTAAAGCTCTATGTGCTCTAACAAACGTGATAAGAGCATTAGGATCGCTGACCAATATTTCATTAAAAATCTTTGTCAGGTCGTCTATTAAACCCTGCATTGGAATATCTTCGGGGATGCCCCGAATCCAGAGGTTATTTTGATGTCCTTTATTGTCGAGATCATCTACTTTATGTTGCAGAAGGAGCAGACCATTGGCATGAATATGGACTGTATCTCATAAATTTTGGAAATCCTCAACCATGGCCTCCTTCCCTTCTTTCAGAGCCAGCAACCTGGTAGTCAATTGAGAGATATCAGCTTGGAGAACTGCCACTTCTTTGCGGACTGTTTCTTGGAGTTTAACTTCAAGCAATTCAATTCTTTTAGATGGAAGTTCTTGTTTGGTCGATAGGGATTTGAGAGGTTTCATTATGGCTGAGAGGTCGTGGGTTTCTGACAAGGCAATAAAATTGGCCTAAACTGCCATAATCCCAGATAGGATTAGAGCAGGGGATCGAGCAGTATCTTTGAGCGGTCCGAGGCATCCCAACCACTCAAGGGACCATGGTCTCCACAATCAGTAAATGTGGAACTGATAATTTATGGATGTACAACCTGGACAGGGATAATTCAGTAGATGTTGCAATCACAGGGATTAGACACAAGGGGAGCTACATACGTAAAAGTGGGATTATATGCCCATGAGGCTAAGCCCCAACTCAAAAGTGGAGAATAAAATATGATTCACAGTATAATATATCCACTTCGAATGCAGGCAGGGTAAGAGTTGAAAAGACCCAGCAGTATTAATAACTGAATTATATAGTTGGTGGGAACAAGTGCAGGTATCAGAGTAACCCCACTAGCCTGTGTAATGAGGGAGTACAACTGAGCTCAAGGATTCACCACTAGTACACTGAGGAGTGTACAAGACCTCTCCTGGGTCTAGGCAGAAGGGGCGAGGATCAGTGTGGTGGAAGAGCTGCAGCACAGTGTCCCAGCAGGAGAGCAGATCAGCAACCACTTATTCAGCACAGTGTCACCAAATGCTGGAGGAGACGCCTCAGGCCAACGGAGCCCAGCAGTGAGTGGCACTCTCCAGAGGTAAGTGCAACCATTGGGGAGGGAGACCAGTTTGGCAGGCAGCAGACAAGTGGTGTAGGGTCAACAGGCATTTTCCCGGCTCTCTGTCATGTTGCGGTAATCCGGCTGGATCGTGGCCAAAATTGAGGCCCCGGCTTCTGTGCGCTGAGAAGGCTGCAACCCGCAGGGAGGTAAGGACACCACCCCCGGCTCTGCGGACCTGTCACCCGACGTGGACAGGCTTTAGGGGTGACAAGGGAGTGGGGAAGATCCCCTGTGGTCAGTTATTTGGCTATAGGAGAGGCTGCCAGAACAGAGCTCTATTCTGGCACGTCCGTCTCAGTCGGCTACCAGGGCACACCCCAAAATGCACTTTTTTAAATTCATCTGACCTGGTCAGGGGATGCAGTTCTCCTTTCTGTGATTTGTATATATTTTAAGCTCATATGTTGGCATCATATTGCTCGGTTTCAGAGTCTGATGTAGAGTTGTCACCCATCTGGGATTACTCCGGACAGTCCGGAAATCAGGTCCTCTGTCCAGAGTTTGGAGTATCAGTAATCCTGGACAAGCAGCATCCAGAATTACATATTGTGAGGTTACCCTCACAATCTTGGGAGTACCATGTACCTCTCTGCTCTCACTTGCGGCCCAGCTCCACCCTCTGAGTTAGACTTTCACCCATGCCAATGGCAAACATCTCTGCTGGCCACCGTGATCACAAGATAAGTAAGCCAAGCCAAGGCTGAGGGGGCCGGGGATCTGATGGAACATAAGTGATGAGCATGAAAGAGGACCAGGAGTCTCTGATGGAATATAAACTCTGGGCATGAGGGGCTCTAACATGTGTAGTGGCACCAATAAAAAAGGTAGGTTCCTTCCAATGCGCATGTATAACACCAAATACAGCAGCCTCAAGGAGGTAAAGACCTACATGAGGATTTTTCCAAAAACTCAGAAAGTAGCAAATAGTGAAAAATTCGATAATAAACCTCCCCCTGGCACTCAGAAGCCAATGTATTATATATATATATATATATATATATATATATATATATCTATAACATAGATATATAATCACATTCCTTATATTTTGTAGTAGTCTATGTATATTCCAATATGATGACAATCCTTCTCATGTGGTTATCAGATTTTGGAACTGATTCAGAGCCGCTCGCTAGATGCGATCGCTCGCACGATGTGTATGCAAATTGCGTAGGCAGTACAATCGCACAGCAATGCAGTAGCACGGACAGTATTTTTTAGAGAGCGATCACATAGTGTATGCATACGCCCATTTGTGCACGTCATGTCCAGGAAGTGTATGCAACAATCGGTACATCGGATGCTATCGCAGAGCTTGAGGTTGACCATACCCTTCTGCAAGCACTGCAAGAACTTCAGTGTAAAAAGCAAGCCAGGTGATGTGTACTATGATGCTGTCTTTTAATTATGCACACCCCTAAAACGCTGTTGAGATGCTCAGACACGCCTGCAGTTGCACCTCTACTCCCCCATTTTTAATGGGCTGCCCCTGTTACCACCTACGAACGGCTTCCCCTGCCACTCACTCTGCTGGGCTGTCTATGCGCAGCGAGCGACCGCATTGTGAACTTTCGCTAAGGTATGCACACAATGTATACGCAATGCATACACACTGCATACCATCGACAGATGTCCAAAACAAGTAAAACGATCCACTTCCAGAAGATGTAATCACACTCGTTAAAATTCACATGTGAATAAAAAATGGAAGGAAGGAGAAAATAGTATAATACCGTTTTTTAAACAAAACATCAAAGATAAAAATTATAACGTGTCCCCACAAGAGCTGAAGTAAAGGCAATTACCAGTTCTAATGCACTTGATGTTATATCATCCAAATGGAGTCCGGGTCTCCTCCTGGATCTGGTTTGTGTCCTCTCTCCAATTCAGTGGGTGGCACAAACTCCAGCCGAAGCGTTTCCACCCGTACTCAGATTGTTTTCAAGGCAAGTAAGTATAAGTTACTGGAGACACATGCCTTGTCACTGCACTTTAAAAAAGTACATACTTGCTCCACCGCTTGTTTGCAGGGATCAAACTGGTTAAAGGAAACTGGCGTAGGAATGATCTTGCCAGTCAATTAGCCAGATGCGAAATTAAATACATTTATGATTTTAATACATTGATACCAGGTGGTTTGAAATGCAGATTTTGAGTTAAAATGGTTTTGTTAATGACATTTTACATATTTATATATTCTTATAGATTGTAAGCTTGCAAGCAGGGCCCTCTTACCTTTATGTCTGTCTTTTCCAACCCAGTCTTGTTCTATTAATGTTGATTTAAATTGTAAAGTGCAACGAAATATGCTGCGCTATATAAGAAACTGTAATAATAATAACTTCAGGGTTCCTTACACACCCGAAATTATCCTCTATAAGAAACCATAAAGGTGGTTACGATAACCGGAAGACGCGTCATGAATAATACGCGTTACTTCCGTTTTTTTCGCTCAAGGTGGACTGAATACGGAACGCGGAAGTCGCGGACAGGAAGGAATTACAAAGAAAGTAGTAAATACACCCATGCTCCAATGCACACCGGAGTGCAGCTTAAAGATGTGACCTACACACGTCACTGAAATAACATATACAAGAAAATAATACTGAAGCGCTCCTCCTTCTGAGGTAAATCACATAAAATTCGCTTCAATAGAAGAAATAACCAAAATTAAATTAAAATATTATTCACTTTCAGTGACCATAAAGTATTAACAGGGGTATTCAATATGGGAGCGATAACATCGTTTTTGTGTTAATATCGCACGTTTGACGTCATTATCGCAGGTTTGACTTTTACGCCGTATTCAATTTCAAAGACTTATCGCAGTTTTGAAAAGTCTTTGATAAAAAACGGGGATAACTTTTCACCATTGAATAGGTGTCGAAAAAAAGTGCAGAATTGGGGTTTAGGGGTGCAGGCTTAAAAAAAATAGCCTGCACCCCTGGGAATGATATTTAAAAAAGAACTGTGTCAAAAAAAGTAAAAAAAAAAAAATAGGGACACCCCAAAAAATTAATTTAAAAATTGGGGTGAAAAAAAAAAAAATGGGAAAAAATTGTTTAAGAATAGGCAAATAGGTTCAGGGCTATTCTGCAAGTATGCGGCAGGTGTATTCTAGAATAGATTTATAGCGGCAGGTGCACAAATGCAGAATTTTTAAAAATTTCCTTTAGGGACATAAAAATATGCTAGTACCCATTTTCATGTACCCCAAATTTGATGGGACCACTTAAGAAAATGAAAAAAATAACCTAAGTGTTCTTCTGCATCACTTCTTCAATGTCGGAAAAAAACACCTGCTGCGGCTATTTAAATCCCCGACTTTCAATTAAAGGCTAAAACGGGGGTACCCATAGTGTTCCCCCATGTTTTTACTACTTTAGGGGGGTCTTACAATTTTTTTAAGGAAAAATTCGTAACTTTACGCAAATCCAACTTCGGAGTTTCCCGTTTTCGTTAATTTTATATTGAATACGGGTATAAGCGGGAGTGCGCCCGATACTTTAACGCAGGTAAAAACTCGACAGTGAAGTTAACGTTTCATATTGAATACCCCTCTAAGTCTTTTGATAAAAAGTCTCCAGGTGATGAATAAATAAAAACTTCTCCATTTCCTCTGGAAGGCAATCTTCAACACACTAGCATAAACCCCATCAGCGTTACACAGCATCTCAAAGAAATCACAAGATACGATCTCTCATAGTGCAGAGCTGTCAAATTTATTTCCACTTTAAAACAATTTCATAAAAAATCAAGAAAGCATAGAATGAATAAAATGGCAGCGTACCACAAATGACCTTTTTAGAAAGGCACAGTAACAGGCATAAGGGGTGATATAGCTACCCCAAAAGCAGTTCACCTCTCTGGTTACAGGTTTCTCCTAGAATACTAGGTAGCGGCAGCCCCACAGATCAACGCATTTCATCTCAGAAGCCTTTGTCAAGGAAGGAATTACAACATGAGGATACATTGACACCAGGGGTATTTAAACCCACCTTCATGAGAGGTATGTCATCCGTTGAAAAAGGTTTTACACCGAAACGTGTTGTAAAGAGGACATATCGGGAACCAGTTGATTGGAATATCCCCCTTGTCTGTGGTTGGAAACACTGTCTGCGATGGTGCTGAGCTCTCCAGCCCAGGACCTTTGCCATCCATAGGTTAGCCCACCACGGCACCATAAAGGGGTAAGAGAACTATATGACTGTATCACCATCCACTGAATGGAATGCATTGCACTATGCCACTTTTCTTCTTATGAAGCCATACCTCTGATGTTGGTACTGGAAGGAATGTTATTGCACTGTGCCACTTTTGTCATATGAAACCATATTGTTGCTACTTGTTTGATAAGGAAATGGTCATTGCACTGTGCCACTTTATCATCTAGAATCATTGAATTTTAGGAACTTTGGATGCACTATGTCACTTTAGATTGCTATTTGCATATACTGTGCCGTATCCCAAGTTTTTAGTGCTTTTTTGCCTAATAAATTTCAGTGTATCACAATACACTTTTGTTACTTCCATACATCTTCATAAGATAGCAGAGACACCTACACCTTTATTTTGTTTGGATTTCAAGTGTAAAGTGCTACGAAATATGCTGTGCTATATAAGAAACTGTAATAATAATAATAATAATAATAATAATAATCTATATTAGATTTTAAAATATTTTTTATTGTTTTTATATATATATATTGTGTTTGTTTTTGTTTTACTATAGCTCATTCTTTTATGGGAACCCAGTTTAGGTTCTATTTCTGAGCGCCAGGGGGGAGGTTTTTACCGAATTTTTCACTATGTGTAGTGGCACAAGAGGGTCTGAAGTTGTATAAAAGGGCATTAGGGGTCTCTTTCCTGCATATAAAAGTCCATGTGTTACAATTAACAGTCTTCGTTATGTGAGGTGTAAAAATGCAAAAGGGACCATTTGGGGGCAGTTACGGGGAATGGGTGCAAAAAAACGCAGGTATGTCGCAGACGTTTTTGGGTCATGTCTCAGCAAAACTACTGCGATCCCTGCGCATCGATAGGGTTAATTCAGATGGCCGATTATGGATGGATCAGCGACCACCGCTGCCTGTTTGTAGGCACATGCTTGGATCTAAGAAGCTGCATTCCCAGGCGGCTGCATGCATTACCATATTGTTGCACAGCAGCTGAGATTGTATTAGCTTCCACATCTGCATCAGACCCCGTGTGGATACAGCACATTAAAAAAAAATAGTAACGTTGCAATTGCCATAAAAGTCTTTGCACAGGGACGGGGAGAACAAACAACCAGCAGTTTCACTTCCTGCTCCCAATCCCTCCTTATATGTCTGTATCTAAACTGTACCCTGCCTGCACCACAGCAGAAGACACAGCAGCATTACTAAGAGGCTGAAAGAATAACTGTAAGCAACAATGTATTTATTTACAGTATGTCTTATAATATAACCCCCAGTATAATCAGCATTCAGCCATTGTTGCTGCCTGCTCCTAACGCATTGTAGAGAAGAATATAAGTACATGTAGTACAGTATGTTTGTAACTTGTTACAGATAGAACTAAAAAGTGTGACTGCACCCTGGGGTCTTTATTAGAGAAGACACATCTGCTACTGTACTGTAGGGATGTCAGCTTGGGGTGATGGGGCACTGAGACCGGACACAGGACTGAAGAGATAGAGCAGGGGTCTTCAACCTTTTACACAGTGTGGGCCACTAAGCTATACGCCACACAGTAGCACAATCTTGATTCACCCAATTCACATTACACCACATAGTCGTGTCCCTTATTCATGTATGACACACAGCAGTGCCCCTTTTACACAATGCCCACATTTGTGCCCCTTATACATAATGCCCACAGTAGTAGTGCCCCTTATACAATGCCCACAGCAGTAGTGCCCCTTACACATAATGCCCATAGCAATAGTGCCCCTCATGCAATGCCTACTGTAGTAGTGCCCCTTATGCAGTGCCCCCAGTAATGGTAGTGCCCCTTATGTAGTGCCCCTTATGCCGTGTCCTCAGTAGTGGTAGTGCCCCATGTGCAGTGCCCCCAGTAGTGGTAGTGCAGTGCCCCTTATGCACTGCCCACAGTGGTAATGCCTTTTATGTAGTGCCCCCCATAGTGGTAGTACACCTTATTCAGTGCCCCTAGTAGTGCTACCCATTATACAGTGCCCACAGTGGTAATGCCTCTTATGCAGTGTCCCCAGTAGTGGTAGTGCCCCTTATGTGGTGCCTCTTATGCAGTGCCCCAATAGTGGTGCCCCAGTATTAGTGCTCTCAGTAGTAATGCCCCCCATACTAGTGCCCCTAATAGAAATGTCCCTTAGTAGTAGTGCCCCTAATAGTAATGTCCCCTAGTAGTAGTGCACCTAATAGTAATGCACCCTAGTAGTAGTGCCCCTAATAGTAATGCAACCTAGTAGTAGTGCCCCTAATAGTAATGCCCCCTAGTAGTGGTGCCCCCAGTAGTGAAGCCGCTTACAAAAAAACATCAAAAACTACTACTTACCTTAAACCCCGCTCCCGCGTCTGCTACCTCAGGTGCGCCCGGCTGCTCTTCTGTCTGATCTATGGGAGAGACGTCATGACGTCTCTCCCATAGTGCACTGCACATGCTACGGGAGCCGGAAGCCGGAGCTCAGCAGTAAGCTCTAGCCTCCGACTGGCGGTGCAGTGCAGGAAGGGAGCCGGGCATCCGCTGGTAACAAAATCTCAGCGGGCGCTCTGCAAATGGAGCCTGCTGGCTGGCCGCGGAGAACAGTCGATCAGAGCTGTATCCTGCACAGTAACTATTAGAATGTTGCACAACTCCCATTAATGTCTTACAGCCTCCCTGTCCAGACTGCTGGTTTATGTGTGTCTTACTGATTAGAACCTAAAAACTGTATTTATTGGCAGTTATTTATATCGTGCGCACACATTATGCAACGGGTTACAGGGAACTTTTAGCCAGTCACAGCAGGACCTGCCCCAGTGGAGCTTAAGATCTTATGGGCCAGATTCATTACCGATCGCAACTGCGATTACGCACACAATCGACCGATTGTTGCGTTCAGTGTATGCATCGCAGTGCGCGAAGACTCCACTGCGATCGTGACGGCGATCGCAGTGTCTACGCAGACCCATCGCTGAGTGATTGACAGGAATTGACCGTTTCAGGGTGGTGAAGGGGGGGTGGTCGGCGAGACGCAGGCGTGATAATGCTTTTGAAGGCGGTTACAGTGGCATGCATAAATTAGCCACTGCGATGCCATATGCAGCTTGGGCTTGACGAGATTAACAATTCCTGAGTACTCACAGCGTATGATGAAGTTAGCTATTCCTGAGTAAGGTCAGACCTTGTACAAGTGTGTGTAAGGCTGCGATGGTACTCCATGTTACCGATAGTTTTGCAGTCTTGCTAAGTGTTACAGATGTGTGTACAGGGGCGTAGAGAGTGCCGCCGAGCCCAGGTAAAGAGGGTGCGTGACCTAATCGAGGGAGGTGAGGCCATGCCCCCCTGAGCAAAAATCCCACAAAACACATACTTTCGCAGCGCCGCATAGCGGCACTGTGCGCCGGAGAAGGGGCGCTGTGAGCCCCTCAGCCCCGCGCAAAGCCAGACAGAGGCGATCGCTGTGGCTGCTGCTTAGCAGCAGTGAGCAATCTCCCACTGCAACGGCTGCGAGGGAGGGAGGGGGAAGGGTTGGGGGGTGGCGCGGACCCCCGCCGGGCCTCTCTTTAAGCCCACGCCTGGGTAAATTGTACCTGCTCCCCTCCCTCTCGGCGCCCGTGTGTGTAAGGTAAAGTGGACGTCTTTATGTTAAGCTGCGTGTGGTATTGCGATCGCAGACATTAGCATATCTTCGCAGTGAGGCTGCGTGTATAATCGCTATTGCAATTACTGAATTAGGCCCTATATTCCATATCACGTGTAGGGGGGTTATCTTTTGTCAAAAGCTTATTGACCTAGATGTTTTGGGAGTGTGGGAGAAAACCTGAGCACCCGGAGGAATCCCATGCAAACGCGGAGGAATCCCATTAAAATGGGAGAACATACAAACTCCTCACAGATAAGGCCCTGGTAGTACTCAAGACAGTAAGCCAGCAGTGCTAAGCACTGTGCCACCGTGCAAGTTGCAATGGAGAAAAACTGTGTATTTTTGAACATTTGTGTTTGCCACTCAGCAGAGAGGATACATGTCCTCCATAGTCTTCCTTGTTCGGTTGTTACAGGAGTAGGAAAAGAGAGGAATGTGGAAGCGTTAGGTATAACAATACACAGGAGAGGGGACATATAAATAATGGAGGTTAAAATACATTTATAAGCAGCTTTAGGGGCCTATTTATCAAAGTTTATTTTCAGGCTGTCCTGCAAATATTAAGTATCCTCAGGATATATGTCTGGGAGGGGGGTTCTGCTGCCATTCCCCTATTTTATCACAGTGGCAGCCTCTGTAGGTTTCTATGGGGGGTCCTTAATTGCTGAATTTACCACGGTGCGGGATGTGAAGCATTCCAGAGCTTGGCCCTGGTAGCTAACGCAAAAGCTAACTGAAAAGACTGTCTCCCATCATTTGCATTAAATTCTATTTTGCAGTCAGATTTATCATTATTTAAGAATGCCACCACCAAAGAGAAAATGTCAGCTGATAAATTGCGCACTTTTTTTTTTTTCAAACTAAATTTTTCTTTATTGAAGCATAACAGATAGACGTCATAAAACTTGAAATACGCACATTCATTTGTGGATATAGCAAACTACAGAATAATGGCCCTGATTCAGAGCCGGACGCTCTGACCAGAGCGCTCGCTCTGACCAGAGCGCTCGCTCTGAATCAGGGCCCACCTCCATAAATATGGAGCGTCCTCCTGGACGCTCGTATAGCTGTGGGTCACCACTCACAGCATATACGAGTGTGCAGGATGATGGTCGCGATGGTCTTGACCATCGCGACCATCGCCACTGCGAGCAGAAGCCTGCGGTTGAGTTTTTCAACCGCAGGGCCAGGAGTGATTTTGGCTCTATCAGAGCCAAAATCACTCCCACTGACATCACTAGTGATGTCAGTGGGGCCGGCTTCTGACGGTAGGGCACGCCCCCGGCACGCCCACCAAAGGGGGCGTGCTGTCAATCAACATCGACAGCACGCCCCCTTTGATCAGACACAACAAGCGAAGGAAAGTCCTTCGCTCGTCGCGTCTCGCGCATGCGCACGACGGAGCTCCCTCCATCGTGCGCATGCGCAGTGCACACCATCGACCCACTTGCGAGCGGACAGCCGCTCGCGAGTGGGTCTGAATCAGGCCCAATATCCATTGTGCGGTAGTCGAAGACATTAAAATATAAACGCAGTATACAATGGTTTATACATAGAAAAAAAAATTATGAACAGGAGTTAAATAGAATTAAAATGAAATCGTGTGAGCCTGGGTTTACCACCATCAGTTCCCAACTATAAGCTACGTAGAATGAAGAAAGATTGTGGGGGTCCTGTTCACAAACACGTGTCTCATACCAAAGTGTATTTCTGAAACACTTCCATATTTGGTCTTTAAGTGTCTGAGACAGTGGACCTCATTCAGAGTCGGCCGAAGCGGCCGCACGGTCGTACGGGAAAAGGGTCCGGATATGCAAATGATTCCCTCGCAAGTTGTGGCCCTAAGTTCGGATCAGTAGCTGGCCGACCAAGGGGAGGAAGCGGCCGGAATTCAAAAAAATACGCCCCCTTCTCGTACGCATTGCACATCATCTCCGGGCATATAAGGATTAATCGAGACCATCGGGAACCATCGAAACTGGTCGTAGAGCTTATGGTTGACCATACCCTCTCTTAAGCTCTACGATCATGTCAGTGTAAAAACCTCCCATGTCACATGTGCCATGACGCTACTTTGTTAATTATGCACTCCCATAAACCGTATGCACTCCCATAAAACGCCGTTCGCATAATTAGGCACGCCTGCGTTCGGATCTCCACTCCCCCGTTTTCAAGCACCTTCCCCTGTTACCACCCACAAACGCCTCAATCTGTCACTCAAACTACCGACCTGTCTGTGTTCAAGGAGAGAGAAATTTCTGATTGTAGCGGCTAGTTTGCGCACGCGCATTGCGAACTTTACGCATGCGCAGTATAGCGAACATCGGTGGCGTACGACCGTGCGGCCGCTTCGACCGACTCTGAATGAGGTCCAATGTGTCTATGTAGCTTTCCCAAGTCTCAAAAAATGTCTGTAAATCTTTCTTTCTGTAATGAGGTTCCCAGCCATTCCATTAGAAAGATATTAAAAAGTTTTCCAAAAAATAAAGCGAGTGAGGGATCCGTAGGTTATTGTAACCAAACTTACTGACTTTCTTTTTACTAAGAAATTCAAAGAGAATGACTATGAAGCGGTGTTATGCTCAATGTGCAGTGCTGTGTTTCAATTGGCCATGGTGGGAGGTCTGACATCGCAAATCATATTAAATCAAAGAAACACAGGGGTCTAGTTACTAAGCAGTGTTAGGAGACAGAGGACCTCATTCAGAGCCGGACGCTATCAGTCGTTCGCTTGTACGCATTCGATTGTTTTAAACCACGCATGCGTCCGGTTCTCATTGCGCATGTGCGGCCGGATCATTGCGGTAATTTTTCGTTCGCTCGTATACACAGCGAACAGGAAGTGACCTATGTCATTTGATTGACAGAATGTTCCGTTTATGGGTGGTAACGGGGGTGGAGATGAGAAAACACAGGCGTGGCAAGGCGTCTTTTGGGCATACATGTATTATCTTGTGCGAACGTCCAATGTGGACGCTATTTTGTACACGTCACTGTGTGATCCAATTTCCATTAAGACTGCTCGCTCAGCTTGTGGTCTGGTATAGTCTACCGCAATGACGATGGTCTCCTCGTAATTCCCCGGACTCATCGATGGTGTTGCGATTAATCGAGGCAAAAAAAACAATAAACTTTTAATTGCTAAACAGCTTCTAAGGTGTTTCGCCAATAGACCTTTTTTAGTAGCTAAAAACTGAACGCAGGTGAACTACTCAGCTGCTAATTTCTAGGGCATACAATCAATTAGCTAACAAATGTTTGGGTTTTTTGAGTGCTTTTTACATATTTGTAAGTGTTTATTTTGTAGACAAACAATATTGTACGCATGTTTTTTTTTTTTTTTTGGACCAAGAAACCAATCGTCCTTTTTTTTTGGATAATTGTTAATTAAAACTCATAAATTGATTTTAACCCTTATTTTTTAGGCAAAATATGAAATGTTTCTATTTCCGTTGTACTGTTTGTAAATTTGTTAGAGGGATTACCTTTTAACCAGTTTGTGAATAAATCAAGAATAGATTTTTGCAATTTTGTTTCCAAAGTGTAATAATTTTTTTGTTATTTTTGTTTCAAGTTTTTTTTAAAGTAAACATATTTTTTTTCATGGGACAAAATCTAGAAATCATTTTGCCCACACACCCACAAAATAAGTGGCATTTGAACAGAAATAAAACAAATAAAAACAATTCACAAGAAAGGAGAGGGAGTTTTTTGCCATGCCATGGGGCAAGCACAGAGATGGATTGTGGGGAAATTAGCCAGTGCTGTCATCGCCTTTTAGGCCGTTTGGCCGGGTGTTGGAGGGAGTCTGAACGGGTCCGGGAAGTCCTTCGGCTGGCCTGGCCAGAGGCAGATGTTGTGGCCTCTGGACTAGGCATAGGGCTAGGCACATTTGGAGGGATGGCTGTTGTTGTGCCAGAGGTGGAGGGTCCTGATGTTCCAGCAGGAAGGGAGGCCGGCTCCAACATGTGATGGTGAACGAGCTGCTCCAGGGCATTTGCTATTCGCACGTTGGCCCCAGTATTTTCTGCAAGGGCCTTAGCAATGGTCACGTTGGCCGCAGCACTTTGCTCCAGGGCGTCCACCACCCATAGCGAGATTGGCGTCCATTCTCAGCAGAATCTCGGTCTGCTGATCCGTTTTACCATTGAGATTAGTGAGGAGGGCCACTGCCTGCGAGGGGGAATGCCCTGGACTGTCTGCCACAGGGTCCACAGCCGGATCTACTGCTTCATCCCCTGCAGAGCCAGAAGAAATTCTGCGGCCAAAGCTCACCTCTGGAGCAGACTCATACGCCTGTGTCTCTGTGAGAAAAAAGAGAAAAGAGTAAAATTATAATCTAGATATTGTCAAAAACACATTTCTGAGTTGGTAACATTACAACATTTACCTGGGGCAACATGAGGAGCCGCAAAGTCTGGCATGTCTGTATCCATGTTCGACACGCCAAACACCTCCTCATCCTGCACACACCCCTGGGCCAGCTCCTCCAAATCTGTGAGCTCAAGTGACACAGGGGTGGGACCGCCACCTGTCCCCCCTGCATGCCTAGCCCTATCAGCCAGTTTTTGTTTAAGCCGATATTTGAAGTCGCTCCATCTGTTGGTTTAAAATTTGGCATTATTCCTGCAGTATTTTGACCTGTAAACACTTTTTACTAAAATGTAGTTTTTACGTACCAGCGTTTGACCTCCCGGGTTGAACGTTCAAACTCACCCACACCATTGACACCACTGGCTATGTCGTCCCACAGTTTCCATCTCTGGGTTGCACCCATATTCTTTGGTGCCTGTGCCAGGTTGTCATTGCACATTTGCACCAAAACCTCCATCTCCTTCCTTGTGAATTGTGGCTGCCTTTTTTTTTTGGCCCTAGTTTGCCTACTAGGGCCAGAAGCCTCTTCCATGGCATCCTCCACACCTTTTTTTTAAAATGTTAAAAAATATTTTTAGTAAAATGTTTTAAAATGTTATGTTAAACATACGCATTTTCCCATAAAAAAAAACACTTACATGGTGCCTGTTGGCTAGTACTTTGCTGCTCTGTACTCATTTTTTTTTGTCAATGTAGCAGACCGATTTTGGCCTTCAGTGACGTTTTTATACATGCGTCAGCATTATTCGGCCGCATCATTCCTTGTGCGCTCCTACTGTCCGTCCTTAATTTGAGCGGGAAAATAAAGCCTATTTATGGCTTTGTGTGACTCAAGTCGAGGTGGCATGTTATGATTGTTGGAGGTTTTGCGTTGGAGTGGATTGTTGGTGATTGTTGTGTAGAAGGAGGACTTGTTTTTTTGGATCTTTTGTTTTTTTCTCTTACTTCTTTCTCTTCCGTTAACTATTCCGTTAGCTATTTTAATTTGAATTTTTGAGTAAGTATTTTAAAAAACCACCGTAAAAAATAATAGTAAATAGTTTACAGATTTTTTTTATATATTTTTTTTTTTACAGTTATTTTGGCAGTGACCCAGTGACGTTTTTGAACTTTGGGATATTTGTCTGTTTTTGGTAAGTGTTTTTGGTTTCATGAATTTACAAATTTGATGAGTTGGTCTTAGCATATGTTTCGCTAAGTAATGTTGTTTTTTTTCTGTGAACAATCATGTCTTACCACTAAATGTAGCGTACTATTTAGCGAACTAATGTGTCCTTATTTAAATGTAAAAGTAGCGTACTATTTAGCGAACTAATGTGCCCTTATTTAACTGTAAAAGTAGCGTACTATTTAGCGAACTAATGTTTTAGTGGTTTTAACTGTAAAAGTAGCATACTATTTAGCGAACTAATGTGCCCTTATTTAACTGTAAAAGTAGCGTACTATTTAGCGAACTAATGTTTTAGTGGTTTTAACTGTAAAAGTAGCGTACTATTTAGCGAACTAATGTGCCCTTATTTAACTGTAAAAGTAGCGTACTATTTAGCGAACTAATGTGCCCTTATTTAACTGTAAAAGTAGCGTACTATTTAGCGAACTAATGTTTTAGTGGTTTTAACTGTAAAAGTAGCGTACTATTTAGCGAACTAATGTTTTTTTATATTTTAAATGTAAAATTAATGTACTATTTTGCGTACTAATGTGTTTTCAATCTTTCTGTGTAAAATCATGTCTTACCACTAAATGTAGCGTACTATTTCGAGAACTAATGTGTGCTCCCTTCTCTATTTTTTAGAATACAAAATTTGTTTTCAATCATAGTTTTTTAAATTAATATCTTAAAAATTTTCTAATTTTGAAATGTAGGTTGATTTGCACATGACACGTCCCAGGCCTGTAAGCATCTTTGGTTTTCTTGGAAAAGATAAGTATATTTTTCTTAACACATTTGTCTAAACCAATAACTACCTTACTTAACATTTCAGGTTGATGTTGGTTGTATTATATTGGCCATGGTTCCAGAACCTGACCAACCTCAACTTCGTCCCAGGCATAGGCCTCATAGGCGTGCAAGGCCCCAGATATATAGAACACGTATCACCCTTTTTGGAATGCCAGATGATGAGGTGTTAAGGCGCTACCGTCTTCCGCCACAACTCATCATAGACACTCTCTCATTAATAGAGAGTGATCTTGAATGGCAAATTGACAGTCCTACAGCAATACCACCACTTACGCAATTAATGTCGGTGTTACATTTTTGTGCCTCAGGATCCTTTCAAACCACTGTGGGAAACACCTCCATCATTTTATTAAAATGCCATTGGATATGGGTTCCCTTAATGTGGCGAAGGCAAATTTTTACCAAATAGCTGGCTTCCCACACATCATAGGGGTTGTGGATGGCACTCACATACCACTTCAGCCTCCAGCAAGGCTGGAGGCTATATTTAGGAACCGAAAGCACTTTCACTCGATGAATGTAATGGTGGTATGTGATGCCTCCCTCCAGATCCTGTCCCTGAATGCCAAATTCCCTGGCAGTGCACATGATTCCTTCATTATCCGGCAATCAGGGATTTGGCACAAATTAAACAACCTACAAGCTGGTGATGCGTGGCTTCTGGGTAAGTTGACACCTTCTGTTGAAACCAATGCAAAGCTTGTTACACAATGGTCCTGATGTTATTTTATATATTTTCACAGGAGACAGTGGTTACCCTTGCACGCCCTGGCTGCTCACTCCTTATTTGGCTCCCACACCAGGGCCACAAAGTCAGTATAATTCCACACTTACAGCCACCAGGCAGGTGGTGGAGCGCTGTATCGGCCTTTTAAAAGGCCGATTCAGATGCCTCCACCGCTCTGGTGGCGACCTCATGTATTTGGTTTAGAAAATTGTGGTCCTGTGTGGGATATTTCACAACATCGCCATAAGGAGTGGTGTCCCAATGCAGCCAGAGGATGCCTTGCCTGAGGACGGCCCCCCGAGGTTGGTCAGAGGTCAGTATGTGGGGGGGCCATACGCGATGAAGTTGTGGCCAGATTTTTTAGGTAATTATTTCCTCATAATGTTTAAAAATGCCACAATGTAGACATGTAATATTTTAAAGTACACTTTTAACTGTTTTTTTTTTGTTTGTTTTTAATCCCTAAAATGACCATAAAAATCCATGCCTACTACCTGATCAACACAAATGACTTTATGTGGACACATTGGATATAACTTCTGCGGTAGCCGATCGAACGCAGGCGGCGCCGCACCTCCGCGTAGGCCAGCCACTTGCGGAGGTTAGTGATGGGGTGCGGGTAATTTGTGATTCTCTGGTCCATCACTTCAGTGAGGACCAGGAGTTCACGGTGACAAAAAGCGGCAGCTCTCATGATGGCAATGATTTTTTTTACACAAAACAGTTTTAATAAAGGTCCTAGAAAAAATTTGATTGGCTAATGTACTTTGTAAATTAACAGAAACCATTCTATTGGTTATTGTATGAGTCATGTGAAACTACACCCTCACAAATATAATGTGAGTTATGATAGGCTTGATGCAGTGACATGCGTAAGCTAATTTAAATATTCAAAAAAAAGTTGAAAAATCGGCCTATAAAAAAAACGCAAAACAATAGTAGCATTCAAACCAACTTTTAATTTTGAAGAACCATCCCCTTGGTACAACCGTACATATTCTGCGGAAGCAATGACACACACTAACAATAATAAAGTTTATTGACATTGAAAAAAAAAAAGGATTGGAAACATGTGAATAACAATTAAGCTAATTAATATAGTGATTGCCATTAATCGATTCAAGTATGTTTGCTGAATGAAATAGCAGGCAATCGAAAACTGACAGGGCCACTTCCGGAATTGACTTGTGCGAGCGTTCCCTGCAACCAAAGAGGAGACGGACGGTCGCTATTTAGAATGTTCGCTAGCTAGAGGAGGGGTTGGGAGACTATGGGGCGGAAAATTAGCTGCGAACGAACATACGAGCGAGCGTTTGAATTTTATTATTTCTGCTCGTACGGCGGACGAGCGAACGGCCACTTGCGTCCGGCTCTGAATCAGGCCCAGAGGCCCTGATTCAGAGCCGACCGCTCTGACAGAGCGCTCACTCTGAATCAGGGCCGGACTATTTTTTTTTTTTAGAACGGCCTCCTGGCCGCTCGCATAGATCTGGGTGACCACCCACAGCTATAGCGAGCGGCCAGGAAGATGGTCGCGATGGTCAAGACCATCGGGCTTGCGACGAGACCCTTGTCTCAAGCCCCAGAGAGATTTCGGCTCTAACAGAGCCGAAATCTCTCCCACTGGCATCACTCGTGATGTCAGTGGGGCTGCCCCCAAACGGAGGCGTTCACATGGGAATGCTTCCGTTTGGGCAGCCACGCCCCCAGCCTGCCCACCAAAGGGGGCGTGCTGTCACTCAACATCGACAGCAAGCACCCTTTGGTACGAGACCCGGAGCAACGGATTGCCCGTCGCTATCTGGGTCTCGCACATGCGCACGACGGTGCTGGCTCCGTCGTGCGTATGTGCTCTGGGCCACCATCGACCCGGTTGCAAGCGCTCAGCGCTTGCGACCGGGTCTGAATCAGGCCCAGAGTGAAAAGTGATAAGATGCCAGCCAATCCGCTCCTAACTGCCATCTCACAGGCATTGAAAAATGACAGTTAGGAGCTGATTGGCTGGCATCTTATCACTTCTTATCACTTTTCACTCTGTCTCCTACCACTGCTTAGTAAATAGACCCCACAGACTTGTATCTCGGGCTTCCTTAACTTCCGGGATGATGACCAGATTTTGTTGCACCTGTTAAAGTGGATAATGAGCCTCCTAGGGGATAAATGTACTAAGATGGGAGTTCTATTAAGAAGTGATGTTGCCCATAGCAACCAATCAGATTCCAGGTATTATCTTCTAGAAGGTGCTAGATAAATGACAAGTAGAGACACAGTGCTCGAAGTACTTGTGCAAGTCCCTCCTGGGCTCAGAACCGTATGAAGCTCGTTGCAGTCCAAGGGGAAAAATTTATCATCAACACACACACACACACCCTGGTTACTATAGCAACCCGATTACCTCCATTACCTCAGCCAATCACAGAACGAGCCATTAGGGCGTCACACCTCCACCATCCAATGACGGCAAATCAGGAAGTGATGTAACCAGTACACACCCATGCCTGGAAATCTTTGACAAAGGCACGTTGTGCTGAAATGCGTTAGACCTACCAGGACCAAGCTACACACAGCTACACCAGCTGTCACACATCGACGCTATCTGCCTACTCAGCACCCCAATTTCCAGCTGAAACCAGAGCCAACACTGTGAAAGCCAAACCCGCCTGCCCCTGGAGCTGGAAGTTAGGGCTCATAGGAACGCTGAACATCACGTTCCCAGCCTGCCACCAGCACACAGTGAAGAACATGCGAATGCATGGGTGTCTACATCGGCTAAGAGAGCCGCAGGATTGCCCCCCAAGAAGGGTCCTGACCCACCACCAAGACATTGAAAGTTACCTGCTACGGTAACCACCACCCTCCCACACCACTGGCAAGGTGATGCCATGCACCAGTACGAGTGAGACGAACCACCGGTGAAATACCCACACTCGTGATCCTACCTTGAGAAGCTAGGACCACACGGGCACCACGGCACAATGCCCCCAGTCCAACACCAGTGCATCCAAGTGACAAGGCCACAAGGCTCCAGCTGGACCCCTGCCCCACCCACCACACTTACCGGTAAGTGATAAAGTCTAAGCGGGATGCCGCTCTAGCACTGGAACACCATGGACTGCACATCCATGGAGCCAGCCAGGCTACCCCCACCTTGGAACTATTCAACCCCCCCCTCACCAACAGGGTATGGACTTTTCCCCTTGGACTGCAACGAACTTCATACGGTTCTGAGCCCAGGAGGGACTTGCACAAGTACTTTGAGCACTGTGTCTCTTATTTGTACACTGCAATAAACACCTGTTCACCCTGTTTTCACTGTCCAGTATTTATTAACGCCAGCATCACACACCACCCCACACCAGTATAGATTACCACACACAGCCATCCCACCTCACAGGCTTCCCCCGTCTCCCCATCTGCTCGCCCCCCCTATCCCCCCTGTACACCCTCATCCCCCCTCCCCCACCTTTCCCCCAGTCACCACCATCCCCCACCTATACCAGTGCAGCGCTACCCTTCCAAACCTTCAGATACAAATTTAGAGACCGGACATCTCTGAGGGAAGCTGTGCACAGACTACCCCCCCGCTTCCCTCAGCCACCATCATCCCCCTCACCCTCTCTCCTGCAAACCCCCCCCCCCGCTCCAACCAGAGTGCAGTATTCAACCATTGTTATATAAATGAGAAGTAGAATCTGATTGGTTGCTATGGGCAACATCACTTCGTAAATAGAACTCCCATCTTAGTAAATTTACCCCCTAGTCTCAAAACCAAAATGAAAGTGAGGGAACATTATCATCTACATTATAATATGAGTTTTTAAAAAATTATATTATTTATGAAAATGCAAATAGTCAGGATAAATTGTGAACTTTAAGGGGGGTGTCCAATTATCCCCAAACATAGTTTGGGAACAAACGGATCCCCCAAGGCTATCCAATTAGCCCTGAAGTCCGCCTGACGACGATACTTATCTGGGCTCTTTTTTCGGGACCTGATATGTCCCGAAAAATAATCCACGATAAGTGACGTTTTTTCACCCCTGAAATCGCGAAAACACATAGGTTCGCGAGCTTGTCGCGGATCATACGCATTTTCAGGAGATATATCCTATTATTTTGTTCGAAATTATAGGCTAGGGTGAAAAAAAACATAGGCAAAAAACAGGGATAATCATTGAAAAATCCCGATTTTCTGACGATCACGGGGATCAATTAGGGCCCGAACAATGTTCGGGGCTAATTGGATACCACTCTAAATGTGCCTAAAGCCTATATTTTACCATCATGTCAATAGAATTTCCATATTATGAGGTTTTGAGGTTTATATAATAATGTGCAGGGGGGGAGTCCCATGACGGCGCCGGGGTCAGCGCTGTAAAAAAGGATGGAAAATGCGGGGAGGGACGCCATGTGCGCGGCACCCGCTGAAATGGGGGCGTGGCCTTCAGAGGGGGGATGTCGGGGGTGTGGCCCCACAGGTCGGATCTTCGGGAGGGGCGTGGCCTCGCGGGACGAACCCGGCCCGAGCCACGGTAAAAAAAATGTATGATACATTATGTATCAATGGGGTGGTGCAGGTGGGGGGTGCAGGAGGTGCGGGCATGGGCAGTGCCTGCTCCCTCACTGACAGGAGCCGAGTGCTGCACTTAATGCTATAGTGCAGCCCCCGGCTCCTGTCACTGAGGGGGAGCCTGCACAGTGGTGTCACCCCCCGGCGGGTGACGCCCGGGTGCCGGCCGCACCCCCCGCACTGACCTTGTGACGCCACTGGATACATATTGGCTCAAGTATCGAAACGCGTTGGTTAACCTGGAGAAACTATCTTATCTTGTTGAAGGAGTGGGAACCCACCTATAGAGGAAGGTCATCCCAGGACACCTGGAGGACGCTGCCTTTATACTTTATTTGTCTGTGATTTCAGTGGACATATAAATGTGGTGAGAGCCCACCCTTTCTTTAACCTTGGTGTGAAGAAGTCAAACTTGTTGTATTCCTCTGAATGTTCAGCCTATTTTGGCAAATGATCTGTATTTGGTGAAGACATCACCTTGATCTTCTTTTTTATGTTTGTCTTGGTCCCGTGTTAATAAATTTGGTAATGCACTATGGAAGCACTATTCTCTGTAATTCTTTTCATATAAAACTGGGAGAACAGAGTGGAAGGTTTCAAGTTCATGTGTATATTCCAAGGAGGGACTTTTTCATCAGATGTTCACAAGTGTCATTGTCTGCCAATTTTACAGACCATATCATCTGGTAGGTGCACTATACAGTACATATGATCTAAGGCAGAGCCGGCCCTATTGAAAAAGCTACAGCGAAACGCGCATCGGCGTTAGGCTGTAGTATTACATAAGTGTACCCATTGAAGTTTAAATCTGTTGAAATGTATTAAAAGGTGTCAAAATGTGTTAACAGTACAGCCGCTATTAACCGCTCATACAGTTAATGCACGATCGCGGCATTAGAGCTGCTCATTGCCATTAGGATTATCCTGTCACTGGAAAGCCAGAAGTAGCAGGACTGAACAGCGGACAGGCTTTGCGGCTGCTGTTTGTTCGGATGAGTAGTCTATACTGCACCGATCATTGTTAATATAGATGTGCATTATTACTGCACTGTAAAGCCGGTAGTAGCAGGAGTGAACAGCGGACTGTGGCTGCGACTGCTGTATGTATAGATGATTTGCTTCCATTGTACCAGATCAGTGATAGTATGAGTGTACAGTACTACTGCATGTCTAGATAAGAGCTTATATTGTACTGTATCAGTGATAACATAAACGTATATCACATTGGATGCAGAAATACTATTTGGGGAGATAGTTAGCTTTAAGTAATTAATGACAGCTGTGAGACAATAATAGGTTCACATGAGTAATTATCTATTACTCTTTACATCAGAAAGTATGTGCTACAGATTAGTATAACAGTGAGATTGTTGAATTAATACTCACTGTTATAATCTATTGGGACATTTCACATCATATATAGACACAGCAATAACATATTGATAGTCCCTTTGAGATTTATATAATACTTCTGTAAATGAACCTTTTTATATCTTTGTGAGTCTCTTTTGCAGAACAGTCATTCTATACAAATCATAGACTGGTTATAGGGTAATTGAATTTATCCCTTTGCAATACAGTGATTTGTTATATTGGGCTCTATTTACTACAATCCGCATATTGAATGCGGATTGTAGTGTGATATTACCGAGTGAATTCGCATTGCGAATTCAGGCAATATCACAGGGATTTACCATAAATCCCTTGCAGGGACAGAGCTTGCGATAAAGCTCTGTCCCTGCGGATCCCATCCACACTCTAGTCGCGGTATTTTCAGAAAAAATACCGCGACTAAGAGCCCGCGCATGCGCCGACCCACCGTCGCTGCTGCCCCCCCCACCAGTGCTAAGCCCCACCCCCGGTGCTAAGCTCCGCCCCCGCGATCGCGGACACCCGCGACCCCCCCTCCCTTCATTACACTTACCTGCATCCTCCTGGCCTCTGGTGATCTTCTCCGGGCTTCCCGATCAGGTGATCTCCCATACTGCACTGGGGCCTGATCACCTGATGACCGGGCAGCAGTGCACTGTGGGAGACCAGCTGACCGGAGAGGAGCCATCACCGGAGGCCCGATCACCAGTCCCTGGATTCAGGTAAGTTAAAAAAAAATGTTTCATTTTTTTTTTTCTTTTTTTTTACAGCAATGAGCTTGCGGTCTTTTTAGACCACATAGCTGATTACTGGTACCTGCTCCCGCCTCTGCTCTCCCCGTTAGAGCAGAGTGGGAGCCCGGTAACCGGGGGAGACCCTGGATAACGCCACCTCCAGGTGGCGTTATTATCACAGGGCTTCCCCCGGTATTTTTTAACAATTTATTTTTAGTAACTATGGTCGGATCACATTTCCCATTACAATTATGGGAAATGCGATCTGCTTTACTAAAAATAAGTGATACTAGGGGTTGGAGTAGAATTTTACTAATTCTACTCCAATTGCCCTATAGTAACTACAGGTGAAACTAAAATAATGTGAAAAGGGTGTGAAAACACCCTTTTTCACTTTATTTTAGTAAAAATAATGTTAATAAATAGAGCCCTTTGTAGCACATGCTTTGAATCCCCTTTTATGAATTAGATAACTCTATCTGGTACTTAAATTGTAACACTAACTGAGTAGTCACAATATATACACTCAGTTCTTTTGTTGATTGAAGGGATACACAGAATACTACAGCCATGTATTTTAATTTTCATTACTTTTCTCTCATTTTACTTCACTGATTTTATTATTTAAATGCATATCTAATAAAGGTTATGTTTTAACATTGATCATCTATATCTATATTTACGATTAGGTCATTTCATTATATGGACCACTTTTCTTTATTTGTTGTACAGCCGGCCCTAGCCAAATTAGTGACCTAGGCAAGATTTTGGGTGGTGCCCCCCTCCCCTTGTGATTCTGAAAGGGGGTATGGCTTCATGCAAAGGACCCTCACCTTGCACAGCACCAGCCTATTCCAGCACAGCACAGCGTCAGCACCCACCCTCACCCACCACCACTATCCCAGCAGTGAGCACCACAGCACACCGGCCCTCTCCCAGTTCCAAACTTACTTTACTTGAGCGCAGCCTGCAGAGCTGTTTGACTCGAGGTACAGCAGGCCGCGGTCAGCGGACCCACTTTTCGGGTCTCAGGCTGGCATGCCGCAGATATGTGTGATGATTGCTGGAGGTGGACCCCAGACTCACTACTCCGAGCTCCACAAAGGCCCATGGTGCAGTAGCCCTCCCTCGACCATTACTTATAGTCCTGAATGAGCCTCTGCCCATGCGCAGAAACTCATTCTGATTGAGTGATGACCCAGAGCCGGCCCAGCGCTAACCACTAGCCGCCGTCCAGGTGCCCCACCTCCGCACACTGCGGCTGGCTGTTCAGCTGCTGCCCGCTCACTGTTTGCTCCTGCCAGGCCCAATCTGAGCTCACCTGACAGTAGCAGCTGACAGAGTCTCTGCCCAGCCGGCAGCAGTTGCCCCAGCCGTGCCTGCGCCAAACCTCCACCGATCCTAGTTTGTCTATGCCTAGGACCGGCTCTGATCTAAGGAGACACTATTATATTCAGCTACACTACCATTGTATTTCTTATTGTGTTCCCGAGTTTTCTATAGATGAAAGACATGAAAACCACACTTTGAAAGAAAGAACAAGCCCATGTTGTGAACTTTACCATAGCGCTATAGGAAACCCTTGGTGAATTATTGTATGACTTGAACTATTTCCTGTGTTTGGTGACACAGTTACACCAAAGAGTTCCACCAGCTGCTTTCTAGTGCACTGACCTATCCCACATTTTTTCTTGTATCTACTAGGTAAAATGACACTTGTGCCCAGTCAGTGCATTGCTGTTACACTATGCTGTGTTATCCGTACTCTGTATACAGTACATGACTATCTTGTGGCTCCTCTGTCTATTACAGCTGTGGGGAATATAACACAAGTTGGTACCGAGCAAAGAAGGAGAAGGACTAAACGTACCACCGCCTGCAGACACACCCGCCACCCATCGGTTCCGATTTCATAGCAAGGCCTTCTCAGAGCTTGTTCTACTGCAGTCTCTGTCATCATTGATTATAGCTTGGTAAGTATGCATTAAATCACAACCACAGAGAGAAGTCTCTCAGGAAATAAGACATAGGGGGAGATTTATCAAATCTTGGAGAGAGATAAAGAGGAGAAGTTGCTCAATGCAACCAATCAGTTTCTAAAGCTGGGTACACACTGGCAGATATATTGGCTGACAGGGCCGGATTAACAATGGGGCGGGTGGAGCTGCAGCTCCAGGCCACCCCATTAAATTAGGCCCACGGGAAAAGATGTGCTGCTATAATGTAGAAAGGATTTTTTTTCCTATTACAGCAGCATGCTACAGCCTGCCTGTCAGCACTGTCCAAGGCCCCGCCCATGTCTCAAACCCCGCCGGACCTCCACCTTCCCACCCGCGATTCAAGCCCTCCCTCCCTGTGCAGTATAGTCACTTGTCTGGGGCCTTGGTGCCTCCTCCGCATCATGTGGTGTCACACCACGTGACTACGCATGGGTACCGCCGGTGCCGGCCACTGCGGACACAGACCGAGTCCAAAGAAGGCTATGCCCCGACCTGGTCTCCTTGAAGGCAGTCAGGCCAGGTGATGGGAAGTGTCCTACATGTCTGCTGCTGATCATCGGAGACAGGTGTCCTGCAAACTATAAGTGGCTCTGAAAAAGGTATGCTCCATCTGTGATTATATATATATATATATATATATGTATATATATATATATATATATATATAAAAAAAATATTATTATTTATTATGGTGAGTGCAGAGCCCCTGTGATTTCTATTGAACAGGGGTGCTCCACTCAGGTCAGAGACCAGACATGCAATAGAAAATCAATACCACACACTTTATAGGTGGAATAAGGGCACTCACCATTTTTTGTAGAGTCTATTATAATTTATTGTGACAATAGATCAGTTTTCATGGATGCTATATAGGCAAGGCTACCGACGTTTTGGTCTATACAAAGACCATTATCAAGGTCCAGCAGTCCAAAAGCAACAAAGCAGCATAAATCCAAATGGGCCAACAGCCTCAAGTATCAACTTGGCACAACGTAGAATACCACATGCAGTCTTACAGGTCCCCAATAAATACCACTCCCACTCAAAGGTAATAGTCAATTAAGACAGATGATTAGCTGGCCACTTACCCATATGTGCGGATCCAATCAAAAGAGGCTCTGATAGATTGCCGTGACATCATGGTGAACGCGATGAACCACTCCTGGTGCCATCCGCCCAGACCATGTAGCATCTATCCTATGGCGCATCACACTGACGCTCCCTCCCTGGCATCCCAAACATCCATCCCAAACAACGTCAGATGACGCGCCCCGCCGTGTGAATCACACACAGGTGCGCGCACATCAACAATGTGTAGTTATGGCAACAGAGATAAACAAAGGCCCACATCATGGAATAAGTATAACCAGCATCTATCTGAGGACAAAGCCATAGAGATAAAATATTGGGGGAAAATATAGTAAATACAGGGACCTGTACATAATCACAAAGGAATCTAAATCAAAAAAGAAAAAAAGAAAAATAAATAAGCCAAAAATGAATGTCTGAATGACAGCACCAAAAACAAATAATACTAATGGCAATAGCATCCAAAAAATAGAACATGCGATATACATCAGGCAAAATACACATTACTTAAATAGAGTTAGAGTATAAAGAACTAGGGATGTCAGCGTTATGATGCAAACTAAGGTAGAAAAACAGATAACGGTTTAGTCTCATTAAGTCCCCTTGGTGCCCACAGTGTCTAGGCGGCTAATCCATAGGCTTTCTCTTTGATGTAATAATTTGGTACGGTCACCTCCCCTGCTCGGAGGGGGCACCCAGTCAATCAGACGGCAACGTAGCGTGATACCTGATGTTCCATTTGTAAAAAATGCCGTGCTACAGGTTTGTCCGTAACACGTGTTTGAAATGCAGTACGGATAGAGTACCGATGGTTGGCCATTGTTTCCCTGAATGGTCTAGTGGTAAGCCCAACATAATAAAGGATGCAGGGACAAGTCAGGATATAAATGACAAACTCTATCTGGCAATGTAACCTATAATAAATCTTCAGCTGTTTCCCAGTATGCGGGTGTGGGAAATTAGAGCCAGTGAGTAGGCTTCGACAAGTAATGCAGTTCCTACAGCTCACACAGCCTGGTTTTTGCTTAAGCAACCAATCAGTGCCCTTCGAAATGTTGGGAGACAATGTAGGTCTCATAAGGAGTTGGTTTAAGTTGGGATTCCTCCTATAGGCAAGCATCGGTGGTGGTGAACTTTTCATCTTAAGTTCTGGGTCTGTAGTTAATAGAGACCATCTGTTTCTAACCACTTTGCTGATAGTATGAGATTTACTGCTGTATCTAGTAGAAAATATCATCCTCTCCTCATGTTTCATACTTACAGTATCGATGGGTTGTCTAGTTTGATAGGCTTCTCTTGCCTTCAAGAGATTATGTTGAATAAGGTGTTCATTATAGCCTTGTGCTCGAAATCTATCACACATTTCACTTAACTGACATTCAGCTATAGCACCATCACTCGTGTTCCGTAGTACGTGTAGGAACTGTGCTTTAGGCAAACTGTTGATTACTGTAGGTGGATGGAAACTACGGGCATGTAGGAGGGTATTGCGATCAGTTGGTTTCCTATACAGCATGTAATTTATAGTCCCCCCACTTATGGTGACAGTAACA
The DNA here is from genome assembly GCA_031769625.1 of Taudactylus pleione. NCBI lineage: Eukaryota > Metazoa > Chordata > Amphibia > Anura > Myobatrachidae > Taudactylus > Taudactylus pleione. Next base: position 2,430,978 of record JAUIMM010000146.1, on the reverse strand, counting down.
TCCTAAAAGTTGATCTTAGATGAATCAACAGTACTAGTGAATTTGACTGGTTGTGACAAATCATTAAGCCATTGCACCATCACGTTGAATGATTCCACACTGCCTTTTCAGAGTATAAAGATGTCGTCGATAAAGCGTTTAAATAGGATTATATTGGATCCGAATTTTGGTGGAATGTACTCAGCTTCGAATGACGTCATGTATAGGTTAGCATACGAAGGCACTAAATTCGACCCTCATCAAGGTACCTGTTTGCTGTAAATAATATTGTCCATCATACATGAAGAAATTATGTCTGAGAACAAAGTTAGTCAATTCGAGAATAAACTCAGTTGGTATCGTACCATGTGGATTTAAGGTGAGTGCCTTACGTAGTGACTGCAAGCCACTTGTGTGTGGTATGATTGTGTACAATGAGGTTACATCCAAGGTGGCTAACAGAGTATCTTCACTTAGTGGACCAAGTTCCTTCAGAATGGATAAGAAATGCTGTGTGTCCCTGATAAAACTAGGGATTTGCATAACAAGCGGCTGTAAAATCTTATCTATGAAAATAGCGATGGGTTGCAATAAGGAGCCCTTGGCGGAGATAATTGGTCTCCCTGGTGGTTTGGTCATGGTCTTGTGTATCTTTGGTAGAAGATAAATTATCGGACAAATTGGAAAATACACTGTAAGATAGTGTAAAGTCTTTTCATTAATCCAACCATTAGTGCACCCAAACAGTAATGTATGATCAATAATGCGCTTGAAATCCACAGTAGGATTGGTCATCAGTCTTTCATACGTGGTAGCACCGTTTAATTGCCTAAGCATCTCTTCATTATTGTCTGTCCAATCCATAATCACTACAGAGCCACCTTTATCCGCACGTCGAATAATGATATTAGAATGCTCACGTAATTTCTTCAAAGCCATTCTTTCAGGTCTAGACAGATTATCAAATTTTTTCTTACTCGGATTTGAGGTTACATCGGCAGAAGTCATTCTTAGAAAAGTTTTAATGCTAGGATTCACAGAGATTGGATCAAACATCGATGGCTTCCTAAGATCATCTGTATTAGGTATTTCAGCAGAATCGAGGTGATGCTCACGCAGTCTTAATTTACGGCCGAATTTAAATACATCAATTGACCATTCCTGTGCATTAAATTCCGATAAGGGGGCAAAAGAAAGCCCTTTGGTTAAAAGTGAGGTTTCAGCTTGATCCAATGGGTATGATGACAATTTGAATACTACATTCAAGTCTTGCGTCTCCTTCCTCTTCTTCCCCCCGCCGCTTCTCTGCGGGTGCAGCCTATGTTTCTTGGGGACGGAATTGAATCGCCTGCTTGTGTAGCAGGACCCTGTTCTAAAAAAAGATTTTGCTGGGATCCCATAGATTCATTTTCGGAGGAAGATGGTGGTGCACTTGAATCAATTGTTTAAAAATTTTGGTGGTATGCGGGTTCTTAACCGCCTGCGCCTAGAGGTATCAACATTAATATCACCCATTAACCAACGATAGACATTATGTGTCTTGTAATCGTTCATAACGGTGGACAGTTTCTTCCTTTTAAAAGCAACAAGGTCACGTTGATAGCTCTGAAATCCCTAGTTTTATCAGGGACACACAGCATTTCTTATTCCCCCTTATTTACTATATTCTCCCCCAATATTTTATCTCTATGGCTTTGTCCTCAGATAGATGCTGGTTATACTTATTCCATGATGTGGGCCTTTGTTTATCTCTGTTGCCATAACTACGCATTGTGATTCACACGGTGGGGCGCGCGTCATCTGACGATGTTTGGTGCTTGTCACGCTAGGCGCGCCAGGGAGGGAGCGTCACTGTGATGCGCCATAGGATAGACGCTACATGGTCTGGGCGGATGGCACCAGGAGTGGTTCTTCGCGTTCACCATGATGTCACGGCAATCTATCAGACCCTCTTTTGATTGGATCCGCCCATATGGGTAAGTGGCCAGCTAATCATCTGTCTTAATTGACTATTACCTTTGAGTGGGAGTGGTATTTATTGGGGACCTGTAAGACTGCATGTGGTATTCTACGTTGTGCCAAGTTGATACTTGAGGCTGTTGGCCCATTTGGATTTATGCTGCTTTGTTGCTTTTGGACTGCTGGACCTTGATAATGGTCTTTGTATAGACCGAAACGTCGGTAGCCTTGCCTATATAGCATCCATGAAAACTGATCTATTGTCACAATAAATTATAACAGACTCTTCAAAAAATGGTGAGTGCCCTTATTCCACTTATAAAGTGTGTGGTATTGATTATATATATATATATACATGCAATTGCTTATATATATATGTGGCACTTAGTGACTCTTATTTTGGATATCACTGTAGTGTTTAGATATTATGGGCTCTATTTATTAACATTATTTTTACTAAAATAAAGTGAAAAAGGGTGTTTTCACACCCTTTTCACATTATTTTAGTTTCACCTGTAGTTACTATAGGGCAATTGGAGTAGAATTAGTAATATTCTACTCCAACCCCTAAGTATCACTTATTTTTAGTAAAGCAGATCGCATTTCCCATAATTGTAATGGGAAATGTGATCCGACCTAAGTTACTAAAAATAAATTGTAAAAAAATACCGGGGGAAGCCGTGTGATAATAATGCCACCTGGAGGTGGCGTTATCCAGGGTCTCCCCCGGTTACCGGGTTCCCACTCTGCTCTAACGGGGAGAGCAGAGGCGGGAGCCGGTACCAGTAATCAGCTATGTGGTCTAAGCAGACCGCAAGCTGATTGCTGTACAAAAAAGAAAAAAAAAATTAAACATCTTTTTTTTCCTTACCTGAATCCAGGGACCGGTGATCGGGCCTCCGGTGATGGCTCCTCTCCGGTCAGCTGGTCCCCCATAGTACACTGGGGCCCGGTCATCAGGTGATCGGGCCCCAGTGCAGTATGGGAGATCACCTGATCGGGAAGCCCGGAGAAGATCCCTGGAGGCCAGGAGGATGCAGGTAAGTGTAATGAAGGGGGGGGGTGGCAGGGGTCCGTGATCGCGGACGGCGGGCTTAGTGCCGGGGGGCGGGGCTTAGCGTCGGTGGGGGGGTAGTAGCGGTGGTCGGCGCATGCGCGGGCTCTTAGTCGCGGTATTTTTTTCCGAAAATACCGCGACTAGAGTGCGGATGGGATCCGCAGGGACAGAGCTTTATCGCAAGCTCTGTCCCTGCAAGGGATTTATAGTAAATCCCTGTGATATTGCCTGAATTCGCAATGCGAATTCACTCGGTAATATCACACTACAATCCGCATTCAATATGCGGATTGTAGTAAATAGAGCCCAAAATCTTTTCAGTGTCTCTCATGTTAACAAGGGGTGTTTTCCTTTTGCTCATTTCTATCTAGACTTTCACAGTACACTTAGGGGCGTATTAAGAGAGGAGAAGCCCCGTGTTCACTCCACGTCCGGCGCCCCCTCCTCTCTCCCCTGCTGCTGTCAGCGAACTGACAGCAGCAGTAGACTTCGGGCACTAGAGTGTGCCCGGAGTCTACTGAGCATGCGCAGTTCACTGTGAAAATGGGGTGGCAGCCATTTATCCGGTGACTTTCTACTGCGCATACGCAAAACACTAGGAAAATGGGCGCGGCTGCCATTTTCCAGGCATTTTCAGCAACGCTACTTCATGGGACATCAGAGAGGTAAGTAGGGGGAAAAAATGGGTGCAGGGTGTGCGGTGCGGGCACACCATGCACCAATTATAAATATGCCCCTGAGTACTCTGTTGATATAAGGGAGGTTGAGGTTTTTGAATTTAGGCATTATGCACACCCAACACTGATTACACCCCCACATCACTAGTCACCTCCCCTCCTTCCCACGTGTGGTGCTGGTCACAACCCATGTGATGGCACACAATAAGGCCTTCCTAAATGCCAGCTCCAGGCCCGTGTGGACCTTAATCTGGCACTGTTGGCTGATCAATTGATCGGCCAGTATATTTTGTGCCCGTTGGCCAATGTGTACCAGCGGTATGTCTGTGAACGATGTCGTTCACAGACATATTGTGACGGCTGTGCTGCACAGCCGATGCCCAGTATATCTGCAGATATATCTGTCCATCATGCTGTGTGTACAGTCTGCGGTGTGACCCCCAGCTAGCAGGACCTGCAAACAGATGGTTGTTCAGTGTGTATTAGGGGTGTGCAGGCTCGGATTAGTTCGGATTTTCCCACCAAATTCGGATTTTTCCCTCCAAAAATCGGGTCTCAGAAAGAGGCAAAACCTCATCTTTCATGGACAAACATCAGCATTCTCGGAGAAAAGTCCATGAAAGATGATGTTTTGCCTCTTTCTGAGATCAGATTTTTGGAGGGAAAAATCCAAAATTGGCGGGAAACTCCAAACTAATCCGAGCCTGCACATCCCTAGTGTGTATGAACATCCATCATCTGCAGGTATATCTGTTAGGTGTGTACTCAGCTTAACTGTTATTTTTTAGCAGTCTGTAAAATGATAGAAGCTGATTGATTGGTACTTTATGGGGGGTATTCAATTAGCAGGGTTTACCCTGCGCACGAGTCCCCGCTGTCAGACTGAGCCTCGCTCTTGGAGGTGCGAGGTAAAGTCCACAGATTTTTCGGTTCGGGGAAAAAGGCTATTTAATTGAATAGCCTTTCCCCTCTCAGCGGGGATTTTGGCCGGCAATTACTTGCGGGGTAAACACCGCAGCTAATTGAATACCCCCCTATATCTCTCTCCAAAATTTAAGAAATCTCCCACAAACTTTTTAACAATGCTGATACTGCAGTGGTGCCTTTTGGGATGTGTATAATAACTGAAAGATATATAGTTACAGGAAAACTTGCAAAAGGAATAAGAGAGCATGTGAAGGACCTAGGAAAGTTAGTATATTGTGCAGTCCGGGGCATATTTACAGGGGTATATTATCAATCCATATCTGGGATTCCTAAGTGGGATGGAGAGATAGAGGGGTTCATGTAGAGGTTTCTCTTGGACATTCTGGGAGACTAGGCAGGTATTAATTAGATCTCATCAGTGCAAGAAGTTATGACGTGGTGTAACATCTTGTGCATCTCTTGGCGCCTAAACCTAACCGTCTGGATAAGTACCTAACCCTAACCGTGGGGGTAAGTTCCTAACCCTGCAGTAAGTGCCTAACCCTAAACCTAACCCTAATCCTAAAAAACGGAAAAAAAAAAATGTGTCGACCATTTTAGTGTTGATCATTTTCATGTCAAACTTTTGTCCCTGTTGACCTTTTGTACCTGTCAAACTTTTTACATGTCTAACTTTAGTGTGTTTGACTTTTCTCCGTGTCGAAACTTTTTTATCCTTGTCTAACTATTGACTGTGTAACATCTGGTGTCTATCTAGACATTGTCTATATAATTACTGTCTATCTATAGTCGGGAACCCCGTTCAATAATTTTATGACATAACAAGTGTTGGAATATCTGTTATATCACTTCTGTAGCCTTCGTCACTGACCAGTTATACAGATGTGGGTACATTGAGCAGACACTATAAACAACAGACTTATGCCAAAAAGGTGAGCACTCAAAAATTTGTCCAACAGAACCAACGCGTCCAATGTAATGTTATTTATCCCTAAATTATCTTCTGTTGCAGATTTATTTGGTTGAGGACAGTGAAGCATTTGAGCCTACACTTCTATTGACCCTGTGGAAAGAACAACCATTGTTTAATAGCCCAAATAACTATGGAAGCAGTAATAAAGCTGCCGGCATTCAGGGAAGCCTGTTGGCCTTTGAAGATAATATGGGAGCGCATTAACCATGCCTACAGCTCAGATACTCCCCCTATGGGTTGGGGCCGTCAAAAAGGGGACTACGGCATCCAAACCTGGATTTTCAGAGATAACAATGAAAAGTACTATGTGACTTGGAATACTTTATGCTCTTTTTGGAAGGTGAACACTCCGTTTGGACAATATTTATATTTTGTAGGACCTCTGTTCATCAACAAACAAAGGGAGGGTTTAGCCGTACCCCCGTTCTTCACTGTCAACAACAATGATCTAGATATATTGATGCCGGCCTCGGCTACAGCGGTGAAGGAGCAAATGCTATCTATTTTGCGCTATGTGGTTAAGTCACATAGCAAAAAAAATCTTGAGATACAAACTATGTTTTTCCATAGTGATTGCTGATAATCCATTGCAGTTTTTTTTAAATCGTGTATTCTTTATTGAACATATTTGAAATAAAAAACGAAAAAACAAGAACAAATTACAGGCATTAGTCATCAATTACACAAGTAAAAAGGAGTCATACTACAGAAAAAAGAGAAAGTTGTAGGGGGCGTGGCCTGGAAGCCGAGGAGGAAAGCTGCATGGAGTCGGGGCTCCGTTACGACTGAGCCTGCTGATCCAGTCCCTCCGGCCGTGCGCGGTGCTTCTTGGCTCTCCTACCGCCACAAGCCATCTCTGCCCCCAAGGCGGGTGTTCCCATTGCCTAGCGGGATCCTGGTTCCCGGACTCGGGCTGCCGGACCTCGCGGCCTACTGCAGACGCGGTGCGTGGTGCTGGATTCCGGCCCTCGGCTCCCGGCTCCTGCATCGCGCCTGGTCCACTGCCAAACCCCGCGACGCTGGCTCACAGACAGTCAGCTGGTGGGTGCGAGCAGCAAGGGGAACACACGGGGACGCCGCTGGACGGGTCCCCGCGACCGCATATCATAATTGCAGAAGGCAGACGCTGGCTCCTTTCAAGGTCCTTTTACAGACGGCGCCATTTTGCAGACACTGCATATACAGGAGACAAGGTACTGTGTGTTACCAGTTAAAGCCCTATACTGGAGAACGTACAGCTGCTTATAAACAGAAGTCTTGCAACTCTATACTTCTTTTGAATCCCCAGCTATAGCTGATGATAAATTTGGCAATATTTATGTACATATCCTTTACTCTGGGGAATAGTTACAGTGCCAGCTTCTACCACCAGATGGTGCTCCAGCCCTATTTTTCAAGTTACTTCACAATTATTTGAAATGTAAAGGATCTCCTGTCTGTGATCACAGCCATTTCTAAGCAACACACTCCTCAGTATTATCATAACCTGGTGAAAATTAAGACCAATCTCTACATGGATAAGTTCATGGCTCCACAGCCCACCCCCAAGGCAAATCGAGCCAGGGGTAGTAGCAAACGTACAGATCAACCTACAGACTCTGTGGAAAACATGCCACATACACATAGTTCCGAACCCGCTACTACCCATAACACAATGGGCCCGGTTCCTGCTCCTCTCTCATATGCAGAGATAGTTAGAGCCATTAAAGAAACAGTGGAACCACTACTGCAAAACCAAGCGGATAAATTCATGGGGGCACTGGCGGATATTAAGACGCAAATGTCCTCTGTCTCACAACAAGTGCGTGAAAATGAAAACAGGATCGGAGTCAACTTTCATGAGCTTTCAGAACTAAAACAACAAGTTGCTACCATGTCGACCACACAACAACAATTATTATCCAAGGTAGACGATCTGGAAAATAGGTCCAGATGCAACAACCTGCGACTTCTGGGTCTTAAGGAAACGATTAAAGGCAACGATCTCACTAAATTTCTTCAAACCGATCTCCCTGAGCTACTCGGCATCTCGGCTGAACTGAATAATTTTGAGATAGAACGAGCACATAGATTAGGTCCTTTTCGCGATTCTAACATCTCACGCCCTAGAGCTGTTATCTTCAAGTGCTTAAATTTTCGTCACAAGGATCTGATATGGTCAACTGCTCGACAGAAGGGCCCTCTTCAGTGGGATGGCCAACGTATCCTCTTGTTCCAGGACTACTCCGCGGAGGTTGCCAGAGCACGCAGAACTATGTCCCCTGTCTGCTCTCAGCTCATCCAATCAGGGACTCGCTTCGCGCTCTTATTCCCAGCTAGACTTCGCATTTTCTCATCTCAAGGCCCTAAAGATTTCACAGAAGTTGCTGACGCCCAGGCTTTCCTTAACGAAGTAAAAGAGTCCTCGGACCCCTCCACGATGGACCATAATGATTGATTACGGGAAGATGTCCCATACCTATTTTGATGCCTTTACCAGGTTTTACCCTTTTCTTCAAAAATATGTTTATAGTCTGATTTAGGATTATAATTACATATATACTTGTGACGTTGCTTTATAGTTATTATTAAGACTATTGTCTTTTTTTTTTTTTTTTCCTTTTCAATAGGCTGAGATCAATGACTATAGTTTTGGTTATATGTTTGCATTTGATTCGCAATCTCTGCATATCAGCGTCTTTCTTTATTTTCTTTTTATGTCTATGTCCATTTGTTTATTTGTTTCTTTATACTGTATGAATCACGAAGCTCATGCCCTTCATAGCTTATTTATGACTTATACTAGAGCCGACATTCATATTATTATGAACCTACCTAACACCAACCGGTATTATGGGGAGTATATTAACATTTATACTACACTTTTTTACTATTTGCATTACCTAATTTCCACACCTTGTGATGCATTCCCACCTTAGGTTTTGCACCTGGAATGTCAGGGGGATTCACTCACCAGTGAAAAGAAAGCGCATATTGACATATCTTAATAAGCTTAAATCCGATATCACTTATTTACAGGAGACTCATTTAACTCCCACAGAACACGCCAAGCTAAACACACTGCACCACCAGGTACTGGCGTCATCATCATTTGGTTCTAAGTCACGTGGAGTGGTAATCCTAATACGCAAGGGTATTCAATTCGATATTCACTCCTCTGATGTAGACCAAGAGGGCCGATACATTCTTATGGATGTCACGCTAGACGGCACTAGATATTGTTTGTGTAATGTCTATGGTCCCAATATATATGATAAATCTTTTTTCTTAGGATTGATTAACAAATTATATTCTTTTGCAGATTCTAAGATTATATTAGGGGGTGATTTCAATCTGGTCGCTTCCCCAACCTTAGATAGGAAAACTTTCTCTCATTCCTCCCCCAAACAACCAAAAATAGGTTTAAATTATATAGCCAAAGAATTGAATTTATTAGATGTGTGGAGAATGAGACACCCCACTGATCTGGAATACACGTACTACTCAGCCACTCATAACGCCTTTTCTAGGCTTGATTATTTTTACTTATCTAACTCAATATCCCCAATGATTATCGATACATCGATTGAAACTATAGCTATTTCGGATCATGCGCCGGTGTGGGTGGATGTACAGGGGAAATTCCTTTTGGGTTCATACTCCCAATGGCGATTTCCGGCAAAATTAGCCTCATCCCTTAAATTTAAGTCAATGCTAGAGTCTGCTTGGGCCAATTACGAAATGAACAACCAAATACATAAAGATAACCCAGGTTTATATTGGCAAACTGCTAAGGCGGTGATTAGGGGGGAAATTATCTCCTTTATGACAAAATATAAGGCTGAACAGGACGCCACTTATAGATCTGCACAGACGGCCTTAACATCCGCATTTCAAGCTCTAAGAGCTTCATCCTCACCGGTGACTAGAGCCGCATATGGTGAGTGCAGGTTACACTTTGATCAAATCCTCACTCAAATGGATGATAAATATGTATACTCAGGTAAATTACATTTCTTTCGATACGGCAACAAACCTAGCCGACTCCTATCAAACATGCTGAGAGGTACCAAGCCACATAATAATATTGCAGCTCTCAAAGATGAAAGCTCTGCCATACAATTCAATGGCAAAGATATCGCGAATATCTTTTTCCGTTACTACCAAAACCTCTATTCCCAAGACCCAATAGATATCACTAAAAAGGAGGCTTTTTGGGAATCACACACCCTGCCACAGATTTCATCTGCACAGGCTGATATATTGATTGGCAAAATTACACATGAAGAGGTAGATCAGGCTGTTAAATCTCTCAAGACGTTCAAGGCCCCAGGCCCAGATGGTCTGAGTGGGGAGTTTTTCAAAATATTACGTCCCCAAATCACAGAGACTTTAACTAATGTATTTAACTCCATAATGGATAGTAAAATAATCCCTCACTATTTTAATTCGGCCATTATAAAAGTTCTGCCGAAGTCAGGCAGAGACCCCCTTTTGCCTTCATCATATAGACCCATTTCTCTACTTAACGTAGACTATAAATTATTGACAAAAATTTTAGCAGAGCGGTTGAAGTTGATTCTCCCGTCTATCATACACCCGGACCAAACCGGGTTTATTTGTGGCAGAAATTCTGTCACAAACATTAGGAAAGTCCTTACGGTGCTGCAGTCTCTGCATATGGGCGAGACGGGTGATCCCAGGTTCTTGTTGTCTTTAGACGCAGAAAAAGCGTTTGATCTGGTAACCTGGGATCACCTGTTTGAATCTCTGCGTCGGTTTGGTATGCCCGCCCTTTTTGTTGAGATCATACGATCCTTATATACTTCTCCCCTTACTCAGATTCTCACTAATAGATATTTATCACCTGTATTCTGTACACAGAGAGGGACGAGACAGGGTTGCCCGCTTTCTCCACTTTTGTTTGCAATTGCGCTAGAGCCATTGGCAATAGCAATAAGACAGGAAACGGAGGTAAAGGGTATTACTATCAGAAACCAAACATGTAAATTGTCTTTATTTGCAGACGATATGATGCTTTTTATATCTGATCCCCTACGATCCATCCCTACACTTCTGGATCTAATTACCACATTTGGATCATTTGCAGGTTATCGCATCAATGTGAGTAAATCTGAGTTGCTCCCTATTGATGCAGCTACTTTTTTAGCTACACATCCCCACATAGCCTCTCTTTTCACAATTGCAACACATAAATTAAAATACTTAGGTATATTTATACCAGCTCAATTATCCTCTCTATATGCTTTTAATTTCTCTCCATTGCTAAATAGATTAAACTCCCAACTCCAGAATTGGAAAGATCTTAAACTCTCTCTACTCGGACGAGTAACTGTAATAAAGAGTGTGGTGTTCCCGAAACTAGCCTATCTTTTACAAACTTTACCCATTACTTTAACAAGAGTGGATGTACTGAAGTTTACGCAGATCTTTTTTAAATTCATTTGGCAGTACAAGAAACCCAGAATGCCGCGTTCCCGAGCTTACCTATTGAAAAAAAATGGAGGGCTGAGCATCCCAAGCATCTCTGCATTTGCAAAAGCTGCCATATTCCGATATATAACTGATTGGTTATTACATACCGATCACTATACTAATCCTGACTTGGAGGAAGCATTATTTCACCCATATGCCCCAGCAGCCTTGTTACACACCCCTAAAATACACATTCCTAAGATATTTCGTTCTAATATTTTATTCTGGGACACTTACACTACGTGGTTGAAGGTTAATACACATTTGGGGAAAAATCCTTTTTCATCCCCGTACATCCCCTTATGGGGTAATCCCTGTTTTCCCCCTTCACTTGACATTCCTCTTTTTAAAATGTGGAATCAAAAGGGAATCATGTCCATCAAAGATGTATTTGATCCGGGTGGCAATTTGCTCTCCTTTGTACAATTACAGGATAAATATGACATCCCTCGTACACAATTTTTTATGTTTCTACAAGTACGTCATTTCATTCAATCCTTAGATAATCCTTTATGGATCTCAATTAACACAGATACAATGGGTCGCATTCTACTCTTATGTCGCTCAACCAAATTCAGAATAGCTCATTTATATAAATACCTGATTGAAATTCCTATACATGCTTGGGCACCAGTTGCGGAAGCTTGGCACACAGAGATACCCGAATTATGTGACTTGGAGCCATTTGTTGCGAATCTGGATTGTGTTTTACCCTGCCTTAAGTCAGCGAGACTTCAAGAAATTCATCTTAGAATTTTAAATCGTACATATATGTCTCCGGCCCAACGGAGACATTTTGTGCCACTGGAGGAGGGAAATTGTGTGAAATGTGACTGCTCTAATGCCTCTCTCTCGCATAACCTCTGGTACTGCAGAAAGATCCATAGATTTTGGAATAAAATTTTGTGTTATCTAAATAATACGATACATCTTAAATTGTCCAAAAATGCGGCAGCTCTTATTTTCGCAGAATTTTCAATATGGGAGTCTGAGTCCTCCTTGGGCCCATGGAAACCTGCTCTGAGAGTCATGGTTACAGTAGCTAAACAACTTATCCTTAATTACTGGATCTCAAAATCAGCACCTACACTAATGGAATGGAAAATTGCGCTGCTGGAGGTTATTTATGCGGAGAGACGTATGGCTATCTTTAACATCGAAAGAGGGGTACGGATTTTTTCCAAAAAATGGGAACCATACATACAATGTTTACCGGTCCAGATTCAGAATAACATATGGAAAGTCTTTGATCACACGGAATGGTTTATGCTAAGAAATATCACTTAAAATGCCCCTATTTGTGCTATTTATATGTAGCTCTCTGTGAATCCCCCCAGACAAGGTATCTCTCACCTTCTGTCAGTGATTCCCCCTCTATTTCTATTTCACCTTTCTTTCTTCTTCTGTTTCTTTTATCATTTTATTCTAACTCTCCCCCCCTTTTTTCTAATATAATTCTGCATTGATGTAGATTATATTGACGCAACGATTGACTGATATACCGAAGTTGATGTGATAATTGGTTAACTCAAAATTCAATTGCTGCTTACACTGGCTCTATAAGTTGCATAGTTTGAGTGACATTGATTGTATATTTACTTGCATTTCTATACGGTGTACTATATTGATTTTTTTATACAGTATTTGTAATTTTGTAATTTTCTACATTATATTATATTCAAGTACTTTGTTTCTTTGTACTTTGACATAATTTCAATCTATATTTGTACTATTTTCCAAAAAAGTTTGAAAAGATTAACAGTAGTTTGTATATTGTTTGTTCCAAGAAACAGACTAGTCGTTTATCAGACAATTTTATTTTCTCTAATTCTTGGATTGTGCAATGTATAATTGTTTTATTGCTGTTCAATAAAAAGATATTTAAAAAAAAAAAAAAAAAAAAGAGAAAGTTGTCGGTGCAGATTGTTCACGCTTCACCACATCATCATCAATAAACATAATGTTACAAATCTGTTCATCAAACAGAGTATACAACACGAGAAACATATTTTGGGAAAATCAATATATATGCCGGATTAATATAGGCAGCAATAGTACATAATTAGTACATTGCATAAAGATATTATATAGGAAAATGAGAAATAGTATTATCAATGTAGACGCATTTGAGTACATTATATCCGCAAAACTGATAAGGGTTATACAGTCGTGACAGTTCCAACCCTCCTCCCCAACCTAGATTGACACCATCTATCCCATTTATCATGAAATTTTGAAATGGAATTACGAGACTGAAACATATGCTTTTCATGTCTGATCACATAATTCACCAGAATTCTCCATGTGAGCGGGTCAGGGGGGGTCAGCCAAAAACCAGGATCGTGCCACAATCACTTTGGCCAGTGTTGAAAGGCACATAATATAACGATATAAAATTAGTAGGGGTGTGCACCGGCCACTTTTTGTGTGTTTGGTTTTGGATCTGGATCTTTCTTCCGGGTTTTGGGTTTGGATCTGTATTTTTTTGGAAAAAAGCATAAAAACAGCTAAAATTACAGAATTATTTTTTTTTTTATTATTCCTACGCTACTATTAACCTCAATAACATTAATTTCCACTCATCTCCAGTCTATTCTGAACCACGGTAGCTGGATGGCTATGCTAAATGACACAAGTGGGCGGCACACAGGGCACAGGGCAGCGCACCCCTACACCACACAGGACAGCCCCTGTAAAAATTATTTTGATGAAGGGCAGCGTACAACCCACAGGACAGCCCCTGTAAACATTAGTTTGATGAAGGGCAGCGTACAACCCACAGGACAGCCCCTGTAAACATTAGTTTGATGAAGGGCAGCGTACAACCCACAGGACAGCCCTTGTAAACATTAGTTTGATGAAGGGCAGCGTACAACCCACAGGACAGCCCCTGTAAAAATTATTTTGATGAAGGGCAGCGTACAACACACAGGACAGCCCCTTTAAAAATTATTTTGATGAAGGGCAGCTTTTCACACTGGGGGGGGGTGAAGAGAGCACCCCTGAATGACAGAGCACGCCCTGGACAGCACAGCACTACAGCCAGCCAGACAGCCCCTATGGACAGGACAACAGCCAGCCCCTATATGGACAAGCCAGTCCCTATGTATATGGACAACAGTAGCAAGCCAGCCCCTATGGTCAGCGTCAGCAACAGCTCCCAGCTCCCTCCCTCTTCACAGTAGCCAGCCAGCAGTACTTTATTATTTATAATAACAACTAACAAGTCAATAAGTAGCTCCCTAACTCTGCACACTCCACAGCCAGAATGAAAAATGGCGGTGATCACGGGACCTTTATAGAATCCAAAACCCGCAAGAATCCGAAAGTGGGATGATGACGTTTTGCTTCGTTTTGGGAACTGAGTCTGGCGGGAAAACCTGGGTCGGACTCGGGACCTGATTCAGAGCCGGACGCTCGCTCTGAATCAGGGCATCCCTTTTTTTTTAAAGATGACCTCCTGGCTGCTCGCATAGCTGTGGGTGACCACCCACAGCTTATGCGAGCGGTCAGGTGATGGTCGCGATGGTCAAGTCCATCGCGACCATCGAGCTTGCGACGAGACCCTTGTGGTAGGGTCTCGTGGCCGCAAGCTCCAGTGGACTTCCTGCTCTAATAGAGCAGGAAGTCCACCTACTGACATCACGAGTGATGTCAGTAGGGCCGCCCACAAATGGCAGGGGTTCCTTCAGGAATGCCTCCATTTGTGTAGCCACCCCCCCACCCCGCTTACAAAACGGGGCGAGCTGTTGATCAACATCGACAGCCATCCCTTTTGTAGTGAGTCCCGGAGCGAGAGAATTTCTCTCTCGCTCCGGGGCTCGCACATGCTCATCGACCTGATTGCGAGTGCTGTGCGCTCGCGACTGGGTCTGAATCAGGCCCTCAGTTCCCAGCTCGGATCGGGGGGGGGCTCGGGGAATTTCGATTTTGGAAATCCGAACCCGCTCGTTCCTAAAAATTTGTGAATACATTTCTTCCAGATCTAGGCCAAATAAACATAATGCAGGACCAACACAGGGAAAGGAAAGAACTGCAAGTAATACATCTATTGATTCCTAATAGTCGCTAGTCGCTATTTAGTCCCTAGATTCTAATCAGCGCTCCTTAGATCACCCAAAAACGGATATTCGATCTCACAACACTGAGTACAAAACAGGCATAAAACACATTGCGTTTTTACCTGTATATGGCGCATCCACCCTTTGTTGAGGAATCGAAATCTGGTTGATTTGAGTAATCTCCAGTAGCGTGACCTCAAGCTCGAGCCCCCATCTATTGATTCCTAATAGTCGATAGTCACTATTTAACGCTGCAAGTCGCTTAAGAAAGAATTGCTTTCCAGTCCAATCATGTGGTTCCAAAGCACAAAAAGTTATTTATGTAAAGAAAAAGTAACATGATGAAAGATTTAACAATTAGAGTAAAAAGCAATCAATAATAGTACAAGCCGATACATACGCATGCACACTGGTCCCAGTATACAGTCATCAATCCAGAAGCCTGTGGTCATCAAAGAGGATGTCTGTACACTGGAGTCGGGTCACAGCTTATATACCTTACAGAGTTCGACGTTAACAAAGGAACTAGTTGACAGGTTTCCATTGGTTCTTGTTTCTGGATAATCTGGACATTGGTTGATTCATACGGTGTCATCAGGCTTAGTCCTCAAACTGTCACATTGTGTAGTTTCCCGCCAAACAACTGGTTAATACTAGCTACAACACTGCATACAGCTAATAACATTCTATGCAATAACTCCCTATCATCCATAACTAGCAGACGCAAGATACGACTCCTTTGCCAATAGGAACGGAAGTCTGCAAATAAACAGAGATTTAGTATGATACCAAACATGACATGTCCACTATGTTCTAAACCTTAGATCTCATTTAAGTACATATTACATCTTAATTATTAGTTCAAAATACCTTTAATATCTCTGGTTAGTAACTATTGTGAATAGGAACCATTTTATACATATGCGTTCGCATAGGTGCGTCTGTGCATTGAATAGGAAATGTTCGTATGTATGTATGTGAATATCCATGTGAGCGTCTATGTGTACGCATGTGGATACACATACGAGCGTCTATGTGTACGCATATAAGTTTATGTGTGTGCGTTATGTGCATCAGTGTATGTGTGTGGTGGATTCGCATTTGTGCGCATCAGATTGCGCCAACACAAAGTAGCGTCCGGTTTACTCTACATCAGACCACAGATCGTCAGATAATAATTGTAAGCGATCATATCCAATTATCTGACTTTGACAGTCCACCCTTTGACATAAACTATCACTTTTTATTCTTAACCTTTCTAGTCATGCATAATAATTTAATATTCAATGTTCTAAACGGTGTGACACAAATTGGTCATTGAACCATCAATAATGCATTTCAGGAAAGGGTAAAACAACCCTTATACGCCATCTGCGGATCTATAGGGGATCATTGGTAGGATGTGGGATCTCATCGAACCTATAAAGGAAGTTTGGGGGAATTGAGACTACATTATCTAGGATGTTTAACGAAACATTTACAATAATTATTATTATACATGACTTAGCCTATTCACATATTATTATCTGATGGCACATTCAATTTCAGGATTGTAATGCAGTTCTTTATCAACCTTAGTACTTATACCACCACCACTCACCACATTCATGATTTCATTTTCACGATTTACCTTGGTGGTACATTTTCCACCCTTTAACACAGTAAGAACACATCTGACACATAAACTAATTACTAAAATGACAATCAGTATAAGAATGAGGAGCTTACCTATACTAGCAACCATCTCCTGTACCCACTTTCCCAGACCGGCAAACCATTTCACAGGGTTTAACCACGAGAACCATTTCTCTACCTTTACCTCTGTCTCATACAATGAAGTTTTATGGTCCTTCCGAAACTCCCACTTCAGTTGTAGGATTTCATCCATTTTCCGGTCTATCACCTCTTTGGGGTCACTAGTATTATTGGTGATGTACGTGCAACATTTGACACCAAATTGGGTGGCCAAAGTGACACAATATCCACCAGTAACAGCTGTCAGGTAGTTTAACAGTAGCCTATGTTGTACTGTTTACAAGCCTGTAGCTCCTTACCACTTTACCTGAAAGTGTCATCATACATCTCGGTGATGTTGTCTATTAATTTACCCAGGTCTTGGATGTATCTAAAATTGAAAGTTCCCCGAGAGATCCTGGTGGGATCTAATACTACCAAAATTTGTGAGCCAGTTGTTTAACTATTCAACTGTGTGGCTATATGTTCTTCACCAGGTATCATATTTCTTTTGTCACGATGTTCATACTGTGTGTGTATGTATGGAGGTGGTGCGGTTTTATGGATACCAATCATTTGATCATGTGTAAGGGTTATAATTTCTGGTACCATCCTTCCAAGATAACATAAACCTTCAGAACTCGGAGAGAGCCACTTGTACGCTTTTCTCCCACATATAAAATACATATCAGGAGAAACCTGGTAGGAAGTAAAGACACAATCACAGCCCGCCACTCCATTGCCGGAATAATGGTCTGCACACGCCTCAGGCTCAGGTGTTTTACACTGCAGTCTCTAGCTCTCCTGGAACAGGCTCTCAATCGACAGGTCCACGTTATCTGTCTCAACTCCGTCTTGCACCTCCTTCGGCTGATTGACCTTTCTGCAGTGAGTGAAATGGACCCAGGTATCTCTTTCTGCTACTTTCAAAAATGTCGTACTTTTCATCAACACCTGATACGGACATTCCCACCGGTCTGTCAAACAACCTGAGCGTAAAAAATTTCTGATCATAACATATTCTCCAGGTTAAACATCATGACAGTTTGTTTCTGGCATATCAGCTTACAACATTTTCAAGTTCTGTTGCTGCTGTTTCAGCTGTCTACTCATTTTTATAAGATATTTCACAGTAACCTCATTATTACTCTTCAAATCATCCTGTGGATTTATAATCAAATGAGGTTGCCTCCCAAACAGTATCTCAAAGGGGGACAGATTAAGAGGAGATCTAGGAGTGGTTCTGATGCTATGGAGGACGAGCGGTAAGGCTTCTGGCCATCCTAATCCAGTTTCAGTCATGATTTTACTCAGTTTATTCTTAATAGTAGTTCACTCTCTCCATCTTTGCACTGGCTTGCAGTCGGTAGGGGGTGTGAAGTCTACTATTGATACCCATAAGCTTACACATGTTCTTGAAAACATCACCAGTGAAGTGAGTACCCTTATCACTTTCTATGATTCTAGGGATACCGTATCTACATACCAATTTCTGAACAATCTTTTTAGGAGTAAACACAGCAGTATTAGTGGCAGCTCGATATGCCTCTACCCAATTAGAAAATACATCAGTACTAACTAATACATACTTGAGATTCCTGCAAGGTGGTAATTGAATGAAATCAATTTGTATTACCTGAAAAGGACCATCTGTCAGAGGGATATGGGATGGCTCGGTAGGGATTGTCTTCCCGACATTTTTCCTCAAGCAAGTCAAACAGGACGTTGCTCTCTTTCCAGCTTGAGAAGAAAAGCCTGGTGCACACCAATATGCTCTGACCAACTTGCACATACCTTCTTTTCCCAGCTGAGTCAGACCATGCACTGCCTCAGCCAAGCTTGGGTAATATGCCTTGGGAGCAACAGGCCTACCTTGCCCATCTCTCCAGAGTCCGGAGGACTCCTGAACACATCCCTTCGATCTCCAGACTGCCTTTTCCTGTGGAGAACACAAATGTTGCATCTCAATTAATTTCTGCGTGTCTATTGTCTGGAAGATCATCACTTTATCAGTTGTTAAATTTATGCGTAACCCTGCTGCCCATTTGGCAGCTTTATCTGCTCTGTTATTGCCCATTGACACCGGGTCTTCTTCGCATGTATGGGCTTTACATTTGATGACAGCTACTGCCTTTGGTAGCTGGATTGCTGTCAGACATCCTTTTTTGTGGTGTGAGTGTGTGACTGGTGTACCTGCTGCTGTCATAAAATTCCTAAGACGCCAAAGAGCCCCAAAATCATGTTCTACCCCGAAGGCGTACCTAGAGTCAGTGTATATATTAGCTGATTTACCTTCTGCCAGTTCACACGCTCTCCTTAATGCCACCAGTTCAGCCACCTGTGCTGAGTGAGGTGGACCAAGTGGTTCAGCTTCTACAACATCCTTGTCATTTACAACAGCATAACCTGTGCATAATTCTCCTGTGTCAGTTTGTCTATGACAACTCCCATCCGTGTAAAATGTCAAATCTACATTTTCTAATGGTTTATCACGTATGTCTGGTCTTGCAGTAAAGGTTTGATTCAAATATTCCATACAATCATGTGTGTCAGTATACCTGCAAAACTCACCTTCAACCAGAGACTCACCTTCCTCCACCGTTTGTGCATCTCGAGGCACATACGGTAAGTATGTTGCTGGATTTAATGTATTGCACTGTTTCATGGTAATATTTGCAGGTGCCATTAGAGCTAGTTACCATTTTGTGAACCTAGCTGAAGAGACATGTCTGGTTTGGGCAGAATTCAACAAAGTAGATACTGCATGCTGTGTATAGACAGTTGTATCATGCCCTAATACTACATCTTTGCTCTTATTTACCAGAAGAGCAGTTACAGCTAAATTTTTTAAACACATTGGGAGTGATCTTGCTACAGTGTCCAGTTGTGCACTGTAGTATGCTACAGGTCTGCTAGCATCACCATGTTTTTGTGTGAGGACACCTGCTATGCAGCCATCAGCTTCCGTACAATATAACTCAAAGGGTTTTTTCATAATCTGGTATTCCCAAGGCAGGTGCTCTTGTCAGACTATCCTTAAAGTTAAGGAAAGCCTGCTCTGTCTCCTCAGTGTGTGTGAGACGGTCAGGTTTTGAGGATGACACCAATTCCTGCAATTGTAAAGCCAAAATAGAAAAACCTGGGATCCAAGTTCTGCAGTATCCACACATGCCCAAGAAGGTACGGATTTGCTGCTGGTTTTGCGGCATTGTCATGGTCTGTATGGCCTGTATTCTGTCCGTTGTCAAGTGTCATAGTCCCTAGGTTAGACAGTGTCCCAAGTATTTAACATTAGTCTGGTATGGCTGTAATTTGTCCTTTGTAACCTTGTGCCCTGTTTGTGAGAGATGAAGTAACAACAGTTTAGTATCATTTAAACATGACATAAACAAATCAGAGCACAACAACAAATCATCTACATACTGGATGAGGACAGACCCATTGCTTGTTTGAAAAGATTGCAAACAGTCGTGTAAGGCCTGAGAGAAAATACTGGGGCTATCTATGAAACCCTGGGGCAATCGTCTCCATGTATATTGTACCCCTCTGTGGGAAAATGCAAATAGATATTGATAGTCAGGGTGAAGAGGTACAGAGAAAAATGCAGAACATAGATCAATGACAGTGAAGTGGGTTGCAGATGGTGGAATCTGCATGAGGATGACAGCTGGATTGGGGAATTGGCTTTCAAGAACTTTGTTAACCCACTGTAAGGTCCTGTACTAATCTATAGCCCCTCCCCCAAACCTTCACTGGAAAGATGGGACTATTGGCTGGACTAGCTGTACGAATTAAAATACCTTGTTGCAGCAACCTTTCAATTATGGGATAAAGCCCTAGCTCCACCTCTGGCTTTAATGGGTATTGAGGGATTTTTGGAGCTAGCCTACCACTCTTTAAATTTACCATTACAGGAGATACATTTGCCATCAATCCAGTGTCCTGTCCATCTTTGGTCCAGAGGGAACCCGGTATTTGTAATAACATTTCTTTTACCTGAGATGGACTTTGTTCTAGCACGGCAGAGTGTAACATTAACCTTTGTGGTGTATCCAAGATATCCTGTACCTTATGCGGAACCTTTTCCGGTATATCTAGGTATATACCATCAGGGGTACAGTATATAACACATCCCATTTTACACAGCAAATCCCTTCCCAGCAGGTTAGTAGGAGCCACCACTGCCAGGAGAAAGGAATGCTTGGTTTGCAGCGGCCCGATAGTAACTTCTGCAGATCTGGTTAGAGGGTAATGCTGTACCCTCCCCGTTACTCCCATTGCTGATATGGTTTTGTTAGCAACCTGTAAATTAAAAGGAGAATTTATTACTGATCTGGTCGCCCCTGTATGTACAAGAAAAGTGTGTTTGATACCAAACATATCAACTGTCATTGTAGGTTCTTCCCTAGTATTCTCAGTTAACCTGACTGGCTGTAGACTACAGGTATGACCTGACCCCTAGCACTGACTATCACTCTCCAGTAATGCATTTGCTGTCACAATGTGAGTAGGTAACTGTTGGAATCTTTCTGAATCTTGTGAGTGCCCTCTCTGAGTGTATCTGGGTGTTTCCTTCCTAGGTGGCCCCTGATTTCTCAATTTACAATCCCTTCTCATGTGTCCTACTTTATTACAATTATAACACCTTACTGTATAATTCCCCTGCTGATATGTGTTGTAAGACTGTGACTGTGTATGTGATCCCTCTAGAACCTGAATGCTAACTGCCATTAACTTCTCACTCAGTGCCTCTTTCTTCCTGCCAATGTTCTTGTCATGTTCGATGGCTGACTCTCTAAGTGCATCTACAGTAATCCCTCTCCAGTTAGGTAGAGAGGTTTGCACTCTGGTTTTTAGATTGTCTTTGAGACCTTCCATTAGTACTATTACAGCTACTTCCCTGTAGTGTACATCATCCTGTATATCTGCTATCCCAGTGTACCGGGTTATTGCTAGCAGCGCTCGGGCAAAATAATCTGATGCCAATTCACTATCCTTTTGTTTAATAGTGAAAATTTTGCTCCAGTTCACTACCACAGGGAAATATATGGCCAATTGTGTTATTATACAATGATTATCCTCATCAGTTAAGGGTTCATCCTCCTCCAATACACAATCCTTAACAAACTTTTGCACATCAGTATTGGAAGGAAGACATGCCCTTAACACCACTGGCCAATCCTTATTGGTTGGTTCATGAGCATTACCCAAATCTTTAATACATTTCTGGCATTTGGCTAACTCTTTCCTAGGGTCTGGGAAGTCTGACATAATGGAATGTAATTCTGCTCTAGTCCATGGACAGTGCATATCTACATTCCTGATAGGAACTATACCTTCTTTGTCTGGTTTCCCATTGGGAACTGCAATTGTACGGACAGGATGCATACTTACCACCTCACTATGTTCAGGAATTGCTGGACTTACTGTTTCAGTACTAAGAGGGTTCCCCCTCCTACTACGTTCCCCACTACTCTCACCAATTTCAGCTGCTGCCCCTGCTGGTTGAATCACTGCCTTTCCTGGTCTCTGTTGAACATCTAGTAAATTAACAGCGTGGGAAATGGCTGAAATTACAATAGGTTCATCATCTTCTACAATTACATTTTCCTTGAAGTGACTTAAAACAGGGTGTAGGTTACTTATTACGATTTTGTAATTATTTTTAGTATCGGCTGTACTTCCACCTGCGGCCGCATAAGGCGGAGGCGGTGCGCATGCGCTAGCTTCTTTATGCACAGTGACGCTACCTTGCAGCATGTGTACGCTACCAGGTGGCGTCTTGCTTTGCGGAATGAGTACGCTGTTTTGTGGCCCGCTACTATGCCACGTGTGTGCACTACTTTGTGGCATGAACATGCTACTTTGCGGGTTGTGCATGCTGCCTAGTGGTGTGAGTGCGCTGCTTTGCGACGCACATACACCACCGAGCCACGTGTTCCCCTCGTGCTGCCACAACTTTAAACAGTCATTATACTTTACTCTTTTCTTTAAAGATTTGACTAAACATATGTTATCTCTAACAGCATTCAGTACCTCCAAATCAAAACTGCCAACTTTGGGAAAGGGTTTCACACATCCCTTGGTCATCTTGACCCATATGTCGCAGTACACAGTTGCGTACACACCATACTTCTCATTCATTATATACCTTGCCGACCCGGTCGGCCCATTCATAAGCAACATCTCATCAACCACCCCTAGCGACTGCTTAGCACCCATTTCGGGACAATGCTTTGCTTCCTTCGCTAGAAATTTCGACCAGTGGACGAATTACAACAAGCTGCGTCCACTCACTTCCACCCACTGTGTACAACCAACCGCTAAGCCAGTTTTACACAATGAGGAAACAGAATCCAGCCTATGCTATACTTCTGCTTTCCAGACAAATTTATACCAAGCTTCGTCTACCGCTTCCTAGTTTGAGTTACTTTCCACTGGTAGCATCTAAGTATTCCTTAGCCTTGCCAGTGATTTCCTCCACCACAACCAATTCCACAATCACAGTTTCACACCACTGTGCGGTTCGATCACATTGCCCAGAGACACTAACTTATCAATGGACTTAGCGATTACAATTGGAAGTCGACCAAGAAACACCCTCTGGTTTCTCGTCCAGCTATACCTGCTGTGTATAACTTCTCCAGCTTGCCCTGTCCGCCTCTTGGACACCTTAGCCGGACCTGTCTAATTTCAACAGTTCAAAAAGTAAAATCCTTCTCTCCATTTTTCTTTTTCCTTATCCTTATCACATCACAAGCATACGTTTCACATTCATATACCTTTGTTTTCTGCACAGAAAAATGCTTTCCTATTGGCAATACCTATTCAGAGGATTTTAACAGGTGATACAAGACTATCTATTATAACGATTGTTTAAACATGTGGCATCAATACAGGGAAGACGCATACATAGGCAAATGCAGGGGGGTTTCCATCTGCCTGGAAACCTCCCTCCCCAGCCCACACCATGACCACAATAGAAATAGTAATATAATGGAATTTTACTAGCGCTGCTTGTTCTTCTCAGTATCACAAATGAAATAATTAGCACCACCTGTGGATTTTTTAACATGTATCAGCCAGTAATAAATACACCTGTGCACCAATTAGGGGATTTGGAAAACATGCACTGTTAGGGATGCACTGCTATAGAGCCCAGATATGTCCAGGGAAGTGTTAGGTTCTGCTGCTGCTCCCCCAGACTCCCAGACTTGCTCCCATGCTCTGCAATGGAGCCCACATTAAAATAAAAACATTCAGCTCAGGCAGGATGGCCTACTGCCGCATCTAATGGCTCACTGTGATCGCTGGTCCTGTATATGCTGGTATTATGACACACAATATACTATGTATGACACATATAATGGGTTACTGTGATCGCTGGTCCTGTATATGCTGGTATTATGACACACAATATACTATGTATGACACATATAATGGGTTACTGTGATTGCTGGTCCTGTATATGCTGGAATTATGACACACAATACACTATGTATGACACATCTAATGGGTTACTGTGATCGCTGGTCCTGTATATGCTGGAATTATGACACACAATACACTATGTATGACACATCTAATGGGTTACTGTGATCGCTGGTCCTGTATATGCTGGAATTATGACACACAATACACTATGTATGACACATCTAATGGGTTACTGTGATCGCTGGTCCTGTATATGCTGGAATTATGACACACAATACACTATGTATGACACATATAATGGGTTACTGTGATCACTGGTCCTGTATATGCTGGAATTATGACACACAATATACTTTGTTTGACGCATATTAAAGCTGGATAAGTGGTAATTATGCCCTATTCATGGACTGGCCACACTCACTCTAAAATCAGGCATTTGGAAACCCCCCTCTAGAAATCCTGCGTTTGCCACTGGCATACGTTATTTGCGAATTGCCTATTGCAACGCAAAAAGTGACAATAAAATAAACAGACTTTTCTCTCTTGTCCCTGGATTCTAATCAGCGCTCCTTAGATCACCCAAAAACGGATATTCGATCTCACAACACTGAGTACAAAACAGGCATAAAACACATTGCGTTTTTACCTGTATATGGCGCATCCACCCTTTGTTGAGGAATCGAAATCTGGTTGATTTGAGTAATCCCCAGTAGCGTGACCTCAAGCACGAGCCCCCATCTATTGATTCCTAATAGTCGCTAGTCACTATTTAACGCTGCAAGTCGCTTAAGAAAGAATTGCTTTCCAGTCCGATCGTGTGGTCCCAAAGCACAAAAAGTTATTTATGTAAAAAAAAGTAACACGATGAAAGATTTAACAATTAGAGTAAAAAGCAATCAATAATAGTACAAGCTTATACATACGCATGCGCACTGGTCCCAGTATATAGTCATCGATCCAGAAGCCTGTGGTCATCAAAGAGGATGTCTGTACACTGGAGTCGGGTCACAGCTTATATACCTTACAGAGTTCGACATTAGCAAAGGAACTAGTTGACAGGTTTCCATTGGTTCTTGCTTCTGGATAATCTGGTCATTAATTGATTCATACGGTGTCATCAGGGGTATGGATTAGTCCTCAAACTGTCACATTGTGTAGTTTCCCACCGAACAACTGGTTAATACTAGCTACAACACTGCATACAGATAATAACATTCTATGCAATAACTCCCTATCATCCATAACTAGCGGACGCAAGATGCAACTCCTTTGCTGATAGGAACGGAAGTCTGCAAATAAACAGGGATTTAGTATGATACCAAACATGACATGTCCACTATGTTCTAAACCTTAGACCTCATTTAAGTACATATTACATCTTAATTATTATGTGTGTGGTGGATTCGCATTTGTGCGCATCAGATTGTGCTGACGCAAAGTAGCGTCCGGTTTACTCCACATCAGACCATAGACGACCAGATCGTCAGATAATAATTGTAAGTGATCATATCCAATTATCTGACTTTGACACATCCTTCCAGACATGCTTCCAGAAAGAATAGACCAGTGGGTATTCCCACAACAAATGCCAAAAACCAGCATTTTCCCCATGACACCTAGGGCAGAGAGAGTCCGCTCTGAGACCAGTACGATATAAAGAAACAGGTGTATGGTATACCCTATGCAAAACATAAAAATTAACCTGCTGATATCTAATACAAGGTGTGGTAAACTTGATTGAGCCCAAAATTTGCTACCAATGGTCATCGGATCTTGACCCTATATCCGTTTCCCATTTCAACTTAAGAGGAGTGAGCAATTCTGGATACAATTTATCATTAAGAAAGGCATATATATGAGACAACCTACCCCTCAAACCCAAAGTAGACACTAGAGATTTAACGGGAGACAGTGAGTACAGGGGCACGTCGAAGTCGGATGATTGGCTGAGACCAAATCTTACAAATTAATATCTAGCAACGCTATTGTGCGACTCCTGATAGCGGGAGTCTGACATGCTACTGCATGCGGGTGTGGATACGTACAATGCACATTAGCGAATACAAAACATACATACATGCACAACGCACATTATCGGTGTAAACATACACACCAGCACAACCCATATTTGCATTGTACACATACTCATACGACATGTACACATACTCATACGCACAACGCATATTAGCTAATACATATAAAATACTATACGCACAACGCATACTAGCGAAATTACACAATTATCTCACTCTCACACATGCACGCACTTATAAAAAGGTTTCCTATTAGAGATTTTGTTAGCTATTAATTATGTTGCAAAATGTACTTATATGATATTTAAGGTATAGAAGATAGTAGACAAGTCATGTTTGGTACCATTCTAAATCCCTGTTTATTCACAGATCTCCGGTTCTATCAGCAAGGAGATCGCATAATGCGTCCGCAAGTTATGAATTAAAGGGAATTAGTGGATAGAATGTAAATCTCTGTATGTAGTGTCTGATAGCCAGTTAAACCAGTTCTTCGGCAGGAAAACCACACAAAGCAACTTCTGAGGAGCTGGGACATACCCCTAATGACACCATATGAACTGACCTATGACCTGCATCGTACCAGAATGACAAAGAGCAAGAACCAATGAAATCATGTTTGCTAGTCTCTATTGTTTTACGTGTGACCTGTAAGGTACATAACTTGAGTACTTGAGCCAGTACTCAATCATGCCCTTTTGACACAGATATCAGGTTTGATAGCTGATTACTGGATCCAGTGCGCACGCGTAAGTACCGGCTGTACCTTTGTATTTAATTGTCTTTTGGCGCTAATTGTGATAAATCAAAGTGTGTAACTTTCTTTTTATTGCAATAAGAACTTTTTGTGCTTTGGAACCACAATATAAGTCTGGAAACTAATTATTTCAATTTAGCGATTATTGCGTTTGTATGCCGTGCCTTAATTGCAAGTATGTAAAGAAAGCTGTATTAGGAAAATCAAATTCAATTTGTAGTTGTTGGAAAGACTTTAAAGTTCCTGCATCGTACAATTGGCCCAGGGTCATGACACCCTTTAAAAGCCATATATTGTCAGACGACCATTCAAAAAGGGTATGGGCATAGGGCCGGATTAAGGCTTGTTGGGGCCCCAGGGCAACTAAGTTTTGGGGGCCCCATCAATATAATTGTCACAGCCTCATGCAGCGACTACTATGCCCCTCACCTTGCCAGTGGGTTCTCCACTGACCGGCAAGGTGGCAGTATACTAAATCATGTCCGCCACACTGCTGTGAACCGACTCCCGGCAGTATAGTGGATTGATTTCTCTGTCCTGCTGCAGTTGCAATCTATGCTCCAGGCTGTCTGAGCTGGCATATGGGTCTACCCAGAATGCAGCACATGAGCAGATTCCCTTCCCCCTGTACACAGCACCTCTCCATCCATTACTCACCCATTCTCTCTACAGAGCATATAACCCAGTGTACCCCCTTTCCCCAGTACTCAGCAGCATTCCATTCACCCAGACAGCACCCTACCGACACGCCCTTCCCAGCAGCATCCAACCACCCCTCAACCCCTCCCTCCCCCAGTACACATCATCCAGCGCCCCCACCCAAGAGAGGGTGCCACAGCGGCCAGGCTTGTTTCTGCGGACTGATGCTGAAAAATGTCTGCCATGACAGCTCAGTTACCCTAGAGGAGAGGCAGCCAGGGATAGCTAAGGGAATCAGCAACAGTCCGCACAAACAACATGGCTCCCCTCCCAAATCTCCTCGCCGTCTGGTCTGCTGGACTGCGCATGCGCACAGTTCACACATGAAAAAAATCAACTTCACTCGGCAGCGCTGTCTAAAGAGAGAAACAGCGCTGCCGGTATTTTGATACTAGCGCTTGCCAGCGAGCACCTCAATGATGAATTCTGGATTTTAAAAATAATTGCGGCAAGCGCTAGTGCCAAATATCTTTAGTGTAAAAATGTGTTCGTAAATGGAGCCCATAGAAAGAGAGAGAGAGAGAGAGAGGGGGGCCGGGATGTACTAAAGGAAAAATGTGGTAAAAACCCAATTTTAATTTTACATTTTTCATGTTAGTACAATATGCGATCAGTAGGGATGCGGTGTCTGGCGGTAAGTAGCGCCACTGTTAGTACATCCCGCCCAGAGAAAGAGAGAGAGTGGGGGAGGAGAGAGAGGGAGGGAGAAGAGAGAGAGGGAGGGAGGAGGGGACATGGAGTGAGATAGAGAGAGGGAAGAAGGGGAGAAAGAAAAGGAGGAAGGGAAAGATAGGAAAAAAACGGACAGGGAGTGAGGCAGAGGATGTGGAAGAGGGAGAGAGAGGGAGGAGGGGACAGAAAGAACGCGCAGTACCTGTTGCAGCACCTGCAGCAGCATCAGCTTTCTCATGGGGGTGGGCACTTCATGGCAATAGGCCCCGCCCAATACTCGTACACCCGCGAATCGCGGTATTATGCCAGAAAGGGGGCGGGGCTTCCACAGTCTATCAAGTTCACGGACCCCATCTGGTCCACCGACCCCCGGTCCATCAGTGAGTGTGGCTGTCTGGCAGTGTGCCATGTGAGCAATGCTGCCAGGAACCGACCAGGAAATGTTCAGAATGGCCAGTTTCTAGCCAATATTTGCGGCGGTATGGGGGCCCCTGGACGCCCGCCCCATCCGCCCTACCTATAATCCGGCCCTGTATGGGCATATCGCCAAACCAGCAGAGCTTGACCAAGCAAAGGGGGCAAACCAGAAACAGACATACCAGGAAGTAAAAAAAGCAACGGAGTAAAGGAGGAACCTACCGGCTCAGCCAAAAAACCCGACAATGTTAACCCAGCAGAGCCAGTTACCCAACCAGACATATGAACTAACTGAGCAGCAATATAATAAACCCTGAGATTAGAAAGGCCCAAACCACCAGAAGCTTTAGCTTTATAGCTGCTGCACGGCTTATCTTCCTCTCCAAACATTCTGTATCTGCCTCCTCTCTCCTACAAGCCCTACACTGGCTCCCCTTCCCTTTCAGAGTCCAATTTAAGGTTCTCACGCTCACTCACAAAGCCCTCACCCAATCTTCTCCCATATACATCTCTGATCTCATCTCCCTTCACGCTCCTCTCCGCCCTCTTCGCTCAACTAATGCACGCCGCCTTTCATGCCAGCTGATTACTTCCTCCCACTCCCGCCTCCAAGATTTTGCCCGCACTGCTCCCCACCTCTGGAACTCTCTCCCACTCCGCATCAGACTCTCCACCTGTTTGCAATCCTTCAAACGGGCTCTCAAGACCCACTACTTCATCAAAGCCTTCCAGCTATCATTCTAACTCCTTGCTACATGCTCATTCGTCCCCATCTACCCCATCTGTGTCAACCCAGTTTGTCTTCCCCCACCTTTTTAGAATGTAAGCTCTCACGAGCAGGGCCATCTACCCTCTTGTGCTTCTCCTTACTATAGTGTCATTTACTTCTTACTCACCACTAGGGCACCTAACACTTGGTTGCTTATGCTCTGTTGCTTATCTGGGTGATATGGTCACTAATGTAGCAATATATATTATCCATGTCCTGTATTGTATTGTTCTGTAAGTCACTTGTATACAATTTGTTTTTGTACTTTGTAAGGCGCTGCGGAACACTTGTGGCGCCATATAAATAAATGCTAATAATAATAATAATATAGAGAGTTTTGATAGATACTCTAGCCGGTCCACTTCCCCAAATAAAGGATGAGAGAATACTACTGTATCAATCACAGAAAATACATTTTTAGGGACATAGACTGGGGAATGCTGTAAAATATACAAATATTTGGGCTGAACAGACATCTTAAATAAATTAATGCGGCCCAGAACTGACAAGGGGAATTTTTTCCAGACATGAACTTTTGCCTTGAAACTGGCTGCTATAGGATCAACATTTTGTGATACATAGTTCGAGGCTTGAGGCGTGATCCAAACACCTAAATATTTAAATCTTAGAGTCCATTGCAATTGACAAGATAACTGCTCCTCATCAGGAATATGACCTGAGATAGGAAAAATATTAGATTTATCCCACTTAATAAGTAATCCTGAATAAATCCCAAACATGTTAACAATAGACAGCACCGACTCCAAAGAACCCCACACCCCCGAATCCTCTAAAAACAAAAGCATGTCATCAGCATATAGAGTCACAACCTCTTCGACCCCACCTGTTCTAATACCACGGATATCTGGATCAGCACGTAGCATACAAGACAGCGGTTCAATGGCCATAGCAAAAAGGGCAGGGGATAATGGACAACCCTGTTGAGTCCCCCTCGCCAGAGAGAAAGGAGCTGATGTATACCCATTGACAGATACTCAAACTGCCAGGGAAGAATACAGGAGCTGAATCCAGTGAATAAATCGCGGCCCAAAGCAAATTTATGGAGCACAGCCCACAGGTAGCCCATTCCACCACTGCCCCCCACTTGAGCATATCCTTTCTTTGCAGATGACAAAACAATCTCCGAAGATTCTGGACTGCAGACTTTCCCCGGCATGAAGCCCGTCTGGTCAGGGTGAATAAGTGACGTAATTACTAGGTTTAAGCGTGTAGCAGGTATCTTGGCTACAATTTTTACATCCGTTGTTAGAAGTGATATAGGTCGGTAAGACTCGGAGAGGGCAGGAACCTTCCCAGGTTTAGCCAGCACTGCAATAACTGCCTCAGACATAAAAGGG